>JAMJFZ010000199.1:62932500-63532500 GCA_026225945.1 Cricetomys ansorgei
TATTTTATGATAAATGAATAGAGACGAGCACCTTAGCTGCCTTAGACAATGAAGGAGGACTGATTACAATGAGGATCTTTAATTACTTGTGATCTTGGGCTAATAAACATGGAGCATCTAAGCCTGGAGCTAATAAGGAGATCACTAATCCCCAAAGTAAAGAATGGGGGCAGGGCTTTTTCTTTTATCTATGCTTCCTGTTCCATGGCAGCAGCCCAAGGGATAGATGCCCCTCATTGTTTTTCTCCAGCTGACTGAAGAAGCAGAATCCCTGGAGTCTTGCAAAGAGTATATGAAAGACAAAGTGAACAGGTTCATCTCCATGGAAGTAAGACAAAGGAAAGTGTCTAACATTGATCACTAAGTGTCAGAAACATCAGAGACTAATGACTGTAGAATGTCTTACCTGGTAAGGTGGTGGACTATCATATTAAGACCAAAGACTCTCACTCACTACTGAAAACGTCCTAGAGTCATGGAAGATCTGGTAAGATCACTAGGAACCACAAGACAGACCTTAGTGAAAGTTTGCTGAGCCTTTAAAGTCATGAGCTCCTGAACTCTGCTGATGGGCTCACAGCTCTGAGCTTGTTTGGAAGGCAATCTAACAGGACATCTTCTCCCCAGCCAGGGCACAAGTGCCAAAGGGCTTTTCTTGGGTTAAAAGCAAATGAGGAGTGAACTCTTCCCATCCATGCCTCAAACAATGTTGAAGGAACTGCCTCAGAGTGGCCCAGGAAGGATGAATTGTTACCGTAAGCTATCAAGTTTACAGCACCTCCTGTTTTAAAAATCTGGGTCTGAAATTTAGGTGAAAGATATTACAAACTGGCATGTTCTGAGCCATCTGTCCTGAAGCATGCATGGAGGCTCCCTGGACAAGCACCCCTCTGCCTCTGAGAAGCCCCAAACTACCTTTCCCAGGCAATGGAGCAGAAGGCAAATTGGCTTTATACTGCTTAACAACTTGCCTGAGTCCATTGACACTAAACACTCTCCCTCTCTCTCCCTCTCTCTCTCTCTCTCTCTCTCTCTCTCTCTCACACACACACACACACACACACACACACACACACACACACACACTCACAAACCCAAGCATTTGCCAAGAACTCAAAAAGACTATTTTGCATTAAAACAAGAGAATGAGTGAGAATAAAAATTAAAACAACAATTAAAGCAACAAAACAAGAAGCACATCAGCTATTAGAATATGAAAGCATGTATTATAAAACCACCACTAACGTTAAAATGTCTTGAACTTAGTAATAAGACACAAGTGTCCCTTTGAGGTTGGCAGTAAGATAAAAAACTCTTGCTACCACTCACTGTATTAATTACTTTGTGTAGCTATGACCCAAATTTAAAAAAGAAAAGGAAAACTGATGGGAAAATCTCAGTCACTGGTGGTGGGAACACATGGTAGAGGCTAGTCAATACCACAGGGAACCAGAAATCAGAGAGAACACAAAGAGAAGCAGGGGTGACCTACTTCTTCCAGTTCAACCCCCACTCTCTAAAGTTGTACAACCTCCCAAAACAGTGCCATCCACTGAATAACAAAGGTTCAAAATATGAATCTGGGGGCTGGAGAGATGGGTCATCAGAGCACTTGCTGCTCTCACAGAGGACCAGTGTTCAGCTTCCAGAGCTCATGTGGTGGCTTACAACTGTCCTTAATTCCAGTTTCAGAGGATCCAGCACCCACCTCTGGCTTCTGCAGACACCAAGTATGCAAGGAGTGCACTTACATGCATTCAGGCAAAACACTCATACACATTAAAATAAAAATAAATCTTTAAACAATATGAACCTGTAGGAGACATTACAAATTCTAGCCATAGTGTTCCACTCCTACCCCCACCCCAAAGACCAGGGTCATCTCAAAACACAAAATGCTTTTAGTCTAACTTTAAGGGTATCTATAGTTGTCAGACATGTTGGTTCATGCTCGTAACTCCAGCTACTCGGAAGGGCAAGTTAGTAGGATCCCAAATTCAAGGTCTGTCTAGACTACAGAATGAGTTCAAAGCTAAGCAGGATAACCTGGTGAGACTCTGTTACAGACTAAAAGTAGAAAGGGGGATGTGGGATGTGGATATAACGTGATGATAGCCTAGGATATGAAAGGCCACCAAAGCCTTAACGGCCCACTAATATCCACAAGCCTAAGTTCATACATGGTCTCCACTGATATTCAAGGAAATATCTTAGTTGTAAGCCCCTATAAAAACTAAAACATAATTAGAGACTTCTATTATAAAAGGGCACAGAGCAAAAATTCCATTCCAAAAGAGAGGAATTCAAGGAAAGATGGAACCAAAGCAATATTGAAGCCCAACAGCAGAGAAAGAATTAAATCTTAGAGTTCCACGACTGGCCATGCATGATGTAAATGCCAAGGGACTGCACAGCTCTGCACACATGGCCTTACAAATTAATTCAGATTGTTTACATGGCCTGAGAGTATTAGGGTTAACTATGACTCTAAAATTCACATAAGTCGTGGTACCCTAAGATCTTGTGTGTGAAGCAAAAATCACTAGGTTGAGAAATATGAATGGCTTTCCAAGGTTACAAACAGAAAATCAGTTTTCAGTAGAAATTCAATTCTATACCTGTTGTCCAAGCAAATCCTGTTTTAAAAATCTCTATAAAACCTCAGAGCTGTCTTTGGATATACAAAATAGCTGAGACTTTATGATGCAAAACACAAACATAGCTCTTGTGCAGGTATTTTTATGACATAATTCAGCATATACATTTGTAGCACAGAGATAAGTTTGCCTCAGTCCAAAATAGATTTTACCATCTGGATGTTAGGAGTCTGGAAGTCATGAGAAGTAGGATCGCTGGAGAAACTGATGATTGGGAACCAGGATAGCTTTATACAAAATAACTGTTATGCTGGCATATTCAGGGAAGATTGGCTTTGTCTTGAAGCTTTCCAGGAGATAGGGCCAGGGTTTTGGGCAAGAGGTTTCTTTCCTTTTTTTCTGGTCTTTCAAGACAGGGTTCTCTGTTGTAACTCTGGCTGTCATGGAACTCACTTTGTAGACCAGGCTGGCCTTGAACTCAGAGAGATCCTACCTGCCTCTACCTCCCTAGTGCTGGGATTAAAGGTATGTATCACCACAATCTGGCAGTAAGAGGTTTCTAACATAGTACAATACTGGAAATGGGTGAATCCTCTCCTGAGAGAGGGAGGGTTCTGCTGGAACATGAATTTAGGAAGAGGCTGAAGACGACCTATGGTCAAAACATTGAGAAGAAGATAATGACAGAGGCTCTTCTAGGGAACCCAGAAGGTTGGGTGACAAGGGGATCATGCAGGGATGTAGTAAGGGTCATGTTACGAACATGAACTATTCCAACATGTTACGTGGCCTTTGGGACACTCAAATTCCCCTTGGAAAGTGGAGCTTGAATAGATTAATGTGGGTACAAAACAACAGTTCAGTAAATGTCAGCAGTCATGGTGGATATTATTGGTCCTACTACTGTTTCCACAAGCAATTGGGATCTGCATGGACACTGGCTGGTGTTTTGAAGATCAAGAGCTATATAAACCAAGAGACTAGGGAGTGGGAACAAACACAAACATGCATGGTCTGAAGCATTTTCAAACATTAAATACTTACATCATTCTGGAAGCTGCTTTCTAGGTAGCATGTGACAGTGAAGAGAACAATATCATAGAGATGAGGACAGTTTAGAACACGGTACCTGTGGTTTTCTTGCTCTCTGCTGCTGTCCGAGGAGGTTTTCGCAGACATGGGTGTTGGATTATGTACTGTGATCACTTCTCCTACCTAAAATCAAAATACGAGATGTCTAGAGTGGCACATTCCTCCATGATGTAACCCTTAAAAACAACCCGAACAGGTCTATGTGCAGGTTTTTAAAAACTATGATAAAATTTTTTTCTGAATTTTCTCTCTCCATATTCCATGAAAGCTTCTTAATGCGAGCCTCTTAAACACAATAGTCTTGCAAAGCCTAAAACTATCAAAAAATTGCCAGAGCCAAGCATGCAGATTTGGTGAATTAATTTATTTAACAAGTGTATTTTTATCTGAGAGCCAACAACATGCCAGCCACTTAAAGGAAGTGCTGCGGACATGATGCTGATTTGAGAAGACCCTGCCTAGGCAGTGCTCCCAAGGAACGTGCTGCCACAGAAGACACCCTGGGCTGGAGCTTCTGTCCCCTACTCCAGTTAAACCTCTCGCTTTCTCTTTGAAATTAGGAGGGAAACAGACTGCACTTTCAAAGGTTCTTTCTGGGTTTGAAAATTCCATAATTCTATCACTTTCCTTATTCTAGATAAGCTTAGTGCTAAGCATGTTGAGATCTCAATAAACAAAGCTGACTAATTCCATTCAGCAAACAAAGGCTATTCAAAGGCAGAAAGAGGTCGCCTAATCTGTGTCCTCAATAAGTGGCTGAAGAAGAGGACACAGGGCTCCGCATAAGACCCCAGCTGTGCAATAAGCCTAAACTTACCCTTATTATTTATGCTGTGCTCTTTGCTTATGACTCCCTCAGCTGCCAACAGCATTCCTTGTTAGACAGGGATTACTCGTAGGCAGACAGAGGCATTTTAAAACCCTATCTTTGTATTGCATAAATCTGGTGAACCATTCAGTGTCATTTGTTCTTTCCCTTCAAACATCATGGAAGAATATCATCCCTCATTCATTCTCATCATCTCTTACTTTTTGACAGAAGGAAGACTCATTTCTGTTCCCCAAAAGGAACAGTCATTGTTTGGAAAATTGGCATCTGCCTGCCATCCTTTTCTGTTCTGCCTGAGACTTGGTGTGTTACACTGCTGTGACCCACAGTCCTACAATGGATTAAGGAAAGTGCTTAAGCTTGGACTTGGAGCGCTAGTCACCACGGGGTTCATCTGCTGGCTCAACCTAGCACTCTGGACGCGCATTTGCATTTGGGGACGGGGCAGATGTCCTGGTTTAGCCACAACCCTAATTTTATTCAAGCTGGACAGGTAACCAAATTCCTACATAGGAATTTTTTTTTTCCCATTTGACTAAAGATTTGGTTTGCATGATCCACAGAGCTCACAGAAGGGTGGGTTAGGCTTCAGTTAAGCCTGCATCAGGGCTCAGCTTCTCCAGTTTCCTCCCCCTGGTGCCTTCTCTCCTTTCTCAGGAGTTGATCTTGGGTACACCTTGATACTTTTGCATATTCATCTACATCTTAGAATCTGTTTTCTGGGGTACAGTGGCACCTTAGCACCTTTTAATTTTTTTAAATACTTTAACCATTTTAAACGACATCATTGTGAATTAAAATGCAATCATATATCAGCTTTGTTGTGAAGGGAGTACAAATTTTATATTGCTTCCCATTGTAAACACACTAACAAGAATGAGAACCTATGCATAATTAGAGTCTTAAAATGCCTGCTTCTAACGCTGTTATTTGTCACATATTAGGCACAAAGATTCTCTGTGTTTATGGAAATGCAAATAGAGTCACAAATTTGGAGCTTTTCTTCACAGGGAATTTGCTGTGCACCAGAATCTAAATGTGCTTCTTATTTTTAAAAGATATTTTCAGCACAGTTTGTTTCAAACATTCTTTTAAGTTTGAAAGTTACAGGGAATCAAGATACCAGCAGTGAGAAAAATACGGACATTGGCATTCCTATTGAGGTGGGAGAGTCCATCATCACCAACATTCACATCAACCACAGGTTGACCCTGTCTGATAGGAGCTAACTTGGAACAGAGGCTCAGAGTGCCAAGGTTTGGAAGCCCTGTCATTCAGTTTCCCATGGTCCCGTAGTTTGGGCCTGTGCTTCCTCTAGGCAGTGGTGCTCATTAAGCAGTGTCTTATTCATTTGTCTCACATACGCTTGAGGATGACTAACGGAAAGTTGTAAGGACCAAAATACATTCAATAAATTAGATAATGTGAGACTAACAGTTTCCTGAATCCACAGCAAGAAATGTAATCAACTCCTTGAAAATTCAATTCTAGGACAGGCACAGAGGTCTGAATGAATATTTTAATGATGCTGCATTTGTTGTAACTCTTGGAGGCTGGCTCTGGGGATATGGGACAGAACAAAGATGCAGTGGTAATGCTCAATTTTCCACAGAATACTCGAATGCCACCTAAGGCTTTTCTGACCGCCATCCTTCCAAACTTTGCTTGGATAGTGGCCTGAGTTGGGTCTCATTACCTCCTGAGATAGTGCCTGCACTCAGATGGTCTATATGGACATTAATAAAATTCATATGGCTGCTTTACTAACATTAAATGGTACTCACTTTGAGACTCTGTGGCTGCAAAGGAGCTACAAAGGAGAGACTGAGCTCTTGATTTTTACAAGGAACCATAGGAACTGCCAATCTATAGTTGTTTCTGGTGCTTAGGAGAGTAATTTAATATGGTTTGAATCCATAGTTACTTATATGAATCTAAATAAATATGAGGGAACAATCACTGTTAGTTGAAAGCTTGCTTGTAAATTAAAAGAATGATGGATGAGGAAATGGAATATAATTAAAGATATTTACTGAGAAAAGTATACAACAATCTGTGTCTGAACACATTAATAACAAACTCTGAGTCACCAATAGTGCGTCAGTACTGCCTCAAGGAAAGAAATCATAGCACTTCCCCTTGGTGTCATTGACTAAGCTCAAGCCCAGATTTGAATTCTCTACTTTGTTCTCCCTGTGTCATCCATCCTCCCTCACAAAGGGCTTTGATATATATTTATTGAGCCCCACAGAAAACATCACATGGGGAGGGGATGAGGGATATTTCACAGAAGTCTTTAACAGAGTATTACCAGTGCCTAAACAAGACTCCAACTGACCTCAACTGACCCAGATAACAGGAAGTATTACAAACGTCTCTGTTTTTCAAGCAATATCCAAATGTTGTTTGTAACATTTACGGCCGATGTTCATTTCATAAAATTACTTTCACTGGGCGATGGTGCCACACGCCTTTTAATCCCGGCACCCGGGAGACAGAAGCAGGTGGATCTCTGTGAGTTTGAGGCCAGCCTGATCTACAGAGTGAGTTCCAGGACAGCCAGAGTTACAGTAGAGAAACCCTGTCTTGAGAAACCAATAAATAAATAAATAATAAAATAAAGAGATTGCTTTCAACCACTATTTTTGCTGTTTTCAGGAAATGATTAAGAAAACACACCTGCATTGCTCTGGGTCAGGAGCATAGCAGAGTACATAATTCAAGATCACAGCTATGCCTTGGCTTAGGTTGTAGAAGTTGATTACTTGGGAAATCCAAGGCAAGCAAGGTTGGCTGTTACATTGTTCTCTAAAAGGCAGGTTAAACAAATGGGCTGAGTACACAGTAGATGGCAGTCTTAAGTCTTAAGTGACCTTGAGGTGTACTGTTAACTCAGCTGCAAGGTTCATCAAAATGCTAGTGTCCTAGAAAATAAGAGATATATTTATCATAACACATAGCCACAGTAATCAATTCTTTACTCTTTCTTTTAATTAGCCCTGCTTCTTAAATACAATGCGTGAGAAATTAACAATAAATTTCTCTCGGAGACTTCACTTTTTCCCATGGTTTCAAATCTTACATCCATTGAGTTTACTTACTGAAACATTCACTGTGCACCTACTATGGGCTAAGCACAGGATTAAGGGGTACACAGAGAATGGAAGATTAGAAATAACCTCTGGTCATTTCACAAGGGAAAAAAAGAGACACAACTAACTGAAATAACTGGAGGAATGTAACAGACAGATACGTGGCCAGAGCTCTAAGAAAGCTTAGGACATGATATTTCATAATGGAAAGAATAAGCATGGTTTTTTCAAGAAGACAGAAGTGGAGAATGTTCTAGGAGAGAAAAGAGCATGATCAGGAAAGACAGGAAAGTAAACGGACATATAAAGCAGATGGGGCCAAGCAGATGGCCCCTGGGGATAAGACTAGAGACCTGGGTGGCAAGCACATCTGTATTCCTGAGGTGCACATGAGCTGATGGCAGCTTTGCAGTGCTTTACTGGCTTGCTCACGACAGCTCCAGAAGAATATTTAAACTCACCTCCTCATTTACTTAAGCAAAGTATGTGGTAACAAGAGCCTGTAAAACCCCATAATTTTAACTTGCTTTATAAGATAACAGTGTCAGTGAAAATTACATTTCCCTTAGAGATCTCACTGTCTCTCGGATTCAAATTCTCATGAAAAGTTTGCTTGAAGCCTTTCAATATGGAAGTGCTTGCTTATTTCCATCTCTTTGTTATGTCATAAGGACAAAGCTCCACATACACCAGACGAGTGCTCTACACTAAGTTATACCTCCCCTTCCTGGTCCTGCATGAGATGCTAACTGATCTGCCCTGTTCTTCTCAGACCTTTGGGTACTGTTAGAACAAAATTCAATACCTCCTATTTGAGTCTGCAGATAGCAGCCTGGGAGTCCAGTCCTTCAACAAATGTTTTCTAGGCGATTCTTAGGCTCTGACAAGTTTTGAATTTGTCCTGGCTAATCCCGTAATATTTGAGCTTTCCGATTGTTGTTGTTGGTGGTGGTGGTGGTGATGTGTATGAGTGTGCTGGGTAGTGAACCCTAACTTTGAGCATGCTAAATAGATGCTCTAACACTAAACTATGACTCATTGCTCCATACTTTTCTACATGCAATTTACTTATAGGATCCATATTTAAGGGAGGCAGACAACATTCCAGGAATTGATGTTGGATCTAGAACAACGTGGAGCAACAACAACTGTCCAATATTTCATAGTGTGTATATACTGGTCTGTAACAGACTGTTTACAGAAACTTAAGATATTTTATGATTTCTCATTATTATAGCATGGCATCTACCCATTACATAAATTTCCATCACTGGTTTATTTTTTCTATAGAGTCCAAAATTATAATTATGAAGTCATAGCATACATTTTAAGGCTTGATATATGATGACAATTTTATTCCCCAAAAGATTAGATCACTTCCTATTTCCTCTAGCAATTTATGAGAGTACTCTTCCATTGTAATAGCATTGGCATTGAATTTTTAAAACGTTTGTGATAGAAAATTGGCGGTGGTGTTTGCTTCTCAAAGAGCAGGATCACTGAGGAAGAAGGATGGGAAAATGATTTGCTGTAGACTTCTTAGTACTCATGAAATTTGTCCTATAGAATGTATTTATATAAATAAGAATAAAGTCTAAAAGCATGCAATCAGATGAATAGGCATGGCACTTTCATTATAAAATATAGTGAACATTTATCTTGTCTCTTATATTTCTCTTGCAAGGACAATTCCTACCTTTTCTGAAAGGTCTTTAATAGTTTTCTGAAACATTTTTGTGATGCATGAATATTATTTCTCATTTGATCTTTTGTGTATGTTTTCCAGCCAGTGGAGCATCAGCATTAGAAAGACTGAATACTTAGTTGTTTATTTATTTAGTGTATGTTTTTACCCTCACTAAAATGCAAATGCCATCTGGACGGGGATGTATGTACACTAACTGTTAACTAATGAATAAAATTTAAATGAATAATAAATACTGAAATGTAGCTTTAAAGTTTTAGGTCTTAATAAAAACTACAGGAAGTGGTCACCATTTCATGTTTGGAAAATATGTCTTTCTAGAGAATGGAAGTGGGTATTTAACTTCATTTTTGCATTAAAAGAATACTATTAAATCTATATAAAATTTATTTTCATGCACAGTGTTAAATAAAATGATGTTAAATAGAAGTGATGAATAGTGGGACTGCTCAGAGGTTAAGAGCTCTTACTAAAGAAGATTAGTGTTTGTTCCTCACAGGTACCTGATATGGCTCGGCTACCTGTAACTCCATCTGTAGGTAGCCAATTCTATCTCCTGGCCACCACAGGTGCGTACACAGACAACGCACAGATAAAGTTTTTTAGAAATCTTTTACAAGATGACAGATTATCACCAACATCCTAAATATTCCAAATGCTTATCGTATAATCATTTATACATTTACTATGTTTGTTGGTTATTTATCCACCCTCTATCAATAAATGAGTCAATAGTGGTTTCTGGTTGTTTTAACTCACCACTGAAATAGACACACTTCTCATTTTAAGGAATTTGTCTAATGGAAGGGGAAAAAAACCCGTGGGCAGGATTACGGCTGTGTAATACAGGCACAGGGCACCCCAGGTGCACCATGCACCAATAGATCCCTAATGGCTCAGGGACAATTCCCACCAGAGTGCAATTTGAGCTAGAAAAGAATTCCAAGTTGAAAAATAGAGAAGTGCTATTGTAGAAGTTTATTTTAGTTGTGTATAAAATTGTGCACTGTTGGGTGAGGGGCTGCCTGAATCTTGGCATCTTATATTGTCTGCAGGTGTTGGGTTAATGAGTATATGTGTGTGGGGGGGGTGTTTGATTGCATATGATCTGCATGTGCTATCAGTATAACACCTGTGGAGTTCTGGATCAGTAAAACCACCTGAGCTCAGATGCTTGGCGTTCCACTGTCAAGGATGGCACTTGCCATGATGGTGGTTCCCTCTGCTGAGGTCTGGCAGAGTTTGCACCTATGAAAGCATCTCCCTGTCCTCTTGGATGAGCCTCATAGCAGTTTACTGCTACAAAGTGCCTCCTAAAGAGAGGGAAAGCCCATGTCAAATGTTTGAAAGTGGAAGAGAATTGCAAGTTCCAGAACTATAGAAAGCTCCAGTTTGAAGCATGAGTACTGGAAGAGGTTGGGATGAGAACTGAGCTTACAGACCTAACCTGGAAGCTTATAAGCCACCATCATAGTTGGAATTTTGGAATTTATTCTACAGATGACAAGGACACACTCAATAGGCCTCAGAAGAGGAAAGTGGCATCATAAGCTGGAGGTTTGGGAGGGCTGCTTAACGGCAGTTATTCATTCAAGGAAAGATCACCTAAAAAGAGCAATTCCATTCATAAGAATATTATAAGAATAAGATTTAATAGATGATGATAGTGGTGAACAGAGAAGTCAGATTTGATATAAAAAGGGCAGAAGGGAGATGATGACAGAGTTACCAAGAAGAAGGATTTAGAAGGTATAGAAAGAATGGAAGGGAAATGAGCTCATATTTTAACTGAAAATCCTGACATACATAGTCAAGTTACCAGTTGAAACGTACCTTAAGCCAATTTATCAGGTCAGATCAGGCAGCAGAAGGTTAAGAGGGAGGATACAGGATTGAGAAAGGAACCAGAAGAAAGATAGAGGTGAAAGCAATATATAAACAAAGTGATGCATGCACGAGAATGAGCAGAGAAACAGGAGGGGAATCAGCAGCACATGGCTTCATAGCACTCTATAAAGAGCATGCGTAAGGAGGGGTACCCCCAAAGAAGCTTATATAGTGGAGAGACTAAGCAGTTTACAGAGAATCTACTGAGCTTATAAAAACAAAGCTTTGATAATATGGCATGCAGACAGACAGACATTATTTAAAGGTGCTAAAGATGAGCAATAGTAAGCAGAAACTAGAGGTGGCTGATACATGGTGGAAGGGGTGGCAATAATCAAGAGGTGAGTTGGTAAGAATGTTTCCTACAGGAGTCTCCCCGAGCTGTGAGGGAGAAAGCAGCTGGAGCTCGAAAGGAAAGATGTGTTCCTACTAGCCTGAGGAGTCAAAAGCTAGAATGTGGGCTCACCAGAATGTTAAAAGGGAAGAGTCCACAGAAAGGGACTTCAAGTTAAGCGTGTAAATGCCACCTAAATCCTCATCTGGCCTACATGCAAGGTAGAGATTTTGGGACACAGCAAAATGCAAGGACCAGAACAAAACTAAGAAAAGACTTTAGCTAAAACCAAGTTCAAAAACTACGTCTGTCTATTAAAATGCCATGAGAAAGGCCAAATGTGACATCTGTATCACAGGCTTTCAAGGCCCAGGGAAACTTGTAAAGGGTGGGGAGGCAAGATCTGAGTGCTGGAAGTTAGAGAGGACTGCTACAAAATGGTGTATTCTGGACATGACAGGCCCGACACATCAGTGAACTCAAAACAGCTGTGGTTCCCAGAAAACTCAACCCAGTTGACACTCCTGAGTGAAGTAGGGAGGGCTCCCAAGCTCCCTCCCCTGAGGAGCAATTGGGAGTTGATGTCTTCTAGGGCAGGTAAAATCTATTTTCTTTAAGGATATATAGTCCTTGGTAGGTCGACCATGTGCCAGTGTGTGATCCCACAACCATGAACTGGACTTGGTATGGGAACATGAAGTTGACATGGGGGTAGGGGGTGGGGTGTGGATCTAGAGAGGAGTGAGAGGTGAATATGATCAAAATACTTTGCATGCATGCAAGGATGGGTATATGGGAGGGTTTGAAGGGAGGAAGGGATGATGTAATTATAATCTTAAAATGAAAAGAAAAAAGCTTTTAAAAAAGAGTGAATACAATTATATTTAAAATCAAAGACTATCAACAACCTGTATCTAGAAAAAAACATCCTTCAAAGGCAAGTTTCATATGTGGCCCTGCTGAAATCACTAATTCTGGATTTGATCTACTGCTAGAAACACCTGGAAAACAGCAAAGACAAATGAAACATCTGGTACGTAATAGTGTCTAACAGGCAAAGGCTGTGATCCACAAGGATAAGGGGATAGTTGAACTGAGCCCTATAGTACAGCTTATCTGGAGGCACGTTAAAATTGAAAATAAACAAACTTTTACATATATAAGAAATAACATTTAAAAAGAAAAAGATGATCTTAAATAAAAAAAATCTTAAATTTTGGGGAAAAAAGATGAGCTATTGTAATTAAAAATGATGATTGTGTCTAGTAACTAAGAACGTTCATTAAGATAAGCATGTTTTCGGTTTTTGTTGTTGTTGCTGTTGGCTTTTTTATTTTTTTTTTCGAGACAGGCCATCTCTGTTGTAACTCTGGCTGTCCTGGAACTCACTCTGTAGACCAGGCCGGCCTTGAAACACAGAGATCTGCCTGCCTCTGCCTCCCAAGTGTTTGGGTTAAAAGCGTGTGCCACCACCGCCTGACCAATATGTTGTTTTTTTTAAGTACCTTTATTTCTATATACACTAGCACCTTGTCTTGGTTGAGTTATATTGAAGAGGAACCTTTCCCTGGCAGGGTATCCTGGACTGTGTAAGGATGGAAAAAGCGAACTGAGAAAAAGCATACATGCGTAATTGCTCTCTGGTCCTGACTACAGATTCCACATGACCACTTCCTCATGCCCCTGCCATTGAGTCTTCTCCGCTATGATGAACTGTGACCTGAAAAGGTGAAATAAATAATTCCCTTTCTCTCTGAGCTACTTTAACTTCTTCAAAATGATCCCCATCAGACATGACCAAGAGGCCTATATCCCAGGTGATTCTAACTTTTGCCAAGTTGAAATTTATCACTGACCATCTCAGTGAAGAATTGCTTTTACAGAGGGCTCAGAAAACCACAAAGAGGAAAGCAAAGTCGTCTGGTGCTAGAACTGCATATCCACACAAGGAACTGCTTCATGCCATACAGAAAATCAATTTGAAGTGGTTCACACATCTAAGAGTAAAACGTAAAATGATAAAGACTTCTAGAACATCTAAAAATGCCATGAACAAGAAAGGGAAGAAATCACCCAAACTGAAATAAAACATGGAAACTATAGGCTGGTAGCAATTCATTAAAGTTACCGTCATCAGGGTGTTTCATTTCGTATTAAGTAAAGGCTTGAATCTCACCTTTTGTTTTTGTACACTGACCCGTTTATTCTTGTGCCACACTAACACTGCCTGCCTCTACACCAAAGCTAGAAAGTTGTAATTCTTTCAACTTTGTTGCTTTTACAATTATTTTGGTCATTCTTTGTATTTTCATATAAACTCGAGAACCAATACATCAGTTTCCATACCCAAGCTTGTTGGAAGATTCTAGGAACCCACTGAATCTGCAAGTCAGCCTGGAAAGAACAGGCACTTAATAGGATAAAGTTTGCCAGTGTCAGGGGACTTCTCCATTAAGTATTTTGAAATTTATCTTTTCATGAAGACTAAGGCTCTTTCATCCCGTTATAATTACCTTGCTCAAAATAAACCAGAGGAGTGAGAATGATTACTGTTAGTCAGCTCACCCTCACTGTGACAAAAATACCCACACAGACAACTTATACGTAATAAAGTTTTGCTTTGGCTTCAGAGGTTTCGATCCATTGTCACTTGTCCCTATTGTGTTGGAATCGAGATAGCACAGTAGGTCACGACAGTAGCATGTAGTGAAAGAGCCTGTTCTGAAGGTAGCCAAGAAGGAGAGAGGGGAGATAATGGATGCAGACGGAGAAAGCAGAGAAGAGGCGGGGAAGGGAATGAAAGGAAGAGGAAAGAGAAAGGGTTTAGGATCCCAGTACACCCCTATGACCTGAGTTCCTTCTACAAAGCCCTCCCTCAATAGCACCACAGGCTTGAAACCATGTTTTAAACACCTGAACTTTGGAGAGTTATTCAAGATGCAAATTACAGCAGTGACTGAGAGAACATGCCATAGTATCAGAAGAAGTGGTTGTGAAAAGGCAAATTCTTAATTAAGACCTGATTAAGAGTTCCCAGAAGAGAGTGGGGCAGTATTCAGAATATATAATGAGGAGAGGAAACTGGGAGAAGGTGTCATAAATCCAGGCCGAAGCTGGTCAAAGCTGGACCACAACAAGGAATATCAACGTTATTCCATTTGCTGTGGAAGTCATCAGAGGCAGAGGGCTCCAGCAATGGAACCAAACAATCTACACCTTTAAAAGGGCATAGTGCTGGCTTCTCTATGAAGAAAGAATTGAATATGAGGAAGAGCAGAATGAAGGAAGAGTGAGAAGGTCTGTGTGCGGGATGGGGTGGTAGTGTCAACCAAACAAGTAAGTGACACATACCTCCTAATGTGTGACTTGGACACTTGGGCACAGGCTGGTGCCATCTTCTAAGAGGATCATGACTCTGGCAGAAGCAGGTGCAGAGACAGGAATGGTTCATTGGGCTCATCTATGGGTGGAAGCTGGGTGGAACATTCCAAGTCTGGGATGACCATGTGCTTGTGGAGTTTGCCACCTGGCAGGTGCACAGAGAATGTCCTTGATTCTAATGCCTGTAATATTTAAAATACTTGTGCATCTTATCTCCAAATAGCATGGGATTACACATGTAACTTCCTTTGTGGTTCAGTAGCACATTGGAACAGAATTTCCGTCTTCTCAAATTTATTTGGTGGTTTAGTTTATATTTTGTATTTAGTTTTATTTTTGTTGACTATTAGTGTAATGCCTATAATTTTTTCCTTTGGGAATGGAAATCTAAAATTTCCAAAGGTTTTGCTGACTCTGAAGCTATACTCTATAAAGCCATTAATATTTTGTAAGAAGACATTTAGCCTTTTGGCAAAGGAAATATATTTGCTATATTATTCAAATACTAAATCTTCTCACATTCTGTTGATCATAACCATGAAATGAAGAACTGTGTGTGGGTCTTATAGTACAACATGGTTCTATTGATATTTCTAAACATTGTGATTTGTACACTATTAATGAGCAGCCTAATGTAGAGGAGGCATTTGGAAGTCATCTTATTGCCTTTGTAATATGAATATTATAGTGCTCTTCCTTATTTCTGTGATAAAATACCTTACAAAAGCAACTTGCTGAAGAGAGGTTTTATTCCAGTGCACAGTATGCATGTACAGTCCATCATACAATGGGAGGCATATTAGGGAGAGCAGCTGTAGCCATGGTGGTGGGTGCATGAGGTAGCTGATTACACTTTGTCCACAGTCAGGAGAGAAGACAGAGATGAAGGCTTTCTAGTTTGTTTGTTTTTTATTCAGTCAAGAACCCCAGCTCAGGGACTGGTGCTCCCTGCATCCACAGTCCCCTGTGTCTTCTCTTCTCAGTTAGACCTCTTTGGAAACTTCCTTACAGATACTCTCAGAGTGACTCTAAACCCAGTCAAACAGACAATGAAGATCAAGTGCCACAAAGAGAAAGACTCTGGATGAAATCAGTGCTGTTTTGCTTTAAGTGCTGTTGGCTGATATGAATTTGGCTGCAGTGACCCCAGCTTTGCTTAGCTGCACCCAGTAGATCTTCCTGTGTCCTTTAGACTCGAGGGTGTAAGCTAGATGGCGACTGATTGTCTCTCTGTCACCTTCTTACCAATGTTCAGCTGTTTAATGCTTTTCTGTACCTTGCTCAGTTTTTTCTTTATACCATTTAACTGTACTGGATTTTATTTGCAATTAATTTCTGTAATGCTTTGTAATTTACATGTTTTAATTAAAATCTGCTTATTTTCCCTGAACTATTTATATTCAGCATCAGCATGAATACGTGCAATAAAAATATTTGGAGTAATAAAAAAGGAAGTATTTACATTTTTTATTCTTCACCATAATTTCTCCATTTCATGTTTTAACTTAAGTCCGCTAAATCATATGGCTTTCCTATAATATTGTCTTTACTATTCCTACAAGGGAAAGGAATCACTCTGGGGTGTTTTTGTAAAACAGTTTATTCAAAGCAATTGCCACAACCTATATGAAACCACTAACTGCACTAGAGATGGAGGTTGTTCAGCAGCAGAGGATGAAGGGAGTGAAACTAGAAAACAGAATCACTTCCCAGACCTTTGCCTCAAGGACACATGGGAGAAAGTAAGTACTGCAGCCTCCATGAAGGCTTTCTGTGAGGATAGCCCTGGCAAAACCTAAGTCCGTGTGAGTCTACTGTTTTCTTTGCATTTCTAAGAATCCAAAATAGATGCCCAGCACATAGCAGATGGTAATTAAAACTTCTGGAATGAATGACAGAATAAACAAATGACTACAGGCTAGAACTAACAGCAAAGACCCCTGGAGATACCTGTAACTTCCTGTCTATGAATGGGGACGAGGAGGTCCTGCTGGTGCTGGGTAGAATGAGAAAGGGGAAGGATTTGGGGAGCCCTGAGAACCCTTATAAGTCATGACACTAGTCTATGAGTCAGCAATGCAACTTCAAATCTCGGTGGCAGAGTCTCCACAGCAGTCTGCGCCTACGTGAAACTGGGACTTACCCTGTGACACATCTGGGTCTCCAGGGGTGGTGGCCATGGACTGAACAGGGAGGGTACAGGAAAGAGCACCTGAGGGACATAGTTCATAATTTTTTACTCTTCCACAGTAATTCACATAGGGCTTCATCTACACCACAAGCTTAACAAATGTCAGTTGAATTTAATAAATATTTTACTTGGCTAATTAATAATTCATTAATTGTCTAAACTTTTTCAGAATTTTGCAGAAAGCATTCTATTTCTGAGTTCCTAGCACCTTATTTCTACATCTGGAAAGACAAACATGCCGAATTATTCGCTCATCTGTTATTAATGATCTCCATATTATTTATTTATGAGTTCTGCTTATTTTCTCTCCATCATTGTTTCGCTTAAGCACACACATTTAACATCCTCACCCAGGCTTGGTAAATAATGTCTAGAAACACCTCCATTTTTTTTTTGCACAAACTTCCAAACTGTCTATATCCCTTAGATATGAACCTGCCTTGACATAAGCCCATTATATGACTCGGGAATTGGGTTGAGTTGAATCACATTGTATTAATAGTGCTTAGCAATGAGGCCCAGCCATGCAATTATAATAAACTACTATTTTCTAACAATCCTATGTCAACTGCAGAGGAATTTTTCTCTTGAAAGCAGTCCATCTTATTACATAATTTCTAGTATTCATAATAATTATCTAGTTTCATATATCTAATTCTCTTATGCAGCATTTAAGTTCTGACTTCTGGAAAGAAGTATTACTTATATTAAGTCATGGAAATAAAATTTCCTGTTTATGCCTCAGTACTAAGTGCTTATACGGATATATAAACCTCCTCTAAACATGTTTAATATTTATATGTATGCATATATGTATATACATGATATTTGATTTCAAATTTTTTTTAAAACTCTCTGGATTTTATTTTATCTTTCCTTTTGTGCTTTTTCTATACAATTCATTTGTTAAGAAGCCACTTGAAATACCAATAAAACTTTCAAAGTTAGCTGTTAAAATGAGAATGTAAATATACCACCAAAACAGCCATATATAACTAACCTTCAAAATATTTTCTGATATTTCGAAGTTATGATTGGTACATATTATTTGTACAAAGTAATGCACTTGTTAAGACATTTCTGTATATGATACAATGAACTTTGATTGCATTCACCTACCTATTACCCTTTTTTGCATTTATATATTTATGCATTAATTTATATATACAATAATGATAATTTAAAAAAGAGGCCATGAGAGGGATTGAGTGGAGGTATGTGAGGAGTTGGAGGAAAAAGAGAAGAGGGGAATGATGTAATTACATTTTATTTTAAAAAATTGCAAAAATGTAAAAATAACTTGGATGAGAATAAAAAGAATTTATAAGCATGGATCCATCATATCTAGCTTAAGTTTTAGATCAAAATCAGTTTTCTCGATATTGTACTATATTTGTCATTTTATTTATTACCAAATATATTAATATCCTAAGAAATATGTGTTCTTATTTAATCAAGCATTTATAGACAATATATAAAAGAGTTAATCTGGAGTTTATGAAGTCATTTATCTATGCTCATTGTTGTACCAGCATTACATCTTCTGAATAATGTCTTTTATTTAAAATTTTTTTCATACCTTATATTTTGATCATATTGTTCCCCTCCCTAACTCTTCTCAGGTACCCCCACCCACCCACCAGGTTGGTTTTCTCTCTCTTTCCCTCTCTCTCTCCTCTCTCTCTCTCTTTCTCTTTCTCTCAACAAAAACAAATAAAAAATGACAATCAAACCATCAAACAAAATACAGTAAGACAAAAAATAACAAACCAAACCAAATAAAATGAAACAAAAATACCACACACAAAATAAAGAACAAAAGGAAGGAAGGAAGATGGACGCATGGAGTCCGTTTTGTTTTGTGTTGGCCTGCCTTGGAGAGTGGTTGATAGACTCAGTGACACTCCATTGAAGAAAACTGGTTTTCACTTTCCCCTAGGTATCAGTTGAAAATAGCATCTTGGTTCAGGGTGGGACTTTGGGTCTTCTCAGTGCTGGCATTTCATCTGGTTTAAACCTGCACAAGACAACAGCCTTGTGTCTGCTGTTATGATCTCTGTGAAGTCGTGTAGATCAGTCCTGTTGTGCCTGGAAGTCATTGTTTCTTTGGAACCCACCATTAACCGCCTCTGGATCTTACAATCATTCCTCATCCTCTTCCTCATGGTTCCCTGAGCCCCGAGGGGAATGGCTTGATAAAGACATCCCATTTGTGGCTGGGTGATCAAAGTCTCTCACTCTCTGCACATTGTCCAGTTATGAGTCTCTGTTATGTACCATCCACTTAAAGAGGAGCCTTCTCTGATGAGGGTTGAGCAGGTAGGACTGCCTTCTAAACAAAATATTTAATATTTTGATTCCCTTAACTGTGTTCTGACTGACAAGAAAGCACATAATTTACTACTTCTTCAAGAACAAGATCATTTTCTATTTAAAGAAAGTCATTAATTCACAATATTATAAAATATGTAAATTACCATCGGCATATTAAACTCTTTGAACAGATTAAAAAGTACTTGCACAAATCAAACATTTCTTAAGCATACTGTATCTCGGGTGAGCGTGTGACTGCAGCAAAGGGAAGTTCAGTTTTGAAAGAGTGATCAGACAAGGAAGCAGAATGAGGGCATGCAGCTCTGACCAAAGCTGCCCACCCCAGCTGTCTAAGGGAAAACTTAGAAGGTGAAGCTATGGATAACTCAGATACAAAAACAATGTTCTTAGTTATATAAGATAGCTATGTGCCTTTAAAAAGGTAGATCAGATGTTATTATCACTGGGTTCCTTCGAAATTCTTTCTTCTAGATGAGTGTAATCTATCTGACCTCTCTCCGTGGAACATCATTCACACACTGCAGGCTCAGATTAAAAGAAGATTTGACTAAGTTGGGACGAGCACCAAGAATGATAAAAGAAAATATCACCTTGTACCCTTGCCAGAGATAGTCTTAATGGGAAAAAACTCTCTTTGATTCTAAAAATTCATGATTATTATCATCATCATTCATTCATTCACTCACTCACTCATTTACTCATCCATTCAAAAGACATTTGTACAGATATCTGCTGCATCCAGCCAACTTTCTGGGCCTTGGGAATGAAACACTGAACATAACTCACAAAATCCTTTGCCCAAAGGAAATCATATTATAGTGGGAGGAGGGTAGGGAACAAATACCTAACCTACAGAGCATGTGAGTGCTGCAGAAACCAGGAAAACAACAAAGAAAGCTTTGGTAGGCCAGGAGATGGAGAAAGTAGCATTAAAAATTAATGTTTTGCCAGGCAGTGGTGGTGCATGCCTTGAATCCCAGCAGGTGGATCTCTGTGAGTTTGAGGCCAGCCTGGTCTACAGAGTGAGTTCCAGGACAGCCGAAATCACAACAGAGAATCCTTCTCTCGAAAAACCAAAAAAATACACACACACACACACATACACACACACACACACACACACACACACACACACACACACACACTGATGTTTCAAGGAGATGATAGTGAGATTGAGGAAAGGCTTTAAAGAGCCAGAAAGCCTGTTGGGGACCTGGGAGGAATAGAGATAACAAGTAGAAAGGCTGAGTGTTGTGTATTCTTCTTGCTGCTGTAATGAAATGTGACAGAGACAATTTAAAGGAAGGAAAGATTATCCTGGCACATAGCTTCAGAGGGAGTTGATGTGATGGGGAAAGAAAACATGTTTCCATCCATGGATCCATGGTAGTGCAAGTGCGTGGTGGCGGGTCCTCACACAGTATGGAACAGAAAGCAAAGATCCAGGTTGGAACTAGAATTTGCTGCAAACGTCAAAGGTTCACCGCCAGTCAACCACTTCCTCTACCCAGGCCCCACCTTCTTAAAGGAGTCTAAAGTGTTCAAAATAGTGTCACACAATCGGGACCAGATGCTCAAAACATGAACTGGGCAGGTGGCATTCAAGGCTCATACCTTAGCAGGGTCTGAAATAGCCTGTCCTAAGGGACATCCACAGGGAACCAGGGAATGCTGTTGGAGCTGCAGTGTGGCTGGCAGCAGGAAACGATGCCTGTGAGAAGTCTCAGGCACTGCTGAAGAAAGAGACCTGGCCACAGACTCAGCAAAAAGCCTGTGACTGGTACAAGGCTCCTAGGTGGCACTGAAAGCCGTTCACATGCAAGGCTGTCATTTCTAGCTATATATAGCCCATTTCTTGAACTTGTGGAGTTATTTCACGAGGTCTTACCAGTATACCCTCCCTTTCATATTGCAATGCTAAGTACAATGAAGGTTCTCCTAAAGGACTCTGGGTGGTCATCTGGGGTATTTTGGGACAGTCTTAGAGCATCATGGGGAGAAAAGGGACAAGGTCATGATCTCATTTCCACAAGGAGGTCCCCTGGGCTTCAGAGATGTGCTGGGTTACAGAGGAAGTAAGAGGCTGCATCTACAGGCTGCTACAAACAACCAGGAAAGGGGATGGTGGCAAGAGAATGCTTCTGAAGGTAGAGATGGCCAGATCCTGCTTGTATTTTGAGACAGCACCAGTAGGGGCTAAGGAGTGTCAGATGTAATTTTTAGCAGAAAGAGGTCTATTTGGGCTCATAGTCAAGAGCCAAGAAAGAACAAGGTTAGGCGATGCATCGGGTGAGGGTTTCATGCTGCTTCACAACATGGTGGAAGGTGATAGGGAAGATGGAGCTTGGGTCTATGAGAGAAAAGAGGAGTGCACTCCCCCAGTAGCTAATCCACTCTGGTAGAGGCAGCATGAGTGTTCCACTCTATGACATAAACACCGCCCCCTCCAGGCCCCACCTCCCAACACTCCCACATTGAGGAACTGAGGTTCCAACAGTGAAGTTACAGGACACGTATTCAAAACATAGTGCATCCGGAGACAGATCAGGGGAACTCAACCCTCCTCAAGAGGATATGCTCAAGGATTCAGCACTGTTAGATATGACTGGGAATGGTAACATCTTAGGCTTTTACTGTTAAGGACCCTCTAATTTTTCCATCTTAGCAATGAGCAATGAGCAACCAGTCAAGAATAGGCCGTCCCTTCCCTTAAATGACAGCTGACAGGTCTGTCGCTTATGCTTGGTCGCTTTAAGTGAGAAGCTGTCAGGCTAAGCAGCCCCTCTTTTGTCCCTGAGGAATGTCTGGCTGTTTTGCACATTCATGATCACTCTGAGGAAACTTCACTCCAGCTTCAAGGCCCTTCCAAAGACAGTCGCTACCCAAAGTACAAAACCTGCTTCAGGAGGCCTACCTCCAGCCACACCCACTCCAGGATAGCAACACTAATTTGGAAGAGTTCAACATGACTCTGCTCATCCTGCAATTGTTCTTACCTGGGAAGGATGGAATAGTACATTTTTAATGAGTCTAGCTATATGTAGTCTATTTCTTGAACTTGTGGTTTTATTCCACAAGGCATCTCCAGTATAGCCTACCTTTCACATTGCAATGTTAAATACAACGTAGGTTCTCCTAAACCATCTTTTATTGCTTACTTGTAGTCTTCATCATGGGTAGAATGAGATAAGATGGCTGTACAAAAAGCACAACTCCCAGGACTTTCAACCCTAGACCTTTCTAGCAGCAGCACAAAAGTTCCTGACAGCTGGCATGGATTAGAAGTTAGGGATACTAATACCCAAACCTTGGGAGCTTAAATACAATCTGTTCTATGCTGGGCTGCTCAACACTCAAAGCTCAAAGCAATAGCTTATGACATAAGTATCTTCAGCAATACGTCTCTGGATTTGAAAGATTAGAGCAAAGGACTCATAGTCTCAGGTTCTAGAACCATAAGACAATGATTTGGAAGTCTAGAGCTTGCTCTGACCTGCTCACCTAAACAGACCTCAGGCTTCTAAAGCTCAGAGCCATAAGCCTCAGTTTCTCAGAGCCTAGTGATGCATAGTTCTGGGTTTGTATGTCCAGGCTGTCAGACTCCAGAGATAAAGAACTCAAGGGCACCAACACTAAGGGAGCTGTGCTTTGCCTGTGCGTGATTTCTATCTAACAGAGCAAAAATCATCTCCAGCCAACTACTGATGAGAATCTGATGTGTCCAGGAGATAAAGGGACAGGATATTCTTCTGAAGGACGAGAGTACTGGTGAGAAAATGCTTACAGAGAAAAAGATCAAGGTCAGTTCATTGAACTGAGTCAATTTAATGAGCAAATTTGAGAGACCTAGCATTGAAAAACTATGAATACCTTAGCAGGAGAAAATAGGAGGGTGAGGAGGGAGGCAGAGCAAGAGGAATGGGCAGAATGATGGAGTATTTTCAAGGATCTCATGAACTGGGGAAGAATAATGAGAGTCGGAGCCACATGACCAGGATGCCACTTCTGGTTGCCTAGGAAACTTGGCCTTAGAGTGAGAAAAGGGACATCCTCAACTAAAAAACAAGGATGGATACTGAGTTGTCGGGCAAGCATCACGAGGTTTCTGGGGGGCCTTTGCGAGCCACAGGCAAGAATAATGTCCTGAGATTAACCTCTGCCATCCAATCAGCAGCTGAGTCCACATAGCCTGCTTCCTCTACCAACAGTCGTGGCATTCATGTTAGATAATGATGTGAGCAAACCACCAGCCTGGTGTTCAAGTGTACTCCAGTCTCATCCAGAGAAAGCTCGAAGGATCAAGGACTCAGGGCAGTAAACAACCAGCACCACCTTTTTCATTTTTATAGTTTCTGATTTCTTTCTCTTTTTTAATTTATTCTTCTCTCCTACAATACCATTCAGACCAAAGTTTCCCCTCCCTCCATTCCTTCTAGTCCCCTCTACTTCCCCCCTCCCCCAGTTCCACAACCCCTTCCTGACCCCTCCATTTCCCTTCATAAGAGAGCAGGCCTCCCAGGGATATCAACCAAACACATTAAAATAAAATAAGACTAGGCACAAACCCTCATATCAAAGCTAGACAAGGAAACCCAGTGGGAAGAAAAAGGTCCCAAGAGCAGGCAAAGAGTCACAGATACATCCACTCCTGCTGTTAAGAATTCCATAAAACACCAAGCTAACAACCATAACATATTTGTAGAGGACCTAATTCAGACTCAAGTAGGCTCCATGATTGCCATTTCAGTCCCTGTGAGCCCCTATGAGCCCTGCTTAGTTGGTTCTGTGGGCCATGCTCTCCTTGTGATCTCAACCCCTCTGATTCCTATAATCCTTACTCCCCTCTTCTATGGGGTGCCCTGAGCTCCAAGGGGGAGGTCTGATTTCTCATAAGACAGTTCAAGTTTATCTTTTTCTACTTAATTTAATCAGCATCAATACCTGAAGGAGAGACTGTCAATGTCCTAACCACATCCTTTGAACTTTCAATGTCCTCCAGTAGGCTCCTGTTCACCATTACCTCCATCTCTATGACTGAGGTCTCTTTCCTGAAATGACTCAGGCATGCATGGACTATGGTACTAGCACATCTGAAGTACTGGCAGCTCTCATACCACTACCATCTAACACCAGGTAGTAGTCATCAACAGCTGGTAGATTTCAACAGCCAGTACAGATAGCATATTTGCATTGCTGCTCAGGTAGAACTGTCCTGATACAATGTGTTTTGCACAATATCCTACAATTTCCTACAGGGATAATTGGCCTAATTTGGAACTGTCTATTGGCTCCTTCCCTTCCCTGCTTCCTGACCACCATCACTTCACTTCTCAAATAAACTGCTTTATTCAAGTAACTAATATTCATCCTCCAAGAGAGTCAAATTTTAAAATGTGTTTAAAGTGTGAAGCAGTCTATGGTTTACAATTTAATAGTTACAATAGCCATGAGACTCTGATAGCCATCCCAAGGAAGAAAAGCAGCAATATGGCATGACCAGATTGAAAAGAACTGAGGTTCTACTGTATCTCACTAATACTCTATGTGTGTCTGGTTTATGTCTGTGTCCAGGATACCCATTTGAAGTAGATTAATGTTCTTCAATTCCCCATGCAGTTCTGTCCTGAACAACCCATTGGAAATTAATTCTGCAGTCAGTTGAAAAATGCTCTTAGTAAACATGTCCTACCAAAAATCCTAGTTTAGGAGTTCAGTATACTGTAGAGTCTTGGTTATTTGCCTATATGATGGTGAGACTAATTGGAAGCTGTTGTCATTGCATTTCAAGGGAGGATTATATCACATAAATCTAAGATACATCAACTAAATTTGAAGGATGGTCTCAACTGAATGCTTATCAATTTCCTATTATTGTGAAATGGAAAATGTAAGTTGAGACATCATAAACCAAAGACCACATGTATGGAGGGATCCTTTGTCAATACAGAATTCCTCTAGAATAAATTTCCATTTGTGGGGCAGTATTTATATGAGATTCCCTTTATTTATGTTTAAGGCCAAATCTGAGGAGCATTTTAAGATACTTCATCTGCAATTATTAAGAGCAGAGTTTATCTTCAGCCATCCCACTGGATCAGTGAGTGTAAATTATTTATTATATTTTCAGATATTGATGCTATGAAGATTCTAACTTCCCTCACTATGACTGTTTCCTTCCTATTCACTGGAAACCATCAGATGATAGAGCTCTGGTGACATTTAAAGTCACCAAATTATACAGATTATCCAAAGAATGAGTATAGAGAACAGAAATTGCCCAAAACTGAATTGAACATTCTCACTTTCAGGCCTTGGTATGAGAAAGAAGCATCCAGTTCACACTTTTCAAATATATCCAGGGAGCAGAGCATCTAGTGACACGGGGTGGGGGCCATTCCATTATGGTGGCATAATCAAAGTTAAGGAGAAGGGCTGTTTGGTGGCAAACAAAAGAAAGCAAGCAAAAACCTTACACAAATGTCGGATGAGTAGAGGCTAAGAGACGGTCACGGGAGATGAAAGTAATGATGACTGCAGACCTTAGAGATGTTTCTGGAGAGATGGTGCCTTACCAGAGTTTGTTTGAGAGAAGAGAACAAGAAATCAAGTGACAGCCATGCTGGTGAGGATGTGAGCAAAAAAGAATCTTTGTTCATCCTTTCATTTATTGGAATGATTCTCTTTCAAGATCTAAAAATAGAACTATCAGGGGACCCATCCATATCCCTCAAACTCCGTGCCCCACAACAGAAATACTTGCTTTCATTGCATACTTATTTATGTTCTCTACCCAATAGCTAGCTGTCCATCGATGGATCAATGAATAATGAAAACTCAGTGTGTATACACAGTGGAATTTTATTCATCTATAAGTAAAAATAAAATTTGAAGACCAATGGAGGAAACTAGAAAAAATACACTGAGTGAGGCTACCCAGATCCAGGAAGACAAATGCCACATGTTCTCTGTCAAATGTGGATCCTAGCTTCAACTTCTTAGGTCTGCATGTTTAATTCGAATCTCATGTAGAACCCAGGAAAACAGAAAGGGGCTATTGAGTGGTGAATGCCTTAAGGGAATGTCTTAGCAGAGCATAGTGATACAGAAGTAGATGGGCACAGGGTACTCGAGGTAGAAGAGATAGAGCAAGGTATTGGGGAGTCAGGGAGGACAAGGGGGCAAGGGTGATGTTAATAAAAAATGAAGGTTATATGAGAAAAGCAACATGGAAACCTACTATTTGTAAGCTGATTGAAAATGCAAATAAAAAAAGAAAAGAATTAGAAGAGTTATCCTGCTTGATTAGATCACTGTACTCTGAGAAGCCATGGATTATTAAACAAAAATCCCAGTATCAGATATGTTGTTTTTATGAGTTATTGATCATAGGGTCCATAGAGCCCCTTGGAGATAGAGGTTCTTGTCATTACTCTTGTATGTGAATGAGATGATAGGATTGTACTTCTGTGGACCACACACACCTTGGTTACAAGGTATAAAGAAGTCAAGCCAGAAATGAGCTAAAAAGTTCCTCTTTTCTCATTAGCTTTCATAGTGCTGAAAGGTGCTAGTTAGGTACTGTGGGAAAAAAGGTATCAGTGAGCTTACCTAGCTGCGAATCCTATGAACTACAATTTCAACACAGGCAAAATGTGCCAACTGATGTAATAGTAGCTCAGCCATTAAGGCAGCAACCAACCGTTCTCTTATTGGAACTGAGGAACACTCTGTAGGAGGGAATTCATGGCTGGTATTGTAATCTTGGTAAAACTCATGTCTGGTAAAATTCATGTCTCATGACCTAGGAGGAAACCAAATATCATTTACTAAACAGACATGGCATCAAACTATAATTTCTACTCTTGGGTTAATCAGAAAACTGTCAGTTTACAGTGAATGGTCATAATACAGAGACTCTTAGCTGTTCAATGTGCTGAGAATAAGGGGCAATTGAGTGTTAAGCAATAAACAGGACACTTATGCTATTTAATCTAAGCCCAGGAGTATCACAGAAGAATGGGCAAAAGAATACAAGAGTCAGAAGGAAGGGATAAGGGCAGTGGAATGCTGTTTTCTAAGTCTGACAAGGATTTCAATCATGAACTCCCAGAAGCTGCACTTTCCTGAAGTGGCAAGTCATAAGACTAGACTTGTCAACAGTAAATGACAGACAGGGGAAGGACTTTTGGAGCAATGTCCTCTCTGCTGTACTATTTGGCTACTTAATGTATTCTGTTGGAATTTATTAACTTCAGATATGTTCACACTGATGAGCCCACCAGGCTTCACGAGACAGTTCCATACCTGTGGTCACAAGACGGCCCTGGTTAAATCTGGAGGGGCACAAAATAAATCAGAAGAGAAATGAAAATTGAAAATGGACCTGTAGGAGGAGGCATAGACAAGATTGGGAACAATTAAGAGAGGATAGAATGTGAGAGTAATCAAAATACAACATATATTTATTTTTCATGGAATTGTCAAAGAACATTCTAATTTAATTTCTGTTTCTGTGATAAAATACTGTGGCAAAAGCAATGTAAATGAGGAAGAGGTTTACTTGGCTTGCAATTCCAACTTATAGTCTATTATTTCAGGGAAGTCAGTGCAGGAATGCAAGCAGCTAGTTACCTGACATTCTCAATCAAGAGCTAAGAGAGAATATATCTTTGCTCACTTGATTACTCTCACCTATCTTTCTCCTTTCTTATATTGTTCAGTACCCTGCCTAGGGAATGATGCTGTCCACAGTGGGTGGGATCATCCTAAATCAATTAATAGTCAAAACAGCCCCCTACAGATATGCTCATAACCCAACCTGATTTAGATAATTCCTCAATAAGACTCTTTTCAGGTGATTTTAGGTTGTGTCAAGTTAACAAGGAAATCTGACCAGCAGATAACGAATTCAATTGATGAAAATATAGTATATCAATAAAAATGTGCATGTTAAGAATCTTATAATAAATCTAATTAGGGCAATAAGTACAAGGGAGGGTGTTTTTCATTTTCACAGATTTTTGTTTTTAGAAAGGTTATATTTCTGGGATGTTTTTAGTATAATTCAAATAATCTAACTTCAATGAAATTGTTCAAAGAAATAGAATTGCCAAAGGGGGGGGGGAATCACTCTTTGAAAACTGAGTGGAAATACGATTCCCCTCACCAAGAGGAAAGGGGTTAGAAAGACCACAGGTTTATACAACCATAAAGACGTAGGGCAAATGAGAGATTAGAAAGGCTGAAATAGGCGGAGAAAACCCTTCAATGGTTCTGTTTTTCAGGGATGGAAGTTTCAGGACTGAGTGCATAATGATAAGAGAAAAAATAGCATTGTTAATGCAATAGGCAAGCCTGGTGATATGACCAGCGATCACTCCAGATCCATGCAACAGGCGGAGAATAAGAGCAAGTCCAAGTTGGGTGCATATTTGAGTAGGGAAATATGTGCCTGCCTAATATGGAGGATGGTAGTCTGGGTTTTATACAATTATGGCCTGTTCTGTTGGCTTTAATACGTGACCTTCATTTCCTGCGTTTGGTATAAACATAGTCAAACAACATGCTCACCAACCAAAATGGAAATGAATTTTGCTGCTCTGTTCCAACAGCAACTTCCTTAATTTCATTTACTTATTCTGAAAGGAAACCCAAAGGAAATCATGAACCATGGAGTGTTCCTATAACTTGTCAATTGAAAACCTAGATGGGAATTTAAACTAATGACCTGAGTCAAGTGACCAAATCCTTTCAGTTCATGCAAAATTTCAGTTAAATCTTGTTAAGCTGGACTATGGTGGATCATGCCCAATACCATCAGGCAAGTGTTGAGGAGAGTTTATATATATATAAACATATACACACACACACACACACACACACACACACATATATACATACATATACATATATATATGTATATGTAGTATATTTATATATATAAATATATATAATATATATAACTGATATATGTATATGTAATATATATATATTAGATTATATATATCAAACTCAGATATATAGATATATATGTATATATAAATATATATGTATAAAATTCAGATATATATATATATATATATATATATATATATATATATATATTACTGGGTTTAATGGCAGATCTGGAAAATAGGCTAAAAAATGAGCATAAATACTTAAGAATGTGAAGAATAGCTTCACTAAAAATAGCAACTAAGATTATATATCTGTAAATAAACTTACAAATGTGCAGAGGACATGAGTGACAATGGAGAAGTATATTATACATTTAAGGTTTTAATAATATAAATACATCCATTCATCCCTCTTACAATCCATAAATTCAGTATAGTTTCAGAAACTGCCATGGCTTGGATGTGGTTTGTCCCTGTCAAAGCTTACTGAAAGTGGTAGGGTCTTTAAGATGGGGCATTCTGGGAGGTGACTGCGTCAGGGCCTCCTTGTGAAGGGATTCATGCCTATGGAGTGGATTAGTTCCCATGAGCAGGCGGTTATAAATGGGAATGCCTAGGGCCTCTTCACTTTCTTTCTGATTCTCTTAACCCATGGCACTCTGCTCATCTCTGTCTGTCTCCTATCCCATGCACCTTCCACGTGGCTTCATGCATCCTGTTGTGACCTAGTCAGGAGATCCTCATCAGATTCTTGTGCTACATTGTTCTCTAGAATTTGAGTCATGAGTCAGATAAGCCTGCTTTCATCCTAACCAATCCTAATGAGTACCAATCACCAGGCATTTCTATAGCCACAGGCTAAGGTAATAATTACAAAACATATTAGCTGACATTATGGTACAATATTAATTAATAGTAGCAAACAATGTCAATTAAAATTATGTCTCAATACAGACACATATTATATCCCAAACACTGTTGTAAGTGTTTTTATCAATTTACATCATGTTTACAATAACTTTTTGAGGCCTGAACTATTATAATCACTTTATATATTCATCAGCAGCATAGAAAAGAAGAATCTTCTAGATGTCACACAGATGCTGAGTAAAAGTAACAGGATTCAACTCAGGCTCTCTAGTTCCAGAGTCTTTAATGCCTTTAATCACGGCATTCCATCGCATCTAGATGGACAGCAACAGAAATGACAGTGGGCATGTTTTGGAGGCAGAATCTGAAAGGTTTATTTCAAACATAGTCTGGATAATACAAATAGGAAAAGTTGTGAAATAGCTGGAGATAGTTGGTAATTAGGAGCGATTAATGTTTTAAATATTCAAATTCAGTTAGTATATTCATTCACTCAAAAATATATATCTATCCTTACTAGGCTTTATTCTAGGTCACATGTGCAAAGTAGTCTGGAAAAGGTAAAGAAGCTCTAGAAGCTTATGCTATTGTTCTTTAGAAGCTTATATTACTGTCCAGGTGCAGGGAAAGTGACCGAGAAATAAACTACCAGGCAGTAAGCTCTATAAAGAAAAAGTCATCAGAATATAAAGAATGCAGGGGGAGGGGTCAGGAACTGCCTCTTTGATTAAAGCTCCCACTGAGGTTAGCAATGGAAAATTTATACTTGACCTATGCTATGTGACAGGACCAGACTTAAACTGGTAGAATCTGCCAACTGGTCGCACTCTGTACAGATCCAGGCTTCTTTATGGTTAAGAATAGAGGAAAATACAATTTTGACATTATGAAAATTTGTCGAATGATGTGTCATATGCACAGATAGCCAGACCCGGTAGCATAGGTCTGTACTCCAGCAACTCAGGAGGCTGAGCCATAAGGATTGCAAGTTCAAAGCTTTTCTGTACACAGTAATCTCAAGAACAGACCAGGAAACTTAGTGAGACTCTGTCTCAGTGTAAAAAGGGAGAAAGAGAAGTGGGCTGTGCAGTCCAATTGTAGAGCAGTTGCTTAACATGTACCAAGCCCTGCATCCAACTCCCACTTACTGAAACAAAACAAAACAAAACATGGCATTGTGGACTCAATGAAAAGTTTTGTGCCCTTGGAAAATGGACAAGTTTCATCACTGAATTCCCACAAATACACATGATACGGTCATTACTAATCCAGGCCCACTCAAACAGGTCACTCTTTCACAGTACTCTTTACAAATACACCACAAAGACAAACTTGCTAAATATCAACTAGCACGTGCTCTTATTTGATTTAGACTATCCAAGTAGTATAAACTACTGAGGACTATTTTAGATATTCCTGGAAATATTCCTGGAAATCCTAGTTTCACTTAACATGTTTTACAAATGAACTGAAATGCTGTGTTTGACTGAATTGATTGCTTTGCTTGTTTTTAGGTGGGGCAATGTGTTTTTATTTATTATGTAAACCTTTTGAGTCAGAGTTTTCTGTTAATTGAGGACAAAGGCATCAAACTGTACAATTTACTTTTATCAATGAATTTTATGTATTGTGCATGCTTAAGGCTCACACGACCTTATAGCATCCAGTAGATAGTGAGAAGGTCAGCGCAATAAAATTAGCATTTCCATCATCTCACAGCTATCCTTCGGGGCAAGAACAATTATAGCCTGTTCATACAGTGCAGATCCCAATGCTAGTTCCTGTGTTGTATATTAGCTCCCTAGGTTTGATCATCCTACATTTAGTCTACTCTGCTCTCAGACCCACATCATCTTATTTCTCTCCATCCCCCTTCATAATCATAAGTTTGTTTTCCATCTCTATTAGATTTTCAGAAACATTCCACACATAAGTAAGCTTGGGCATGTACTTTCTGTGCCTGGTTTGTCTCACTTAGCATAATGTCTTCCAGATCATCTATTCCGTGGCAAACGTGCATATGAATGTATAATAGATTGGATATATATTTACATGCACTAAAGCTTTTTCAATCAATACACTCATGAATATATGCTGAAATTTATTCTTACAATATGCTTTAATATTCCAAGGATTTGCCTTGGTAATCACAATGCAAGCCAGACTTTGTAGCTTCCCCATAAGTCAGCAAATCCAGATTCATGGAATACCTCACTGGGTTCAATGTCAGTACTTTTTCTTGTTCTTTGTTTTGTTTTTTGAGGCAGGATTTCTCTGTTGTAGTAACTCTTGCTGTCCTGGAACTCACTCTGTAGACCAGGCTGGCCTAGAACTCACGAGCTCTGCCCACCTCTGTCTCCTGAGTGCTGGGAAAGGTGTGCGCCACTGCCTGACTTCAATGTCAATACTTTAAACGTTTGAGTCAGAAAGAATATTATGAAGATGTTCGTTTTCAGTAACATTCACTTTAACCATAATATAAATGAATAAATAGTTTTATTTATTCACATTTGACAATTTCAAGTTTAAATACTCATGAGTAAAAAACTTAATTTTAGACAAGAGATTGTTTATTCTTTGAAGTCTGATTTTAGTGACTCCTCTTTTAAGGAGCAGTGATAGAAGATGGCTAAAATATACATGGATTTCCTTTCACACGTTCTTAAGAAATAATCCCTTAAAAAAACATTATCTAAATTTATTTCTGAAGACAAATTAGAACCAGTTTTAGATGGTCTACCTGCATTATCTGACCTTCATTACTTTTTTAATAAGCTGTCGGTAAGGGTTTTTACATTTTAACATGAAACATGTAGGCAAGTATGAAAACAAGACGAATCCCATTTCTCAGGAGGCTAAGGTACAAAGATACTGAATTTAATTCTCATGGAATCACGGAAGTAAGACTTACCCCCCCGCCAAACAACAACAACAAAAGAAAGCCCACAAAATGCAAATGCAAACAGGATGCTGTGTTTATCTAAAAGACTCATAAGCAGAGATAACAAAGGCATTTTGCATCCATTGCCTGCCACCCTGAACAAGTTAAGCAGATGTGTCTCTGGATTTCCCTTTAAGAATAACAGCTATTGAGCCATGTGGTGGTGACACACGCCTTTAACCCCAGCACTTGGGAGGCAGAGGCAGATGGATCTCTGTGAGTTCCTGGCCAGCCTGGTCTACAGAGTGAGTTCTAGGACAGCCAGAATTATGACAGAGCAACCCTATTTTGAAAAACAAAAACAAAAAACAAAAACAAACCAAAAAAGCATTAAAAGAAAAGAATAGCAGCTATCATTTCATTATTGTCTTTCAGTAACACTTTAAGTTTCCTAATAAATGGGGGAAACGTTGCTGCTCGTGGTGTCACACAAATACCTGTTATGAGTGCAGATCATGTTCTCTCTCGGATTTCCCTGTAGATGTTAGAATTAATATAGGCAAACCCTTTAAGTTGTTGTGGCCACCAAGGACAACATGATCCTTAACAGTACTGTTTGTTATTTTATTGCCTGACAACAAATTTTACTTTCCACTTTTTGCCTCGGAATAAAAATACATAATTGATTATCTATGGTCAATCTGTTGGAAAACTGGCTATGGAAAATGAAGGACTATTTAATCACTGTGGAAGCCTTATTGGTTAATCAAATTTATATTCTTCCTAACAGACACTCCTTCCCATTATCCTTTCCTTCCCTGGCAAAGGAAACCTCATTACTGGTTTATCTGCTCTCCTCCTGAAAACCTAAAGGGCACTGACAAAGGAAAGTCTACCCTAGTGCACAGGATGAGGTCTCATGAGAGAGGTCAAGCAAAATGTCCTTATCCCTTTGTTCAAATTGGTTTCATCTTTCAGGGTGAAGCTAATCAAGAGTGCATGGACTCTTCATCTAATTGAAACACTTATTCTGGAGGGTGATGAGAATTCTTTTCCTGTGTTTTAAATTTCTGCCCACTTCTAATTTATACAAGCTTGGGGTGGGGGCGGGGGGGGCAGAAAGTGTGATGCTTGTTACTTCCTGTGCTCATCTGATAGGAGAAGCTGGTTTGAAGGTAGACTGACATTTCAGAAAGACCTTGGCTCTACCTGCTTAGAGCCTTTCTGGTTTCTCTTAACTTCCTATAAAAGACAAAGTTGTTTCTTTATGGTTAAAGTCAGTTTCTGGGATGAGATGCTACAGATGACAGCAGAAAACATTTTAGCTCACTAAGCTTATCAAAAGGAATCCAGATACTTCACAGGGACAACTAAAATTTTAAAGTCAGACTGGTTCAATACTTTCAGAGTTCTCATCTATGTTAAGCCTGTCATAGTATCAAGTTCTGTCTCAGATGTTCAACTTTGAGATCAAAGGAAAATTGCATGAAAATCTGAAAGTAAACAGAGACAATCCTTCCAGTCTTTAGAAGTTATAAATGCCAGGACTTTTATCTACCAGGGAAGCCCAGACTATTTTCATCTTCAATTTCCACTCAACATTCAGTGAGTCTTTCATTAGGAACCATTTACAGCCACAGAGCCCACCCTTGACTCTTCATCCGTGGGGAGCCCCTGGTCTGTTACTTGATTCCCATTTTTAGCAAAATTTCCAAAAGCACTGTGTGAAGTGTTCTCTTTTCCGCGTTTCTAATTCTGACAGGTTTCTATGTCGGACTGAGATGACTCTCACCACAGTGGACTCCATTTTGACAAATCCAGCGAACGCATCTATCCTTCTCAGGCTCGCCTTCTTTGTTGGAGAGGTTTGCTCTGTAGATGTCCTCGGTACTCTGAACTTTTGTCAGCCTAACTAATTCTCTGATTATAATGCTGCCTGCTGGCTTATCCTCTCCTTAGCCTCCAAATGCAACTATGTCCCCAACCAGGCCACCAGGAGTCCTGTTCCCTGCTCCGTTGGTACTCTACCCTGACAGACACCTTTTCAGCCCCGCCCCCTTTCCTACCTACCATCTCTACGCTCATGATTTCCAGTTCCCTGCCTCTGAGCAGTTCTTTCCAGTGAACTCAATGTTGACTTACGTGAATGTCTATCTGAGATGGCGGCTAGATGCCCTGTGGCATTTAGTATTTAAAATCTCTACATGAGCCTATGACTGGCTTCCATCAAATCCTTCCAGAGGCCTCCCCAACTGAGGCAACACCAGAATACTCCTTAAAGCATCTTCAACTTTCCTGAGTCTTTTTGGCATTCCCTCGAATACACTCTCACTCCGGTGGCTTGTCACCTGTCTGGCAGCTCCCAACAGGGCTCCCTCCCTCACTGCAGAGACTTCAGACTTCTTCATATTCTGACTCAGTTTCTTTCAGCCTTTAGTTCTTAATCCCAACAAAAGGCAGAATTACCTCTTTAGACAGGTCAGGGGGCTGAAAAGAAGGCTTAGCAATAAAGAGAGTATTCTGTTCTTGCAAAGGATTTGATTTTAGTTCCCAGAATCCATGTCAGGAGGGTCACAAGTACCTCTAAATCCAGTTCCAGGGGATACAACTCCCTCTTCTCGCCACTTTGGGCTCTGCACCCATGTGTGCAACACACACACACACACCACACACACACACACAACTATTAAATAAAATAAATCTTTTTTTTTTCAAGACATAGGCTTTAATACATGCTAAAGAGCTACCAATGGCTTTCCTTGGTTCTTGGATTAATACCCATATTACTTGTTATAGCCCAGAAGGCTATGTGAAAGCGGCTTCTGCCAACATTTTTTGCATCTTCTTTCTACTTCATTCATTATGTTCCAAATATTCTAGATTTTTTTGATGCAGTAGGCTCACTTCCATCACAGTTTCTTTATACTTGCTGTTCTTTCTACTTAGTACATCACCTTTGCATAAGCGGATCAAATGCATCATTCAAGTCTAAGTTTAAATGTTGCCTAAGTCACTGTTATATTGCTGTGAAGAGACAACGCGACCAAGGCAGCTCATAAAAGAAAGCATTTCATTGGGAGCTTGCTTACTGTCTCAGAGGGTTATGCCATTATCATCATGGTAGGGAGCATGGTGTCACACAGGCAGACAGGGTGCTGGAGAAGCAGCTGAGAGCTACTTCCTAATCTCCAGGATGAGAGACAAAGAGACACTGGATCTAGTGTGGGTTTTTTAAACCTCAAAGCCCACACTCTAGTGACACACTTCCTCCAATAAAGCCACATCTACTTCCAACAAGACCACACCTCCTAATCCTTTTAATCCTTTCAAACCGTTCCAATCCCTGGTGACCAAGCATTCAAATATATGAGCGTATGGGGGCTATTTGTATTCAAACCACCACAAATATCATGTTTCTATAGGTGCCTTTCTTGACCCTTCCAGCTAAAAGGGCTAGTCACATGCCTTCAAATCTCTTAATCTTATCGTCTGTTTTATCTTCACCGCACTGCTGAGCTCCCTCTAAAATAATCTTTTTTGTTTAACTGTTTGTGGTCTCCTGGTTCATTCAGCACCTGGAGCAGAATGCAGCTGGCTGCCAGCATGTACTCACCACATTGCAGAATGAAATCAAGGTAGAATTGATACTCCCTGGATTTATGCAGAAGCTGCCTCTCTGGATTTTCTAGCACATCCACAGTAAGAGACTGCATCAAGAGTGATGCTTCAGTCTGAGGTCACCCGTGGATTCTCTCCCGTGTGCCTTCTGGCTCTCTTTTCCTGTCCCCTCTGACACTTGTCCTCTGCTGCAGCCACACAGAATCACTTTCCAGTCACACACTGTGCTTCACCTTTCTTGTCTCCTTGCCATTTAGTGGCTCTGTTTTCCATGAATCATAGTCAACTGACCCTTCACGATCTGTCACTTACTTTTTCTTTAGCAATTGGAGCCAGTAACACCCCTATTTCTATCACGTACCTACTTCCATGATTGCTTTTTTTTTTTCTGAGACTATGGTAAAGTTACATACGTGTAATCGTGTCTCCCTATTAGAATCATTAAAGATCTAAAGTTTCATGTGCATATTCATGTTTTAAGTCAGCAGCTGACACTAGGCAGGTATTCAATAAATGTATTGAACTGGATCAACTTGATCCAGTGCCATGTGAAAATACAAATACAGCAGTAACTAATCTAACCCAAGGAAAAAATACTCTGTCTTATATCATAAAAGACTATACTATCAATATCATGGATTGCTATCTATATCATGAGTTTTGTTCACATTTTCATTCTTAAAAATCATAAAATCTAAACACCTGGAAGTGTTTGTAACTTTCCCAAAGTTACAAAAGTATTAAGCTGAATATTTAGACTGCAAACACAGAATCTTCAGAGAACAGAGGCCAGCTAGATTCCCATGCAACAGACAGGCTCATCAGGACCAGTCTCGCTTATGAGAAGCATGTGGTCTGTCACTCCAAATGCTACCTTGACTCTGATCTATAGAACTGGTCACGGTTGGAAGGATAGGTCACCATGGGCCACAGTCACACCCCAAGTCTTGACAATTTCTTCTCAGGGGCCTCTGTCTTCCTACCTGAGCAGATTTGAGAGTATTTCTGTTCTCTCAACTAACGGCACTCTGACCAGAAGTCATCCTTAGCTCCAACGAGTCACACTCCTTCAGAAACCAACATACTCAGACTGGGAATTTGTCCAAATGGCACTTCCTACCTTGGGCATGCAGATCAGCAAATGTCCTGTTGTCTGGGACCTTTTACAAGAGCTCTTGTCAGGCTGGACCTCTGCAGAAAGGGCAAGCTGAAATGGCTGCAGGTGAAAGGAGGCATAGAGAACAATGGTGTGTCACAAGGAAAGCCCTTCTCAAGGGGTATTTTGATAACAAATATATCACAGTGTTAAATTAAGAGAGGGGTTTAGATGCATTAAAATACACTGTATGAGTTATTCTTACATACAGGAACTGTGTTAGCTGGTTTCATGTAAAATCTAAAGAGTATTTATCAACTATAGTCAGTGCAATCCTCACAAGTCCACATAGGGTGGAAAGGTCACTTATAGATAAAACATCAATGTATTTCTATTTTAATGTCTTTCTGGGCTACCCCAAATGAATGCTCAAAATCAGAAAAAGAAATATTATTTCAAAATGATAAAATTATAGTTCCATGAATGAACTCATTGACCGCACAGAATGGGCATTCAATTGAACTTTATGGCCATGTTATGAGCTTTTAAAAATTACAACACACAAGGTGCAGGTTTAAAGCATTTGTATTCCTGAGACACACGGAAGTAGCAGCCATTTCCACTGTATACCATCCCTGTGGTATAAAACCACATGCCTAACAAGCACTACACTGGTTGGGCTTCTAGTTTGTTCTGATTAGGTAATATTTCCTTGAACTGGGACTGCACAGCTTAGGTCAAGACTTACATTTTAAAATGGCAGTATTCCACAGTCATGCCTACCTTTCCTTTGACCATTACTCGAACGTAAGTTGGCTGCACATCAACCTCGATTAAAGAGGTATCCATATACCTTCAAAATTAAGCACACCACATTTTTTAATTGTCGAAAGCATTCAGCTCAAAGAAATAAAAACATGAAAACATGCTTACAAGACTGCTTTAGATGAAGAAAGTTTTAAATGTCCATACTATACTGGTACTGAAATACTAGTCTTAAATTATTCCTGGTCCAAAGGAAATTCAATATATCAGCAATTTCATTTTTAGACATACAAGTACACTTGGCATTGATTGCCCCTAGCCCAAAAATATCTGAGGTCTGAAATGCCAGAGGTTTGCAAAAAAATGGCTTGTCATGTTCTTCTGTGAATATTTTATTTTAAGCCCCTAGGATTTCAGCAGCCAGAATGCTGAATCCACCACACTCCGGGCCACTAGCCACCAGCTCTGCTTTGCAACACCCCTGGTGCCCTACAGTTGGTCCACAGCTGCACTGGACCAGCACTGCTGGAAGGGCAGCTCCTTTCCCGGGAAGGTACAGGCTGTCGAACAACAGTGCCTTCTGGGGACTGCAGCCACCCAAGGCCAGGCTGCTCTTGTCTCCTGACCAAATGCAACAGTTAGATTTCATTCCGCATGTTAAAATAAGCTATATATATAAACTATATTTTTCAAACATTGTGGACACAAGAAAATGGCACAACAATTGGAAAATCACAAATATTAAGATGGGGATGCTCATCCAGAGGCCTGTGGTAGGGACTAAAGGCCCGGGTTTTGGAGTCATGTTGGTTTGTGAGGAATTCACCCCACCAATTCCTGCATCGCAGCCTTGGACCACATTCCTGAACTTCTCCCAGCCTGTTTCTTCCTGTGTACGGTGAATAGTGCCCTGCCCTCTAACGGTGCTCCAAAGACACATGAGCAGTGTTCCTTAGCAGACAGTTCATGTTAATAAGTCCTCTGTCATCTATTTTTAAGTCATCATAATACAAAGAAGACAGAGTCCTCCCCTTGTTCCAGCTTCTCATGTGTTTACTTGCTTCTGCCTGCAAGGCCTTCCTCTGGCTGTTTCCTACCAGTTCTTTATACAGCAAACTACTTCTCAACTCCCAGGTTTCATTGCTCTCAGGTCAACAAGTTTCACTGGCCACCCCACACTGACAACTAGCAGCCCCACACACTAATATTCTATATCCCTGAGATCTCCTTTCTAGCTTACTTTCTTGCCCAGTGCACTTCTCCCTCTGTGGTTCCTCACTAAGTATCTGACTGCTTAGTGTCTGCGTCCCCTCCTGGGGGTATAAGACAAAAGAGAGCCATGACCATCTGGAATATGCTTGTGACAATCCCCTCATGCCTCTCGCAGAGGAGGCATTCTGTGAGTGTTCTTCGAATAAACAGGATGATACATGATGAATGGCTTGAACTTCATATATACAGTCTCATGTACTAACACAGATAGCAAGGGATTGTTTGTGCAATTCAAACTCCAGAAATAACCTAAAAATGAGAAGGACTGAAAAGGGTGAAACTGTGACTATTTGCCTGAAAAACAAACAAGACAAAAAAAAAAAAACAACAAAAAACAGAAATGGAGAGAGGATAGGAAGTTAGTGGGAGGAAGATGGAGTTTCCTTCAAAGGCAGGGAGGGGCAGGCAGCAAGTAGGCAGAGGATGGAGTGTGTGGTGGGAAAGAGCATGGTGGGAGAAAGGGCAGCACATCTACAACTAACCTCCAACACAGCCAAAGTGGAAACAACACAAACACCCATAAATTGAAAAAGAAACAATATGTAGTATACCTACACAATGGGATACCATGTAGCCATAAAAACAAATGGAATTCTGACACATGGCACAAATGGATAAGACATGAAGGCATTATGGTAAGTGAAAGGAGTCAGACAAAGGTCATACATTGTGTGACTCCACCTATATAAAATATCTAGAATATGCTTATTTGAGGATATAGAACTTAAACGATTATCAAGTAGAGAAAGAAATGAAGACTGCTTGATAGATATAGGGTTGAGCTGACACTGTCTAAGGGTTAAACAGCATTCTGAATATACCAACTGCTACTGAATTGTATATTCTGAAATGTCTTGACCCAGTACCTTTTACATTATGTGTATTTTGCCACAATTATAAAAGCAAGGTTGGAAGAAGACCTGGGCGATTATGTTCTGGCTTCTCCAATTGTTTACTTTGACAAAAGTCACTCTCTGAAAATATATCTTCTCTTAGATCATTATAGAGCAACAATCTTTCTCACCTCCCAGAGCTACTGCGAAATCAAATGAAACACAGAGCATGTAAGAAGTCCTCAACCATACACAGGCATTTACCAGAACATGCACGGTCATGTTCGTGGACTTCATTATTGTCATTCATTCATTCATTCACCGCATCTGTGGACCTCCTAACAGGAACCGGCAATTATCTCAGGTACTGGAGACATACACATACAGGCCAAACAACATTTCTGCCTTGACCTCAGAATTTAAAAACACAAGGAAATCTATACCTTGTCAGAAAGCCAGCAAAGAGTAGAGAGAATTCTGGGGAAGGGCAGGCCCTGTTCTTCTCAGACAGAGTCTCCTCTCATAAGGTAGAATCTCATCAGAGGATGAAGGACAGAGAGATTGACAACGACATGGGTACAGGGAGGTGGGAACAAATGGAATGGGCCCCACAATGATCATCAGTCATGAGGGCATTCAGCCAAGTCTAACACTAAGAAACGAGATGTGGAGTGACCTGGATGACTTCAGATTCGAGTTACAGGAAGGGTAGGTGATGATGATACAGGCTGAGTGTTGAGTGTAAAACCCCAGGAACTTTAGAAGAGAAAAATAATAGTCTGCTGTGGCCATGAGGGGCAAACAGGTCACTTTGCCACTGTGGTCCTGCCTGTCCACTGGAAGAAAGTACAACTGAGAACCAGGGACTCTAAGGCCTTCTTTTGGCCCCTGTGAGTACCATGCACATGACTGGTGCACATATATTCATACAGGCAAACATTCACACACATAAAATAAAAATAAATCTTTTTAAAAATCACAGTGAGCACTCGATCTCTTCAAAACAGCGAATATACTTCCATTTCTGTGTTTCAGAACTCTAGGAGTTCTACCCAGAAAGAGATCTGATGGGAGAGCTATGAGGTGAATGTATCATAAAATGATTTACCTATAGACGGCCAGGTCCAGGATGATCTGGTTGTGTTTCTCATCATCTTTCACAGAGAAATCAAGTCTAAAAAGGACACATTTGGTGGTGGGAGGGGAGAAAGTGGCTTTAGTAGATTGTAAAAATAGCAGCAACATAAAACCAAAAGTAGATGACTATTGGTATCTTAAAATCCTCAGTGTTAGATTTCTTTTGCTCATTAGTCAATAAGACACCTATGCTAATTTAAAATTTTTAAAGAAGCCTAGGAAGCCTATTGATAAATTACTCTTGCTGACTTTGTCGACACGTGAGGGTTTTAAGGTAAATTACATGCAAAGCACTCGCTTTGGTGCAGAGATGGAGACACCTGGTGGCTGAAGTGCTCTTTTCCATTTCATTTGAGTTTGCTAGAACCCAGCTAGAGCCTGGGTTTCCTTCAGGGGACATAAATGCTGCCTCTGTCTGCTGTGCTTCCAACACCCTGTTTCTCAAGTCCCCGGAAGTATTCCTTCTTTTTCCTTGACATATTTTTTCATCTCCTTTCATGTTGCCATCCCTCTTGCCCTCGGAAAGGCTGAGACACAGCCAGTTATTTTACAGTTTAAAGACAGAGGTTCACAGAGGTGGAGATGCTCAGAGAGAAGACAGGAGCCTGCATAGGTGACACCCAAAGCCCCGGACCCCTCAGCTATTTGCCCTGGCTGAGTCTGCCAGCGTATTTCACAGAACTACTTGTGCTCAGTTTCATTTTGAGCAACTCGCTTATTAAACTGCAATCTGTGAGATGCAACAACATTGAACAATATATACTGAATTATTTTGGAAATACAAAGTAACCTCTAAATTTGGCTATTTGCTACAGGTCTGCTGTGGCAGGGATTCTTGTTCCCAACAATCTAACCATATCAGGCTTCTTCAGGGTCTCAAGCAATCGGCGCATTCCTTATCTCTTGGGAACTTTCCGTGTGCTGCCTCTCTGCTTCGACTGTTTATCCCACAATTCTAAATCAGCTCTTTTGAACTCTCTTCCTATGTAACTGAAAACTAGTTTTAGAGGTTTCTTCTGTGTCGAAGATCACTGCTATTTTTCCTTTACCTCTAGAAATAAAACCCCATGAAACGCATAGCTATGTAGAATAAAGACACCATTTTGCATCCTCCCTTGCACCCAGGTTACGTACGACATATGAGAGAATGTGTTGTGGAAATTCTTTTCAGAAATGCCTGTGGCCTTTCCCGACTGACTTCTCTATCCAGCGGAGAATGACAGAGCAAGCCAACACATGAATCACGGAGACTACTTAACAAACTATTGTATTTGTGTCCGTGAAAGGTAACATCGACTCACTCTAAGATAGAAGTGGAGGCATTGATGAGTAGCTGGACTCCGGTGATAACTGAAATAAAACTAAATGGAGACCACTGATAAAGGGAATCGGGGATGAAGGAATTGGGGTTTTCTGGCGCCAGCGGGTAGACGACTGCTGTGGAGATGGAGACAGTGGGAAGCATGCACAGTGGAGGGTGGAGAGCAGTGAGGGGAGGGGGAAGCCAGGGGTTTCCAATCATGTGTGTGAACAAACTGAGGCCGCCTAGCTGACCGGATATAGATACCTTGAACTCGGGGCAGGGGCGGGACCTTGCTATGAGTAATGTGAACACTGGTCAAAGCTAGAGGATTTATTTATTTTTATTTTTTCATTTTTTGTTTTTTGAGACAGTTTCTGTGTTGTAACTCTGGCTGTCCTGAAACTCATTCTGTAGACCAGGCTGGCCTCAAACTCACAGAGATCTGCCTGCCTCTGCCTCTGCCTCCCGAGTGCTGGGATTAAAGGCGTGCACCACCACTGACCAGCTCAAGCTTTATTGTTTAATTATTCTGTCGCAATTACACTTTTTTCATATGGCACGTGAAGTATGATTTATTTTGATTATACTCTCTTTCCCGCCTAGGTCTCTCAGATCTACCCCCACCTCCCTATCTACCTTACTTCATGTTCTTTCTGTCTTTCAGACAAAACAAAACAGACAAAAAACAAAATTCCAACAACAAAAGCATGGAGTCCATCTTATGTTGATTAACTATTCCTGAGCATGGGGCCTGTCCTGAGGACTGGGTGATAGGTCCAGTGGTCCTCAATTGTAGAAGACCAGTTTTCCCTCTCCCAGCTTGTATCAACTGCAATTAGCGTCTTGGTTCTGGATTGGATCCTGTGCCCATATTCCCTTCTCTGTGCTGGGAAAAGTCACAGGACTTGGTAAAGTCCTGGCCCAGGAAACATGACAAAAAAAAAAATAGCTGAGAAATCTCCTCTAAGGCTCATGGGAGGCAAACCAGAAGATCCACTGAAGCATAAGAGCAAGAGGGAGAGCCCACTTTAACAAGGAGGGGATGCTCTGTTAGATCCAAATTCCCACGGTCACTGAGCAAATAATGGGACTGAGGCAGGTTTGGGATAATGCAATATTGAATCATGACTTCAAGAAGAAAAGAGAAGTAAAAAGTCAGAGACTGAGGACTGATGAGTCTGCTAAAAAATCTGACTACTAATTTGGCAGAGAAGCAGAGCTTGACAGAAACTGGAGGGGGGTGTCTTGGTTTTGTTCTTTAAGACTAAAGTAGCTAAAATATGCCCGTACGCTGATGTCATTGGCCCAGCAGAACAGAGAAGAGGGGTGCAGGAGAGAAGAGGTCCCTGAGAAGCTAAGCCTTTGATGGTAAGAGAAGCTGAATCAGTGATTCCACAAGGAGGCTGAGTTTTTGACAGCAAGTTAAGCCATGATAGCAGGGGAATACTGACAACCACAGGAAACAGAAGACGCCTCATTGATTTTGTTTTTTGTTTTTTTGTTTTCCAGTGAAGTAAAAACAAGGCCTTTGGTTAAGGCTATGGTAACATACAGCAGTCCTGGAGATGAGGAGGAGGAAGAGGTATGACCACTGCCTGCAAGTGACGGGGAGAATGTTTGCCAGCACAGTACAGGGCAACCACAGTTGACTGGAGTGCTATGGCCTTCCACCTGTACAGACAGCAGCAGGTGAAGGTAGGGGCTTCACTCTATGCACAGAGAGCAGGGTGGGGGTATGCTCAAGGTCACACAATGTCAGGATCTGTGAGTCAGTGGTGGTGGACAGAGGGAAAAGAGGGAGCTGCAGATTGTGCCGCGAATGAGCTTCCGTGAGGAATATAAAAACCAAGGCAGGGAGAGAAGACAACGTGTGGGGATGACAAACAAAGCTACATTGTGAGAGGATCGCTGTGACTGCTGGGGTGGAGGGAGCCTGTGACACTGGGGATGATGCTCGGTGAGTTGATGAGGAAGACTCAGGACATGGGCTACTGGCGGCAGCACATAGAGGAACGAAACCAGGCTCCTGTGGCTGAGCTGAGGGGGGATATCATGTCAAAGGTCGCTAGGTCAGAAAATGGGGTTGGTGAGGCAGACAAATGGTGGTCTGAATGCTAGGATCTCCCATGAACTGAGAGGACAGGTAACTGGGGACTAACTGGGGTTAAGTGGAAGACTAAGAAGAAGGGGTGAGCATTCAACAGGGGCTGGGGGATTTTAGAGAAAAGGAGTCAGACAGGCTGCATGTTGCTGTGAGTTATAACTGCCTGAGGTTGGTAGAGAGGAAGAACGAGGTCCATGGGGGAAGCAGAAGTTCCGGTCTTAGTCAGCGGACGTAGATATAAAGAACCCGAGGGAGGGGATGATGCTGCTGATGGCTCTTTAAGCTCCAGAAGACACAAGTGGATGGCAGACAGGGACAGAAGGGGGAAGTCAGATGAGCTTGGACTTGATGGAGGAATGTCTGAGGCATAGAGAGAGTAGGGGGCGGTAAAGAGTAATTTCTTCAATTAAGAGAATTGGCTTTAGAGCAGGGAGGGTAGTTAGTGTGGTAGGAAGAATGGTGCTCTGTCCAAGAATAAACAAGGCTCTGAGGGTCTCCCTTCTTCCCTGTTGAAGAAGACAGTGTCTTCTCATTAGTCTTTCAGGTTTAGTGAAGATAGCTCCTGTCATGCGCACTGCCACATCTGCTGTACCCAGTCTAGTGTCTGGAGCTGCATTCCTGTCTGCTGGGTGACCAGGGCATGTCAGGTGGAAGGCTACAGACTCTACTGTGGAAATAATTATGACTGGGACAGTGTGGACAAGTCGAATGCATCAGCTTAATAACTATGTGACTTTGGCCATATCACTGACCTAAAGAGACAATGTTTTGTCTGCCATGCATGCTTTCTGTAAAGATGAGCAATGCCCGGGATGACTCTAGGTTGTCTTTGTTGTGGTAATGACATAGCAAATGAAATGATGCCAATAAATGGGTTTTGAGTAATGAAATGAAGCTAATGAGATTTAGCCCATAGGCTTGTTATCTGTATTGAGATTATAAAAAGGCGCTGTGGGTATGCTCTGGAGTTCTCAGCTTTCAGACAGACAAGGAGACAAACAGGGTAGCTCGGGTATTATGAGACTTGAGGATTTCCAGGTTTTCCTCTCTTCTTGACTGAGGTATTTATAGCAACGCCTTTCCCTGGCTTTTGAACGCTCTGTAGATGTGATCCAGGGGAGGTATAGACATAAAGGAGAGGCCTTGGTGTTCGCAGCCAGATAGCTTGTGGCAAAGTTTCAAAACTTCATAAACATGACAATGATGCCGTGACAGTGACAGTTTTCAGGCTTAAAACTGTATACGGCCCAAGATTTCCTGGGATGCATAAATAACTGAGGTTTCCACATGTCAGGATCGTTTTCTAGAAGTCCAGGAGAACTATGCACTAGAAATAATCAGAGACGTCTGGCTTTTAACCATGCACAAAATGGTATTTCTGTTACACTCATCAGACTCATTCGCAGTGGTCAGCATGCTCAGAGCAAACCTGTCAGTGAGGCCACAGCAGTGAATGCTCACTGGTGCCGCCCCCAGGTCCTCCACTCGGCCTCCACTTACTTGGCTTCATTGACATTCAGGACCTTCCCGTCTTCAGTGACCAAAGTCCGGGGTGGTTTCACTTTCTTCTTGTTGCTTAAGGATGAGGGTGATGGGAAAGACCAAGGACAGCAGTGGACGAGGAAAATAAAGAGAGTATGAAATAATTACTAACACATCTCTGTGAGATACTTTAAAATATTTAACCAGGCATTTGTTACTATACTCAAAATTCACTTACAGAGTCAGTCCTCTTAATTCTATGCTACTGGTTAAAAATCGAGCCAAGTGTTACACGGTTATAGCTGTATCTCGAAAGAAAAAAAAAAATATGACGAAGACAATTTGCCAGAGAATTTGAATGGGGGAAGTAAATTCCCTTTCATGAAACACTCATGAATATTTAAATGAGTCCATTTTATGCATGATTTACCCACATAACTGTCAGTTCTCCAAATGTGTGTACTGAGTTTCTGCTTTAGTTAAAATTACAATTTTTGAAATACAAGTGAAATCTATCCCGTGGAAATAAAAATACCAGCGGTACATAAATAATGTGTAAAAATGACACTTCTCATGGCATTGTTTCCAGTGGCAAGTCCAGAACTTCTGAAAATGTCTATCAATGCAGGACTGACTGGCTCCACCGTGGTATATAACATTGTGAAGCACCTCATGGCTGTAAAAGACGTGTTTGCTCTATTTCTACTGTCTTTTAAACAGAGGTTTTGTGTTACTTGACTTTAGTGTTTGAATCTCAAACTCTTATGCACATTAAGTAAGCCTCCTAATCTCATACAGCTATTTTAGTGACTCAGGACAATGAAGGGATCTGGAAACATTGAGCTTCACTACCCTCAGTGTGGACAAGAGTTCAGGTAGGGCAAAGAGTTGGCCTTTGTTCCTGCTTTCTCCCAGGTAATGAAAATGACCCTGTAGTCAAAGAGGTGTACATCTCAGGAACTTAACAGGGTGACTGAGACCTCCATCCAATTCAGCTGTTCATTTTTTAAGGTGTTAGGAAGAAAAAAAAATCCTCCTGCTTCTAGGCTAAGTGCAATATAAATTGTTTCTTCCATACACACACACACAAGTAAACACAATCAATACATATGCGAATACAAGAGTACATATGTTAGGAATACTGTAAGTCTACAAATATGGAGAATTTATATTTCAAAGGGTTCTTAAATCTGTATAGAAACTTCATGTTTATTGGTTCATCTGTTTTTCTAAAAGAAAGAAAGAATAAAGGAAGGAAGGAAGGAAGGGAGGGAGGGAGGGAGGGAGGGAGATAGATACAGTGGAGTGTTAAAACAGGTGATGTGTTCTGTTTAACAGAGGAGGACCAGATGAAAAGTTGGATCCTTGCAAGCATCACGGGGGGGTGGGGGGGGGTGGTCAGGACACGAAAGCTCATTTTCTGATACTGCTCTCCTGCTTTTCTCAAGGCAATAGTGGCCTTGAACAGATCACTACATTTTGCATCACCCTATCTCTCTAATTAATGAAGAACATTTTATGAAAGTGGTAGAGATTTCTAGTAGTCTTTCTAGTCACAGTTTCTTGGTTTCCATTGACAATCATAGAAATCGTGATGTCTTCCATTCATCATTGACATGCAGCCAATTATTTAAGAGCTAATTGGTGACATTCTTAAGATCACATCAATTCCAAGTGTTCCTGCCATACTAGATTTCAGCATTGATGTGGAGTGGAAAGATGGGGCCTATTTCTGAAAAGATGCTGTTGACAAAAGCACTGCTTATGGATCCTAGCGATTAACAAGTAGTGAAACTATGTCTAAACTCTTCAAAAGTGGCATTGCATTGTGAAATGTCCGGGGAAGTTGTACCGTGAGAATAAAAGGCTTAATGAAATTAATTCTAATTCTACATTTTGTGAAATAACAGAAAAGACTTAAAGAAATTCAATCATCTCACAAAATAATCTTTTCCTCTGAGCCTTAAGTTGTATTTCTAACCTGGACCATGCTATTGCTAGATATATGTAAAGTGGCTAAAAAGAAGCCAACAAAAATCTAAAATGTCATAATCCATGATTTTCTAAACTTGTATTTTTATGTTAATAGAAATTAGCCAAAAGGCTGTATTTGGAAAAGGCAAGATTCGTGTGTGATGGTTAATAATGGTTTGGCACAGGTAACAGGTAACATATGTACAATGGTAAACATACAGTCCACAGAAGAGTGTTGCCGCATTTAATTACAGGAAAAAATAGAATACCTTAATTTTTCTTGGGCTTTACGTTGCTTTTCCATGTGTCTAAGAGTTTCCAATCTAGATTCAGGGGTGAACAAAGAGGGTTTGTTCCAGAATGCCATGTCGTCTTCACTTCCATCTGGTATTTTTGTGCCGTGTCCCTCTTCTTGTGTCTCTGCCACCAGAAGGTAGTCTTTGTTCTCTGCAGAAGATGGACTGAGCAAAGCAAACAGACTCAGAGCATGTAAGCCAAAGAATGGACATAGGAGTTTCATTGTTAATGCTTCCTCTTTAACCCCTTATGCTTTCCTGTGTTAACTTCGTACCTGTGAGTGACAAATGTCCACAGGAGTTCACGTGAGCTGAACTCACGTGAGGAAATTATTGCCCCAGCACCAAGGCAGAACCTCATCTTCTATCTTTAAAGCATTGCAGTAGCCGATCTGAGTGAGTATGTGCCTAGTTAATGTGAGTTACCTGGGGAGCTTTGTACATAGTAGAGATTTCTGAGGTCTCATCAGAGTCTGCTGAAGATATGGGGACCCATGGGTCCTTGGAGTATCTTGCAGGAGGTTCTGATGATACGATCAGCTGAGCGGGGAGATCCCTGAACCTTTGCAATTTCCCACATGGAGCCCTTTCCCTATAAGATCTTCTCTCCACACTGCTCCTAGTGCTGACTGTAATAGACAATTTGATCATTTTACTTCCAGGTTCATCAATAATTTGTCCCTCTAAACGCTCTTCAGAGACACATGACACAATTCATGGTATGGCTTACATTTTATTTTTCATGGTTAACTTCTGATTATGATGCTTTATAGCATAAGCATAAGTAGCAGCTCTCTGTTCTCTCTTTTATCCTGTTTTGTGTATTGTCTGGGAATTAAATGATCTCTTTGTGTAATTGAATGAGTATTTTATGAACTGTTCAACATTTGTTCAACATGAAATCAAAAAACCCTGCTGACCCAGAATCCTGGGCAAGATAGACCATGAGACCACTTTCAGGATCTGGTTCATTCTAGCGGAGAGAAAATGATCCCAGCAAACAGTAAACATTGGCATGGCCTCTCTCCCCTCATCCCTCTATAGAACACACATTCTGTTAAAAAAAATGGTATTCCATGTAAACTCATCTGAAGCTATTAGTACTAAGTATACTGAACAATTGCTAAGTATATATTAGGTTGTTACCAAAACACAGGAACATAAAAATCCTATTTATTTGATCTTCAAGAAGTATGCTAATTTTATAAAGGCATTGGTCAAAAATAGCAAAATTTAGATACTAGAGGCAAAACATAGAAAAAAAAGTTCTCTTTAGATTTTTTTTTTTACAGATTATAAACTGCAACTCCATCTTTCAGTGAATAAAATAATGAAAATAACTGAAAGTAAGTGCGTTGGCCAAGAGCTGAAGTTCTTTATGGTACAGAAATATCAACCTACGGAGGATCAGTAACATTCTAAAATAGCGGCAAATTGTCACTGGGATAATTAGATACACTCTTAGATACTGTTTTCCTATACAGTGACTAGTTGGCTTAGTTCCACCTCTTAAAATCTAAATTTAAAAATAGTAAAAAAACAAAATAAAAACAAAAAACCTGAACTCATGAAAAATTAATATTACTATTCTGCTAAGTGAAGATAGCAAGAGAATGACTCCCAATGATATATCGATATATCCATAGATGAGGGCATTGCCCACTCAACATCAGAGAAGCTTCTTCTTGCAGCAGATAGTAATTAATACAGAGACCTACAACTAGACAATGTGCAGAGCGTGAGAGACTTTGGAGCACTCAGCCATAGGTGGAATGCCTTATCAAACCCTTCCTCTTAAGACTCAGGGATCTATGTGGAAGAAGAGGCAGAAAGGTTTTAAGGCCAGAGGTGATTATGAGTCCAAGGAAACAGCGTCTTTCATGCACAAGAAGACTGATGAACACATGAATTCACAGCAACTGTGGCGGCAAGCACAAGACCCCGCACAGGTCCAAATCGGATAAAATCCCAGCGCTGAGAAAGGGAAGCAGACACAAAGTTTTACCCCTAACCACAAAGCTGTTTGCAAGTGGTGTCTGCTGGAGAGGGAAAATCCATTTTCTCCAACAGAATGTCACTGAATAAAATGATGCATATCACCAAAAGGAAGTACTTTGCCCTAGATCTAAAGTGTAGTACATTAACCACACTCCAGGGCGGGCTCCAGGCCCATAAGTAGTTGACTTGACACAAATCAGACTCCATGGTGTCGTGTGTGTGTGTGTGTGTGTGTGTGTGTGTGTGTGTGCACGCGCGCACGCGAGCACACGTGCGTAAGCACACAGGCACACACACAGATGTTTTTTAGACTTATTTTGTTTTTGGTTTTTTTTTTTAAGAAAGAGAAAGAGCCTGGTGGTGGTGGTGCATGCCTTTAATCCCAGCACTCAGGAGGCAGAGGCAGGTGGATCTCTTTGAGTTCAAGGCCAGTCTAGTCTACAGAGTGAGCTCCAGGACAGCCAGAGTTACAACAGGGAAACCCTGTCTCAGAGAAGGGGGCACATGAAATTCATGGGCATAGTTAGAGAAGAGGAAAGACTACCATCAAAATACATTAAACAAAATCATCAATAAATAAGGACATAAAAATGTTTTAGAAAAGAAAATCCAGCATTAGCGAAGCAATTTAAGTCTCCAAAATAAAACTGAATCCAAATGTATGAAGCTGGTGATGAAATGTCTGAGCTCTCTAAGGAATGAACAAAATCTCCTCTTAAGCACTCCTTTACATTCACTCTATTTTATTTCTCTTCCCATCCATCAGCAGAACCAGCAAACACACAGGCACTATTCAAGAATAATTTCATTTCCGCTAAGACTCACTTCTAGGCCTTGAAAGGTCTACATACCAAATAAAACTCGAGATTTGCATCTAAACCTCTCCAAGTTCCAATCTGTCCTGGCCCAGCTCACAGTTGGGTTTTGCCTGGGCGAGATGTACAGTGTACTCCCACTCTCCTGCCTCATCTATTTTCCACCTCTGTGCCCATCATTAAGCCTGTTAGTCTTAAGGTCGGCCTGGGAGGATGGGTAGGAGAAGTAGACAAGTACCATCCACCTGAACATTCACTGCTCCTGCAACCTCACTGGTGCTACCTCTCTGTCCAGACAGTGGCTTCTCTTTTCCTGGGTGTCTTAGTCATTTTTAGACACCATAAGAGTTCTCGGACTACATCATTCCCTGCTTAGGTAATCAATATACTTGCTTGATCCTTCTGGGACAATTCCTGAGCTTCTGACACTGACATTTCAGGCCACGGTCTCTTATTGCAGCCACTCTCCTGAGTAGTATTCTTTGACAACACCTCAAGCCTGGTTCTTCCTAACACTCGTACTTTGCCTGTGAAGATGGTCACAGATCATCACCCTGTGAAATGCTGGCAGCACTCCTTTCATGATCCCTGACCTCTATGCTGCTGCAAGTCACTACCCATTTTCCACATGCTTCATTAAGCTGAGTGGGAAGATGTTCATCCCCTTCCTGTAGCCTCTGAATCTCAATGATGTTTTTATTCCTGAAGCCCTGGGGCGGGGGAGGGTTTCATATTCCTCTCTTACTAAGCCAATGACTCAATAGGTCAGCAAGTACCCTAGCCTACATCACTGACAGAGCTTGAGTCCAGACAGACAGATATAATATCATGGAGGATTTCATAAGCAAGACAAGAAGATCGAAAATAAGTTTGATTACATTAAGATATTTTTTAGACAAATGTCAGTAGGTAGCCCTGGCTGGCCCAGAACTCAGAGATTTGCCAGCCTCTGCTTCCCAAATTCTGGTATTAAAGAAGTGAGCCACTATACCTGAATACACTAAGATACATGCCAACTATATGTAGGCTTCAGAGAAGCAAACACCACTGAGGATGAAGAGGGGGACAGAACAGAAGAGTACTCAGCAGACTCCTAGTGATTTCATGACATTTCATTATTTCCAAAAGAGTCACTGCAGCATCCAAATGACTGTCACTTATTCTGTCTGCGGGGGAGAACAATAGCTTCTTGCTTAATTGTTCGTAAAGCATTTGTGTACATCTGAAATATTTTACAATTATTATTTTGTCAATTTTAAGAAATATATTATGTAAACATTGAAAATTTTCTTTATATGGAATCAAATCAAGTGACTACAGTCGTGATTCACTTAAAATAAATATCATGAAAAATTCAGATTCATAAAAGATCAATTAAAGGGTTATTAATCACATTTAAAAATGCATTCACTATATAACTCACAAAATAGAATGTTTTACGATGCAATCAGAATTATTCATTTTATAATTGTGTGATTTGCATTTAACTTTTCTAAACTATTCCTGCTTTAGAAATCAGGATACACCTGTTAATTCATCTTTCCTGTACATGTTTAGAGAGATTTTTCTTGGGATAATTTCGGATGCAAATGAAGGTTGCTGGTCGAGGAAAAGCAATTTTTCTAAGAGGAAGAAATCCTTCTAGAATCGTCATCATGGGAAGGCCATGTGCCGCTCCCCAAGCTTACTGCCATGTTCTGTTTGGGAACATAACTGGTGCTGTGAACACCTTGGGGGGGATACAGTGCTGCTGTGCTAATGTGGGTTAAGAAGAAAGCCAACCACTGATGTACACACCAAGCAGCCTGGGTGTCTGTGTAGCAATGCTCATCAAAGTCTGGGCTGCTTTTCTTCTTGTCTTCATTTTCACGTTCTTCCTCGAGTTTCCTCTGAGCTTCCTCTTTCTCTTTGACTCGTCTAAGGCAGTAAGCTTTCTCCTGCTCTCTGATTTGCTGTTCAACTTCTGGGTAGTTCTGCAATGCCTGGATCCTTTCTGAGCGCTCTATTTCTTTGCCATCCAACCACTTAAACAAAAACCAACAAACAGTACAATTATTTAATTCAGCCAAGAAAGGCAATTCAAGCCTGTAAGACTAGCACTCAAGTGGTTGTGGCAGAAAGATTTCCAGGAGTTCAAGGCCAGACTATGCCAATTTCAAAAGAAGGAAGGAGGGAGGGGAGGAAGGAAGGAAAAAAAGAAGAAATGGAGGCATTAGCTCCAAGTTAATTTTGATTGATATATTTTTAAGTTATAAATAATAATGCCATAGCAATAGAGAATTAAAACAAAGTAATTAATGGGAATTATCAGAAATATTGGTCTAAATCAATGCGCATTTCATGCAAGTAATATAGTTTACAAAGCACCCTCGCTGGAAATAAGCAGGCCTTCTGTCAAAATAATTAATGACAAGCTCTCAAAATATTTCTATTAGTTTTATAACGGCTCACTATATTAAGAGTCTTGATGCTTAAATCAAATCACAGCTCCTGTAACAATGGCTTTCTCTAAGTCTCTGCATGGAAAGGACCTTACACAAAGAGCTCCAACTCAGATCAGCTCCTGTGCCCCTCTTGATGAAATTCACAAGATGTTCGCTGTTATAGACGCCATTTACATGATATTTATATAATTTTTCAAAACTAAAATGTAAACATATATATTGAGAGGATGCTTGCTGCACAACCATGGGTACTGTGTTCCACCCCTTGCATCCAGGTAAGAACCAAGGTGTGGTGGTGCACTCTTGTAATTCCAATGCAGAGGGGCTCTTTGGCCAGCCAACCTACCCTAACTAGTGAGCCTTAGGTCCCAATGGGAGACCCTGTATAAAAAGAAAAATACAGAAGTACACAAAGTGGCTCCTGAGAAGGAGTAACACCTGAAATCGTCCTCTGACTTCTATCTACATACACATACACCCCCATATGCACACATTTCCGCCCCCTCCATGAACGCACAAGTCCATACATACGTGCCCCCCAGTACACATAAGTAAAACGTAAAAACAAAATGCTAAATAAAATACAAAACGTCAAAGCTTCCAGTTCAGAGAGATCTATTGGCCCAACATCATTCTACAGGAAGGGGTAGAGAATTTAGATTGGTGTGCTTGGCCAACAAATGGTTTCCCTTGCTGCCTGTGATCCAGTCGCTGTGAATGTCACCTCATCTGGTCAAAGGGACTTAGATATATGTAATTAAGGATCTTGGATGAGCAGGTGGGTCACCATAGGATTATGAAGAACCTATAAGTAAGAAAGTTGCAAGCACAAGCGTGAGAGTTAGGGATGGAGGAGAAGACTTTTAACAATCCAGGGAGTGGCTCTCCCTTGGCTCCATACACAGCAGGTCACTGGCAGCAGTGTACAGGCGCCCTCTAGAGGTGGTAAACAGTAAAGCATGTGTTTCCCCTACGACTGCCAACGCCTAAATTTCCATCCAGGAAACTATTTCAGACCTCTGACTTTCAAAACTCTGAGGTGAATTTAACTTGTTTTAAGGCACTAAATTTAGGTTGAACTGATGGAACAGGAATAGAAAGTCACCACAAAGTAAATTTAACAAAATAGAAATGTAATAAAGTGTAAAATTTTCAACTACTGAGGTAAGTCATACACAAAATGATAAGGGAGAGATCAGGAATCAGGCTTTCATGAGACTCGCGAGGCTGCTGTGCATAGGCTGTAGGTTTGGATTTGAGCTTCCTGGCAGCCAAAGTAAAAGAGAAAAGCATTACTAGTTAGATATTTGATTTTCACTAGCTTTAATTTTAAAATAGATCAACTTCTGGCTTTCATCTGATATTTAGCTTTGAAGCATATCTTTAAAATGGAGTATCGTAACGGAGAGCTTGAGAACTCCAACTTCCCTCTCCCAGACCTCACCTGTGCATCTCTCTTTAACTGGATCTGTGAGTTGTTCAAACAAATTAATAAAAAGTGAGGAAGGGATCACGGAGATCCTGATTATAAAACAGAAGGGCTCACGACTTGCCCCTAACCCTGGGAGGCAAACTTGCATTCTTTGGATGAAATCTGAACACCACCTCCATGTAGGATCAGAAGTGAACTAGATTAAGGATACCTAGCTGCTGAAGAAATGACCGGCTGTTTGATGTTCACAAGAATCCCTGGTTCATTTAGTGTCAGAAATCTCCTATTGTTCTGATGTGAGAACAGAAGGGGGAAAAATGAAAGCAACACTTTTGCTAGGCACGCAGAACAGAACAGCAGCCCTCAGCTAGGTGTTCTGAAGCATCACTCAAGGGTTTGTTGGATATGTAAATTTCATGCTCCATGCCATTCAGAGCCAACTCAGGAGTCTTAAGAATAGGGCGTGGCAATTACTTGGGTTTGACTCTTTGGTTGTTGTTGCTGTTTTGAATCTGTCTGGTCTCACTGTGTAGCCGTGGCTGGCCTAGCACTCACTGTGTAGGCCAGGTTAGCTTGGAACCTGCTGCAGCCTTCTGCTTCTCGTCTGCCTCTCAAGTGTTGGGACTGCAATGGTGAAGTATTAGTTGTGATGAAGGGTGTACTTTGAAAGATGACTCAGTAAATGGCTATGTTCTGTGTTTTGATGAGACAGTAGAGAAGTATGTGACTTGCTCTTTAAAGATCCATTAAAGTTTCAAAAACAATGTCAAAGGTTTAGAAATCAAAGAATGCAATTTTATTCTCTAGAATATTCCAATCTCTAAAGCAACAATTTTCCCCTAACAATCCCAGGAAGAAATCAGGAATTATTGTGTTGTTCCATCTCGTTTTTCTGTGTATTTCTTTGTAGTGAAATATTTAGTGAAACCTTTGCATCTGACTTTAGACTGAAATATGGTAAAGCCTTTGTATCTGTTTTGTAGTAAAATGTTTCAGTGAAGTCTTTGCTGTGTCTCTCTTAATCATTAGAGCTTAATAAATTGTGTTTAGACTTGCTTGGACCTTGAAGAATTGCTGATCAAAGACTGATTCACTGGAATGTATTCACTTGATGTCTTGAGAGAGTCTGCAGCTCTGCAGACCATGGTCCTAAGATACTCCCGGCACAAGTGGAGGTCTTGCGTTTGACATGGTGACATATGATCAAAAGGGACCAAGCATTGCGTGTTTGTCCCTTCAAGGTGCAAGTGTAACATCAACTTTGGTAGAGAGAACTTTGCCCAGCCCTGTCTGGTCTCTGAGTAAAAATTGAATAAAAATACTTGGAGAAAGCTAGTCTGGGGCTGTCTCCAGAAAGTTGTCCCTTCTGCTCCTTCAAGGCTTGGCATCCTGGTGTTTCTCTTTCTCCCACAGCACCCACTACCGCTGTCAATCACGATATTTCTTTTTCCCCCTCTTTCGCACCTTTGCTGTAGGCGTACCTTTAACTGCTGTAAGGTCACCACCACAAACTGCCTGTAGCCATCAAAGTCGGCACATGGGTTACCCATGAGGAAGAGCTCCTTCAGGTGGATGTTGTGCTTCAGGGTTTTAACACTGCTCAGCTCGCCAATGAAATTTACAGTCAAGTCAAGTTTTGTCAGCCACTCACATCCTGTTAAGAGAAAGACAGGAAACAAAACAAAAAAAAAACAGAAAAATGACAGCAGTAATAAATTCGTACGGTGGTAAATAACAGATGCAAGAGTTGTGACATTTTTAATCTTCTGATTATTTGCATTGCTTACCAATGAATGTTTTTTTCAGAAATCTCAACACAAATTCTTAGTCTAATCTCATTTTTCTATCTACAGTTCTCCTGATTTTCAACCCCCTTGTCCCTTCCGGCCAGGGGAAGGGCCATTTCCAGTTCACATTAACAAGATCCAGTCTGATTAAGGTTTGGATTTGGTCATTATCTGGCACAGAGAAAGCAATGAATATAAGGCTATTTGGGTGGGCATCATATAGAGATGGTACCTGTAATCTGCCTTCTTGAGCATTTTGCTAGGAGTTTAGGACATTTCATCAAGGAAGGTGATGATGGAAAATGCTCTCCCCCGCAACACACACACACAAAGAAAAGACATCTCCTAAAAGTAGTGCATCGGAATTAAGATGTGAAGAGTCACCTAGAAGGGTCACTGGCTCTAAGGCCACCAAGAACTGAACTATTAGCAAAAGTGAAGAATAAAAGATTCTGATGCCCCTTTGAAAACAGAAATAGGATAAACTATAAGCAGAGTCCTATAGTAAGTTTGAGTCATCCAACCTCTTTGTTATACCCATGACCAGATGTTCTGGTAACTTGAATCAAACTCAAATTTGAATTGGACTTAAGTTCTCTTTCATTCCATAGGAACTTGGTGAGTCAGAGTTCAAAGTTAAACATGAATTAGTTCAAATTCTCGCTCTTTCTCATCCGTGATATTATGGCCTTAGGTAAGTTACATGTCGTATCTGCTTGTCTGTAGAATTGCAGTGATGTGAGCAGAACTGTGGGCAGGAGTTGTAGAGAAGAGATGATTCAAGTCAAGTGCTTAGCACAGTACCTGTCCCCAAAGAGCTTCCATAAGCACTGCGATACAAGAGCACAGTAGGCACTCTTTAGATGTGCGTACAGGAAAAGAAAGACACAGATAGATCCCTTTTCAGAACTGTCTGTAGTTGTTGCTGAACTGAGGTAAGGCTGACCTGATTTAAATGGCAGCCTCTGTGGGCTTGGTTCAGTAAAAGCTGTTTTTCCTTGTTACTGAATTATGCTTGTGCGTACGACATGGCACACTGTACAGGTTTCAATATCTAAAGATTCAATCCAAGCAGTCAGTGTATCCTGATTCCATGTGAAAGTAGTTCTTCAACCTTCTATGCAACCACTATCCCCTATGCTTTTTTATTTCACTGGTTTTCTGTTATTTTCTGCAGATATTTAACCCGAAGTAAACTTGGTTATGTCAGCAAAATGAACTTGATTCAGGTTGGTTCATATCTCTGAAATCTTGTTGAGTGAGTTTGAGCTCATTTCTCAAAGTTGTATAATGGAACTGAATAACTGCATGAGAGTTTGCCTTCCCCCTTCACCTTGCCTTGATCCTAGTAGTTGAATCCATCTTGGCCTGGGTAGGAAGGAGGTCATTTACTGTAGCAGGGGCAGTTCTCAGCGGCTACACCACTGATGAGCATGACAACCTTCCTCCAAAATTTTCACACATATTCCCTATTTACTAAGCCTATCATGAGCACTTTAATTTTGATTCTTACTAACTTTTGTATAAAATATGAAGACAATCTTCCAAAACCCACTCATAACAAAAATATGTAAAAAGGGAAAACGAGAAAAAGAAGATAAGTAACAGAATTCAACATCTTGACACGCCACGAAGCAAAGACTTGCTCAGAGACTGTGAAGAGCGCATGAGGACAAGGGAGTCTGCTTGGAAGGGCTGTTCTGGCCATGCCTGGAACAATGTGAACACCAAACTTAACATAGTAGTCGCACAATCTACTGAAGTTACACAACGACATGATCTACTTAATAAAGCAAGGGTCCATGCGTCCAAAATGATATAAGGAACAAAGTGAAGGAGAAGGTGAAATTCTTGCTTGAAGTCAAATGTCACCTGAAGACTATAGAATAATGGAACTGCAGGATCACTAATGAATATATTAAAATCAACACATACAATTATAAGAGACAGGGTATTCACTTAATGTTTTAATTTCTTCCCATCAGTTGTTTATTACCTGAAAGACAAAATGTAGAAGCTGTACAGTAGATGACAAATTAGATACTGACAGTCCTTTGATGCTTTTTTTTATGACATTTAGACATTCTCTACCATTTTAATTCTCTGTACAGCTTTTGTCTTTTCTGCTATTTTCCTGTAATGTGACTGAATACTTATAATGTATCTTCTGCATAATCTGAGCTCCTTGGACATTGGAAATTGTCTTAAAAACTGCTTTGCTCCTTGGGATAATATAAAAAGTTAAGAAATATTTGTGAGATGGTCAATGGTGTTACATGCCTTTAATTCCACACTTTGGAGGCAGAGACAGGTGGATCTCTGTGAATTTAAGGCCAGCCTGGTGTACAGAGTGAGTTCCAGGACAGCCAGAGTTACAACAGGGTTTCCCTGTCTCAAAAAAACAAATATATATATATATATATATATATATACACACACACACACACACACACACACATACACACACACACACATATATACATATATATGTATATGTGTATATATACATGTACATATGTGTATGTATATATAGATGTATATATATGCTTATACATATGTGTATGCATATACATATACATGTGTATACATACATATACTATATGTGTATGTATATACATACATATCTCTGTGTGTGGCGTGTGATGAAGATAGAGACAAGGGATAATGGGTGATTGGGCATGTCGGACACCAGAAACATTAGTTGGCAAGAAGAACACTTAGGAAAATGCAACTTTAAAGATAATGGAGCTACTGAGGAAAAGAAAAGAGAATTGACAAGCTTGAGTGTAGATCAGTTTCCTTCAGTGCCACCATTTGACTGCTGCTGTTGGATGTGGTGCCGTGGCCAGTGCATAGATGGCATAAAATATGTCAGCACATGCAGACAACTAGCCACATGCTCCATTTATGAAAGTGATTATGAATATGGTTTGGTTCAGTACAGAAAATGCTTGCTGAATAAACATGAGAATCTGAGTTCACATACACAGAACACACATGAAATCTGTGCATGGCAGAACTCACCTGTTATCCCAGTACCAGATGTATACAAGAAACAGGTAGATCCTGGGATCTCACTAGCCAGCCAGGCTAGACTAAATGGCAAGTCCTGGGTTCAATGTCATACCCCATCTCAAACAGAGATAAAGAGATAGAGATAAATGAGAAGAGGAGAGGAGAAGAGAGAAACATGACAGAGGAAGACCCTGGATGTTTACCATTGTCCTCCACACATGCACACACAAACATTCCCACACATATATATGTGTGTATGCATACACACATGCACACAACTTTTTAAACCTGGCTAACCAAGCTCTACCGTATCTTTTCATCCCACTGTTACCAAAGCATTAAGAATGATGGTTATGAAAGCTATATCACAGCCTGGGGGAAGTCGTGATCAAGTGAAGAAACTAAGGTTTGACACTGTCCACGTGCTATGGCAGTACCCAAGGACAGGTGGGAAAACAATCATGAGAAATCGGGGATGGTAGAGGTAGAAGTGGGAAATATGGCTGTATCTGATATTTTATATAAAACAGAAAATTCATGAAAATGACAGAAAGCTAAGACATAATTTCTGTGTTTTTCTCTGATATCCTATAGTGAGAAGGGAGGAGGATAGTCAATGTGTGCTATACACATCTATTGAAATGCCACCGTGAAATTACTTTTTATAATTAAGATAGTCTAACAAAAACATTAAAGGGCTGAGGAGATAGCTCAAGTGTGTGAGGGACCCATGTTTTGGACCCCCAGAACCCACATACAACACTAGGAATAGCCACACATGCATACCTGTAACCATAGTGCTAAGTGGAGACAGGAGGATTGCTTGGTTTTATTGGCCAGTTGGCCTAGCTAGAAAACAGCAAACTCCATGTTTAATAAAAATTCCTGTCTCAATAGCGAGCAAAAGAAGAGGGTATTTGATGTCCTTTGACCTCCATGTACACATGGGCCCACATACATATATAAGTACATACATGAATACAACACACACACAATGAAAATGAATTTAAAATGCTTTGCAGGCATATAACGTGCTTGTTACCTAATGGCGGTGTCTTACTTGATCCCAACACCATTCCTTGAGACTGAGTTACGGTGATTACTATTTAAGGCTATTTGCTATTGGTGGCATTTGGTTTCATGATGTCGCCATCATCATGCTCACTCAAGCCATTCCCACGGGAGCTGGCATCTACTTCTGCTTCCTTTCCCTGTACCTGGTCTGATCTGAGAGACTTCCTGCTGATAGATTGCAACGATAATAGTTAGGTGGTTCCCAAAGCTGAGTCATAAGTTTCAACACTCTCCCATTAGTACCAGAATACTCATCAATGCATACAATGTACACATGAATAAAGTATGACATGGTACTTCTAAGTATGTACAATTTTTATGTTTTAGTTAAAATGCAGAAAGACGATACATGAATTTTTGCTCTTAGAACAATTATCCTGGGGCACTGAGAAGCCAGATGAAAACACTGACGACCTTGAGTCCACTGAACTATCAGAATTCCAGATGATTCAGAAGTAACAAAGGAATCAACAGCCATGTGCCCTGAAATTCTGACTAAAAAACTGTGGGGGCTGAGTGGTCTCTCATGGAGACATGAAGTTTTGTTTAGTTTCTTTCTTTACTGTATTAGGTAATTGGAACTCTAAAGTACGTGAAGCGAGATATTACTGATGTTCTCATAGCATCTGAGTGGTTGAGTTGGGGCTTGAACCCAGATCTGCCTTTCTAAAAAGCATCTTTGAGCTGGCATACAAGAATCTCTGCCACTGTTAGCTATTTTTACAGATATCATCATCATCATCATCATCATCATCATCATCATCATTATCATCATGTTAAAGTTCTCAAGCTAAAACTTTTATGCAACACATATTTAGGATTATAAATAAAAACATTTGTCACCATCAAGCTGGGAGTGATCCAGGCTAGACTGAACTGAAATCTACAATGGTGGAAAGAGATACTCCTTTTTAAAACAATTAATTTGGTTTGATTTATTTTTGAATAAGTTTTAGCATATAAGTTCTCTAATCTTGTTTTAACAGCATATTCTTTCTATATATTACAAATATATATATATATACATATATATGTGTGTGTGTATTAAATTGTATATTTACATAATAAAGTCACCCATGAAAGGTGTGATTAAAATTGGCTCCCAAAATAAGAAAATTAACCTCTGCCCTAGTTCCTAAAGTAAAGTGAGTTTTAGGACAAAAGTCCCAGTCCCAACAGTCCCAATAGATTCTGATCAGCCACTGGTCCTGAAACAATAGAAATGAGTAACAGTGAGAGTCAGAGAGACGAGATTTGATCAATGTGGTCATGTTGGGAGGGGCAAATGAAGAGGTCCAGTAACTCCAAGTCTGTCTTTGAGGTACTGACAGAGCTTTAAATTTAAATGGGGAAAAAATGGACAAGGGACAAGAGGTGCACATAATTAAACAGTCACGGTCAACATGTACCCTCACTGAACGTGTTATGAGTTCTGGTCTGCAAGGTGCTCTTAAGAAGTCTTTATCACTCAGAAGAACAAGCTCTCTTCTATAGATTGCTTTCCTGCCCTCTCAGACTCAAAGCTATCACATCCTAAGGACATGCTTTCCTATTGGCACGGGACATAAAACATCTGGCTTCTGGAAGCACAGAATCTGATGCTTGCCCAACAGGACCACTGCGAACTGAACTCCCCACAAAAAGGCTGCACTTAGATTGATTGAGGCTGATTGACTGATTAGAACCCTGTGACTGTGGAGGGCTGGAACACTGTGGATTCAAAGGCTAATTATCTCATCTATATTTAGTCCCTCCAAAGCCATTTAGCACTCACCTTCTGTATCTGAACCAATGTCCTTTCAACTACCAGGTGAAACCCTTCAGAATGTGTGAAATTAGCAGATTATGAGCTTCCAGAAACTAGAAAGCCATCAGACAGCATCGAAACCAACAGCACGGTTTTCCCTGCTTTGCTGTAACCCACTTGACCTGATGTCTCCACTAACACATTTGGTCAGTGCCTTAATTCATGACCTTATATCAGTGACTGTAGAAGTTCGTGTAGACTTCCACATTGGACACATCATTTGGAGAAACCTCTCTAGGTTGTTTCTAGGTCATGGTCAATCCTATTTGGCTCATAATAAACACTCTCTTGCTGTTTGTGAGTTGAGAACCACATATTGTGTTGACACTTGGTATTACATTCACTTTTGGAGGCTCTGCAAAGGGTTTTTTTCTTTCATGTAAGAAAAAGCTGGTTTCCAAGATTCCAACAGGATGAAAATTTCATTGTTTGGGGGTTTGGGTTTTGCTAAAGTTTTATGGATAAAGGACTCAGGACTTTCTGTATGTTCATAATAGTTTTTAAAAAACAAATCTTCACTATGCTTAGACTTGGGCTAAACGTAAAAAATTAAATCATGTTCTCCATGCTATAGATGAGCATGTCCCTAGGTGGCCAAACTTGACCAAATTTCCCCTGCCAGGGCAAGCATTCTCTCCTTCACTGCCTTCTATCCTGAAAAAGTCCCCTCCTGACCCCAGGGATATGAGGTCACTGAAATCAACAAGATGGCTGCCTCATGTGGGAAGGCAGATCAAAGGCTTAGTACCCTTCTCTCCCTCCAGGTTAGGGCAGGATGGTTCTGGGGGAGGAAGAACAGGGACTTCATTCTACCCCGGTGAACCCTAAGCATAGAAAAGAGAAGAGGAGAAAGAAAAATGGAGACAGGTTTCTTTGCTTTCCTCCTCCTCCTCCTCCTCCTCCTTCTCCTCTTCCTCCTTTTTTGCTATCTAGGTAAAAGAGAAAAAGGGGGGAAAGGCCCCTATTCCCTTTTAAAACCAGACTGATATTTACTGTAGCAGATGGACTGAATATATCCATCCATCTTCCTATCTTCCTCTTCTCTCCCTTCTAGCCTTTCAAATCAAACCAAAAGAACATGCATGCCAGCAAAAAAATAAAAAATAAAAATAAATAAAAAATGTCCCTTTCTCTTCCCTCTCTCTTTACCGCCCCTCTACACACCCCTGATCTTGATATGCATGTCCCCAAACTACCCTGTACCCAGTTCCTCCCCATTAGACCTGGGAGCTGGGAGCCACATTACAGCCAGGAGCACCAGTCCAGATGGGTGAAAGGCTGGAGGCACACTTCGGAGAGCAGCATGCAAAGTTCAAAACACAACAGCAGCGATATTGCCCTCTAGTGGTGAATAGTCAGAACACCTTCAAAAAGGGAAGTTCCAGGCTTGTAACAATTTCTCAACGAAAACAAGCCCTGGATAGCCCAAAAGAGTGAGAGTTGTCATTAATATTCTGACATTTACATTAAAAATTTACTACCATAAACATTTATGATGAGTAAATGTCATTACATTTTTCCACAAGCTGACAGTGAAGAGCTGTCCTTGACAGCGGGACAGTAGTGACTACTCTCCCAAAACAGGAAGACACTGCTGGAGCTCAGAGTCTTAGCACAGATACTGAATTTGATGATGGCAGTTTCCAGGTTTTGAGGATGGAAATTCAAAAGGAACAATGTATACTTATGCCTGTTGCTACGTCACTGAAATACCCAATCTACATGGGGAAGCAAAGAGACCGAAGCCACTGTGTCTTAAGTGAAATCCTCCCAATTTTAGCTGTTGGCAGATGGGAGTGGGGTGGCACAGCAGCTTGCCTGCCTCTGCTCCACGCCCCTCACTCTGCAGCAAAGCTGCCAGTCAACATGCTCCACCCACTCACAAGGCACACAGCCCTGCCACGCAGAGGAGAGGTTGGCTAGGGAGACTGAATCTGACAACTGCAAGTCCACACCAGCCACTGGGCACATCAGATCCTCGGTGATTACTGTGTGACATCAAGTGACAGCCTAGAGAAAATAGCACAGAATAGAAAGTGGAGATGAAGAGAAGGCACTTGGAGAATGGGAGAGATTAAAAATCAGAGTTCTAACTACATCAAAAATTATGTTAGATGATATTTCATCCATCAAATAACAATAGCAGTACAGAAAAATAGCAATCAATACTGGAGTGAGGGGGAAAGGATGAAAATTGTGGCCAGACCAAAGGGTTAATTGCGAATGAAGTGAGTTCTAGGATGTGACAGAATTAACATAGCCTAATTATTCTGGAATTTAAATCTGGTGAGATGTCTCAGACTGCAGAATAGACAGACGAACTAGTTTAAATAGACATGCAGCTTAGGAGGCACGGCAGTCAGCTGGATATAACCAATCCAACTAATGATTCTCATAGAGGTTATGAGAAAGAGATAGGAGCCATCAGAGAGACAGAGATAGAAAGAATGTCGAAAAGATAGAAGGTGGAACAAGACAAAGGATCAAGAGAGAAAAAAATGTCAAGAATTCTTTATCTGGGAAACTAACCTCCGAAATATTTTTTTAAGAAGTAAACAAAAACTGAGATTTTTGTCAATAGAAGCTCTACCATACAGAAAAACATTAAATGCCGTCTTTGAGGTTGAAATGAAGATACTGGATAGTAGCTCAAATTCATATGGAACTATCAGAACCAGGCTGCCAGCTGTGGTGGGTAGAGCTTTTGCAGCACGGTGGTAAACTCCAGGGCTACAAGTCACAGTGGGCTGCTTGCTCTGGCCCAGGATGACTCCCCAGGAACCTGGCATCTTGGGAAGAGCTATTCCATCTTGCCTCTGAAGTGCCATTGAAGAGAGCTACCCTCTTAGGTAAAGGCAGGGGAGTTGAGTCTACTGCATCTGTGGATAAGATTTCAGTCTGCTGGAGGTATTGACTGCTAAACAAAATGGAATTGCATCTGATCAGGATGCCAGCTTTCCGAATTCTGCCGGAGCTACACACAGAAGGCTGTGAGGGCATCATGAACCACACTAGCTGAGACACTGAAGGATTGTGGAGCCTTAGCTGGGGAGTTGATGGCAAATGTCATTCAAGAAACTTCAGCCCCAATGCACAGTCATAACAGAGTTGGCAGTTGGGAAGCATGGACAGCACAAACAAAGCAGTTTGGACTAGCAGTAGATAGTATGGAAAGTGAAAAGGAGCCATGTAGAAGAATTCCTTTCTCCAATCGCTATCAAAGAAGCAAGGACCCAGATGTCTGTGTTCGGGACCTGTTGAGATCAAAGTCAACCAAAGTCCTGAAGACGGTAGAAAATGTTTGCACGATGATGCTGTGAAGTCAACTGAAGACGATGAAGACGATGCAGCAGAGAGTGGGATTCATTAAAACATGTGCGTGCTTTTATGCATGGTAGTGTGCATACATGATCATACATGATTTTGCATGATAGTGATGTGACCCTTAAAAACCCATTTTCTACTATTTCTACTGTTGAATCTTCAAATTCAAATATTAAAAAAAAACAAGGATCCCCAGTAAAAGCAACTATATAAATAAGTGTAAAAGGCAACATAAACTCATTTTTGTTTGTACTTATTTTTCTTCCTAGCTTATTTTTAAATGACTATAAAATCAGTAATGATAAATCTATATTGATGGGTAAGTAATATACAAAGACATAGTTTATGGTGACTACAGCAAAAGGAAAAAAAACAGCACAGGGATAAAGTAGCAGGTTTTGTCTACTATTGCAATTAACACTAATTGGATCTTGATTGTTACAAAATAAGATTCTAATTGTAATTAGGACACAGGACACAACTAAGAAAATAATTCAGAAATACATAGTGGGCTCTAGGGATCCAAACTTCAGTTCTCCTGTTTGATGGAAAGTCCTTTACCCATTAGGCCACCGGTAAAAATTCTTAATAACTAAAATGTAGAAGCATTCCGAATGCCCATCAACCAAGAACCGGCAAGCAAGATGTGATGTCTACCTGCTGCGGCATGCTACTTACCCAGAGAAGCAAACAAAGTACGGAAACAGACTACAATATGGAGGAGACTGGAAAACTGTGCGCCTCAAGAAAGAGGTCAGAGACAAAAGACCACACTCTGTGCCATTCCGTTTGTATTTTGTCAGAAATATGAAGGAAGAAGGTGATATCAAGCTGTCATTAGTGGGTAAGGTGGGGGCACATGCGCAGTAAATGCTAAATGATACGAGGTTGCTTTTTCCTTGATGGAAATGTTCTCGAACTTACAGAAGTGTGACCAAAAACTGCTGAGCTGAGCATTTGCACTGGTGAATTTTACGGTACGTAACTCATATTGCAGTTTTAAAGAGTGGTCCAACTATTGCAACCATGGTACATTTTGAGAAAACAGTATCCTTCGATTCAGTTTACATGGTCAATTTGAGATGGGTCAGAGAGGGGTAAGTATGAAAGATCAGTCGTTGAAAGTAGAGCAACACAAAGCAGGCTGCATTTAGAAACTACAAAATAAGCGATTGATAGCTTCGTATATTAGAGTGTAAGACTTCTGCAGACCAGTGTCATAACTGAAATGCATGAAAAACTGGTTGATCAAAGGAAAATATCTGAACCACATGACAATGGCTTAAGATCCACAATGTGTCAAAAGTACCCTTTCCAAATCAATCAAAAAATTGACTAAAAGATAGGAAACATCTTAGAATTCACCTAAGAAGAAATATCAACATTCCATAAGCATCTGAACACCGTTAGTCAAGATCAAATACTGTTAAAGGGGCTGAAAGGAGAGCAGTGACAGCTGCGCCGCGTTCCGCGTGGATTCCAATGTGGAGGAGGCATTAGCGAAGCCGTCCAGAAATGACACTCACGTGGACCAGCAAGTGCAAAGAGAAGTTGATACACTCTTTCAAAAAAAAAAAATTGGCAGTATATTTCAAAATCTGCATATTTAAGCCTAGGAACCTCGAGCCTAAATAAAACCCTGGTGGGGGAGGGGCGTGCTCACAGAGTGGTTGAAGCAGGGTGCCTCCAGCCTTTGCCAGCTTTTTTTAACAAAAAAAAATCTGAGGGAATCCTCAGATGTCCATCTGCAGACAAATGCTTAGCTAGCCCCCTCTATATGCTACTACACAGCCTCTGGTCCCTTTCCTTTAATATCAAGACATCAAGGTAATTTCCAAGAAGAAATTAATTTTCATAAGGAGCAGAGAGAGAGCTCAACACCTACTAGCAGACAAAAGTTAGATTCCCCAGAACCCATATGTGAAAGGAGGGAGCTGACTCCTACAAATTGCTCTTTGATATCCACACTCTGTCATAAACACACACACACACACACACATACACACACACGTCAAAGATGTTAAGAATGATGTGTACAATATGATCTGATTGATAGAAAGCAAAACAGGATCGTGTCGCACATATAAGGTGTCAACTGAAGCTGCCTCTGATAAGAAGGCAAAGATAGGAAGGGGTTAAATACATCTCTGGCTTTGAATTTATTTATATATCACTTCATTGTTTGCGTTTCTATAATACCTAAGATGAGCAAGATTTATGTAAAATTTAATCGTAAAGTAAACCCTCTGTGTCTACAATGCTGCCTAAAGCTACTTTCAAGTTTTTATTTATTTCATAGACAAAACAAGAAAATTCTTACCTTCCAAATTTTCAATTCTTTCAATATTGTTTAATGCTAAATTCAAATATTCAAGTTTCTTGAGTTTGCTGACATTTTCTGAAACGCAAATAATGTAATTAATTAACCTTCAAGAGAGAAGGCTTTTCATAACTTGTTATGCAAATGATATGGAGAAACAAAGGGTTACACATAGCTATCAGCTTTTCAGGCCCTTACTGTCTTAATTCAGGGTTTCTACTGCCCTGATAAATCACCATGACCAAAAGCAACCTGGGGAGGTTTGCTTCTTACATTTCCAGATAACAGCCCGACACTGAAGGAAATCAAAGCAGAAAGTCAAGGCATGAAACTGGAACCAGGAGCTGATGAAGCCATGGAGGAGTGTTGCTTACTGAGTTGTTCACCATGGCTTGCTTACCCTGCTATCTTATACCATCCAGGACCACCAGCCCTGCGGTGGCACCACCTACAGTGATCTAGGCCCGCCTGTTTCAAACATCAATCGAGAAACTGCACCATAAGTTTGCCCATAGGCCAATCTAGTGACAGAATTTTTCTCAGTTGAGGTTCCCTCTACCCAAATGACTCTAGCTTGTGTCAAGTTGACATAAAACTAGACAGCACAGCTATATAGCAGACACTAGGCTGCCTGCAAGCTTTCCTTTCTTCCTCCATTCTTCTTATGAGTACCAATGTTTGATCATGTCTCTACCCATCTCCAACTTCACTGGGCTTTTAGGCAAGCTGGCCAGTGTATAATACTCAGTATCTCCTGCTCAGTTTTGAAGGCAAAAGAACTTAGGCTTAAGCCAACCAGCCCACAGTATCTCCTGCCAGCTATATACTACAGAAAGGGCATAAACCAAGTATTCACTAGTCAGACAAAAATGTGATAATCTCTGCTTTGGGACTACCTATCTCTTTTTACTACGAGATGGTAATAAGGACAGAACTCTTATTCCCTTTAGTACTCAAGCTTGGTCGTGAGGGAAGCAGCTGTAAATAAAGTCTACTCTGTGGTGGTGGCACAGAGAAAAGGGATACATTGCCAATGGAGTCCATTTTATCATGACCTATGGTTAGACAGAATTATAGGTTTCCTTACTGTTAAGCCATGCAAAATGGGCTTTCTTTTACTTAAAATCAAAATCAACCTGACATGGGATTATCTTTTTAAATATATCTGAAAGGCCATTCAGAAAAAAAACAGGTGTGAGCTAGTCAGGAAGATGCTGTTGAATGAAGCGTCTCTAAGAAGATGCAGCAAACTGTTTTGTATACGCCATCTCATATCCTAGGCATTTCACCTACATTACATTTTAAAAGTCATTTCATTACATTTACCTACTGGGTGCATATATATGTATGGGTGTGGGTGACTGTGTCACGGGATGTGTGTAGGCCTCAGAAGATAACTTGTGGGAGTCTGTCTCTTCTTCTGCCATGTGCATCCTGGAGGTTGAACTCAGGTCATCAGGCTTGAAGGCAGGCAGCTTATCAACTGAGCCATCTTCAAAAATGTAATGTAGGTGAAATGCCTAGAATATGATATGTATATTCTTTTTTGATCCTAATAAAAACTGCATAAAGTAAAAATTATTGCCATCTCTTTTTTTTTTTTCAAATGAAAATGCCAATATAGAGAGACTATAAGCTCACGTTCAAGGTTAGATGAGAGAGGCCAAAGAATTTGATTCCAGGGCTGTGCACTGCATCTTACACTGTCCCTGAAAAGAACAACTCTTTAAGACAAAAAAGAAAGATGACATCCTCGTGAAGACCTATGCATTTGGGGCAGCCTCACCTAAGTAATTCTGCTGTCCAAATCCTCAGAGACACTGCGAAGAGCAGGCAAGACTTACTATCGTCACACTAAGAACTATTCAGAGTTCATCTAAACTTACATCATATGTAGCCTCATAGATCTGAGAACAACATGTTAGTTCTCAGGGCCTCAAGTCTATTCATTTTTAAAATGAGAAACCTGAAGACAAATTAAGCTTCTCTCGGTAATTAAATTATTCAAGTAATACTAATATTTACAAAATGGTCTCTAGCAACATCTGAGCATTCAGTTGTTAACATAACTGGAGGTTTCTGTGTATCAAGAATCAGGAAAGGCAGGGTATCTTCTCTACATCCTGAACAAAAATACTCAGTCATTCCTGTTAAAATTGCCACCTCACAGGGGGATACCTGGTTTGCAAAGAACTCTTCTTCCTGCTTTTGTTATTTGTGTAGCTCTCAAATGCTGAACTCACTCAGTGGAGATCAACACAAGAGTTGTACAAGAAGAATTTCCTCAATTAATTCCCCAAGAGATGGGGGACAGTGACTGGCCAAGAGAAACACAAAGACTCTATAGGTAAAACTACATGTGTCCTCCCCAGCAGCCTGAAGGGAATATGAGAGCTCTAGGCCAAACCAGTCTGGGAGCTGTTGTCACCAACTGCCACAAGCAGGCCCACAGATTTCTGATTGACTAAATCTCTTCTCAGGTGAAAGAATCCTGTGCAACCCCCACCCCCATCTTTACAAGGCCCACAGGGTAGCTGTCACAATAGTTGATCGCTAGTGGCTACCCCCACGGGTGCTGCACTTTGGTGGGACCCCAGATGGTCCTTGGCTCTCCCTTGCTTCATGACTGAGCACAGCCTTCCTCCCACAGCCCATCTGTCCCACCCAGTGAGCCAGGGAGCTCTAGGAAAGGCAGTTGCTTTGCAAACTTTCACCTCAATGGCAGGACAGCATGTGTGGATCCTAAAGAAGTACTTTTACTTGCTAAATACGCGCCTAAATGCCCACGGGTGAAGCAGCATTGAAAATCCCATTATTAGAATTTAAAAGAGTGTTTAATTTAAGAATACTTCGGAAGCAAAAATTTAAGCTTTCTCACAGCTCTGAAAAGGCCTGGAATACTATGCTACTAATTAGTAATTGTGATGGACCCAGCTGTGGAGATTAAAATTTCGGGAACTCTTTGAGATCTGTACAATTAGCACCGTTCTTCAAAGCGCCCATGAATAAAAGCTGGTGGTTTTCTCTAACTGCCTTTTTAATTGAACAGTGTGCCAGAGTTTCCAGTTCCTGGTAAAGCAAAAGATGCCAAGAATATATATCTGAAGAAATATATAGTTTTACTAAATCTTCCAGAATGATGCAAATCTGGGCTTTTTATAATCCTCAAGACAATTTTCAATTATCCACAGAATTAGGGGCACCCACACTATCAGGGTTTCTCAGCCTCAGCAGTGTTAGCATTTTGAGCTGGATAATTCTTGTCCTGCACAGGAGTGCCCCTGGCCCCTGATGAATAGGGTCAGTAGCCTACAATACATAGACATATATCTCTCATAGCCTAAATGTCTCCAGACATGGATAAACGCCCCCTGTTGAGAATCACTGTACATCCCGGAAAAGTTATCTGCAACCTCAAAGCTGACTCATGCACTCCAGGGGTTGGCACTCTCTCTGTCTCCACTCACTCCATCTATTCCTCCAACTCTATTCACTTCTCCCTTCTTCTGGCTTCAGTTGGCTAGCCAGGATGGCCTAGGCTAAGTAATGATATTTGCAGCTTGACAGCTTTCACCCACTAAACACTCATCTCACAGTATGCACAATAATCTGCACACTATCCCATGCCATCCTGCACCCCTCATTATAGTAGGTGTCGTTAGCACTGTTTTTCAAATATCACACCTCAGTTTTGGTCAGCTTAACTGACTTGTTTATTTCCACACAGCTCACAAGTAAGTGACAGAGAAAGGGTTAGGAGACAAAGTCTACCTAATGCCAGAGCTATGTATGCTTTTACCATTAAGGTAGAGTTGCTTTAACAAGAAGTGGCTCTCCACTTGTTCCCATGTGGCAAGACCCCATTAAATGGCTCTGTATATCATCCTTGTATCTTCCACTTAGTTCAACTTTAGGGCAAGGAGGGATATAGGGGACAGAGAAAGACCAATTTATCCAATGGGTAAATTGCGAGAAGATATTGGACATGTTCAGTCTTTCCTTCTTTCCTTCATTCCTTCCTTCCTTCTAGAATGTCTCTGTCAATTCTATTCCAAACTAAAACCACCTTAATATGCCAAACTGATCATAATACCTTGTACTCAACAATGTGGTGTGACCAGCTAACACAGTCTGTGGTAATCTAACAAAGACATTGAAAAATACTTATTTTTCAGAACAGATTTATGTTCACAGAAAAAAGTGACCAGAATTTACAGCTTTCATATACCCCATTCTTTCCCTACCCAACCCCAGATTGCTGGCCCCAGCACTATTAATATCCTATGCCAGAGTGATAGACTCATCAGGGCTGATAAGCCTACTTTGACATATCATCACTCACACATTTACTCTTGATATTATACATTCTGGTATATAATGAAAAAAAATGTATAAGAGCATGTATCCACCATTATCCTCCATGCTCTGACTCTTCATTGTTCATTACTATCAGCTCCTGAAAACCATTGATCTTTTTGCAGTTTGTATAGCTTTGCCTTTTCCAGGACATCACAGTTGAACTCATGTATGCTAGGGTTTCTCTATGTGTTTTCATGGCTCAATAGCCATGTCTTTTAAGCTATGAATAATATTCCATTGTATGGATGTAGAATGATTGATCCATTCACCAACTGAAGGATATCTTGGTTGCTTACGAGTTTGGGTATCTGTGATATTATTTTACTAAAAAAAAATTATTGGTATACATTTATAACTAGGGAGTTTTAAATCTCAACACAATCCTTCCTGTTTTGCAGAGATATATAGACATGATAAATGAGTGATTCATATCCTCCCTCTTTAACAGCTGTTAAGAGATCACGTGCACCTCACACTTCACTCCATTTCTATTTCCATAACAGCATCCTTCCGGGCACCATGGCCAACCACACACAGTAAGACCTGGGGAATGCTCTACAGACAGCTACTGAGAAGCGGCTGTGTCTCTTTCGCCATAGCTTCCTCATTCAGCTATTTTCCAAAGTTCTTCCACTCAAATGTTAGGAAGTCATGAGAACAAACGATTGAGACTTACCAATTTTTCCAATGAGATTATTTTGAAGATAGAGAATTTTTAAGTCCCGGCACCATTTGTCGATATGTTCTAGTCTTTCTATTTCTTGCTGATGCAAGGAAAGTTCCTCCAGGGAAAAAATTACACAGTCGTTGTGCTCAGCATTCCGTCTAATAAGATCTTCTGTGACTGAAAGAAATTTTGCAGGGTATTATATTCCCATTTCCATTGTTCAGTGTCGGGTTATTATGTGATTAACACACTTTGAAGCTAAGTGTTGGTTCTTCAGGTCCAAGCAATTTTCAGATGGAGATCAGACAAATGCTGCTTGCTGCCCACCTCATGGAGTCTGTGCAAAGCCATGGTGTGAGGTAAAGAGAAGAGGCACAATAATGCCTTAGGTCTCATTTGTCTTTGTATGTGTAATATCTATGTACGTCTTGCTGCATGGGTGGAGGAAAAATTGACAGTGTCCAGCTGTAAGAATGTGAATATGGGCTCTCATGGTGGCACCAGACCAAACTGGATGAGATCTACTAACTGACCTAAGACAGAGCAACTGAGTCACGATTTCACTGACAAGGGGCAGAGCATAAAAACGTCTCCCGCCATCCAACAAGGAAGGCCTTTCATCATTTAACCAATATTTGCTCAGTTAGATCTTCAGAGAAAGAAAAGAACACCCCAGGTCCCAGATCTTGCATTGCAGACTTATAAAGTAGCTCTTATTTGTATTGTTTCCAGGAGGAATAAAAAAATAAATAAAACCTGCTTATCGGAAGAGCAGAAATGAGAGGGAGTTCCCATGCCCTCACAAAAATGATGTGTAGCCATCAAGACCCATGTCACAGCAGGGGTGGGGGGGGTGGAGGAGTGTATAATGACAATGGCACCAAATGAGTAGAGACAATACCATAGTCCACTGTTGGAGCCAGGAACATAATCATGAATCATCTTTAGAAGATGGGCTGGAAGGAACGAGGCACCAATAATGGAGACACCCTGCAATCCCCAGGATGAGTAAAAATGTTATTTGAACCCACCTCACATTTCCAGTAGAATGTACAACTGATTCCTGTCCATCCTAGTATATCACAAAGACTTATTTGTTGTTATTTAGAAGGTGCCAGGTACTACTAAATGCTTTGATTATTAAAATAGCGACGTGTAGAGGTGTTTTATCTCATCACTTAAGGAACTGAATGAAGCACAGAGTTTCCATAACAAGTTCAGGTCTTGGTTGTGAAAGCTAAAGCTAGGTTTGAAATCCACAGCCCAAGGGCAGACCATGTCAAAATGTACCTTTCAGAATCTTGCAAGAGCAATGCTTAAAATACCTCACACGGTTAACCTGATTAAGATAATTTCCTTTGAAGTGACAAATCAATAAGCTAAGTAAAGGTTCCGCTTCTGTAAACATTTGCTTGGAAACTTGATCTGTTAGGATAATAAAATTTCCAGTTAAGAGAATTACTAAATTTTCAATCATAATATGGCTTTTCTATCTATCAACTCTTAGTCCCATCACAGATAAATACCAGCAGTTCATCATTTTCACACTAAACCACACAGGGTTGGGGCATCTGGGCAGACTACAGTTCACACAGGATGTTCTGTGGTAAAAGATTTTAAGTGAAGCGATGAGTTACGGAGGTGCAAAGAACACAAACAGCTGAGACAAAATTTCTCTAAAATGTTGGAAATGCTTTATGAGAAATGACTACTGTGTTAAAAAAAATATTAAAAAAAAAAAAAAGCCAGCAAAAGATGAGTTCTCCACTCCAGCCGTTCAGCGCTAGCATCTGTGAGAGCTGGAAGGGAAAACGCCTTGATCATGTCATGGGGACGTGATATCTATCTCTGTAAATATTCAACAAGGTCTGTTTCAGGCATTAATACATCTGCCACCAGCAATCAAGATCGCTTTACCTACACCGAAATACCTGATGGCTTGTCACAGTTTCCAGAAGTGGGGCAATGGAATAAATATGACGCATATGTGCTCATTTTATAGAGTAGTGAGAAGAACATTCTTCCCAACTTTCTAGATATATTCGTGTGCAAAAAAATGTTTGGGTTGAGGGTAATTGGTTATATACAGACCTTACAATGCCATTTTTTCAAATGATACTCTATAGTATATAAAATGGTAAAATTACACAGGTTTTGTATGTACTTTTGGAATCTAGAAGGAATTTTACCAAGTTGTATAAAGAGGAAATTGAGTTTAGCAGACCGTTTATTCTTAACCACTGTGTGACACTACCTCCTACGTGAGCAAATAAGAGCCTCTCAAGACTCCTCAGGCTTCTGCATGTGTAGACTTGTCCAGCTGAGACAGGTCTCTGACAGTACCATCGGCTGCCCCGCCTCCATGCCACATTCTGAAAAACGGAGTTTTGTCTTTTTAAAAGCTGAAAGCAAGTATGAACTTGCCTGATTGCTTGCAGTGTGCTGAACTCTCTGCTCCTTCTAGTGGGAGGAGATAGGGTGGCTTGAGATGACACGTTTTTAGAATAACATGGGGAATGCAGGTTGGGAGGTTACAACACTACACATGATGGATGTTCCTGCTGCTCAATGGGTCACCTCAGCTGACAGGCAGAGGTGGGTGCAAACTCAGTCTTGGGAAAGGCAAGCCAAAGGGATTGCTAAGAAGCTTAAAGGGAAGCCTGACCAGCTCTGGCTTGCTGGGATCCCTCTGCTATGTCTGGAATGTCACTATTCATTTATAAGCCTGCTTACACAAATTATTTAAGAAAGAAGACCAGAAAACAAACAAACAAACAATAACAGAAACAACAAAAGAAAAAAAAAACAACTTAGTAACCAAACATTGGAAAGGGATATTAAAATTACCCTCCTGATGGGCTGGAAAGATGGCACAATGCTTAGTAGCACTGGCTGTTCTTCCAGAGGACCTGGGTTCAATTCCAAGCACCCACACTGTGTATAACTCTAGTTCCAGGAGATATGATACCCTTACACCAATGAACATAAAATAAAATAAAATAAAATAATCCTCTTGCTGGCCACACACACACACAGAGCTGGGTTGTTTTGTTTAATTCTGTGTCTTTTGTTTTTGTCTTTCGTCTTTTATGGTAGGTATCAAACCTGCCACTAGGCATGTGATCTATGGAACTACAGCCTTAGTCCCCCTATTTGTTCAATAGCTGAAATCAACTGAGAATGCATAAGAAGTCACAGCCACTTTGAGAATATAACAAATCAGTTGTATAAAATACGATCATCACCTCTATCTGTAATCTACAAAAATTCTCTTAGCAAGCATGCAACTTATATTACTGGTTGAGAGGTATAACCAATATTACCAGAGCTATCTTCAAGAGATGTGGGAATGATTCACCACTTCTGAGGAAGCTGTCAAATGCCTAATGGAGTGTGTGACTTAGACTACAGAAACCCACACGATAGGATGGATTGTTGGAGGCCTTGCTGTTATTAGACCTGGAGTGAACCAAGAAGATGTCCCCATCTATAACTGATGCCCTCCCTTTAGACCATGCCTAGGGAGGTAACAATATAATTAGTAACCCAAGGAGTCACATATATGCTCTTAGGCTCCTCACTAATCACTTTCTAGGATAAGTTCCAAAACAGACTATGCCAAGGGATTTGCATCCCAATACCTACAGTTTACAAGGAGCACTTGTTTGCCAGATACATAGATGACTTAGATGTGTAGGCGCGAGTGAGTGAGGATGGGGAAAGAATCATGGATACAGACAGGGAAGGAAGAGAAGTGAGAAGTGAGCCAGAGGACCAGCTTTCCTCCCTGAGCCTCCCACACTCTGGCAAAGACCCCTGAGGAGTCTGAAGTCATATCAAATGTATCCTTTGGGTTGTATGAAAGTATACTTCTCAAGGGAGGAATATGCACTTTATTTAGCAGCTTGGCTTATAATTTGATGAACCATTACTTATCTTGTCCCCAGATTATGGTTGGGGCTTAGTTTGATATCCACATAAAGACATAACCTATCTAGCTCGGTGGCAACACTGAGAGTTACGACTTATGGTCAAGTCACATGTGCCCATGGGAATCCTGACAGCATCTTAAGCATCACCTGATCCAGGAGCACCTGCATGGCCCAACCAGATAAGCTGGCTGTTAAAGGTATCATAGCCTTCTCCAGCTCTGCTGTCTCAAACTCTTCTCCACTTATTCCAGCCCTGAAGGCTCAGAGGATCAGAGAGGTTCCTAGTGGTACCAAGCAATTCTCCTGCTGGATCTCCCACAATATAAGAAAGTCATATCTCTGTGCTATTGTATAAGTAAAACAGGTTTTCAACATGTAATTGTCAAATTTTCCCTTTCAGCATCATGGAGAGTCATTAGGAAGGAATTATGTTTATCACCATAAGTTTAAATGGGCAGGACAAGGGCAGCTCCTGCAGCATGACTACTAACTAATCACACAGCAGAGAGGAGGGACCCCACATGCTTGGAACAAGGTTTTTGAACAGCAACTACTACATACAGTTAGAAGGAAATTTAAAAATTTTAAAGTGTAGGATCACAAAGGAAGGCAGTACTGTGATTTTATGAAATTTCTTAGTGGTCCTTTTCTGCACTATTTTTAAAACCAGCATTTTTAATTTATCCATTGAGAATTTCATACATTTTATAATATATTTTCCCATATCCACCCACCACTACCTCCTTCTGAGTCTCCCTAGTACCACTCTGTCTCCCTCCCAACTTTATTCCTCTTCTTTTGTTATGAATAAGCCCCCTGAATCCAATAGTGCTACCCACATGTGTGTGGGTATGGGGGTCATCTACTGGGGTCTTGGATGTTCATGAAACATCACAGAAGAGGGGCAGATAGATGTAAGAGCTGGAGTTGGGGGTTGGGAAGGGGAGCTGTAAAATATTGACTTCTCGATATAATAAGTTGTTAGATTCAAACTCAGAGCAGCTCTGGTTCCCTGCACATGATCAAGCCAATTAAAATTCCAAACAGGGTTGTAATAGGCCAAGTGCTACATGGCACTCAAGAAATTGATACATAATACCTGCTTGCCTATAATGGCAAACATCAGTGTAAAACTTAGATTCAGCCCCTGAGACGAGATGTCAAGAGTGTCTTCATGGTACATGCAGATGATAGTGTTTCAAGCTTTTAAATGGGAAGGAAGTTTGCAATTTTGCATACCACCTAGTTTAAACTAGGCATTCTTTAACTCCAAGTAACACTGTCCACCTCCAGAAAATCCTGCACCAAATCATACGGTACTGTACTTACATGAGATTATTCTAAGATTTAAAAATTTATTGGCATGGCTGTGCAGTGGTGGCACACGCTTTTAATCCCAGCACTTGGGAGGCAGAGGCAGGTGGATCTCTGTGAGTTCAAGGCCAGCCTGGTCTACAGAGTGAGTTCCAGGACAGCTAGAGATACAAAAGAGAAATCCTGTCTTGAAAAACAAAACAATTTCTTGGTAATATTAAAAGTTCACAACGCAACAATTTTGAGAGCCAGGTTGATGCAACACCTATTAGATGGTATAGAGACTATGCCAAATGAAACGATGCTTTTGCTTTTTAATTCAGAAAACCACAAGTAACAAAATAGAAAACTCTCAGATCATGATCTGCCATGGTGAGAAGTCAGGACAGGAGCTCGAATGCAGGAATCTGGAAGGCAAGAACTGAAACAGAAGCCATGGAGGAATGATCCTTATTGGTTTACTCTCCATGGCTTGTTCAGTTTGATGTCTTGTACAACCCAGGACTGCCTGACTATAGGTGTCATCCTCCACAGTTGGCTAGGTCTTCCCATATCAAAATTAATCAAGAAAACACCCCACAGAATTGCCTACAGACCAGTCTGACAGAGGCAGTTCATCAACTGCGATTCCCTCTTCTCAGATGACACTAGCCAATAAGTGACCAAACGATAACCAGTAAAAGGGAGAGTATATGTATCAGAAAGACTCTCAACTTTCTCCACCTTGCTTTGGTTCCTGGGACCAGATATCTTCAAAGGCGGTTCTCCGCTTGGCCTCAATTGCCTCCTCTAAAGATAGGGAAGTCAGTCATTGCTTCTGATATGGCACATACAAGCACCTAGGAGAAGCACCTGTCATTTATCCCACCACTGGACTTTAGTCCAGGACACTCTCTTCCACTTGAACTCTACATGGCCAATTAGGTGCCTGAAGAATACCCTACAGCTCCTCGACTGAACATCTAGTAAAGGTGACAGATTTCCAGGGCAGAAACCCCACCACCATCTTATTCTCATTCACATTCATTCATTCTATCTCTCCATCCCACCTTCCTCCCTCCCTTCTTTCTATCCCACCCACCCATCCCCCTTACCTCCTTTTCTCTCTCCATGAGACTTCCAAATTCTCTATCACTGGACTATATCCCAGCCCCAAGCACAGTCTCTTGATAAGAATATTAATTATGGAGCATGTGGAGATGACTCAGCTGGTGAATCATAAGGGCATGAGTTTAGATTACCAGGACCCATAGTTGTGGTATATCTGTAATCCTAGCACTGGGGAGACAGAGACAGGCAGATCTCTCTCATTGATCAGTCATTTTTTACTGAATGGGTGAGCTCTATTTCCAGTGAGAGAACCTATCTCAAAACAAGCTGGAGTGTGTGTATGGTGGTGGTGGTGGAGTGCATCTGAAGAAAAAAAGTTAAACAAAAATTATTAAATTTAATAAAAAAATAATGAGGTGAAAAGCAATTGAAGAAGACACCAGATGCCAATCCTCAGACTACACATGCACACACATGCGTCCGTACACACATACATACATTTATATACCATCTATACATATAAAAGCATAAAGGGAAATGTTCGGAAATGCCATTTGTCGGCATCTCTCGACAACAGATATGACTCATGTAATCTAAAAATCCCTACTCATCCTACCACCCTGCAGACACAATAATTTCAGATAAATACTTTTATATTTACTAAGTCTACTTTGCTGTGGAATTAAGGAAGCTCAGGCCCAAAGGCGGGGACCCAGAGCAAAGCCGCAGTGCTCTTAGTTGGTCACAGGGAAGAGTGTGTGCCAAACCATGGCTCTGGAATCGGTGCCTTCCTCCTTAGGCAGCAATACCGTCCTTAATAAGGTGGTGGCGTCCAGATGGTGCGACCCAGCCACGTGCTGCGGCTGAGACCCACCAGGTCTTCCCGCACTCCCCCGCTCCACGGCGCCCACTTCACAGAATGGCCAGCCTCTGGCAGCAGGTAGAAAACACGGCAGGCACTAGAGAGGACCTGAGGGACCCAAGGGGACCCGAAGAGACCTGAGAGACTTGAAGGAATCTGATGACACCCAGGGGCTTCTGAAAGGATTTAGGGGAACCTACAGCATGATGAGAGGTCAGGGTGGGACTTCAAGATCCTAAGTGGACCTGAGAGCACCTGGGGGATCTTGAGGTAACCTGAGGGGTCCTGACCTCAGAGGTCCTGGTGCAGTTTAGGCACTGGAGGGCTGGCCCCTGCCGGTGGGGGAGGGGTCTGGCTGGCGGTGGGGAGGAAGGGGTGCTGAGCCCGCCGAGGGTCGGGGTTGCTTACTTCGGCCCATGGCGCTTTTCCGGATCTCTGGTCAGGGAAACCCAAGGAATTCCCTTCAACCCTCGCAGCTGCTCGTCAGTGCGTGGAATGTAATCTGGGAGCCATGGCAACGGGGATTCTATGGCGGCCGCAGGAGGTCAGGCGGCGCCAAGTTTCCTGCCCTCCAAAGAGAAGGAGGAAAGACAGCAGTAGTTGAGCTCTGCTTACCCTAACCTAATCCTGTTCCTTGTCCCCACCCCTGGCTTTCCTCGGACTGCTTAACTCTGCAAGTCAGTTGCCTGCCCAAATCAAAGAGCAGGGAGCTCTTACTTCCTAATGGGGTCTATCCCTTAGGTATATTGGTCTCTACTTAGCCTCAATTTTATTTCACTTGTGCAGAGCCGAGAAGATTGCATTTGACCCCCACCATATTTACTAAAGATCTGACCTTAAAAATCTTTATCACCTGCCTCTAAGTCTGAGAGACGAATATTAATCAAAATTAATTAACTAATTAATTAAAAAAAAGACTCAACTGGTGGAGCTTAAATGAGAAAGATACCTGAATTGAAAGACTGGTTTTTTTTTTTAATTATTGTTTAAGAACTTAAGATACTTTTTAAAAAACAGGCTCAGTATAAAGATTAGTTGTTACCCTTAAATTACAACCTTTTAAATCATAGCTCGATATTCACTCACTTCTTACAATTATATTTTCTAAACACACCACCCATTATCCCTCCCCACTTCCCCTACATTCCACCCTTTTATTTGTAAATCATAGAGATGTCCTTGCTAAGCCCTTGGTGCAGCCTGGGACCTCCTCTGGCCTCACATCACAAGTGGACAAAGACTCTGAGTAAGATTGATCATTTACCCTCAAATCTTCAGATTCATTTAATGTCTTACAAACTAGTAAATGGATGTATGCATTCCGTGATTACAAAAGTAAACATAACTCTCCATTTGCTTTAAAAATGCAATCTGTAAGAGGTTTTAAAAATTCCAATTACAGTAAACCAATATAATACACGATTCTTGATTTGTGTATTATGTTTGCATTTGAAAATATCTATTGAGCATTGCTAAGTGCAGAGGAATTTATGATTTCAAGAGGTGCCTGTTCAGCATTTGCTGATGGCCATTATCAGGCTTGACCAGATGTAGATGAGGGCATGGATGTGGCAGAGACTAGAAAGTCAAATGGGGTGGCATGAAGGAGGGGGAGTTGAGGCTCATTAATTCGGCCTTGAGTGACTTGCACAGAAGGATTTTGAACAGTAATCTTAGGAAAGCTAGGGCTCAAAGGTGGACACAATCCATCAAGAAAAGAACTCTCTCAAGTAGATTTCAGTCTAGAACATGATAGAAGGTAGAATTCAGGTTTGCACGCAAAATTCTGGTTCAATTTGCTCTAGTTGTATAACATCCATGGGGTTCTGCTTCCTCGTCTGTAATATGCGGTTGATAACATGGCCTGCATCTGAAGTCCTGAGTTAGCAATGTCAAATCGTGAGGGCAAGGTTCAGCACACAGCACTTAAAACATCTGAGGGGTTTTTACCCATTAGAGTTTTAAGCAGGGTAGATTCTCCTGCATCTGAAGTACAGAGAGATAGAGAATAGATAAGAGATAATGCACCTCTTCGGCCAAACCAAAAGATCTGAATTGGAGTGGAGGGATTTTAGGCATCATGCCCCCTTTGTGGGAGAAGTACTTTGGAGTTCCAAGGAGACATCAAATGGCACTCAAAATATAAATTTAGGTGACATCTGCTACCTCTACTAATATGTAGAAAAATTCTCAATTCCCTGATCTTTCTGTCGTTGTTGTTTGTTTTTGGTTTTTTAGCAGAACAAAGTAGCACAAAGCTTAACAGCTTTGTCACTATGATTCAAATCCACATGTTTATGTCTGCTTGGCACTAGACAGATGACCCCATATCTGAGAGCTACACCTTCCCCATTTCCACCAGAAGACAACACTGCCCATTCCCTCTGACTGTGTCTCTAAGCACTGAAGTCAGATTACTCAGAGAAATGAAGAGACAAGAGCAGTGAGAGAGCCTAGCAAATTTACCTCTGCTTCAACTTGGGAGTTTTTACAGTGAGGGTGTTTATAGAGGCTAAAAGAACCCAATTTCTCAGAGGAATCTGGGAGTGGAATAATTAGGTAGAAAGGTGAGTTTTTTTAGATAACAAAAGCATGGGATCAGGCTCAGTATGAAGTATTTCAGGACTCCAGAAGGTTCTAGAGAGCTTTTTATAGCTTTGGTGTCTGATGAGTTACTCTGAGCTTCTAGTACCTTACACCCACGCACTCTGACCATCCCTCCCCAACCTTACCTGCCTCTCATAGAGACTGCTGTGTTTTGATTCTCTTGGGAATTTATGCTGAAACTTAATCTCCAGTGTAAACAGTTTTTAATAGGCATGGCCTTTTAGAAGGTGATCTCATCATGAAAGTAAATTCAGTGCATTCAAAACAATTTGACAGAAACAATTATCCCCCTTCCACACCTTCCATCCCTTCTACCATGTAAGGACAGGTGCTGTTTCCCACTAGAGGACACAGACACGACTTACCTTTTTTTTCTTTTTTCAAGACAGGGTTTTTCTGTTTTAACTCTGGCTGTTCTGGAACTCACTCTGCAGATCAGGCTGGTCTCGAACTCACAGAGATCTGCCTGCCTCTACGTCCTGAGTGCTGGGATCAAAGGCATGTGCCACCACTTCCTGGCAATACCTTATCTTTTAAAGGCAGAGGCATAGAGCCTATTGTTGTCTTGATCTTGGCTCATGAGTAATTGATGTGTGCTCTTTACATAAAGCTCAGTCTCAGATATTTGGTTATAGAAGCATAATGAGACATGGACTGGGCCTTGCAATTTTTCTGTGAACTTTAATGTGTGTGGGACTGAATATTTCCATTCCTTTGTTCATAAGCAATCAAAAGGCTAGAGCATCTACCAAGGTTAAAAAAAATCTAATGGGTAAAAATTCTTCAGTTGTCTTAAGCACTATGTGCTGAACCTTGCTCACATGCTTTGATATTGCTAACTCGTTAATTCTCACAGAGGACTTCAGATGTAGCCATGTTATCATGGAAGCAGGGAAATTATACTACTAGAGCAAAGTGAACCAGTATTCCGCATACAAACCTGAATTCCGCGTTCTGTTATGTCTCTAGCTACTTGAGAGAGTTCTTTTCTTGATGGATTTTTGTCTATCTTTGAGTCCTAGCTTTCTGAATAGGCATTGATGCTTCGGTATCTAATAAATACTTACTGAGTGAGTGAATAAATGTGTTTATAAGCCAGCCTATCCAAAATTTCAGTCATCCCCGGTGTAAAAACCATACATGTGGCTTTGGTAGAGTCACCACCCAGGTATCCTTGTCAGAAAGATTCTAGCAGATGAGACAGGGAGATATCAGTTTCTCATCTTGGTACACTTGCACCAAAATCTAGAATGAGAGCTATTCTGTTCCATCAGCAGGGTCTTGGCAGATTGTTCCTCCACTCCAGTGGAGCAGCTTTGAAACCAGAGATATCTTTGCTCTTTGTTACAGGTTGGGTTGGTCTATTTATACTCTGTCTTTTCTTAACTGACACTCCAGCGCTACACTTTTCAGAAATAGAGGACCCAAGAGGTATGAGGACACTGTGCAATGTACCGTGATTGTCACAGAGTTCACTGACAACAGGGGGAATTGGGAAATGGCGTGACAGCTCTGAGTGAAGTCAAGTTTACTTCAGAGTGAGTGAAGTAGTTTAGGAAGTTGATTTGAGTGTCTGCTAATGCAAACCCTGATCTGTACAGACTCATTACTCGACTCCTGCAAAGACTGCAGGATGATCAGTGCTCTCTATGCAAACCGCTGCGATATTTTGTTATATAAAGCAAATGAAATGAATATTGAGGAGCATTTTGTTTTACAATTCCAGTTAACAGCAAAATAGTCCTCCTGCTTCTTTGCTTTTCCTCTGGGGCTTCATCAATTTCCAGGACCCCGACCTAGAAAGATATGTGGCTCTTATTTTCCATTGTCACACGTAATTTAGGCAGTGCAGTGGCCATGCTTTTGTTGTACTTGTTGCTAACTTTTCTTCAAGAGGATTTCTTCGTTGCAGCATCCATTTCTTCGCTATGCGTTTCTAAGGTTACACATACCTCTACAACTCACATTCCTTCCTTCCCCTCCCTTCCTTCCTCTCTTCTCTTATCCTTCCCTTCTTCTCTCCTCCTCATCGTTATTCCTTTCCTCTCATTATTCCATAGATCATTCTCTATGAGAGGCAGTTCACATGATTCATTTAAAACTCTTAGAGGTGCCAACCTGAAATCCATGTTGTCTCATACTCCAGACTGAAAGCTACTAGAGGGCAAGGAGGGATTTTCCCCCCCTTGCTGGATAGCTTCCATCCCTGGGTTCTAGTTCTCTGTGCAAGTCATGATAGTTGGATGCCCAGTAAATATTTGCTGAGTGACTGAATGCGTGCATTATTTGGCTAGTCTGCCCCAGAGTTAGTTATTCTTTTATTTTTTTCTTAGCAAAGTAGTCACCACCGTAAATGGTCACCGAATAACACAGGTACTAATATTATTCCTATTCTTCAGAAAAGGAAATTTGGTCTTTTGTCCCAATCTGATAGAAAAGGCCTGATAGACTCAAACTCCATTTTTTTTTTTTAAAGAGTCTCATGTGATCCATGCTGGCTTCAAATTCTCTATGTAGCTGAAGATGAACTTGAACTTCGGACGTTCCTGCTTTTACCTCCTGAATGCTAGGATTATAGGTAAGTACCAATATGGCCAATTTGTGCAGTGCTGGAGAATTGAACCCTGGGACTCAAGCATACTAAACAAGCATTCTACAAGCTGAGTTAAACTCCCATTCCTACATCATCTTCTTTTGCACAGGCACCTAGTATGCCATGTTCCTTTCAAGGTCTCCCAGCTGGTTTTCTTATTTGCACTCCTATACAGATAGGTACTTGATATTTATGGCTCTTCCCATCCTCAGTGGGAAAATTCTTCAGATTATTATGGGCAGGTAATTATTTATACCAAGTGAAATTTTGCTCCTGTTGATCATACCTCATAATCTTACTCCTGTAGTACACATTTGTTATACTTTGGTATCTGGTGCCCTTCCCTTGAGTCCTGTCACAAGGTAATCTCATGGCCCAGTTTTGTTTTTGTTTTTGTTTTTGTTTTTTTGTTCTTCTGTTTGTTTTTCTGGAAAAGCTAAAATAATACCACTATTTTTCTTTCAATCCTGGAAAACCAGCCATTGTGGGGGACTCATGTGAGCCTTTACTGGAAAGAGGACTCACAGATGGGAAAACCTGTGCTCTTGGTGTCTTGTTCAGATTGTTTCATCTGGAAGATGACTGCTGTCTCTCCTGGCTCTAGCTTTGCAGCACTCATTTCTAGTCCCTGACATTGCAAAATTTCCCTGACTCCATTCTATGTCAAGAAGACCAAGTACAAAATTCTCCATATAGAACTTCCCATAATTATGACACTCACAGCAAGGTTGGGCTATGGGTTCCAAAATCATCCTCAAATTCAGAGCTTTTCTAGAAGGACTCACAGATTTTATTGCAAGCTGTTGGACTCTCAGATACAGTTTCCAACAAGAAGAGTATAGATAGAGATCTACTTAAGGAAGAGACCTTGAGACTGAGGGTAGGACTTCCTGCTATTCCCCATTGAGGTAAGAACATGTCACTCTCCCAGCACCCATGCATTTGGAGTAATACATGCCAACCTGGAAAGTTGATCTAGGCTTTGGTGTCAGGACATTTTTATGTGTGTTCCACCGTGTAGGAGTGATTCAGTAACTATGTGGTTAATCTTAGTTTTCAGATTAACTGACATCATGTGACTCAAAGGTTTTACCTCTAACCCCAATTACAAGGTTAGCATTTCTGATGTGGAAATCCCTCACCCCAAACTATGTGGGTGCAATCAGCTCTCTCCATAAATCATTTTGCCAGACGAATCACTTGATTCAAGGTCCCTGAATAAAGACAGGAGGAAATTACCCTCTAACATTGAAGACAAACGTCAGACCTCTCTTTGATCAAAGCCTAATACTTTAGTGCTTACCCCCTTAGATACTCACTATTTACAAGAACTCTCCAATAATCATCCAGTTCTCTCAATTCTGTTGCCAGGGTAATTTTCACTGCTGGTAGTAAAGAACCCCTCACTGATAACAATTTTATGCTTTATGAAGCGCCGAGGTGTTTTCTCCACTGGAGAGGAATAGTAGGATCAGAGGATATAGGAGACAACGTGGCCAACCCTTTTCCTTGTGCCAGCAAAGCTATACCCACACCACAGTCTCGCAGAATGAAGGCGCTGCTGTTCTGAGCAAGGCAGTACCCAGGGTTTTCCCTCAGTTATTTTTTTTGAAGTTATTTGCTTCAAATTTACTGGTGTTGTCACTTCTTGGAACTTCCTAGAGACAAGTGGCAGCAGGTGCTAAAGGCCTAAAAAAATGTAAAAGAGAGGAAATTAGGAAAAGAAACTTAAAACTCAACCTGTTATCTACTAATTTAATTTCCTCTGAGAACTGAGTAAACAACAGCTTTATTCAGACCCAGTACTAAAACACCTGGGGCTAGCTCACAAAAAAAAAAAAAAAAAAAAAAGAAAGAAAGAAAAAGAAAAAAATCAAAAACAAAAACTGATGACTACACATTATTATCCAAGGACCACTGAATTTAGCTAACTGCAGATAGGGACAGAGGTAAACGCAGTCCACAGTAAAACAGTGTCTCCAAACCCATTAATCCTTCCAAATATAATCCACAAGAAAAAAAAAAAGTGAAATAAGGCCTCTAGGGAAATTGCAAGTAGCTGCCAATTTTGCTAATGATAATAAGTTTATTTTACTTGCTAATATATTCCTAATTACTCTGGTTCTAGAATGTTTACTTTGCTGTCAGTCATCTTCTTTGATTTATATTCTTCGTGAAAAGCCTTCGTCATATCAATCAACCCTTTTCAAGTTTGGTGGCAGCAGCTGAACCTGATTTCACCTTCTCTGTCACACAGTCCTGCTGGGTACCATTTACCCTAATGCAGAGGGAGGCATGGGCTACAGATACTTCCAGAATCCATAGTTGTCCATTCCAGCTTGGAGAGAAAAAGCATTTTCAAGGCTTTGGTTACAGGAGGAGAATTGACATTGTCTACACTGAAAACTGTCTTTATATTTCTGTGTTTCTAAAACACTGAGCCAGTGTCTGTATTTTCCAGAGTATCGTATGATATTTGCACTTATTTAGGCAACAGAAGATGATTAGTCAATGCATGTACACGCTATGCAATGATGACCTTAGCTTGTACTCTGATTTTAAACCTACTGTATTTTGCCTACTTCCTGTGTGCACAGACCTTATGTGTGTGCATCCTTAATATATCATGTGTGCATGAATGTATACAAATACTTGTTTCAAGAGTATCATTCCTAGGGCTGTGAATTGACTTGTTTGTGGCACAAGCCCGATGACCTGAGTTTGCTCTTCTAAAGTCATGTAAAACATGAACACAGTGGGATATGTTCATAATCCTAGCACTCCTGTGGTGAATGGGAGGTGGAGAGACTAGAGAATCATTCCAAGCCTCACAGGACAGGCAGCATTGAAGATGAGAGGTAGAAACAAAGGTACCCTGCTTAAACAAGGTGGAAGGAGACATTTGACTTCTGGAAGTTGTCCTCTGACTTCCACATGCACACCATGGCACATGTGTGCCAGCAAACACACACACACACACACACACACACACACACACACATACACTATACACACAGTTGTTTTTTTAAAATCAGCCTTAGAGGATTGTGTTTTTAATGTAAAATTTTCTAATTTGGATGCATAGGAGAGACCCATTACTTCATTAACTAATTTCAGAAATCAGTATTGAGGCCCTGGGACCTAGGATAGAGACCAAGACTGAAAAGGTTTCAACCACCTTAGAGCTTCTATACTCCTGGGGAGGATTTACAAATGACAGACAAACGAATACTACATAAGATGGAGGACTATGAGTAGGGTAAGAAAGAAATATAAGGAGATGGAAGAAATGTGGAGGAGGGATTCCTTGAGTATTCAGAGTAGGTCTCCACAATCATGGGTGGGGAGGAGACATGGGAGTAAGAAGGTGATATCTGTATGGAGACGTATCAGAATTCTTTGGAAAAAAGCAAGGCAAAAAGCTCTCAGTATTGGAGAGAACTTGGCCTTCTAGAAGGACAGGAGTGGGACGCTGCTGTGGAACGACCGCTAAGAGAAGATACAAGGAGGAGGCAGACAGTCAGGTCTGTGTGGAGACAGTGTGTGATTCCAAGTGGGGTGGGGGCAGTGTGCTTTATCACAGCTTTAAAGGACAGTTGTGGCTGCAGGGTGGCAATGGACACTGGCAAGTTTAGCGAGGGAGGCAGGAGCAGCAGTCATGAGGGAGATAAAAGAGAGAGGATAACAAGGCGAGCGGCTTGCCTGCTGGACCGGAGGGAGAGCGGTAGTTGTGGAGAGAAGCAGGCGTGATTAGGACCATTAGGGAGAAGAGACCAGGGACTTACTGAGGAAGGAAGGAGAGGAATCTCTGGACTTTTGACTTTTCTGTGCTATTGTTTGCTGAAACAAAGAATAATGAATGGAAAGAACAGAGAAAGAATGAATGAAGTGTGAATTCCAGATCTTGGGTCTTCCTATTTTTGTTGATGAAAAAACTGTACTTCAGAGAGGTTGAGTAATTTCCCTTAAGACACGGAGTTCTTAAAGAAAACATCGCTCCCCGGGTTGCCTCCCTCTGGCAAAGCCTCCTCTCAGGGACAACTGTCTTGTGGGGTTTCCATGCTGACACTGAGGCAATAAGCTAGACTCAAGTCAGTAGACTCATATTTGAATCGCTTCCATACTATGAAATGCCACATGAGGGGATTTCCAAAGTCATATTATAATGGAGTAGATGGCATACTGGAGAATCTGGACACAGTCCACACTGGGGGATGGATGTATAAGGTAAAAACAGGAAATAAACTCTCAAATATCAAGATGAATTACATATGTATGTATGCACATATGTGCATGTATATACGAATGTTCGTATAAATAACCAGAATTGAGAAGGAAGGGACACTGAGTATCTTAATCTGTTTGGTTGTGCTATAACAGCCTGCCTTGCACTTCATAACAAGCAAGTTATTGGTTCTGGTTAGAGAGACTGGGAAGCTTAAGAAGGAGATGTTGGTTTCTGGCAGGAAGTTTCTTACTGCATCATACCAGGGAGGAAAGTGGAGGGACCAGGCAAGAGAGAGTGAGAGTGGGTAGAATGTGCCCTTTTATAATAGCACCAATGCCACCCATGAGGATGAAGACACATGGCTTCATTTCCCCTAAAGTGTTCCACTCTTTGATGCTATAACAATGACAAATTTCAATCTGAGTTTTGGAAAAGACAAATATTCCAGCCACAGCAACAGTACAAGACAAAAGTTATCCGAACACCACCAGTCAGACATCATTTAATAGAACCACCTGGCCAACATTTACTGTGCACCTCCTCAACTGGCACTGGACAGGGCCTGAGAACAGAGTGACCACATGCCTAAAAAGCATAGAGAGAGGGGGCGGAGATGAAGAGAGGAATGGCAAACTGATAACACTGAATGCACTAGGTTTTATGACCCTTTACCTTTCTGATAACTTGTCTAAACTGATTTCCTGTGTGTCCATCTTGCCCCATGTTGAAGGTGAGACTGGGATGACAGTAGTGCCACGTGGCAGTTGATGGCACTGCCTCTAGAAGCATCACAGCAGGATCTGGGCCTGTCATCTGGTAGATCCCTCTGCTTCCAACAGGGCAATGGCATATGACTGACTGCAGATGGTAGCTGCTTTACAATCCAAAGTCTCTCTAAGTGGCCTGTTTTTATAGCCCATCAGACATGCAAACCAGTTTCGTTTGATAAATATTAAGGTGTCAGTATTGGCCTTTATATGCCTGCAAACACACTCATGCACGCACACTCACATCATATATGCATACACATGTTGTACATACATACACACATCATGCGGGAGTGGGGGAAGAGAGAAGGAAGAAGAAGTAGAAAAAGAAGAGGAGAAGAAAAAACAACTAGGAAGATGGGAAAGGTGGAAAATTCTGGAATGTGCTTGATTTTGTTTTGCCTTTTACAGCAAAAGAAAAAAGGAAAAGAGACTAACAGTCCAACTTCCACTGAGTTTCACCCAACTGCCACAAGCCCATCACTTAAACCTGAACTTGAGTTTCATCTATACCCAGGTAGCCACACTAGGGTGGGTTGGGCTAGAGGATTGGGCTGCTCTCTCTTTTCTAAATGCAAATTCAAATGTAAAGTGACATTTGCATTTGAGTCTTAGTATACCAGCTTTGTTTCCACCCCCACAGCCACGCCGGCATCTCATTTTCTTTGTTTTTATTTCCTGTAAGGCTTCAAAAGAAGGAGACAGTTTTTGCAAAGTGGTTGCCAGTCTTTAGCATTCACCTGCTTATTTGCTCCCATCCAAAGGTACCCTGTCTGGTCCTCTAGCAGGTGTAGCTAGCAGCTGTAGCAGACTTCACCCAGCATGGGCAGATGGATGGGATGCAGCCCACACAGTGGGATAGATTTTGAGAAAAAAAATAATAGATGATCAGACCTTCATCATGGCCTGCAAGGGAAATGTGGCAGCGAGGCAAAGTGTGCCAAGTTGGCAGGTGCCTGTGTCTGTTGTTTTGTGTGAGCAGTAGTGGGATTCCTGTTGGGGTGGAGGCTGATCATTCTGCATCTCAGTTGTTTGCTGTAACCATAGTAGGTAGCTCTTGGAGTGTATTTGCAGTGGGGGTAAGATGGGGTGATGGCAAATGAGCCTTAGAGACTTGAAGCAGTGGAGCCAGCCTCTGCTTTCATTGAGCTACGTGGCTTGGGGCAAGCCAGCCATCTTCTCTGATAGGTCACCTCTTCTCCTTTAGTGCAGTAGAGCTACACCAGACCCAGGTGTTTCCATGATCTCTCCCACTACCATGCAAACTGTTTCCAGTCTGAAGGAATAAGAGAGGACACACCAGACAAGCTTAGAGGCTACATGTGATGGGTAGCAATCTTGTAGATCAAGAGGGGCTGTCTAGGATGATATTTGGGTTTGCTTCTCATGCCAGCAACATGATACAGGACTGTGGTGAAGCCTGCAGGTGAGGTGGGGGAAGCATTTGGTTCCTGCAGGTGCTCCGTTAAGGAGACAGCTGGCTAATGAGCCATTAAAGCCATATAGGCCTCTGTCTGTGGCAGACATAGTGAAATGGGCCAGACAATGGATTTCTCCATACTCTGCAGCTCCTTTATGGAAACTCTGGGATATTGCTTTTGAGAACATTGAGATTCAAAGGGGAAAAGATCATCGTTCTTCTAGCTGCTTTTATTTGCTCTTTGGCCTCATAGAGAAATTTCCCCACGTTAGCATCTTGATGGGAATGTCTCTTGAACCATTTGATCTTTGTGGCAACATCCCCTCTCACACCCCTTTCTCAGTAGCTATCAGAAGTGGGGAGCACACAGTAGGTCAGACAAGCCTGATTGTGAAACTTAGAGCTCTTACTTACTTTCTTGGAAAAGTAAAAATGTCTTTAGGTTAACTATGAGTGGTATAGAATGAAAATTATCATACCTGCTGCATTAACCAAGTATACAGAGAAATATAGCCAACAAGGTATGTGATATATATTATCTAAACTTACATCATATATACCACATATCCCATTGGCTATAATATATCTTAAATTATATATTAAAGATTGAATACTATATTGTATATGCTATTAGTATATTAGATATAAAATTGTATTCTCTATACTCTACATGTCATATATAGCTGATAAGTATTAACTAATAAATATTATTGGTTCTAGTCTCTGGACAGCTTTGACAGTGTATTCAATGTGTGTGATAATGTGTATATACATACATACATACATACATACATGCATACATACATACTCATGTTCTCTGGGAAAGCAGCAAGCTCTCTTAACTGATGAGCCCTCTCTCTAGCTTTATTAGGACCAATGATTTTAAGATGTGTAGGATTATGGTGCTGGCTAGGACAAAATCATTGGGAGTAGCTCACATGTGAACTGCTATATTCAAGTGAGACACTATGCAGCTGTCTTGGATCTACAAGCTAGAGACTCAGGCAGGATGCTTACATTCCAGATTGCCAGCTAAATTCCTTCTTTTTTGAAGACTTTGTTCACAAAGATATTTAACTAAATGTATGTGTCAACCTCATACCGTGAAAGGCAATATGCTTTACCTAATGCCCACCATTGTAAATGTTGTTTACATTTTTAAAATATTTTCTCAGCAATGTTGAAATCAGTATTGACCAAACCACTAGGCACCTTAGCCTAACCTGACACACAACATCAACCTGCTGGAGGTGCTTTCAGGATATTTGGTAGGTTACATAATACATCTCTTGCTGAGGTCAGATTCAGGCAAAAGGTGTATTCCCAATGGTCTTTCATTTCACCTCTTGTTAATCTCACTACAGTGATCATTTTTACATTATTCTTCCCTTTCATCATTTTTAATGGCTTGTTGCCTTGTCTTTCTCTACTCTCAGAAGAACACAATATCCAGGTTCAGCATTCTCGAGAAAGAATTAACCTGAATTACTTGAAAATCTTGATTTTGTAAATGCTCTTTAAAAAAATTTTTATTTATAAATGTATTGTCTTGTCTCTGAAGCATATTTGACACTTGAAGGTGTACATTTGGTCAGTTTTTAGTCTTTAGACACATGTTCTTTGACAGACAATTTTTCCTTTATTAAGACATTCAGGACTTCCAGAAAGCTTAGGGTGACTATCTAATGACCAATAATTGTAATGACTGATTAAATTTGTATACAGATGAATACGATAAATGACTATAAATTATATGTAGTTTCTAGAGCAACAAAATATTATCTATTTAAAGATCTGTAGATGACTCATGTAAATCAAAAGTATTCTTTTAAGCAAAATTTGAATCTCTACTAGTGTTGGGCATACATTTTCTGTAAGAGGGTGTTCTGGTTTCATTTCTGTTGCAATGATGAAATGCCATAACAAAATAAATTTAAGAGAGAAATAAATGTATTTCAGCTTAAAATCCTAGATGATAGTCCATCATTGTTGGGGAGTCAAGGCGGGAACTTCAAACAGCTAGTCACAGCATATCTAGTCAAGAGCACAAAGAAATGAATGCAGGCATGCTCGTGTGCTTGCTTGTTTATGTTGCACATCAATTTCTCCACTCTAAAAGTTCAGGATCCCCTGGAAAAGAAATGGTATCACCCACGGTCGGTTAGGTTTTTCCACATCAATTAACTTGATTATGATAATGCCCCTGGGCATCTTCTGTGTATGATGGATAATCTTGATTGTCAACTTTGTTCTGATCGATAATCAACTATGAGGCTTGCCTCTGAGCAGATCTGTGAGAGCACTTCCAGGGAGGATTAACTGAGAGTAGAAAGCCCTCCCCTAGAGGAGACAGCACCTTCCAGTGGTAGCCCAGATATAGAGGTTAGCTCCAAGGAAAATGTAGTGAAGCTTACCAACCTGCTTTCATTTCTTCAGTAAGCACATCTGTCCCATTCTTGTGGCTCCTCCTGCCATCCTTTGCTACCATCAGACTCCAGCATCTTCTGGTTCCTGCATGAGCTGAAGCCCAGTAGATCACCAAGAATCCTCCAGGACTTCAGCACCAACTGGTGCTATTAAGATTAATGTTCCCACATAAACAGGGGGCAATGACTCAATGCCACATCCAAGTCTCTCCAAAACCCATGTCGTTTTGCTTTAAGATTATTCCTCTTTACAAAGAGGTATATGTGTATCAACTATTAAAGAAAAACGTGTTTCTCTTCTCCTCCACTTAAGATGTCGATCACAAGAAGTAAGTCCCTTTGTAGGTCCCCATATTTCCATCAGAATTGGTTACACATAGGTATTTACCATAGCTAACTGGTCATGCCAAAGTTTTTAGTAACTTGAATGCAAAATTCAAAGAAACCCTTTACTTACACTTAGCAATTTACAGTAGAACATATCATAAAATATAATGCAGGGACAGATGAATCAATGCACAGGGCAAAGTCAATGAAGAGCTGCATGGATTCTGTTACTGTGGGCTTTGGGTTCATCTTCCACCCTCCCTGCAAGTGAATAATAACCAAGAAGGTCTCCAAATGTCACACGTGATTTTTGTGGAGGCTTCATCACAGGGGTATGATCAGCAGTTAACTTAATCTCTGTCTCTATTATCCTCCCCAGTATACAAAGGAGCTTAGATTTCCAGGCTTCTAATCATGTTCTGCCCTTTCTAGTGGCCAATTCCCTTCCTGAGGCTGTCCAGAAGTACATCGAGAGTATCTTCATTAGACTTAATTACTCTTCATTAGACTAGAAGACACATCTTCCATCTAGAAAATCCCAATTGGTTCAGAAGTTCTGGGTAAGATACTCTCATCATCCCTGTTACCTGGGAAATTACCAGGGTTTTAGTAGCTGTGTGTCAAGGAGTAGGGACAGGGACCAAATACATACTTCTTATTCTGTTACAAAATTATAAATGTGTTGTCACAATTTTATATTTTATAAAAACTTTAAATAACTGGGTTGGAAGTGGCAGCTCGGTTGATCCTTTCTCGTGAACTCTATATTTTGAACACCAGAGCAATAGTGCTGGGATTGGAGGCTACGAGTCAGTATACAACTGGCTGCAAACCACAATGCATACCCGTACCTCGTTCTGGCTCTAAAGGGCTCCATAATTATTCCCTGACAAATTTCAGTTGTTGATCTGGGGCCAAATATATCAACTTCAGGAAGCCCAGGAAATCTTGATAAGCAACAGGCATTTTCTTCTTCTCCAGTAACATTTGAGAAAATGAACTTCATTGATATAGTTGAAAAAAATCATCACAGGATCACACTTCAACACCTTCAAGAGGGAAGAAGAGCAGGAATGGGAGACAGAGGCCATTGGTAAGTGACGTACATGGAGCCTTACCATGAAATGCAGCACCTATCCTTGGAAAACATGTGCATAGAGTTTCTAGGTCCTAGATAGCAGTGGAAGACAAGTGGAGACAGAACAGCCTACAGCACCAATGTCCACGTTATTGAAAACCTCAAAGGACTTTGAAGTCCTTTGGCAACAGGATAGCCCCTTTAAGGAACACTAACGAGAAAACTGGCTATCCACATACAAAGTAATGAAATCAAATCCTTATCTAACACCGTGCAACAAAATACCCTGCATAACTAAGTACAGGAAGACAAGAGTAGTTGAGCTCACAGTCATGTCATGGTAGAGAGACAGCAGTGAAACAATGGAGCTTATCCCATGGCAACTTGGAGAGGAAGGGGCCAGGTCCCAACATGCCTTTTAAGTCTAATGTTTCTAATGACAGATTATCTTACTAAGTCCGCTTTCTAAAGTTCCTATCATTTCTCAATGTTGCCACCCGCTGTGGACCAGTCCTTCAGCACATGAGCCTGTGGAGGCATTCCAGATCCGAACTACAACACACCACATGTAATAATCAATTCAAAATATGTTGAATTCCTAAATGTATTCTCTGAAACCATGGGAAACAGAAGAAAAAAGCTTGCTGATATTGGCATCGGCAATGATTTTTTTTTTTATTACCACACCAAACTCACAGGCGACAAGAATAAAAATAAACATGTGGGCGTATATTACATTAAAAACGTATGTACAGCAAAAGAAACAATCAGCAAAGTAAAAAAAAAAAATGCAAGCAATGTGCTTAGGAAAAATATTTTTGTTTGCCGTATATCTCATAAAATGCATAGGACATTCATATAATTTAAAATGAAAACACACAGCCAGTCTTGGAGACTTGTGACTATCATCACAGCACCCAGGAGGCTGGGACAGGAGGATTTTCACAAATTCAAGGCCAGCATGAGTTACACAGTGAATTTTAGGCTATCTTTGGGCTGTAGAGTAAGAGATTTTGTCTCTAAAATTGAATACAAAAAATTTTTAAAAGTCAAACCACAAACTAGTAAAAACAAATGAAAAAAAAAATCCAAATAAGATCAATAGATGTGTGAAAAGGTATATGGATACAGGTAAATATAAGTTATATAATTTACATAATATATATGGAATATGCATACTATATATGCATGATAAACATACTATATACACAAACACTTTATACATGCTATATACGTATATATACTATACATGTAATTTGATGGTGAGTCTACTTTCTTATGAATATAATTTCATTCAACCAAAAGGTATAGAAACTCAATAGTATTATATTAGTTACTCTTCTTATTGCTTTGACAAAACACCTGACAAAAATAACTTAGGGAAACAAAGGTTTATTTGACTCAAAGTTTAAGAGGATACAGTTATCATGATAGGAAGGCAAGGAGCAGGAGCTGGGTAACTGGTCACATTGTATCCACAGTAAAGAAAGATAGAGGGAGATGAATGAATACTGGTGCTCAGCTCCCTTTCTCCCTTCCTCCTTTTTGTTCAGTTCAGGACACCAGCCCATGGCCCATGGGATAGTGGTACCCATGTTCATAGTAGGTCTTCTCTCCTCAGTTAAACCTCTCTAGAAACAACCTCATAGACATACTTAAAGTTGTGCCTCAGGGGTGATGCTAAATACATTCAGGTTGACAATGAATATTAACCATCACAGATATAAAAGGGACTATTTTGGCATTACAATTTTAAAGCAAATAGTTTTCTACACACAGAAGTTTCCCACCAGACAATTTGGCATAGGACATTCTCATCAGATCATATCTAAAATTTCCTGGATAGAGGTAATGAAATGCCCAAGGCAGAATACTTAGTAATGAAAGAGGATTGTTTTGGCTCACAGTTCTGGAGGTCACTCTAATGGTGGTTTCAAGGTGAATGGCATCACTTCACACGAGGAAGAGATCACATAGCTGGACAGAAATCCAAAGACAGATTGGGAGACTAACCTTATATATATTCTGAGGAAAGTTCCCCAGTGATCTAAGGATATTCCATTGGTTTAAGAAACAGGTTTAAGAAAACAGATTTCTTAGAGATTTTACCACCTCTTAACCTTGCCATACTGACAATCAAGTTCTCAATACATGGACATTCAGAGACAAGCCATCACACCTATTATCACCATATAACATCAATGCACTTTTTAGAAAAGGGATGAAATTTTGCAACAGTATATTGTATGTACAAACTGTGCCTATTTCCCATGCAGTTTGTATTAATTGCATAAGCTTGTTTGTGTTGTTTAGTTTAACTAGGTCAGCAAGGCATAGTTGCATGCAGGCAGACCAGAGATGTGTATGGCCCAAGCTTCTCACAGAATTCTCTAATTAAAATGAATGTTTGAGGCCCACTGCCTTAGGGGTAACGGGAGCATTACACCAGGTGGTCTGTCCTCTGTCACTTTCCCCTGTCCCCTCCCTTTCAACTGACAGTGTTTGGAAAGAAAAGGAAAATTAATATTATTTCCATGATATTTTAGAAAGAAATTATTACATTGTCAAATTAAACCATTTCTCCGTTATCCATTTGCTCATTCCATTCCAATAAAGTGGCTGATTCCAAGTAGACTATGAATCACTGTTTCTGGATATTCAGATTGAAGACATTCATCACAGGTATTCCTCAAGGGCTGTCAAATCTAGATTAGAGAAAGAAGAAAAATTAATGAATAATTCATACATACACACACAAAATTGCAGTATCTAATCATACATAATCTAGCCTGAACAATCATAAGTAGGAAGAGTGAAGCCTAAACTAGGTTCACTCTATATCAATTTTTCCCCTTGGAAGATTCAATAGCCTTTCCTCTGAAACCAAGCAGGTTTTAGTCTCTAAGTCAACCATTTCATAATATTCTTTCATCTGCATCATCCCAGGAGTACAGCCTAGAGGGGAACATGGTTGTAGATTCCATGTCTGAATTCTTTAAAGTTGATTAATTCATGTATTATTAGCATGAATAAAAGTTTCCATCTAACAGCCCACATGTATTCTGGTTACTTTTAACTGAAGATAGCCTCAATTGAGGAATTATCAGTTCAGCGTGTCTGTAGAGAATTATAACTGTTAATTGAGATGAGAAGGCCCAGTCCATTGTGGACAGAACCACTGCCTAGGCAGGGGAGACCTGACTCTATAAAGAGTGGATAAAATCTAGCTGAGGAGAGAAAGGATGCATTTGTTCTCTTTGCCCTACACTGTGGAAGCAATGTGACTAGCTGCTTGAGTTCCTGCCTTGATTTCCCCTTAGTGATATACTATAACCTAGAATTATAGGCCAAATAATCCCTCTCCTCTACTATATTGCTTTTTGTCAAGGCATTTTATCATAGCCTCATAAATGAATGAAACTGGGACAACATGCTACTTTTTGGCACTAAGATGTCTGTCATAGGTGTGCAGAGCATTCACACTGATGCTAAAACAAAAATCTTTGGAGCCACGGAATACTGGTGATGACCTTCATGAACAAGGGCTGCTCAAGCAATGTTGAGTAGGTGAACAGTCCTCACGACTATAGACTTTAAATTCAAGGGGGAAGGCAGGTGAAGAGAAATTGATTTATGCTGTAAAAGGAGGTATGACTTGAGAGGACTGAAATGCCAAGGATGAGGTGCCTAATCGAACGCATCCTTGAATGGTACACGATGAGCATGGGAGGGCTGCAGTGTGGGTGTCTGTTGAACTGAACTCAGTGCTCCCTGCCCCCCAATTCATTAGACCCTCATTCTTGATTGTAAGAGGAGACTTATGAGTCATCCTTGACTCTTGATATTAATAACCACTTACGTGTCTCATTATCTTCTAGGTACGTTTATGTAAGGAGGAGAGAATTGCAACATCTTTAAAACACAGGAACAGAACTCTGCTGTAAAAGAAGCCCTTCAAGGGATGGTACTGAAAACATCTTTGGGCAGGTGACTATGTATAGTGCGTCTACTATTTTGAAGGCATTGGGTGTATACAATTCTTGTTTTCAGAGGTCTTGAGTGTAAAAGAGTGTGTACAATGAAAACTGGTGAGCAGGAAAAGATGGAGGGATAATAAGAGAAGAAGGTAGAAGGAGAGAATGAGGGGGTCAAAATATGTATGTAAGTCATCAAAGAAAAAGAACTTTTCCCATAAATGAGGATGTAGAAGAGGATGTCTACCTGGATAGACATGCAGTCCTGATGTATTTGCTTTTAGGAGAGAACAAAGAAGAAGCTCAGAACAGTAGGGAGGTACCTACAAAACAACTGAGCCAGTAACTGTGACACATCACACAGTGACTCTTCCAGGAAGGTCTGCCTGCCCACACCCACACCTCTCCCATGTGCTGGGGAAACTTCTTTTCATGTGTTCACTTAGCCAAACTACTACCTGCGAACATGTATTTACCACATAGAAAATATTTTACTTTGCATGTATGTGACTATTATTAAGTTCTGAGACTTAAGACTGGTCACATGCCTTGGTTTTGTGACCTTGGGACCATGGGACATTTTATGTCTGTTCAGATGACCTGAGCACAATACTTGGTACAGAGCACAGTTCCTGGTAAAGCTTTGGTAAGTTAAGTGATGCCGAAGCAAGGAGTAAAAGTTAAAGAAATCATCTTTCCACGATTATCGTAGTAAATGTGTGAGAATTATCCAAAGTGGTTTTTATGACTAAAGACTCTCAGGAACTTGGATTCAGAAGGCCTAGAATTGGGGGCAGAAGATAGCTTCTCCATGACTTAAGCATAGGGGCCCTGCCCTAACCACCACTTTGGGAAATTCTGCCTTCACCACAGATCTTCTATATATGATATTAATTTATCTTTCCAATTAATTGTACATTTAAGTTTTTAAAAAGAGTAATTTATATATGTCTCACTATTCTAATAAACCTTAAGAATGTTATCACTTCTGAAATTTGGGTTTTAAAATAGATCTGTGGGTGAAAATTGTTGGTTTGTTTATTGTGGTGCTGGAGACCAAATACAGGCCTTGTACATTCCTAAGCAAACTGAAATATACCCCAAACCACTTTTTTACTCCCTTTTATTTTGGAGGCTCTGCTGATCAAACCTAGTGTCCTGAGCATGCTAGGAAATCCTGGGATCATTTCTCTTAGCCTAGCACTGGCTAGTGCCATCTTGGCATACAAAACTGAGCCACCACGGGATATCATAGCATGCCAGGATGGGAAGAATGTAAGAGCCAGAGGTGGGAAGCAGTGCTAGAATCAGGGTCTTCTAGACATGACAAACCCCAGTTTATATACATGTGAGTGCTGCAGTTGTGGTTGAATAAAACTGGACTCATCAACATTTCATCATGGAAAGGGGAAGGGCTCATGAGGCCCCACCATTCCTTGGGGGACTGTGGACAATGAATGGTGATTAGAGAAAGGGTGTCACTTTCTTCAGTGGTATAGCCACTGATAAGTTCCTCATGTTCCAGTAAATAACCTCCCACCTATGCTCATTTAAACTCAATGGGTCACATATACAAAAAAGACATGAAAATAGGAGGGTTAATAAGAAAATGGGTTTCAGCAGAAGAGGAGCAGAAATAGGATAAGAGTGGATAAAAGAAAGGGATTCAAATTCATCACACACACACACATACATACACAATCATATATATATACATGCACAAATATATATGTAATATATATATATATATATATATATATATATATATATATATATATATCACTGTCAAAGAATAAAAATAAATTCAAAATACTTAATCCTCCCTACAAAACTGTAGGGATAAGGCAAGCCGCTGTGCCTCTACATGGATCTAAAATAATCTACAATATAGCTAGAAGGAGGTAAACAGTCACCTCAGAAGAATTTTAAACAAATATAAATAACAGGGATTAAAGAACAGGGATTTGGAGGATGACCCTGACACCCAATTATCTAACTATTAGATTCAGAATTCCTAGTTATATCAATGGCTGTCCTCAGAAACCCAAACAGCTAGAAATTATGAGAAGTGTCACTAAAAGTGTCAGTAAATCCATGTTGCCTAAAGTTGTAAACAAAATAAATCTCCACTCACTCCACTGTGGTTTCAGAATCAGGACCAAGATTTCATAAACAAGGATGCAGAGAGTCACCTGCAAAGGCTAATAAACTGATTTGACTTGCAAACCTTGCACTAGCTCCGAGTCATAGGAGCTAGTCTCAGCAACCACAGTGAAGTGAAGGTCATCAACACAGCCTGTGTGGCAATGAGATGGCACTGAGAAGCCTGCTTTAGATTCTGTGAGTTTCTCCTAGACCTTTGGAGCTCTCTGGAATCCTCATTAGGAGAGTTAGAGAGGGCAGAGGAATTGAAGTTTGTAACAGATCATTTCACGGGCACTTTGCCAGACATTTGGAAAGCTGTACCGCAAAGACATCTTAATGTGAGGTATTTAAAAAATGCAATGCTATGAGTCTATAATGGTACTTTTAAAAAGAATTGAGAAGGATGCTGATTTTTCTATTATTTCCAATGTCTTGGGGCCCTAAAATATAATTCTATTTATTTTGACAATAAAGCAGAATTCTACAACTCCCTCTAGGTTTTAGCAGTAAAAGAAAATATCCTTCATATTCTAATGGGTACTGTTCCCCTACGTGACCCTCATTGTCTTACTCAGCAGAAACCTTTGAACAAATACCAAATTCTGTCCTTGATTAGACAGTGATGACACAAAAGGCAGCGCTTACCTAGCACAGGCAGTGCCTTTGAAGTAGCTGGCATGGTTGAGAATCAGTGACTTTACAACGTCTGGGGTAGAAAAGAGAAATAAATATTTATTTTGCTTAAATGACCATAATTTGAGTGAATTGGAAGAATTAGAGCAGTAATCTGGGAAAAGTTACTTACAAGCTATTGCGATCATCAGTGTGCACGTAAAGATACCGGCTAATTCTCCCCCGACAAGCCATCTGAAACAACAAGATTGTGTAGTGTTAGCATATTAGCACTGTATTTACAACACATGCAGTGTTTTTTTTAGGCTACAAATAGACTCAGGGTGTCAAGATTTACTATATAGCTACAAAATAAAAGTAGTATCTATCAGCAAAAAGATAGATTCATAGGGCAATAAGAAAGACTAGAGAACCCTGAACTGGAAACACATGGATAAACTAAATGGATTCCTTTTTTGAAATGATTTATTTTACTTTTAAGTATGTGTCTGTCTATGTGTGTAGGAGGGAAAGTATATACATATGAGTGCGGGTGTCAATGGAGGTGGAAGCCAGAGGTTTCAGATGACTCCTGAGCTGAAGTTACAGGCTGTTATGAGCCACTTGAGGTGGATACTGGGATCTGAACTCGGGTCCTCTGTAAGAGCATTCACTCTTAACTGCTGAGCCCTGTAAACTGATTTCTAACAGAAGTGCCAAAACCACTCAATGGAAAGATAGCCCTTTCAGCAAATACTCTTGAAACAATTGAACATTTGTAAGCAAAAGAATGTACCCTCGTGCATATATCTTATCTTACACAAAATTGGAGTTAAAATGAGTCTGAGACTAAATTATAAGCCACAAAGTATAAAACTTCCAAAAGTAATCATAGATGAAAAACTGAATGACCTTGGGGTTGGCAATGAATCGTTAAATACAGTAGGAAGTTCAGAGTCTATGAAAGAAAAAAATGAATAACTGAACTTTCCGAGGATTAAAAACAAGCTTTTCCCTGAGAAGGACACTGTCACTGTTAAGTGGATGAAAAGAATGCAAAGACGGAGAAAATATCTGAAAATCACAGATCTACTAACATACTCCTATCCAGAATACATAAGAACAATCAAACTTCAGCAATAAGAGGACTGAAAAAATATCAAAGTGTAATGGCATATATGTATGAAAGGGTCTTAATGAAACCTATTGCTTTGTATGATAATTTAAAAAGAAAACCCAACAACTGGAAAACAAATAACCTTCAAAGTGGATGAAGAATGTGAACACACACATCTTAACCAAGAAAATATACAAATGCTCTATAGATGTGTACAGCACCATTTGGCATTATACATGCAAACTAACACGTTGAGCGACAACTGTATATTTATCAGAATGGCTCAAACTACTCTGCTGAGCAACGATTGTATATTTATTGGAATGACTAAGCTCTTAAACAGCCATAACAAGAGACAGAGAGAATGCAGGGCCATCACTTTTGATGGGAAGGAAAATGGTAAAAATATCTTAGAACAGAGTTTGGCACGTTCTTCAAAATTAAAGACACTTATTATCTTATCCTGCAATTCCATTCATTGGCGCATATCCAACTCAGCTCAAGCCTTCTGTCTTTGTATAAGTTTTATTAAAAATTGTCGAAAAATTGAAGCAAGCAAAATGTTTTCTGACCAGTGACTATACAAATGAGCTGTCATATAGCTACACGATGAGACACTGTTGAGCAACAAAAAGTGAAGTCATAATGGCACATTTATTTTTGCTATAGGTTGGTACCTTTTCTTATAAGAAGAATGCATGTTAGGGGGAGTGAGTGGTTACATTACATTAATTTTTACATTAATCATTTTCCTGAAAAATCTTATGTACAGGACAGCAAAGAATAAACCTTAATTTGTGATAATGAAAAAAAATTAATCAGTATTTTATTGAGAATATTTGCATCAATGTTTGTAGCCAGTAGCTACTGTCGCAAAGAAGCTACTGCAAAGAAGACAAGGAGACACTTTCACAGATGCAAACCCTGCCAGACCTCAGCAGAGGGAACCATCTGTCCTGGCAAGTGCCATACTGGACACTGCAACCCCTACATCATCTGATTTCAGGATTTTTTTTATTGATGCAGAAGCTCCTCAGGTGTTTCATTGATACAAAAACTCTGCCCCTTCATCCAAAGGTTTATTTGCATAATGAAAGAAACCTGTAGCCTAATCTCATCTCATACCCTTTAGCAGTCTAGCTATGTCACCTTTATGGTAGGGGAGGTCAAAGCCCAAGAGGATCCCACTACCCTTTAAAAGGCCAAACTATGTCACCTTTATGGTGGGGGAACTCAAGGCTAAGGGAAGTGTTCTCTCCTTGTTGTTGGAGACTGTGGGAGAGGTACTACAGAATTCCTTCACAACAACTTTGTTCTTCTACAATGGCTCTGCCAGAGAGCAGTGAGCAGGTGCAGATTATGAGAAGGCAACCATCTTAATCAGAGATTTACATAAAGCCAACACCAGTAGATAATACAAACTGCCAAGGTGTAGGCAGCCCTTCCCCCAACAATGTACAAAACAATTATTATAAACATAACTAGAAATAAACTCCAACAAATGTTCATAAGGGATATTGGCCTATAATTTTCTTTTTTTTGGTTGGATCTTTGTGAGGTTTGGTATCAGGAGAATAGTGGCTTTGTAAAAAAAAAAAAAGTAGGAAATGTTCCCTCAGCATCTATTTTGTGGGATAATTTGAGGACTATCAGCATTAGTTTTCTTTGAACGTCTGGCAGAATTTTGTACTGAATCCATCTGGTCCTGATCTTTTAATTACTGCTACAATTTCGCTAGGGGTTACAGGTCTATTTAAATTGTTTATTTCATCTTGACTTAAATTTTGTTGGTCAGATATATTAAGAAATTCATCCAATTTGTTGAGGTTTTTTAGTTTGGTGGAATACAAATTTTTAAAGTACCTCTGTATGATTCTCTGTATATCTTCGGTGTCTATTGTAATGTTTTCCCCTTTTAAACTCTAATTTTCTTAACTTGGATCCTCTCTCTCCATCTTTTGGTTAGTTTAGCTAAAGATTTAGCAATCTTGTTGACTTTCTCAAAGAATCAACTCTTTGCTTTATTGCTTATTTGTATTTTATTATCTTTGTTTCTACTTCTTTGACTTCAACCTGAGTTTGATTATTTCTTCCCATCTACTCTTTTGGGTATTATTTCTTGTAGCTTTCAAGTGTGTCATTAAGTCATTAATATGAGATCACTACAGTTTTTTGATGTATGTATTGTGAATTTGCCTTTTAAAACTGACTTCCTTGTGTCGGAGAGGTTTGGGTGTGTTTTGCTTTCATTTTCATTCAATTATAAAAAGGTTTTAATTTACTATTAATGCCTATCTTGTCCCAGTTTTCATTCAGTAGTGAGTTTAACTTCCATGAGTTTGCATACTTTCGTCGATTCTATTATTGTTGATAACCAGCTTTAATCATTGTTGGTCAGATAGAATGCAGGGTGTTATTTCAGATATGTTTATATCTTTTCAGACTTGCTTTGTGTACTAATATGTGGTCAGTTTTGGAGAAAGTCCCATGAGCTGCAGAGAAGAAGGTATGTTCTTTAGGGTTTGGATAGAATGTTCTATAGATATTAGGTTATTGGACATATAATATTATTTAACTCAAGTGTTTTCTCCTTAGTTTTTGTCTGATGACCTACTTATTGGTAAGAGTCAGACATTGAAGTTACCCACTATCACTGTGTTAGAATAAAAATAAAAATAATCAGAATGTTGGAAACCTCCAGGATAAGATGCAGCCAAAAGAAGATAACTGTGTTATAAAGGAATGATGTAAGCTCACTGGAGGAAGGTAAGATGTATCAATCTAAATAAATCCAGGAAATAGAGGTTCAACTGGAACTCTTAATACCAGAGATGGAAGGCATTGAACATAACTGTTATGTTTGTGCTGATAAGGTTGCTTCTCATGGGGGTGTGAGGTTTTAATTCCACAAATTCTGCCCATGTACAGCAGGATTGAGTCAATTCAGTGGAAAGTAGTGAAAATCAAGTTTATAACTGCCAGAGCAGAAGCCTGTGGGTAATGGAGGTGACAGGAAAACCCGGAATGAGTCCTGTGGCATTGGGTTAGCGTTAGATATATCAATATAAACAAATTTGGGTTATTATATGTGTGTATAGATACATAACTTACACATGTGTGTATACCAAGGTTATTATATATGCACAAATATTCCTCGTTTCTGCCTATAGATGGCCTAGAATCAATGGCATACCACAGAATACACTGGGAACCCAGATCTTGTAATGTTCTACAATAAAAGAATGTGGGGATTTAAGAGAAATGACTGAAGCTAAGGCAGGAAAAATATAAGTCTGAATTATTTGTTATTTAATTGTTTTCTAAAGCAATATGGAGAACAATGGAAATACTAAGAAACAGAGATTCAGAATATATTTTGTGACAGAAATAAGATTTACTGATCAGTGAATTAGGATTAAAAGCATAAGGGCACTAGAAAGCTAAAGTGACTAAAGATTTTTGGTTGAGTTGGCCAAGTAAATGTCAGCCCTGCAAACAAACCTTATTTCATCAATTCAAAGGACTTGTACATTCCTACAAACCAGGAGTCAATTTACAAATGATGCTGACTTACCATCACGGTCAGTAACATGGTGGTGCATTCTCACTTGGCTCTATCTCCATATGCTTATTCCTAGCTGCTACATTGTCATGATTTCAAGTGAACTGCACACACTTTGGCATTATGTGGGTTGCTTTTAATTGCTATTAAATGGCTTTTTCTAAAGCCAGGTGTGGTAGTACATGCCTGTAATTTTAGCACTTGGGGAATACAGTCAGTAGGAATAGGAGTACACAGTCAGCCTTAGCTACAATTAAAGAGCAGCCTGGGTTACAGGAAACACACATACACACACACATCGAAGAAAATATAAAGTATAAAGGTCTATAAAAGAGCCATAGCCAATCTACAAGATTGCAAGATTGATGATGAAATGGAAAATAATGAGCAAGCAAAATTAAAATTTAAAGTGAACAAACCATAATGTGAATCATAATCCCAGAATACAAAGTAAAATTCTGTGAGGTGGGGAAAGAATAAGAGAGGATGAAGGAATGAGTGTGATCTGAATGTGTTAGATATGTATACGAAACTGTCGAAGAATAAACACATTAAAGACCATTTTAAAAATCCTTAGCTATATACAGATATAAGTAAATGTTTAAATCTGAATTTTTCAGATTTTCCCCTACTGTCATTTTTTCTGTTCCAGGATCCCATCCTGGAATCACATTAAACTTAATTAGTCATCATGTCTCCTTAAGCAACTCTATGATTTGAAATCAACATCCCAGTGACCTTACTAGGTTTCAGGAGGACTTCTAATGTACTGAATATCCTTCATTTGGGTTTTCTCTTTATTTTTCTCATGGCTGAACTGGGGTTTGGAAGCCTATAGAAGTAATGTGCCATTCTTACTGCAGCTTGTCAAAGACACATGCAATAATTAATCTCATCTTGTTGCTGTTGACCTTGCTTTCCAGAGATGGCACCAGCCAGTCCTTGCCACTGTACTGTACAGACCCCGTTCCTCCTCTCTTCCTTAATCTACTCTCTGGAAACCGATATCTAAACACGGCTCACCCAAAAGTGATATTAACCCAAGAGGAATGTTCTACTGATAGTCCTGTTAAATATGAGACAGGGTTTCCTGACCAATTTGGAAGTTTGGAACACAGTAAGTTATAAGAATGCTGATTGTGATTGCTCTGCATAATTTCTTCCAGCCATTATTGTACTGATGCACGTTGTCAGTTTCCAACTTGGGGTATATTATGCGGGATGTTGCCATCTATTTTCAGCCATAGAGTCTCCTCCTTTTGTTCTTGTGGTCCCATTGTGACCTAAAATGTTTCTCAAACCTCGTAATTAAGTGGGAGTCTTGTTTTAACATACCAACTCTCACTAGATCTAAATTCATGTCTCAAGTAAGAGGATCTAGGAGTTTGTATTATAAAAATCAGCCTTCCAAAGCAATTTGGAGGCATTTGACCCTCAGGATGCAGGAATTGAAGGCATGGCAGTTTCCCACTGAAGTCCAAGGACTGTGAAACTCACAGGCTTTATTGTTCATTTTTGTTTCATCCATTCACTCATAAACATTAGTGAACTCTTGGGATTGAGGATACAGAAGTAAGGACAACATCAATCTCCCTTCTAGATTTCTCATATTCTTTAAGAGATATTTTAAATTTTATCTGTTTTTTTTTTTTTAGTGTGTGCACTCATTTGTAAATGTGTGTGTGCGTGTATGTGCAAGTTTGTATGGTGTGTGTGTGTGTGTGTGTGTGTGTGTGTGTGCACATATGCATATGACAGGGCAACTTTCAGGAGCTGGCTCTCTCTTTCCAATGTGGATTCTAGGTATTGAATTCAAGACATCAAATTTGTATTGAAAATGCTTTTACTTTACTTGCTAAGGCATTCCACTGTCAGAAGACTCACATATTTATAGTTAGAACTAGCTGATTAATATTTGGATAACTGAATTAATAGTAATATGTCAGGGATAGAAAGTACTCTGAAGTAAAGGAAATCATGGCACATGTGTGATGGACACTCCTGTAGTCAGGACTGAGTGCTGTGTACCCTGCAATACTAAGCCGGCTCCTCTGGAACTGACAGTTCTTGTGTGGAAGTTGACAGGGTAAAATAGAGACACTTGTTATCAACCATAAAAACAAATAAAGTCAGGACAGTATGAACAAAACGGTCTATACACATGGTTTCCCAACAGTAACTATTCCAAAAGAACCTGCCCAAGAGGACCACAAGTTTCCACCTGCCCACTACAACCTTATATACAAAGTACATCTACAGGGACATCTGCCCAACCTTTCAACCTCAAGATAACATCATCATTATTGTCAATCATCATGGCAAAAGATTGCTGATTCAAAATACCTAATATAATCCTCTTTGTTTTGTCCTTTATAAATCTCTTCTTCTCTCAACCCCTGAATCCACCCATGGATCCCTGTGTGCTCCTGTGAAACACTCTACTAGTCCCAAATAAGTATTGTTGTCCTTTAGAGGATAGCATCTTGAGTCTTCTGTATTTTGGGATACAAAACACGATAGCGGAAGTGGGAACTTCCAAGTGCTCTGGAATGCGCTGGAATGGGCACTTAAACTGTCACTATCCTGGCTGTCACTGCATCCTTAAACAGAAGATAGCACGTGGTTAAAAAAAAAAAAAAAAAAAAACATTTCTAGGCAAGGTACAAGGGCTTCTGTGTGTACTGTAGAGGATAGAAGAGGTATGTGATGAATAAAAGTCACTACCCTAGTGGAAAAATAAATAAATCTTAGCTACAGGGCTACCTAAAATGTTCTGTGTAAGAAGGCAGGGAAACCATTCATACAGCTTCCCATTGATTATGAAACGTTATTGCAAGAAAGCAAAACTAGAATTACCTTGCAAATGCAGAAATGATTACACACACTGCTAGCAGGATTGCCAGAAAGGAAACCTTGTGCATCAGACTGGCTTCTGCAGGAAGAAGAAATGGATCATAGATCATTGATGATTTAGTAGCCATGGAAAAACAAATTCATGCTAAAGCTGCTTCGTAGTTTTCAAATGTATGTCAGTTTAAACAATTGATCATCAATAACAAGATAAAGTCATGTAAAGTGGGGCTAGAATGATGGCTCAGTGGTTAAGAGCATGCCCAGTACCAACATAGTAGCTCACAACTCTAGTTTCAGTGGATCTGATGCCCCCTTCTGGCCTCCATGGGCTCCTGCACACACATGGTACATATAAACTCATGCAGACATGTACACATATGTATAATTTTTAAAAATCTTTTTAAAAAAGAACTGTGTCATATTATATGGGTGTATCGAATAGAAAATCCCACAACCAATGAATAAAGTTTCCTCTCTCACAGCATAACAAGAGACGATGCAACTCACATGTTTCTGACTCTGTTTGCTTTGATATTGGAAGAAGTCTTTGAAGAGTGTATGCTTAAAGTCAGAAGTCTAAAGATGTGATGATTGTGGTTGTAACAACCAAAACAATAATACAATTTGCAGAGTGCTTTATAATTCACAAATATTTTTTTCATACATTAGCATATTTCATCAGCCCACAAGCAGGCAGGGGACATTGTCTTGGTTCTGAAAGTGAGAAGACCAAGACTGAGAGACATGATGCAATAGTCCAAGATCATACAGCTATGAGGTGCCAGCACCAAGATTTAAAAACCACATCTAGACAGGACATAATGTTTTGTCTGAAATGAGGCATGGAAAGACAATTGCAACTTTGCATACTGAAAATCTCTAAAGACCCAGAAGAAAGAAATATCTGTGTTATGAAATCTTTATCCTTGCAAAACTCTGCAACCAATGAACTGCTTCAATGTTGTCTAGTAATGGTGGAAAGAAGTACAAAGCTTCCAGCAGTTATAACTATGAGAACTATTGCAGTCATGACCTTGAGTCTCCGACTAGTCACCTCTAAGAAATTAGAGCTGGCATCTAAAGATTATCATGAGAAGACATTAAAAAAAAACAAAAAAATCCTATGAATAGATCTGAACTTAATTTCCCCCGAATGCTTCAAAAGCTTAATTTTGCAACAATTGTTTATAACTCGGAAAGACTTTATGCTGTGAGTGTTTTTATTTTTGTGATTTATGTTGGAAATGAAGATGGCATTAGCTATAAATCTCATTGAGGCGTTAGTGGGGGTGTAATCCTGAAGTCTGGCAATTCACACTAGAGCAGTAGTAAATTATGTCACTTAAAGCGTGGAGGATTTCTGTACAGTGTGAATTAAATAAATTATTGTGGGTTCCGTGGAATGTCTGCCATCCATCGAAAGTGTGTTTGCATTCTCCATCTCTCCTGATCTAATGTGCAATTAGGAAAATAAACCCAGCTTGGGACACAGCCAAGATCGCTGACTGTGCACACTGAAGGGCGAGTGGGTGAATCTTTGAATTCTACAAAGAGATGAGTTGTGTGATGTTGGACCTCTTGCTCATTGCTCTTTCAGTGGCCATTAATCTGGTACGTATTTTGATTTAGCCCATCAGGAATCTGGCCTGGATTCCTCCAACTCCTCCAGATCGTAAGGTACTCTCTCCCTGTCCCCCCATTTTACCACCTTCTATTTTCTTTAACATTTTTCACACTTAAGTTTCTATTTCACATCTCTATTCCCCATCTTCTTTGGAAGATTTTTTTATCTGCCCTACACACCACTGAGTACGGTGGGCATCTGTTTCCCATTTTGAAGGTAGTGCCATATCCTTGTGGGGAAGGAATAACTTTTCCTGCTACAGGGTGGACAGGACTTCGTTTTTATTTTTTATCTCAGCATTTGACCCATTCAAAGCCCTTTGGAACCTCACATACCTATCAACAAAGTGATTGTTTTTGCCATGAAAATGGAATCCTCCCAGAACTGATATGATAATTCTGGAGCCCCTATCATAACTCTAAATGAACAAAATCTCTTTTGACAGACTGAAAATCTGAAGGGCATGTGACTGAGTCACCAGAAACCACCATGGAAGATGGACTCTGAGGAACATCACCAACACAGAAGAAATGACCTGGGAGCAAAGACTAAGAAAATGCTAATTTCTCTGCTTAGAATTATCATTTACATAAGTCAGTAAATTCTATCCCTGTAACTCAGGCTTGGATATCAAAAGCCCTGACTGATACAAACAATGGCATGCAGGCCAGTGTTCTTAGCATCTGCTGTATCACATGGAACAGAATGCTCACTCAGCTCCTATACATGGAGAACAGAAATAATGGAGATGGCCAAGCATGTCAGAGCCCAGTGATTAAAGGAAAATAAATGTTGTCAGTGACTTTATGCATGCAGAATACTTTGGAATCCTCAGAGAATAATTTGTTCCATCCACCAATCAGGAGGGGACAAAGAAGGCCCATCAGAGATAGTCTCATTTAGAGTGGGCCTTGAAGAAGAGCAGGGTCCACCATGGCATATCAGGTAGGACAGACATCTCAGGTACAGCAAGAGCATGCTTTTGCCATGTTCACATTCTCTGCACTGGATGTGAATGCTTACTTCATCTATGGAATGTTAATATTCTTATCTGTAAACTAAACCTAGCATACTTATGAGTTAGTTCACCACAGTCAGGGAGAACTTATTCCAGCCAGGCACGTATAGTCAGTTTGTGATCCAAGAATGACCATGACCTTAGAGGTTCAGAGAATGATGGGAAACTCAGGCAAGCACGAAACAATGGTGTAGCTCCTGGGCATAAAAGACAGGAGTTATGGGAACCAGAACAGTGAAGGCTATGCTCCCTGGAAGAGGTGGCTGCTGAATCGTAGCAGGTATTGACATCCTGGTGCTTATCTACACAATCTACCTTGTCTGTTCTTGTGACACCTGCACAGGGAACCTTAAGACCCTTTAGCATTTCCTGGGCAGCTTCAGTGAGGATATAATGTGCAGAGCATATGAGTGAGTCTTTGGAGGGATGTTCAGTGGGACATGATTCATTCATGGTTTATAAAAACAAATAAAGACAGGATTATTTTCATTCAAGATCAGCTTCCTGCAATGATAACCTCAGATCTGTTGAGTTTTCATGTGGACAGGACACAGTATACTAAATCCTTTGAGTCATTTTTGTCATCCCAAAGTAAGAAGTAGAATTAGCTCTCTGCACTTATGCCAGGTTAAATTTTAGAGCTTGTAGAGCCTAGTATATATATATATATATATATATATATATATATATATATATATATATATATATATATATACCTATTTACCTAGTATTACTATTTACCTAGTATATATATATATATATACTAGGTATATATATTTACTACGGTAGCTCTTAGAGTTGTGGGGTACTGGTGAGGGTTTGGGGCTTGAATCTCTGCAAGCTCTGCAGAATCAGCTCAGCTCTCCTTCCCTGGATGTGAGACTGCATGAAAATATCATTAATTTGCTACTGACAAACCAGTGTCAGTACACACTGGTGAGCTTCTTCCATTACGCATGGGAGGAAATACCAAGAGCTGGATATCATTTTCCTTCCTGGGGGCATAGCACTAAAAGATGTGTTTTATTTTCATTTCTTCAATTTTTTTCTCCCTTTGGAGTATGTCAAGAACACAGCTGAAGATCAAGAAGTAAATAATAGAGACCTGTGTGCTTTCTCCGCAGCTTTATCAAAACCTAATGCTTATCAGGAATCAAAGTGCTTGAAAAATAAGGCAATGTAAACTCAGGACTGCTGAGGACTTCATGATTGCACTCAAAGGCTGTAACCTCCTCTGTGTCATCTGAACAGCAGGAGTCCAGCTCTTCCCTTCCTCAAGCAGGTTGATACCGGGTTCAAAGTGCACATTAGTTATTGCTACATCATTCTCAGGTGGCAAGAAAGGAGAATACTTTGAGTGTGGCAAAAATTAAAAAGGACTCACTTGAATGTACCAAAATGTTCTTTTGGAAATGTCTTGATGTTTTCATCAGAGGCTGAAGCGAGGGATGCTGGGAGCTTTCTCCAAAAGGCTGAGATAGTATGTGGCCAGAAGAACAGGCTTCTGGAGTGTCTGTGATTGGCTTCTGAGACTCCCAGCCATCACTCAGAGGAAAACAGTCCAGATCACTTCCTGGGAAAGCAAAAGAGTTAAATCAATCTCTCTCTCTCTCTCTCTCTCTCTCTCTCTCTCTCTCTCTCTCTCTCTCTCTCTCACCCCCCTGTGTGTGTGTGTGTGTGTGTGTGTGTGTGTGTGTGTGTGTTTGTGTTTGTACTCAGATATATCTGATGATGCTCTTGTAGTTTTAGTTCTGTTGCTATGATGAAACACCATGACCAAAAGCAATTTAGGGGAAGAAAAGGTTTATTGGCTTATAGTTCCAGGTTACAGTCCATTACTTTGGGTAAGTCAAGGCAATAACTCAAGCAGCTAGTCATGGTATACCCCCATAGAAGTTAGAGAGAAACATGTGTATCCATACTGATTGCTTGCGTCTGCTCAGCCAGCTTCTTTCATTTTTACACTGTTCAGGAGCCCCAGTGTAGGAACTGGTGCATCTCACTGTGGGCTGAATGCATTAACAAGCAAGATAATTGCCTATGGACATACCCACAATCCAACTTGATCTAGATAATGCCTCACAGAGATCCTCTCTTCCCAGGTGACTCTAGGTTGTGTCAAAATGACAATAAAAACTAACCAGCAGAGCTGCCCTGTGTACAGTTCCCATGAATCAAAACATGGCAACATTGCATACTGCACTGGTGGAGGAGGGTAGGAGACTTTCCTGGATGGGATGGTATTTTAATATGTCCTATTTTGTAGAGATATAAAAGGCATATCTTCAGAACACAAATGAGCAAAGCTGAGAAGGATGAGAGTTTGGTGAAGGAAGCCAACAATATAGTGCAGTTAGAATAAAATGACCCAGCAAGAGTCCAGGAAAGATAGTTTTACAACAAGATGGAGGACAGAGCATAGAAAGTGTAGACTTCCATCTGCAGAGTAGGGGATCCATTTACAGACTATGGTGGTGATGGACTTTTCCTTAGTAATAATGTCACCATGTACACATTCATGTGTTACTTTATCTAGGTAAAACAACATGCAGTTTGATATATAGTAAAATCAGGTTGCCCTGAAAGAAACCATGAAATGGTATCCTAACACCTATGTAGGCAAGGAAGTGGGTTATCTCACCGTCAACCTCCAAGTGATCTTAGGTGGTAAAAGGGTTTATTTGAAGTGTATGTATGAGCATATGAGCCTTACATCTTTGCAACATTAAACTTCACAGCAGAGATAACTCCTATTTCTAATTTGTCATTCATTCATTTGGCATTTATTGAATGTAACTGTATATCAGACTGTGTGCTCTTGAGAAGCTACAGCGGATTAGACAGATGTCTCCATTTGTTCTGTAGGGGGTTTATATTCAAGCAGGAGCAGAGTGGCAGAATATATTGTAATAAGTGTTGCTATAAAAATTCACCCTGTATAAAACACGTGGAAATGCTGAATGAAATACCGAATAGCAAATACATGCTTTGTTTTATCATCCAAATAGGATACTTGGTGCAAACAGTTTCTAAAAAAGGCATCCATTCTCTTATAATAGTTCATTCATAAACACATTTTATGAACCCTGGAATTAGCCTACCAATGCTTCCAGAAGAGCAGTCAAGATAATCTCAAAACCATGCAAACATAAAGTTTGAAACATGCTAGCATAACTCCTAGAAACCTCTGGTGTTTTCAACATGAGTGACTGTGGGATGATATTTGGTTGCTGAGTCTTGAGCTGAATCTAAGGTTAAAAGACCTCAAACTCCCCAAGCTAGAACTATGCGGAAAAGGATGAATGCATTAAGAATGACTCTAAACTTAGTGCCACATCTTGACTCACAGGAAGCCACTGATTTGAGTCCTCTGGCATGCATGTCTTAAGAATTCTCAAGACTCAGTCTTTGATAGTCTGTGTGACATCTACCCACAGCTTGATTTCACTCCCGTGTCCTTAGGTGAGAACTTGAGACAATGTGGAACACACTGGCTTGGAGACAAAAACATTCACAAAGAGCAGGCCAAAGTCCTCTATGGAATGCAGGTGTTTCCTGGGCTGACTTAAAAGATGGCACATGTCCAACAAGCATTCTTTTAAAGCTGCATGCTTAAGCTCAAAAGAAAAGGTCATTCCCAGCAGGCAAGCTAAGACTGCTCACAGCCCCAAACAAGAGCTGTGGCTGAGGCTGATAGGTGTTAGGGGTGGAAAGGAGGATTTAAAAGACATAATTAAAGGGCTGCTGTTTAAATGGTGCTATAGGGATGGGGAAAGGCCCTTATTCTTAAAAGAGGCAGAAAATTAGAACCAACTCCCTGTAGGGCCTCAACAGTCTATTTCCCTCATGAAAAGATAAGGGAGGGAAAAAACCCTTAGTAGTTCAGGCCCAGGCAGTGAATGGGAGGGAACTATCTCCTTGACATTTTAAAAGTAGGTTGCAATTTGAAATTTGTACTAATCCAAGGAGTTAATATTTCTTCCAGTAGTACTGGCCCTTGATATATGCCAGAAGCCAGTATAAAGGCTAAGTGTAGCACCACTCAATACAAACTGGATGTACACTGCTACATTACAAAGTGCACAGGGATATCATCTCACATGGGAGAGGTAAATAACGTGGCCATGAGAGGTGGAGAACCCAAGGTAAAATATGCTCAGAGCACTCATGCAGTCACTGCTTGGATTTCAGCTTTGACCAGCTGCCCTGGGATGTGGAGAAACTGTCCTGACTTATTTTACTGTAGGGGAAATGACTGAATGGAGATGAATAACTTCTTTTTCTCCCATTTGCAATATCACAGATTTTTGATTCTCTAATTTAGACAACAATTTCTAGGGTTCAAAGGAGTCTTGGTTGTATGGCTAGTGGAATATTCAGATAAGAGGCTCAAAATCTTTACTAAGTCCATACATCTTACTGAGATATATGCGAGGGATTAAAGGGAGCAGAGCCAGACTCTGACCCAAAGGAGGTGAAAATCTTAGTGTGGTGGGGGGGTAGTTGGACACAAGAAGGAAGGAAGGCATTGTTGGTTGGTAAGAGATACATGTAATCAGATATCATTTATTAAAATACAGCATTCAATTTGATGAAAACTGCAAGGGCTTAGGCTTCAGGGAACCTGGAATATTAATTATAATACAAGGGACATAGGTCATTTTAATTTAATTTGTTTATTTTATGATCTCTACTTTCCTCATCTTCACGATAGACTGTTTCGAGCTTCCACAGTGATGAGATGACTGAGTAGGATGAGGAGAGATGTAAATGTCTCATCGAATAGGATATATGAAATGATATTCAGAATTCTTAGTTATATCTGGAATGGTCAGTTCAGTGGTGGAGACAGAAGGATGTTGGCTGGTCATTAAATGATGTTTCCAGATGGAAAGGATTCTTCAGAAAATGAGTTTATTATCTAGCCTTGGAAAACAGAAGATTTTTACTTTGAATTGGACATCTAGGAAATTGTCTCTCCTTGAAATAATTTAATTCTTCCCCAGATTCATATATATGTATATATATATATATGTGTGTATATATATATCACATATAGCTACTGCTATGTGGTAAGTATTGAGCCTAGAAGAATCACGTATAGCTGTAGCTATATGTGATAGCTCTAATCCCCCTGAATTCACTGTGGGGCAAATTACATCCTCTGCCACCTGCTCCTCACAGAGTTGAATGTGTATAGTGAGAGAGTGTCGAGAAAGAACACAATAAAAGTGTGGTGAGGAATAACTATGACCATAAAATGGGTTTAGAAAGAGCAAGAACTGAAGAGCAGAGGAGAAGAAAGAAGAAGCCAGGAAGGCTATTTTCCCCATGCAACGGGAACCTCAAGAAAAGCAAGCTGAATCCGATGAGTCCCATTTAACAAACAGAAAGGCTTTCTCTGTTTCCATTGCTGTCAGGATATGCCCAGCACATAAAATGACTGAGGAACGATGCCAGCTGGGAGGAAGGACCAAAGCAACACAACTACAGTGACACCCAAGGAAACCCTCAAGCCATGGGATTTCAGAAACTGCAGCAAAGGCAGAAAAGAGAGATGCTTCATGGATTTAGATCAAGGACGTCTGTTTATTTGCTCAGTGCACTTATTACATACTGTGCATGGATTGCTCTGTTCAAGGATCCAGAGGAGTCAAGTCGTATTACAGAGAAAGCCTAGAAAATGATATCGGAGCCCATCTGGGGGAACACAGGAGGAATTCACAGAGGAGGCAGGGCTGAAGCCGAAATATGGAGGTTGAGTGGGAATTCTACTAGAAGACAGTAGGAAGATTATGGATCAGGCACAGACCCGGGGAACATGGGAAGAAAAGGAAGTCTGAGACTAACGTAATATGGTAGGTTCCCAGTGAGATAGTGCTACATGGCTAGATGGAAGAATGAGCCTGGTGGAGTACCACAAGATGATTCTGACTGGACTTACTCGAGGTAATATCCTCAAAGCCTCTTGTATACTCAGGATCTTAGATTAGGCTGTGAGGAGTTTCAAGTCATTAATGAACGTTCATGAGTGAGACATGAGCCTGTGGCTAAAACACTCTAGGCAGTGAGCTCTGGGAGTTTCTGAGTCCGCATTGCAGGAACTGGAGTGATTTGGGAATGCTAAGAGACATTTGGGGCCCTCTTATAATAAGAGTTTTAATTAGGTGATATTTGTCTTCCCAGGGACTTTTGGCAATGTCTGAAGACACTTTTAATTATCATAACTTGAGGTGTGTGGGTATTATTGTCATCTAGTGCATGCTACTAACACCCGGTAATGTACTAGGTGTCTGACACAGTGATGCACGATCTGCCCCTTAGATCAGTTACAATAAGTTGGAGAAGCCTGTCAAGGGGAGAAGGTGTTGTGACCATTAGAACTCTTCTAATCACTCTCATAAGTGTTGTTTTTGCTGTTTGTCCTTACTCCCATCCAAATACCCTTCTCTCTAACTCATATGACAATTCATAATTTACGATATTTTATAAAATTAGGCTATAAAATATAATTCATGTGACTTCTTGATTAGTATCAATCTCCATCCAAGATTAGATTGAAAGCTCAATGAGGAATAAGCAACCTAATCTGTAGCAAAAACCTCTAATCAGTACCTAGCTTATAGCTAGCCCTCAATAAGGTTACTATGCTCATGAATGGGGTAATCATGTGAGTGTAAGAAACTGAGACAAGAACAACAGGGCTACAGTAGCCGCAGAGATGCTGCATCAGTTTTCATCTCTATGGAAGCTGAGGCTGGTGTGAGATAGATGCTTCAAGAAGTACCAGCCTGTAGCCTCACTCTACCAGTAGTCCTACATTGCCTAGATAGTGAGCCAGTGACCTGGAGCTTTTGGATGGGAGGCGGTTCTGTCATACATACATATTCCTTCCTACCATTCTCCCATAGCTTCTGGCCACTTGCCTACAGCAGTCTAAGGAAGCACTTTAGCTGGCTTCCATAGAGATAGAAAGCAACAGAAAACCAGTAAGGACCACATAGTAGAGCTTGTCCTGGAGCATGCTTACTGTAGCACTGCTCACAAGAGCCAAAATACAGATGCAACTTGAATGTTTGTCCACAGATGACAATGAGGAAGGTAATCCTGCCACTACCAACAACTTGGAAGGACTTGCACGGTAGTCTGTTAAGATAAATAAGCCAGTGTGAAGGGGCTCACGAGTCCACTTCTATAAGAATCTAAATAGATAAACTTACAGAAACAGAAAATGCAATAAGGGTTACCAGGGCTTCAAAAGAAAATTGAGAGTATAGCATTTCCATTACATTAAATGGATGAGTTTTAAGGATATGTGTGGCACAACCTGGTACCTGTATTTAACAATATGGTATTTGTTAAGAAGATAGATCATGTTATATGTTCTTATACCTGCACACAAATACACAGAAGGATATAAGATGCCTTGGGGAGCTGTTTGGTATGTCCTTTATGTTAATTATGGTGATAAATAACAGATGTTTGCATATGTCAAACTCATTAAGTTATACACATTAAATGTGTACATATCTTTGGGTATCAATTATATCTCAATAACGCTGTTTAAAAAGAGCGAAGTATGCTAGATAACTAAATTAATGTGGAAGTGAGAAAAGACCCAGGATATGCCTGGCTGATCACACATTCTGATCCCCGGACATGATGCAGGCTCTGTCGCAACAGAACAAAATATCCCTGTGCTGTTTCCCAGGACTACTTGGTCTAACAGAGAATCAGCACTGATAATTGAACGAAATAAAACAAATGGTTCTTATGTGGCAGGTTGTAAATCCTACACAGAACTTAAATCTCAACCTGTGGAACTATAGAACTCAAACTGTAGTTCTCAACCTGTGGATCATGACACCTTTGGGGGTCGATCAACCCTTTCACACAGGTCACCTAAGATCATCTGCATATCAGATATTTACATTACAAATCATAACAGTAGCAAAATTATAGTTATGAACTAGCAACAAAAATAATTTTATGGTTGAGGATCACCACAGCAGGAGGAAAAGTATTAAAGGGTCACAGTATTAGGAAGGTAGAGAAACACTCTTTTAAATGATGGTGTTAAACACAGAAACCATAAAACTCCTTAACACTCAAAATAACCAGACTTCTGTCTCTAAAAGGACATGATTTGATCCAACTCAAACTTTCTTTGACTGATTTTCATCTTCTGCCAAGCTTAATCATAAATGAATGGCTCTTAAAGCATCAAATATTTCAGTAAATAACTTTAGTTGTATTATACTTGAAAGTATTAATTTTAGGCCATTTCACATATTTTATTTAAATTCAAGACAGATTACACTTGTTTAAAAAGGACAACCCTGTATAGTATATATATTCCACACACGCTTTCCATACCTTTGCACATGAAATAAGCATTTGCACATAAAATAATAATTTTAGAGAGGATCCCAAAGCCACAGACAGATGTAACCATAGAGGACACATATAGAAGGGACATTAGACATAGAGAAATGCTCAGAGCTCCAGCGTGTGACTTGCCTGTCCTAGGGCCAACAGACAGGGCTAATGAACCTGTTCCATTCAGTTTCCTCTGTGTGAATTCGCTATTCTCTTTCAGGGTGACTCGCAGTTCCATGAACGCATCCCAAATTGCAGTGTGTGTGTGTGTGGGGGGGGGTGGTCTTGGGAACTGCAAAATGCCACAGCTAAAGAATGAATCGCAACTAATGAGGAAAGGTGTCTCCATGCAGCTGGAGAAGGGGTTAGATGAGGACAAACAAAGTAGGCAAAATATCCTCTCGTCTGAAAAATGAAGCATGAGAAAATTAGGGGAAATAGTGTTTGATTGCAGCCACTGCACAAAGAGAAAACAGCAAAACAATTTAATTTTGAATTCTTCTGAAGTCTTCTAACTAGGCTATATTTCCAGAGAAAAAAATAAGTTGCTGATAAATCAAGAGGCCTTGGGTAAAACTGGAAAACTGAAAGTCTGAGGAAATTTGATTACAGCTGACAGCAGAGATGAGAGCTTTCCAAGTCTTGTGTGTACCCAGGTTGTTTAATTGCTAATTTTTGGAAGGGGCGGTTTGATTTGTTATATTTAGAAGATATTTGACAACCATGAGAATTTTAATAAGGCACTTCATGCATGTGCAACATGCCTGTGGCCCAACTGCTTTCAAGTTGTTTGGGCACATTTGGATGAACCAACTTATGGAAGCCAGATGTCAATTTCCAAACATGTGAAAATGGCCTTTGTAAAAGCCATCCCCCAGTGCTGTAGTTTAAGTGTGAAATGTCTTCTGTGAGGTAACCTGTTGGTCATCAATTAGTTTGGAAAGGTTGTGGAGTCCTTAGGAGGTGACTTCTGCTGGAAAAAGTAGGTCACTCAAAATAGGCCTTGAGGCTTTATAGCACACCTCCGCTTCCTATTTGCTCTCTGCTTCCAGACACATAGACACAATGTGACCACACAGTGTGCCCCACTCTCCTGCCATCAGAGATTCCCTGCTGTGCTGGACTGTATACCTTAAAACTGTCAGCCAAAATAAACCCATCCTCCTCTAAGTTACTTCTTGTCCAGAATTTTTCCACAGAACAGGAAAAGTAGCTAAGACACCAGATTTAGTTATCAGGCACCATTTTTGTGTCCTTTGCCACCTTATAGAAACTGGATTCTCATCGTCATTTACAATTTTCTTCAAATTGTTATTTTTAGGCTTTTATTTTTAAAGGAAACTCAATCTGAATTATTCATAATCACAATGAGAAAGTAAACACAAAAAAGTGTATGTCTGCTAAATATTGAGCAAGTTCATTGGCAAACAGGGGGCTAGAGAGATGACTCAGCAGTTAAGAGCATTTGATGCTTTTCCATAGGACCCCAGTTTGGTTCCCAGCATCCACATGGCAGCTCACAACCATTTGTAATTCCAGCTCCCAGGGGCTCTAGCCCTGTGGCCTTAGAGGGTACATTTACGCACAATTAAAAATAATCAAAATAAACCTTTATAGAGTGAATGTGTTGAATAGAACATCAACCCCAAACTCTTTCGACACTTTTTGTGAGTTACCGAATTTGGTCGTTGCACTGATCCTACATACTGTTATCTTTGTCCTTGTATTAATAAAGAAGTGGAAGATCAGAAAAGTTCATCAATGTTCCCAAGAACACACAAGCAGGAATAGGTGGTTCCAGGATTTGAATTCAGAGTCACTTAACCAAAAAGACAGTTCTCTCACTGCTCTGCCTTCATATCTCGCAGAGCTGGCACTGCAGAATTCTTCACACATTCCTCGAGATGAAACACATCCGTTTGTTAAACTCCTCCACTTCCTCACAACCTCATTCAATCTGTCACAAACCTGTCAATTCTACAGAAACAACAACAACAACAAAAAACCTAACTCTCTTCCTTCTATCTGCTCAGTACTTCCCTGGAATGTTTGTTGTCTTTCTTTGTTTCTGAGTTCATACCAGCTACTCTCCATCCAGTCTTCCTTTTTATAACATGGAAAACTAACTTCAAAAATCCAAATCTGATGTTTCTCCATCCTGCTGAAGATGCTCCAAAATACCCTTGAGTCATTAGATAAACTCTGTCTCCTCGATAAGGCACAGAAGGTTCTTCAGCCCTCTACCATCTGTTGTTCCTAGTTCAACCCTCTTGTCCTGCCTCCTCCCTGTGTCCTGCTTAGATTTCCTTGCTTGGCAGGAACTAGAATGCACTTGGTTTCATTAAACATTCGTTCATATTATGGTACTGATTCTTCATCTGACAAGCTCTTATTCTTTTAAAATGAATCTAGTGTTATAAACTCCTTTACACACACACACACACACACACACACACACACACACACTGTAGAATCTTCATATCATGCCAGTGTTAATTCCTGGTTTTGATAATATTCTGAAGTATCAAAAATTGTTACTGATGAGAAAAACTTGATGAATGACATAAATTTGCACTCCCATAACTTTTCCCTTAATTTTTCTCTGTGCAAGTCACAGTTTTTAACATGATAAATAATATATTTTTATTTCACTCAACAAAATACAACTTCCATAAGAATAAACCGCTTCGTTGGCATTGTTTAACATTATACCCAGGGCATAGACAGTTTTGGCCTCAGTTAAAAAAAAAAAAGTCTTCCTGATTAAAGGAGTGAATTCTTGTAGAGTTCTCAACCTGAGATCACTCTCTGGAATGTTCCATTCTCATAAACAAAGATGTAGCAGAGTCAAATGCATGTGAGAAAAAGGAAAGGAGGTGAAATTGAAGACAGGACGGGAGACGTGAGATTGAGACAAGAGCAATTGCACAGGAACTGATGCTCAGATGGACCTCACTTTGAGTTCAGCACTCTGCTATCACACTTAACATTTTTTTGTTCCAGACTCTTCCTTCTTATTTTGTATTGGTTGCTTTAAAAAGCCAGTTCCAACTAAGAAGAAAAAGGAAGTCAAAGGAATTTATACATGTTAGAAATGAGTGACTAGCCACAATATATATCTTAAAAAGTCCATAATCCCAGCAATTTGGAAGGTGAAATTGAAAAGGCAGAAATGTCATTCTGGCTCCCATCTGCCTAGTGAGGCACTCATCTCTTAAGACCCTCTTGAATGCTATTACACCTGAAACCCTCTGGCTTCATCCTGGCTGAGCTCATACTATCTCTCTGGTGTATGCATTAGCTTTCTCTGCACCATTCTCTCCATGTTCCTAACTCTGCTATACCCCGTAAGGTGTTATACTATAGCTATTTGCAAACATATTTCCTTCTCTATCTAAGAAAGGAGTTTCCCAAGGTTAAGATTGTACCTTATTCAGCTTAGCACAAGTGCTTACTTAGTACAGTGGTTTCCACAGGGAGTCAAGGATTTGACAAGTGAATAACAAGACAATGGGCTTTGAGTTAGGATCATTGCATTTATATACATACATTTGGGTACATGAATGCATAAGCACATTTTCATATTAGATATGTGACATATGAGATATGTATCATCTATTTCAACAATATATACACATACCCATATATGCATATTTGTGTGTATACCTTGTTTTTAATACTAAAGTAGTTGAGACTTAACAAAGTTACTATTGCAGTATGCCCAAACGGAAATTTGAATTCTGACTCCAGGACACTGTTTCCAATACAGTTCTTTTAAATTTGCCTCCATTATCACTTCTCCACCTCTATTCCATACATGAAAAGCCACATTGGAAATGGAACAATATTTTCTGAGTTTTATCAACATTCTAATGCAGATATTTAAACTTTTTTTCCTTTTGCATTACACCAAGATCTTTGTATTTCAATCAAAGGGACTGTGGAAACTTGTGGATGAAATTGTAACTCAAGCTTCACCTTGTCCATCAAAATAATAATCATCTCTGCACTGTGCCTTGGGCCAGGATTATATGACTGCCATTCAGAAATGGCATTTCATCAGGAATACAAGAGTTAGGAGGATCATTTTCATTGCAGTGCTACATACCCAGGCTCCTGATGCTCTCTACCCAGATGTCATCACTTGGGGCTGAGTCAGTATCTCCAAAGATACTTCTTCCAGGCAGCCAAGATTTAGAGGCTCTGAGGTCCAAGAGAGAAGAAAGAGAACGGTGGGCTCTCTTTTTCTTTCTAAATATTCTGGGAAGAAATGATAGCACTATAGTGAGCAGTGAGTAGTAGTCACCTCAAGTTTGAATTAATCCAGTGGAATTGCCTTGATTTACAGAGTAAACCTACAATCCAAATTCATATACTCAGTTAATTCCTCAAACGTTCTTAATGTCCTACTGTATTCTGGGACTGTGAATTAAAACTCCCCCAAAGAAACCATACCTTAAACTATATAGCCATTGTAGAGATGCTGGAATGTCAGAAAACTAGAGCACAAATACAAATAATCTTGGATTCTCTTCAGTCCCATTTATAGATATTCATTGCCTATGTCTGTTTGTGACTATCACTGGAAAACCCATTGTGATTCTATTAACTTAAGAGACTGCCAATTCTACTGACCCAAAAGCTAAAAATATCATCCGATAGCATCTGAAGCCTAAAACAGTTTTCCTCACTTTGTTATAACCCACCTACCTGATGTTCCCACCAATGTATTTGGAAATTATGTTGTTTTATTGTGCTGACTTGTTTTATGTCAACTTGAGACAGCTAGAGTCATTGGAGAAGAGGGAACATCAATTCAGAAAATGCCTCCAGAAGCTTGAACTTTAAACCTGTAGAGCATTTGCATAGTTACAGATTGAAGTGGAAGGGCCCAGCCCCTTGAGGGTGGTGCTACTTCTAGGCATCTGGTTGAAAGCCAATGAGAAAGCCAGGAGGAGCAAGCCAGTAAATAGCACCCCTCCATAGCCTCTGCACCAGATTCTCACCTAGCTTGAGTTCCTGCCCTTACTGCTTTTGATGATGAACTATCATATGGAAATGAGAGTGAAACAAATCCCTTTTTCCCCAAATTGCTTTTTATCAATAGTAACCAAAGCTTGAACATTTATTATTTTCTTTCTTTCTATTACTATAAAAGCTTCATGAAACTGTCACCACATTGGAACATGGAATTTGAGGAAACCCATATTTGTGATTCTGGGCCATGGTCACTCATCTGTCTCTAGGATAAATGATTCTTTTCCCTTTGAGGTGAGAATTAAGTTTTCTATTTTGATAGTGAAAGATACCTAATTGAAAGGATCTTGAAAAACCAAGAATAAACAAAGGGACCATCAACCAAAGGGAGATCTGAGTCCCAGAAACAATTTACAAACACCCAAGCCAGAGGAGGCAGCTCTGGGCCAGTGGGCACAGAGGACCCATACTGGTTCCTAGCTCTGATCCAAGTGACAGTTCTGATGAAAAGTAGATCCATTTGGAGGTTCTGAATTTGGGAATAGTGACTGTTGATGTAAAACCCACTGCTCTCTCCTCAAAGGATAAGGAATTGCTTCTCCGAAGCCAAATATGAGCACTCATGGTTTGGGAATATGAAATTTGGGGTAGCTTAAGTCTGTTGCTGTGACATGGTCACTCACATTTGGCTCCATAGTAAACTATGTCTTGTCCCTTTTGAGGTGAGACCTGTGTTTATTACATGAACAGTGTCATGTCAACAACACTGAGAAAAAAAGACTAAATTATGTATACATGGTGGTGATGGCGTATGTTCTAGGAAAGTGACAAGACACTGCCAATACCGCTAATGGAGCTAATGCTGTGCCAGGCAGTTTTCTCAGTGCTCCGCACAGATAAACCCTCATGATCTCCAGCGCTAGATACTATTATTATCCTGTTTCTGAGATCAGGAAAATGAGATCCAGAGAATCTATATTAAGTGGATAAGTCCATCCAACTAGTAAATACCATAGCCTGGAAGCAAATCTCAGCAGTCTGACTCCACACACAGTGGTCCTGACTGTCATGTTATGTTGGACGTATGTGCTCTAAAGAACTGTGTAGAAAGTCCCCACAGAGAACTAGAAGGACCAGGGTAGTTGAGAATCACTGAAACTTTCTGGGATAAGTTGACCATAAACTGTATGAGATGATTGTTCAAAAATGAGAATGCTTCATGTTGGGTCATAGTTGAACATGAAACTGGAAAAATAAAAAGGGGCAGATAATACAGAGTCCTGCATGTTTCCTAGGGGAACATGACATTTAATGTTAGTGTAAACAAAACCACAGGACAAAGGGAAGGGCAGTAACATGACTTGGTTTTCATTTCCAAAGATTCTTGGCAACAGAGGATGGCTTGGAGGGGCAGGACTGAGGGCAGGAAGATATTGAAAGTTCATGAAAGTGTCACTTCTTGTGTACCTGTCTGGAATGGCTAAGCCCTGTGCTGAACACATTATGCTCATGAGAAATGCTGAGGGGTTAAACCAGAGCCAAGAAACAGGAAGAGGAAATAGATTGCTTTTATTGTAACAGCATTCTACTCTTCTGTGGGGCATCTAGAATTGCTCTCAGAATATGGATTTTGAAGTGACTTTTCCCTGATATAAAGGTAGGCTAGAGCAAGCCTTGGGTTTTATTTACTTATTTACTTATTTAATTTGCATGTGGTGTGTGGGTGCATGCACCCACATGAGTGTGGAAGGCAACCTTGAGTATCTTTCTCTATCACTCTCCATTTTATTATCTGATACAAGGTCTCTACTGTAACTGAAGCTTTCTAATTGGACTAGATTAGTTGGCCATTGAAGCCCAGGATTATACCTATCTCTGCTTCTCCCTCTCTGGGATTACAGATGCACAGTGCTGTGACTGGATTTTGTGTGGTTGTTAGGGATCTAGGTTCATGTCTTCAGGCTTGCATACCAGGCATCTGATGCACTGGGCCATTTCCCAAGTTCTTAGCCCTAGATATCCATGGCTTTCAACTGGGATACTCTTAGCCTTCTTTCTTACAGGATGCACCTTCCTTAATCTGTATCCCCATCAATCTACTTGCATCCTCCTGATAGCATCAGGTTTTCCCAGAGTCCTTTGTCTTTCTCCACGAAGTCCTACTTCCTATTTCACTTTAACAGGTACCCTGCCATTTAGAATTCATCATCACCATTTCTAAGGAGCTTATGTTTCCTCTTTCCCAGGTGAAACTTGCATCTTTCTCTTTCCCTCCACAGCCCCCATACCAATTTCTGCTCCACTAAAGGTATCATTTCATTATACTTTCATTTGTTTTATGTTGGTTAATCTGCTTCCAATTCTTCTTTTATTCCCAAACTCTTGAGCAGCAATGAGCTGCTTATGAATGTATGGATGAATGAATGGTGGGCAGAATGTTCTTGAGAAGCCTTTACACAATATCTTCTACTCACCTAACTAAGTTCTCCTTGTACATAACACTGGTATGGGAAGGATTCAGAGTGATGTGGCCTTCTGAGTCACAGAGGAAACTGTCCTCAGTCCAAATGTAGTAGCCATTGGTGAGGAGTCGGGGGCTTCTGCGGCAGACATAGTGGGAGCCTGTGAGGGGGTCTATGGAGCAACATTCAAAAGAACTCTCTCCATCCAAGAAGTCACAAGCAAAGCTAAAGAGGAAAAAAGGAAGGTCCTTCAAGTCTCTACCAAGAACTTACAATCACACAAAATCTATATGAACATCCAGTCAATTGTGAAGGAAATTCCATTCTTCACATTCATGACTGACAACTATTTCCACAGCCCTCAGCAATGATGCTCTTAACCTTCAGGGTTTTAGCCTTGAACCACACATCATTTAGTTCTTTCAATTTTGAACTTTGGTGACAGCATTCTGGAAAATCAGCTTCTTTGCCTTAAGATGAACCTATACTCTTGATATTAGTCCATTTTATTATGGAAATTTCACCAGATAGCCCTTCTGGGATGTTGGAAACTCATTGAACCACTCACTCCTTTTATTGTGACTCCTTTTCTGTGTTTCCTAATTAAAGCATCCACTTCTTTTTCATGACAAGCAAGGGACACTTAGATGTTTCCATCCAGATTGTGACTGCCATTTCCCTCATTATGGAATTCCTTTCTTAAATTACAAAGCCCAAGACATTGGGTTCTTTTCTTTATTAACCTCCATCACCAACATATCACCTTAGCATTGAACCAATTGTCAATTTCTAGTATTTTCTCCATACAGTTAATCATATAATCCTCTACAGATATCTGTGTTAACTTCACTTTAGATTATCAGTATATCATAGACTAAGGAGAAAAGGATCTGCATCTAGCAAGAGCTAGATTTTTACTTTGGGTTTTAATCACAATTCTGTAAAATGTTATTTATTCTCCCTACAAGCTATTTTCCTGTGATCAATCTGTACATTGAAGGTTATTTAAACCTCATAGCATTTCCATAAAGGTGTCATACTTTCATGGACAGTTCTTCTTAATACTGATGTCCTCCTTTCATATTCTAAATGTTCTAAACCAAACACACTGGCTACTATGTATATATGCTCCTGTTTTGTGCTTTCCAATTTTGGGGGATAATAACTGTCCTAATTTGCTTTTTTTGTTGCTCTGATAAAACATTCTGACTAAAGGCAACTTGGGGAGGGAAAAATTATTCCATCTTACAGATCACAGTCCACCCTTGAGGAACGCCAAGGCAGGGACTTCAAGGCAAGAGCTTTACTTAGAAACTTGAAGGAGTATTGCTTGATGGCTTACTTCCTCTACCTTGCTAAACTAGTTTTCTTACACAGTCCAAGTCCACCTGCCTAGGGTTGGCACCAATAACAGACAACCAAGATCCTCCTTCATCGAGTAGCAATGAAGAAAACACCTCATAGGCATACTCATGGGCCAAATGAATTGAGGCAATTCTTCAGTTGAGGTTCCTTCTTCCCAGGTGACTGCAGGTTGTGTCAAGTTGACAGCTGAAGCTAATTATGATGCTAACTATATCAATATAAAACTTTTAATGCCTTTGTATAATTTCATTAAAGTGTAAATGTAAATAAAAGCTAGTAAACTAGAAAGGAAACTGAGAGAAGACAAAAATGGGTGATGAGGAAGGATAGAGCATAGGATAAAGGACACATAGGTCATGAAAGAGTAAGAGAGACTGGTAAAAGAAATTATGGAAGGGAAGTCTAGGGGAAACATGAGGGTGTTGGAGATGAGACAGAGGAGAATCAAAAGCACACACTTTGCTCAAAAATGCAATAATGATTTCTAATACTTTTATGCTAATTTAAAAGATTTTTATATACTGTTATTACTAATGTGGTCAGGTCTTTAAATTATTGATGAAAATACTAGATTGTACAGGTACGGAGACCTGAGACTTTGGACATGCCAAGGATGAGCTCTCTCCAGAGAGGCCTGGACTACTTCATTTCAGCATCATTTTGCTCATCATGTCCTCTTTTTGTAAATAAGAAAAGGAAGGCAACAGAAAGATAATAATTGTCCAAAATCTTGATGCTTCTGAGTGAGAGAGGTGAGGCACAGATCTCTATTTTTTGGCTTCCTTCCCTCTATACTATTTGTCTTCTCAATATCCAAAATGGGTATCCTTAATGGACTTGGTACTTGGAATCTGCAGGACTCTGGATCTGTATTTCTAGCTGTTCTTTGTGGTTCAATCTTTAGCAATAATTATCAGTCTCAGTTTCTGTAATCCTGAGTATCTCTCTCTTCGGTACTCCTAACCTTTCGTCTCTCCTTTCTTGACCATTCACAAGATGGAGATATCCTTGCAACATCAACATGCTAGTAAAAGACAGCGTGTTCTCAGTAATATCAAATATTTTCAGTAGTTAACAAAACCACTTCTAGGTCTTGACTCCCACTTGAATTATACTGGAGGAATCCCATCAGCTGACCGTCTTTCTGTAGGCTCTTTACAATGGGTTTCAGAAACCTAACAACATTTACAACCAGAAACTTGCTTCACTGTCCAAATAGCAAGCCTTTTCTTGTTTTGAGTGATGATCAATCAAGTACTGGAAGAGTTTTGCTTCCTGGTGTTAGTGAAGAGAATAGAACCCCACTATAACCTTCTAAAATTGTGGATAGTTATTCATATACTGGTAGGTTGTAAACCATGTCACATCCTGTCTTTCTATATTTTCCAATTTGAAAGCCTATGAACAATTAACATATGCACTTGTTATTAATAAAATATAATAATTATTTATTGAACTTGTACCATGGATCTAGTCTCAAGTTTTATTTTTGTTCTGCCCTTTGCAAATCTCTCTAAAAGGTAACTATAGTTACAATTCTCCTTGTATAGCAAGAAAGAAATGAAAATTCAGAAAGACAATTTATTTAGCTATTTTACCCAGCTAGTATGCAGGGGAGTTAGGTAGTAACCCCAGTTAAACTGATCCAACACAAATTCATATCTATGCTTTTATATCCTTTGCTGACTCATTTGGTAGTGTCAAGAGGCTTGACATTTACAGGAAGGGCAAATTCTAATATCAGTGCACTTTATCTTGCAGGTACATTTCAAAAAATGCTGGCGGAAACCTCGACTAATGCCTATGGAAGGAATAAGAGGTAGACAGAAGCTCAGGTAGAAAAACAACAGGAAAGAAAACAGAGATTTCATTGCAGTTGTTGAACAAAATAGCAGAATCAACTAGTGTGAATAGAATATGAAATGTGGCCAGATTCTGTACTAGTAAATGTTGTAACCCTTGTAAAATGAGATTGGAAGACATGGCATGGTGGAGTGAATGAGCATAGCCCCCACAGACTCACACATTTGAATGCCTGGTCCCCAGATGGTGGAACTGTTTGGGAAGAATTAGGTGGTACAGTCTTGTTGGAGGAAGTGTGCCACTGGGCACGGGTTTTGAGGTTTTAATAGTCTAGGCCTATACCTGTTAGTTCTTTCTTTATCTGACTTGTGCTTATGGATCATATGTAAGCTCTCAGCTACTGCTCCAGCACCATGCAGGCCTGCTTGCTGCTACACGCCCTTTCATGACAGTCAAGAAACTGTAACCCTTTAGAACTGTAAGCTTCCATAACAGTTTTTTTTTCTGTAAGTTGCCTGGGTCATGATGTTTTTCATGGCAATAAAAAGCAACTAAGACATCAGATTAAGAAAAATACCCAGACTCAACTGTATCTAAGTATTCAATGTAGTTCAGTAAAGAAATAATTACACCTACCTAAGTACTCACACTAAAAGGAAAAAAAATCAATTAATTCTTAGAGTAGACAAGTTTTCAGTCATTAACACAAAGGTCTGAAAATATATAGCCATACCAAACCTGGATGGTATCTAAGATGGTGCTTTTAAGACAAAATAAGATGGGCAGGAAAGGAGTTTGATTTGACAGAGAGATCCTCTTGACATACCTTGGAAAAATGCATGTGGGGGACAGCTCTCCAGAAAGTCCTTTGTCTGACCTGGAGGATCCTGCATGAAGAATTGAGAGAATTTTTCAACATTTTTGATCATGATTGGCAGTAGAGGTAACACGTGAGCAGGTCCCAGCCTTGGCAAGAAGACAGCAATGAGGTAGAGTGGAGTGAACAGCTAGTTTCAAGGAATCACCAACTTGTTACCAGTCCTCTATGGGAGGCATGAAATAATCTAGAAGCTTCTGTCTTCTGTCTTTGTTTACTCTCCACAGTCCTGGAAAGGTTGCTTTAGCATAAGGTGATAAATCTTGACCACCAAACTGAGCTTATGAATGGAAGACAGAAAACATTTTGTATGAATGCTTAAAAATATTCAGGATCAATTGCTCAGTATATTGGTTATTGTAGTTTACTCTGAAAAATTCAATCTCTGGCCATGAGTTTTTTCATTAGTGCTTTGTAAGATGCTTCTACTATAGCAATCAGAAGGCGTTGGTATAGGCAGAATATAAAGCTTTGATTTTGTATGTGCAAGTGTGTGTGTGTGTGTGTGTGTGTGTGTGTGTGTGTGTGCATGTGTCTATTTCTCTCCACCTTGTTTGAGACAGGGTCCCTTCCTAAACCTGGATCTCATCAATTCTACTAGGCTGTCTCCTTAGTACCAGGATTATAGGTGCATGTCATCATGCCCAGCCCTTTACGTAGCTATGTAAATCCAAATCCAGGTCCTCATGCATGCCTGGTGAACACTTTATGTGGAAGAGCCATCCGTCAGCCCTGGGTTTTTATTTTATTTTATTTTTTAATATACGGTTCTTAAAAGTATGAAGCCTTCAAAATCTTCATTACAGAAGACTTAACTGTGCATTCGGGATTAATCACTGGGTGACATTATACATCAATAGTGGGGGTTTGGGGGCTGCAGCTGATTAGTAGTTTAAATTATACCTCAAGATTTTATAACAGGTAGTGATGGCATCATGACTTCTAACAGCCCAGCTCAGTGAAACTTGGTTTCCTTACTTAGGATCATTGCTTAAAACAAATAAGGTAATTTAGACATTCAGCTTGGGCTGGTTGTTTTTAGTAGAAAACTGTGGGTGTGTGAGAGAGGGCTGCAAAGGGGGTTTGGGGAGAAAAATAAGAGGAAGGAAGAAACTCAAAACCACTACCGTTTTAACAACGCCCTTATTTTCTGCAAGTAGTTATCAATCTTTTGGCATTTTTTGTAGACAATTTTGCATCTTAATAGTAGCCAATAAACAGTCTTCTTTCACATTTATGCACAGGCATTCAAAACACAGTGATTTTTTTTTTTATCCTAAAAGGAAAAAAATACTGCATTTCTCTCAAGGAAAGAAATGAAGTCAAAATCATTGCCAAAGCACACACTGGCATTTAAGAAACACACGCTACTGACAGATGGCTAATGGTCTGAGTATCAGCAAAATCAAAGCAAGGAAATTGCTAAGAGAACTCTAATCGTTCAAAGATAATTGCACAGAGCAGTTTCACATTTACTTGCTACTGGTGTCGACATCAGTTGAGAGACTCGGTACATCTTGAGAAGGCCGCTTGTTCAAACTTCACAGATTTTTTTTTTTCTGCAAAAGACGTTTAAAAGAAAAAGATGGACTATATATTAAAAATAGACAAATGATGCCAAAACAGATGGCATCTACTAATTGCACTAGTCAGATTTGTTTGCTGAAATAGTACAGATATGTAGCATTGAAGACAGCAGACCAGATTGTGGGACTTCAATGAGGTGGGGCCCTCTTCAAAGACTTCAAATACTATTTTTCATTGTCTCATTGCAAAAGTCTGAATATTCTATAAATAAGAACACCATTTTTTGGAGGAAAGCAGTGCTTACAAAGGTTGATTTGTCGTCCAGATTAAATACTGCAAGTTACTTAATTAAGAAATCTGAAAAAGAAACTGGTTCGAGAGTCCTTGAAACAAACTTATGTATATTTAAAGCAGCCAGCAGAGTGTAGCTTTATTATCGAGTTGCAGACAGTGCTTGGGGAATTGTGCCTGTCTTTTTTTGCTCAACAACATAAACCATCGACAAGCGGCCACAGGGAAGGTCTGTGCTTTTTGTGGTGGCTATCAGCTTGAACATTCCTAAACAGCATAAGCTACACTGTGCTACAAATAGCACACCACCACCCAGATTACAAAGCTCTGTTCCTAGAGTATATAATTTTCTTTTCAATTACAAATTAAGCTTTCATCAAAGTATGTGATTTGTATAAACTTTGATCAGTTACTTCTCATCACATAGTTCCAAGTGGCTACCGAAATAACTCACTCTCTCTCTCTCTCTCTCTCTCTCTCTCTCTCTTTCTCACTCTCTCTCTCTATGTAAGTAAGTAAGTAAGTATGTATATCACTACCCTGGTAGCTGTGTAAAGTGAGACTAGAGTCTCTTAGGATCCAGCAGCTCTGTCCATATTTTTTATAAATATAACAACTAGTAATTGATGGTTGTAGCATAATACATTAAATCAATCACATCAATTCTAAGACTCAAATAGATTATTTTAGTGATTTATATATGAGCCTTTCAAGGAATCATATATCCTAGCTTATAAGAGCTCTTTAAAAATCAAGGGAGAAATTCTAGCATTCTCTGAAAGATTTCTAAATCAAAGCACACATTAAAAGAAAACACCACTGGTTTGAAAAATAAGATGATATCACATGCAAGCAAACATATTAACATGTCCCTTGTCACTTCAGCATTGATCAATACAATATGAATATGTCCAGTCCAGACGACTATGTTAGTTTTACTCAAGCAGTAGGGTTACTTTTAAGCCAAGGTATTCTGCAGCAAAAAGCAGGGTCTCACTCTTTGATCTTACAAAAGTGAGGAGCTGTGTACAGTGAGTATAATGCCAGTTAGTCAAGAATTAGTAACTGTGAAAACAACTTGTGTTAACAGCTCGAGAACTTTTCAAGAAACAGACTCTGTCTACCAGTTCATCAAAGCAAGGCATCTGTTCTGAAAACTTGCTCATACATATTCCTCCACAGGGAGTCCCCAGGCTCTTCTTCCAACTGATAAATGACAGGATGATGACTGAAATATGAAGTTTCCCTGTGGCTGGCAGTGCGGAAATCTGGACCGAGCAGTTCTTCAGCTGAAAGTCCCATCAGAATGTCAACAGGTGCCGAAGTTACTTTACAAAGGGAATCCCTTCTTCCCTTCTGGTGGAAGCTGTACACATCTCTGCCATGTGTGGGCATCCATATCACAGTTCAGTCTTCAGTGGCCTCTGGACCTTCCAGCTGTTTCCTAGAATAGAACAGCTTGTCGCTCTTGGGGAGAGTCAGCCTTGCAGCCCTTGTTTACTTTCAAAATCAGCCTTCCTAACCAGGGGCAGGGCCACAGATGAGGTCATACTTCCTGTCTCGATCCCATCAGTGGTGTTCACACAGTGGAACATGGTGAAGATAGCAGATCTCCTTGACTAGAAGGAGGGCATGGGCAACCCAGAGTCAGGTCAGCTGGATACATTGTTGTCAAGGAGGGATGTTTCTCAGAGCTATCGAGTACCCCTCAACCTGTACAAACATGAGAAAACCTTTTAACCAAGCAACTCTTCCTGTTTGTTATTTTATGATCACATTCAATTATGCATATATAATTATGTTCTGTGGTCCAATTAACCCAAATATGTGGAGGATAATGTATGAATGCTATTAAATTCAGGATGCTATAAAATATGATTATGTGATTTCATGAGAATTTCCACAATACTAATATGTTGAATCAAAAAATTTGATTTTTCAAAATGCCCAGTTGGCAGTATTCTGCATTTACATTTTTATTTTATTAGGGTTCAAATCACTTTATGCTTCTGTATACATTTATGGTTTTTAAGCGATAAAAGAACTATTCACTCTAGGCACACTGAGGTAACACTGGGTAATAGAAAGAACATGAATTTCCCAGTCTCACAGGCTAAGATTAAAATGGCCTACCATGCTATCTGCTGTACCTTGGACTTGTGACTTAGCCTCTTTGAGTTGCAATTTTCTCATGTTTAAATGTAATTATCTATACTTCCAATGTTGGCTTGGAGAATTAAAGGAAACGAATGAAGAGAGAAATAGCTGGGTACCAAAAAATGTGCAGGTTGCAATCTGTATTTGGATTTTGTGAACTGACTTCCCTTTGGAGAGTTTGGGTGGTCAGTCATTCTGGTGGAGAAGTTAGTGTGTTATCAATTCTTGGAAATCTCTGTAGTACTGTGGTTTGGCATCAATTGACATCAGTATTTTTTTCCACACAAAATCCAAAACTCCATCTCCATTGTCTCTCCCTGGAGCTCCAGCTATCATCTCATTCTGCCTGAATTTTATGCTAACATTCCAACTGTCACTTGGCCTCTCTCCAAAACATTATACACACCACATACTGAATTATCTCAATATGAAGATCTGATATGTCATTCCTTAAATTAAAACCTTCAGTGGCTGGTCTTTGCTACTCTCTCATAATAAATTCAAAATCATCTCTGAAGCCTATGAAGCTGCATGAGGTCCAGTATTACCTTAGTTTTAGACTCATGATGCATCCATTCTGGCTTCTAAAATTCACCCATGCTGACCTTCAGCATTCCATATTGTTTGGTTTTGCCTTCACCTTAGAGCCTTTGAACATGCCACCTTTGTTTCTCCATCTTGCTCCCAAATAGCTCTTTCTTTAACCCTCTCTGACCCTCCTGGATCAAGTTATAGAGTCCACAGCTCTCTACATCTTTCCTTTGGAGTGTGCATCATAGCTACAGGCAATGAACCAAGAGTCTCTTGATGTTCTATATCCTGCCTCGCTGTAACTGTTGGAAGTTTAAGGCCCATGCTTTTCTTGTTGTCGATCATGGTTTCAATGTTTAATTTGAGGTCCAATGCACATTAGGAACTTAAGAATATGAGTTGCATGTCTACTATCTAAGTCAGTCTGGGCCTTTTGCCACATATAATACAGAATTTTATTAGGACCTTACATTGGTCTATGGCCAAAGCCTTGGAAAGCTAATAACCTGGAAAGACTTCTTGTAGGGCAGTCATTTTATCACAGCAATTACTCCACAGTAAAAACAAGTATCCGAACCTTAGTTGTTTGTAGCAATATGCTTTTATTTTCCCAGGTGGTGGCTTTGCAACTGGTCACCATGGCTAAGATGAACTTCCCCTAGAACTCTTTCCATTTCATTTTCTACCCAACAACCTGTGAAGAATGTGAAATGTGGAAATGGATCAGAAGCTTTGGCTAGTATGTGAAGGTCCATGTGCCGGTTAGTTTTGACTGTCAACTTGGCACAGCCAAGAATCAATCTGGACAGGAGTCTTAATTAAGGAATTGCCTAGATATGATTGACCTGTGATCTTATCCGTGGGAGGCTATCATGATGGAGAAAGAGCCTGCTCAGTGTGGACTGCACTATTTCTTGGACTATATAAGAGTAAAGAAAGCTGAGAACAAGCAAACAAGGATGTGCATTTTCTGTCTCTGAATTTAACTGTGGATGTGACATGACTAGCTGCTTGAGTTTCTGCCTTGACTTCCCAAAATGATGTACTGGAGCCTGGAATTGTAAACCATGCAAACTCTTTCTTCCTCTACGTCGCGTTTTGTCTGGACATTTGTCAGAACTAAGACAGCCTATGTAGGTGGGACTCCATCTGTATCTCACTCATGCATATTGACATCTGGATCTCTCTGTGGGCTAAGCTCAGAGTTCCAGTCCCTACTGAGTCCTCTTCAGTAGCTTCGTAAAGCCTAGTCCAGAAGTAAGTATAGCTGTGAAGAAAGACCATCAGATTCTCCTCAAACCGTCTCAGGTAATGAGGGTTGGGACTCTCAGGTGAGCACAGCTGTCAGTGACATATGATTCTAGTTGATTCCCATGCATTCTGCTTGTAATTTCTCTGCTCCTCTCTATGCCCATCATCCTGACCTGACCAACTGTCCTTTGAGTTCCTGTGCTGTACCAGTTATAAGAACATCACCCCTCTAATCAGAGTGTATATTGTGTGATGTTTAATCCCTACTTTGCAATGCATACCCCAAACCATTGCTAGTTTTCTTCTCCTTCTCTGCTTCAACTGGATTAACATGCCCTGTCTGTTAGCTCTACATTGGCTATAGTCCAATGTACTTTGGCCATTATTGTATTTTATTTGTGTGGTACTTGGTATTAAACTCAAGGATTTACACACGATGGGCAAGTACTCTACCTTTAGCTAAAGCCATATCCTCTGGCCATCATTGTTTTAGTATCAATGTTAAAGAATCAGCCCTGTGATGACACCTCCCCTTATTTAAAAAATTCTAATTTTAGAGAGTTCTTAATTTTTATTTTATGTGTATGAGTGCTTTGTCTGCTTGTACAAAAGTGTACCACATGCATGTAGTGACCAGGGTAGGGGGCAGGCAGAAGAGGACATGGAATTCCCTGGAACTGGAGTTACAGATGGTTGTGGGCTGGTATGTGGATTCTGGGAACATAACACAAGTTCTCTGAAAGAGCAGCAAGAGCTCTTAACTGCTGATCCATATCTCCAGCTCAGACACCCCCATTTTATTGCAGAGCAAAAATAACAAGAGAGTATCCAGAAACACATAAGGCTTCTGGAAATTACAAACTTTCCTTTTTCCATTGTACTCATTATCTAACTCATAATCCAAAGTTAACAGAATGAGCTTTCTATAAGGACTGCAAAATTCCTCAACAGCCTTGCTACTTGCAGAAGTTGGAAAATGAAAAGAAGCTCAAGTCCTCTGCATCTCAGAATCTTCTTGCACCTTAGTATCTCTTTGGTTATGCATTATACCAAAAACAAAGTTGACATATGTCTTCTGTTTTACTTCATCAAGTTCCCTATGTTTGCGTTACTACTTATAGTTTATTTTATACATGCTTTTGACTGTGTAACATGTGCTGGAATGTTAGGCTTACTGATTTACCTGACTCTTGGATTTCTGTAAGTGTCACAGGATTCATTCATGGACACTGTCTTAGTCAGTGGTCCATTGCTGTGAAGAAACATCATGACCAAGGCAACTGTTATGAAAGAGAGCATTTAAATGGGGGCTTGCTTTCAGTTTCAGAGGCTTAGTTCTTCACCATCTTATCAGAAAGAATGGGAGCACACGTGGTGCTGGAGCAGTAATTGAGAACTACATCCTGGTCCACAGGCTAAGACAGAGTGACACTGGACCTGTCTTGGGCTTTTGAAACCTAAAAGCCCACCTCCAATAACACACTTCTTCTAACAAGACCACAACTCTGAATCCTTTCAATTCTTTCAAATACTGCCACTCCTTGGGACTAAAAATTCAAATATATAAGCCTGGGCGGGGGAGAGGGGGCATCCTTATTCCAACCACCACACTGTCTTTGAAGAAATTTCAAAGTTTGCTGTTTTATGAGAATTAGATCATAATAATGATCATCTTAACTGTGACCATATTGTAGGGGCCGAATACTACCAAGAGTCACAAGTCATCTTATCTTGTGAGGAATATGGGAGTAAGGATAGAGATTACCCACATCAGTATGGGGAGGGTGTGATAACAAAACAGTCATGAGTTACTTAATAAGAAAAGACAACTCAGAGAAATGGTGAACTCAGGCAGATTGCTGTGCACTTAAACTGTATTTAGATACTAACCCTTGTATAAAAGCAACAGTCTCTCTTGTCCAGTTAGCGCCACAATATGAATTTTCTAATGGAGTCTTCTGAGTTTGGCAATCTATAATTTCTAAGCGGTTAAACTCATTTCAGTGCCTTTAGTATTTGCTTTTGGATTAGAGTTTTTATGTATTTGATATTCTCTTACTTCCTTTGTTCCTAATGAGTCTTTCAGGATTAATCTATTTCCTGAAACTTGAACTCTTTTTCAGGGTTCATATTCAAATATTATCCTTGTTTCCAAAAGAGAGAGAGGGAGAAAAGAGAGAGAATAGAATATCTAAGAGAGGGTGATCAGCTAGCTGTAAAACCCTGCTAAGTAAGTCCTTGCAATACTTAGATCTTGGAGGCATCAATAGTTTCTGATTGTTCTCCATAATCCCCATCAGAGAGCACGAGTATGTATGTAAAACATCTAAGTATTTCTCAGAAAATGTATGTTTTCATAGATACATAATGAGGATAGGTAGGGCTACCCTCAGATAAATGACCAAAAGGCGGGACGAGCAATGGGGAGCATCTGGTATTTGGATATTGCTTATGATTTATGAAATATATGAGTTGTGTTCTCCTCAATTTAATTCCTATTACAGCCCACAAAGTAGGTTTGCAGTCCCCATTTACATGTAGAAAAGTCAATCAGAGAAGTATCTATTGCCCCCAAACTACTGGCAACATGTCAAATCTAACATAATTTCTGATCTAATTCCAAATCATTGACTGATACACTTTATTGGTTAAGATTGCTACTGGAGCAAGCAATTACAAGGAGAAAGCCAGTAGATTTCTTTCCTTTAACTTTACAATTTTCTATGATCTTTAAGATATGGCTAGCCCAAAACAAGGAAACAAAGAAAAGAAACACAAAGGATGCTTGCCCCTATCAGGGTAAAATTGTTTCTGTCGATTGTTTTGCAGAGTCACAAGAGAGGAAGTCCCCATAGCTGACCACAGGGGATATTGCTTCAGCATCTTACAAGGGGAAGCCAGCAAGCCAGGAGGGTAGCAATGCTGATGCTGACAGACCCTCTTGGCCTCACCTTCCCCTCTCTCTTCCACAGAGAGGAACCTCCTCTATCTCAAAATCTAGCAGTTACCTTGGAGATATTAATATTGTTTTCTTGTGCTGGCCACATGAGGAAAATTGCAAGTAGCCAGGTTTACATGACCCTGTATGTTCCTTCACGCTAACACTTGTATTCAATACAAATGACCTTTCATTGTTCCACTTAACTGCACTGTTAAATGCCTTAAGACCAGCACATGGAGGCTGGAAATATGGCTTAGTGAGTTATAGCACTTGCTCTCCAAGTATAAAGACCTGAGTTTGAATCCTCAGGACCCACACCAAAAGCCATGCTGGTTGCATGGATGCTAGCATTGGAAGGTGAGTACAGGTGCATCACTAAAGCTAACTGGATAGCCAGATTAGCAAATCGATGAGCCTCCAGTAGCCCACTAGAGGGTGGGGTGGAGTGGATATAACAAGACAGATGTTCTGGGGTATGGTCCTCCAAATAACACAGCAGCCATGATCAAATCAGCTGTCTGTTTGCAAGAGATCATCAGGAAAGGCCAGTGGACAGTAGACATTTCCTCAGAAGAGGGATTGGGGAGGGTCATTAGACCCCTGAGAGTCTAGCTGCCCCTCAAAGCCATTTGTAGATAATTCTGCCTTGATTGCGGTTGGTGTGTCCAAATGGCATGGCCTCAGGGTCTTAGAAGGTGCTAGATTTCAATGTGATAACTCTGTCTCAAGGCAGGAAGGTAGAGAGCAGTATTTCTGGCTCTGGCCTCTACATGAGGGTGCTTAGGTCCAGGTGCTAGCAACTTCACATGAATTCACCCAACACATACTTAAGCCTAGCACTGTTTTTGGAACACTGCAGATATTTCACTGAATACCTGTGTGAAAGAAATGGAAATAGAGTCAGATTTTTGTTGGTACTAACTCAAACCTATAAAGAGCTATAAGATACTAATAATTACAGTTGTTTCCAAGACTGAAGAGATGCCTTAGCAGTTAAGAGCACTTGTTGCTTTTTCAGAGGACCTGGGTTTTAGTCCCAGCAACCACACAGCAGCCCTCAACTGTCTGTAACAATTCCAGGAGATCACATGCCCTCTTCTGGTGTTTGAGGGTACCAGGCATGCACAGGATGAATATATATACATATATATATGTATATATATATGTATATATGTGTATATATATATAATAACTTAAAGCATTTATACAATTAAATAAATTAAAATCTTTTTAAAAAATAGTTGCATTTTGCATAGAGCTGTTATATGAAGCTTACTTATCTTTCAAATCCTAGTTAGAAGTCTGGTCCCTTCTCTCCATGCCATCTTTCCTGATCTACCCAGGAAAATGCATGGATTCCTATAATACTTCAACTTTGTGCTGTTTTGTATCTAGCTAGCTTCATATCGTGTTTGTTTCCATATCCATCTTCCATCATACAAAGTCATTTTGGTGTAGGAACCTAGTTTTACTTTGTTACCTATTCTCTTACTTTACTTCACTTGCTTTTTAGCATTAAGTTGGGGAAGTGTGATTAAAAACAAAAACAAAATCTTGTAGACTCATGTGGGCTAAATTCATCCCTAAACACCCATATCAAAGTGCTACTCCTCAATGGGATGGTGTCTAGAGGTGGAGTCATTGGGAATTACTTGGGTCTTGAAAGTGGGGACTTCATGAATGAGATTAGTGCTTTTAGAAGAGGGAGGAGAGATGGTTTCTTTCCACCCTGGGAGGAAACAATAAGATGGACAACTGAAGACTGAAGAGAGTTCCAAGAGCCAAATTAGTTGGCATTTTCTCTTTATTTATTCTGAGTCTCTTGAATAGATGTATACTCTGGGTGTTTAATTTGTCTCCTTTGGGGTATTTTGCAACGGGAACCTAAATGAATTGAAACTCTTAAGTGTCTTAGTAAATGAAATGATGAAGTAAGGAATGCAAACATCCAGGCTGTCTACTGTATTTGAAGATGTCACCAGACTGACCTTGTTTCATTTCAGGAACAGCAACTATCACCAAGGGACCCAACCTTATCACCTCCCTGCCCCAAATTATTTACTTATTTCTTTTTGAGGTATTGAGGGATGGAACCCAGGCTAGGCAAGTATTTTTCAGTTTCCACCATTTAGATACTTTCCCAGCCTGATAATTTTGTGTTTTTTGGGATATTCAAAATTACCTAAATTGAATGGCTAAGACCAATTATTTGTGCCTCACCTTAAGGAGGTTTTATATCTACTGCTGAACCAAACAATAGTCTGGTAGATTCTTAAAATTCTGGTTAAAAAATTCAGTAAATTAAAGAAAAGAATACATTTGTTGAAAGGGACAGTGTTGGTGACTGTTAATTTGTATGGCTGCTGTGTTCTGCTGCTCATGTCTCTCCCTAAAGCTGCAACAATACTCAACAATGTATCTCTAAGTTGCAGAGACTGGGCCAGAAAAGCAAACAGTCAAAGACTGTGGGACCAGCTCAGACCAGTCTCTCTCTAGATTTGTCCTTCATTTGGCTAGCTTTTCTAATTTTGCAGACCAAGAAGTATATTCTCAGCTGTGGAGGAGAGCTGTAAACTCTAATTTGGGGTTACAATCAGTTTACAACCATTTGAGCTGAATATTATTATTTTTGTTGCCAGCTTTCATTTTCCTTTCAGTGGAAGCATCCCAGTTTTGCTTTAAAGTTCCCACTCACGTCCATCCCTCAGCTCTTATGATTTTGGACAGTTTCTACTTTTACTTGCATGATAGAGATTTGTGTCTCTGTCATTTCCGGGCAAGCCACTCTCATGGCTTGTTCAGAGTTGAACCTAATTTAGGTCAGTGAAGGAATGGCTTCTGACACTTGTTTTTGTGTTCAAAAATATTTTAATAGTAAGGCTCAAGCTTTTAGGAACCACAATAGAGACGTTAAGACTCAAGCCATCCTCAAAGAAGCAGAACGAAAGATGATTTAATTTGATCCTTGAGTCAAAAGGATCCCAAAGGAAGACTTATTCTTATCTCATGTTAATTCTTCAGTTTAATATTTATCTTTATGCTTAAGACTGTTTCCATTAAATTTTCCTTTGTGTGTGTGTACACACGTGTTTGTGTGTGTGCGTGTGCGTGTGTGTTATATGTGTGGTGTACACATACCTGCTTATATGGATTGCTCTTGGAGGCCATAGGATGATGTTGGATGTTCTGCCTCATCAGTTTCCACTTTATTCCATGGCAGTAGAGTCTCTTACTGAATCTAGAGCTATGCCAACAACCAGAGCCCCCAGTGGTCCTCTTGTCTCTGACACACAAAACTGGAGTTACAGGACTACACACAATCAAGACCAGCTTTTCATTGTTGTTTTTTACAAGGGTGATTGAGATTTAAGGTCTCAGGTCCTAATGTTTGCTCAGCAAGTCCTTGTGAGCCAGCTCTCCAGCTTCTCTATTGATCACAAGCAAGCAAATAATTCCTTATACCCTTCTGGTCTGATACTTCCATACACATATGTTTGTTAGTGTGGCTTATTAAGGCATCATCCCTAAAACTGAAATAAAAATTAGAATCTAAAAATTTGCATTTTAAGCAAACAACCCAGCAAAGTCTAATACAAATGAGTTAGGGAATAAAACTAAAGAGATGCTCATGTGGTAAATAAAAGTGATACCAATGAATTAAAAAAAAAAAATCAGAGGAGGCACCATCTGTCTCCATAGCAGCTGAAAGTGAAGAATCCCTCTTCTTTCTTGGCATGACAAAGGGAGCATGTTTTAAGGCATCAAAAGGAATTCCCAAGTCAAATGCTATTCTGATTAAGAAACCTTTACCTTCTTAACACTTTCCCTTTCTGTATATGACATGACCCTGTATCTTTGTCTGAGATTGTCCAGAGGTCCACCTGTTGTTCTAGAACAATTATTAATAAATATCACTTCTTTCCACTCTCAAAAGTGTCCAGGATTGGATAAATTTTATGGCCATTCCTTGCTTCAGAACAATTGGTACACTAATACATGTTGTCTCTCTTGTGGCACGCATGCACGTGCATGCACACAGATATGCACACATGTCTGTATATATACTTTTAGTAACAGGAGCTGTGATTTCTTAAAATTATTTCTGCCAAATCAGAAAGTCTTTAAAATTGCAGAAATTCAAGTAGTTTCTGAGTAGCACATGAACATTCAGTAAATATGTATGTACAATAACTTAGATGCACATATACATTATATATACAAATGATATTTTCTGGCATGCCACTTTTACAGTAGTATTATATAGCCAATAGTCAATAAAACTGGAAGAATCTGTTAACTATGTGAATTGAAAACTATGGTAATATCTGGAGATATGGTGTCTGTCTGTTTGCTGCTAGTTTGTAGGTCTTTCTGTAATTAATACATTCTGAACAGGATACGGGGACAGACAAGTGAGCTTTTATTCAACTGAAGGAAGTTACATTAGTACCATTTTCAAATACCTTAGAATGGGGAGATTTGCCAGAGGTGACTATTGTAGCAGCAGTTCTCAATTAAGCTAGCCTATTAGCAAAAATATCTTAAATTGTTTTGATTTTTTTGTCTTTGCTGAAGCTAATTACAAATATTAAATAAATGCACACTAAAAAATACCTGTCCTGTGTTTCCAAGAATGGCTTGTATTTACTAATGGCTTTTCCCTGATGTAAGTTATACACTCAGTTGTTAATTATTTGAGAAGCATTATAGATCCATGCTCATATTTTTTGTGTTGGAGGAATTTAGATCAATGATTTCTGCCTACCAAGTGTTGTTTCAGGATAATTTTCTCACTGCTTGTTTGGTTCTGCCCAAACACAGCTGTAAGGTCTTTCTTTCTAAATTTGGAGTTGGAGTGACTGATGGCTTACATTCACCATCTGGAAGAGGGTGTGCTGAGTGGTAGAGAGGAGAGAGGAGACAGTGATGCACAGCTCATTTACATGGCTGGGGAGATACCCTTAGAGTCTACTCTACCCTGTATCATTGTCCTGATCTTAAATTCAGAAACTATATTGCCAATGAGGGAATGTGATGTGTGTGAATTTTTTCTTTCTCTCATTGATATGGTGTGTGTGTATGAGTGTGTGTGTGCACGCACACTCGCAAACGCACGCGTGAGCAATGTTTGCAAGTGTTTAGGTGCATGTGTATGTGTGTGCATGAAAGGGCCCAAGGTTGATAGTTAGAATCTTCCTTGGTAACTCCACTGTATTTATTGAAGCAGTGTCTCTCAATTGGATCCAGAGTTTTGGGCCCATAGAGCTAATCTAGCTTGCTCCAGTGATCCACTGTCTCTGCCTTCTGAGTGCAACCATGTCCACTTGCCCACTCAGAATTTACATGTGTTTTAAGAATCCAAACCCTAGTCCTCATACTTACATGGAAAGTGCTTTAATCACTGAGCCATGCTTCTGGACCTAGGTGAAGCTTGTTAGTTTTATCATGTCCAATGCACTCATTTTAATGTAAACTATGTACCACACTCTCCTGTAATCAGATAGTTTATAATTCACTTCCAATTTGCCTCCTTAGTGCAGTTGACAGCATGCCAGTCTTATAATACACTGCCAACTTGTCAATATGACACAAGGACAACCTAAACCTTTACAAAGGGTTGTGGAAATAATGTAAGATAAAATAGTTCAATTCAATATGTTCGACCATGATTTACAAAAAGACACAATAAAATACTCAAGTGTTTGCATGTCAATTTGATTTATCTTGTCTGCAATAGACACAAATACATATGGTCACAGGGTGCCCTAGCAATGCCTCAGGTTAATGATCAGAAAAGATGCTCAATTTTTTTTTTGTATTGCACAGTAGCTTCATTCTAGGGAAACTGAGTGCCCCATAAGCCCTGCAAACTTACTTTGAGTTTACATGTGAGACTCAGTTTTAGGGACACACAATTTTAAATAAGTCTTTTTCATTCAATTGAGTGTCTATGGATGGACATTCAAAAGTCCTGCATGACTTGGGGTGATTCTTCAAGCTAAAGAGCTGCATTGTACATCTCAGGCTCTTAGCAGACCTGGTGCCTCCTTGTTAAATAGTAAAGATTTCCTGTTACAGTTTAGTGACAACCAAATATGACACCTACATGTACTCGGAGGGAAGGTATTAACTCCACAGAAGTCAGTCAAGCCACTAATTTACATAAAACCTCATTCCCATTTTAAAAAATGTTTTCTATGTTTGACAGTTTTATACACTTATATCATAAATTTTAGTCATTTTCACACCCCACCCCCTTCCTCATCTCCTCTCTCACTGAAACTCTTCAACAAGTCTCCTTTCTACTATCATTCCTCCATTTTGTGTGTTGCTAAGGGCTGCTCTGCTGCGTGTGGGTGGGAGATCATTTCCATCTTTATTCTACACTGGATTAGTGGAGGAACTCTGTGTTTATGCTGTAGTTGAAACAGAAGAATCATCATCCTTTGTGGGAATGGGTTGGTAAACACTCAACATAGTAATGAATATCTCTCTCTCTGGAGATATATATATATATATATATATATATATATATATATATATATATATATATATATCCAGAAAAACGCACAATATGTATGAATATATGAATACACACACATCACTTATTGGCTTATAGATCAGTGGGGTTCCTGTCAGCCTTCAGGAAGATTTAGGTGTAGGTTGAAAGTCCGAAAACTGATACGATGTAGAGAAAAATGTTCTTGTTTTGAATACTACTAGCATCTTTGCATACAAATTCTTAAAGCAATATGCTTTAATTAGCATTTAAAGCCAGACATTTAGCCACAAGGGAAACTAAGTTCATTAGATTTTATTATTTTTATCCCATTTTATGAGAGGTTGACTCTTCAAAATTCCTTAAGTTTTAGAAGATTAGACTGTTTAACAAATGATCCTGATTTATACATATATACCTTTTCTTTGTCAGCATTATATATATTATTGTTTATTATATATGCTTTAACTGCATGCTTGTTCAGAATTGATGTACAATTCTTGGCCACATTCTAATGTATAAAGGATAGGTGCTGCTAAAACAGCAATTATTGCAAACATTGCAAGCCACAGTGCTAGGCACAGGAAATTTTTTGAACTGCCTTCTTACATTGCCATACCCTGTGATAAATCTTTCTTGCATTTTAATTGTACAGCAAATTAAATGGCCACGTGTAATCCTAAGAAAAGTGGAAAGTATAATTCTGCCAGTGACAGAAGGAAGATTCTAGAAATATTTAGTGCCCTGGATTAATGACAACTATGGACGAACTTTCTCAAACCTTGAAAAAGAAGACAACTGTCTTATTTACATTGTAGCATCAGCAAGCTTGGTGTAGATCTGCAGCTATTAGAAACACACCTTTGAATGAATGTCTTTTGCATAAAAGCATGAATATGAATGTTTGCTTAGTTTACCGGATCTATCATTGAAACTTACTTTGGTCTTGCACACGAAGCAAGAGAAATTTAAGTGTCATTTGTATGCAATGATGCACTTTTAAAATATGGGAGGCAGAGTTGATAGAGTGGAGAGAGAAAAAAAAGTAGATGTTTACTCTCAGTAGTACTTTGACTGTTACCACTTCTCGAGTTGGCAGAAGGACTCTTGTGCTTAATACAGACTCTGGAGCATGGTAGGCATTCAATAAAGGTAGTCTTTATACCATTAGTTGTGTAGATTTGTGGAAGTCACATCGTGGTAGCATGGGCTCTGTAGCTGACCTCACTCCTTAGGATGTCTGCTATTTTGAAAGGATTTCTGAGATTGGAGAGCTGTATAACTTTGCAGTTGTGATTGCCATGTGGTATATATTAGCCGGTGCCGGTGATACAGTATCCGTTCAAGAGACACTTTTCTGATTTTGTAATAGATCATTGTACCTGTCCGTAATGTGGGCAGGAACAGACATCAAGCAAAGTGTTTGGTGCATTTATAAGTTTGCCCAGTGTGTCAAGTAGAGGGACTTGTTGGAAACCAACAACAATCACAAGAGGCCTTTATACTCTTTATACCCCAAAGGGAATGCAAAACCCAAGTCCCTTTGCTTGCTTTATACTCTTCATACCCCAAAGGGAATGCAAAGCCCAAGTCCCTTTGCTACCACGGAGCCCAGCCCAGGTCGAAGCCCCGCCCCCAGGGCAATCCTCCAATCGGCTGCCCCGCGGGAGCCCGGCCCTCGCATGTCACGTGACACAGCCCAGCCCGCTTCCGGCGCGTCGCGGGCGGCTGACGTCCCCGGCCGGCGTCGCGTCTGGGCTGGCCGGCGGTGGCGGCGGCGGAGGTGGCGATGGTAGCGGGCCCTGAGCGGGCTTGAGGGCTCGGACCCCCGCTTCCTACCGCGCCTCCTCGGGCCGACGCGGCACGGCGGGCCCGGCTTGCTCGGCTCCTGCTCCGGCCCCGGCCCCTGCCCGGGCAGACGCGGACGAGGCCCGCGCTGGCCGCCCTGACGCACCCCGGCTCGGCCCCGGACGGCCCGGCTGCTGTGCGGAGAGGAGGCCGAGTCGGTAAGAGGCGGCGGCGGGGCCTGGAGGCGGCCGGGTCCCCGGGCCGCGCTCGCGCCCGCGTCGCTCTCGGCCAGCGCCGCGCTCCCTGCCACCCGCCAGCCCTATTGTCTGCGCGCCGCCGCGCTCCCCCGCCTTCCTTCCCTTGCCGGGCCGGCGGCTGTCAACCTGCAGCTCCCGGGCTCTGGGCCAGCTGCGCCCGCGGCCTTTCCTGGCTCCCCTTGCCACCCCCGGGGGCCCGCCTCGTCCCCCACCTCTGCTTATCGTCGCGATCTTTCCCTCTCCATTCACTTGCTCTGTGTTTCTGTCTCTTTCCTCTCACTGTCATCTCTGCTAACTTCCACTGTCTTTGCCTTGCAGTTCCTTTTACCGCGTCTTTTAAAGCATCTCGTTTCATCTCCTTTTGTTTCCTCTACCCTTTCTCTGTGTTACACGTTTTTCCTTTAAGGATCTCCCCAGTGGAATGTCTTTTTGTAAAAGTTCTTAATTCAGAGTGCCCCCTCATTTTCCTGATTCCCCACAAGAGAATGGAAATCACCCATGCCTTTTGAGTTGTCTCGTTCCTGAGGGTCACTGGAGGATTCCATTTACAGGCTGGAAGTTTGATCTTAGGAAATGTTAACATAACTGGCAAACTGCCTTTTCAGAATCAATTTCTACATATTTAAGTAATAGCCTTGTATGTTGCACACTTAAAAGATTTCTATTAAAATATTTATGTTTGGTCCCATTACACTCTGGCTACGAATCTTAACCTCACTGAAGCCATGCCAGGATATTCTATAACCCCTCAGCCAGGAACTAGTGCTAAACGTGATCCCCTATATTTTTGTAGCAAGCATTGATGCTATTCCTTTCTTCCCTTACTTTTCAGATTCTAAGAAAAAAGGAAGGCACGTTTAGAATTCTCTTTGCTATTAATATTTTGGCTATTTTAAACGGTGATCAAACCATTATAAAAAATTTCAGTTGTGTGGGATTTTATTTTTTAAAGCTGGAGGGAGTCTAGTCAGGAGTAGTCCTTAATGTAAAACATGTTTTAAGCATCTTTGTCCAACAATAGCAGCTTTATATTCCTGATTATCAATTGTCTTTTGACGAGACTGGGCATATCAATTATATTTTTATCCCACCATTGTTGCTCTGAGAATGTTTTCGTTGCCCTCACATACTCAGTAGTGAAAAAAGGCCTCAAGTGTGCTCAGTGGCCAGTGTGACCTAAAGATCAGTAAATTCTTCACATGTGAATTATCTGCTGATAAGTAAAGACTCCTTTGCAGATCTTTTTTTTTTTTTTAATGAGAAACATTTTTTATTGTCACTGTGGACACTATTGAGTTAATGATAGAAACTATAGTCAGAGGCAAACTCTGGCATAATCGATTATTAAATTTGAAATTTAAAACAAACCCTTTGCAAATTTGTGTTAAAATTATCTAGTGCTGTGCTGCTGAGATCATATGAAATAAAGTGTCCTACTCTTACAAGAAAATTGGTTAGAATCCTCAGTGCCATAGGGCATACTTACTGCTTCCGCCATGTTTTTAGTGCTTTATGTAGGTCTGTACGTTTTTACATACTAAAAGATGATTAAGCTGTTCCCCTCAAGGATTTCAGTAAACAAGATTGTCTTAATTTTTGAAACTCAGAGCATTTTCAACCTTCCTTAGGTGGGACTTTTTGGACATTTAAGTTAAGATTTAAAGCATTTTAGCCATAGTAAGTGTTAATGGCTTGTCTTTTCCTTTTAGCTAGTTTCCTTTCTGTACTGCTTTTATTAATGCCTTACCAAGATTGCCTTCATGTTGCATGCTACCTACAGGTATTATTAATCGCTCAGTTAAAAAAAACTGGCAAGTATTGTAACTTCCCATGTATTATTCTGAAAGTTACTTAAATTCTGTCTGTTCCTTTAAACCATATTCCCTTTCATTCATTCATTAGAATCTAACTTTCTTTTTTCCTCTTGAGGTAGTGGAAAGAAAATACTGAAGAATAGGATCTCAAGATGAGTAAAAAGCCCCCAAATCGTCCTGGAATCACTTTTGAGATTGGTGCTCGTTTGGAGGCACTGGACTACTTACAGAAATGGTATGGAACATATAGAACTTTGATCGAAAGCACAAAATCTGTAGCTTAACTAAGTCAGTTTCTATTCTAACCACATGTCAGTCACATGAGTATATTCATCCCTTGAGTATACATGCACATTGGGTTTTAGGTTGAGCATTTTAAAGTACAGTCCTGTAGATGTTTGAGATTTGCAACTTTATTTAGAGTGTAAGTCAAATAGAGAGGATGGTACCCTTGAGTACCTAACATAACTATTTTGAGGGGGGTGGAGGAGGGTCACATAGTCAACTTACTAAACTTGGATAAAACCTTGATGTGTCCATTTGCTTACTGTTTACCAAATAATATTAGTGTTAGAATTTTTATTTTCATAGTGTACATGTCTAGTCTTCACTATCCTACCGAAAACCAAAGTCACACCTAACCTCCTTCCTTAAAGAGCAGAACCTCAAGGCATGTTGTGGCTGTCTGTTGTATTAGAAAGGCAGTCCTCTGTAAACTGCACTTTCTCCTCTTGCTCTGGTTTCTGTGGCAGGTGGTCAGTGTAAACACCCCATGCATGTTATTTACTCAGTGGTGTAGGAAAGTGATACACGAGTATGATATCCATGTGGCTAGGAGAGGAAGGAAACAGCACACAGAGGTCACAGTGGAATAAGGATGAGGGAATGAGATGCTTATTCTAAATAGTAGCTCATTACTCTGCCTTCTAGGCAAATGCCCTCTTGTTGCCATTCTTGGAGGAGCATTTGATTGCTTCTGCCTGGAATCAGTGCTACCTTTGCTCCCATCTCCTGATGCTCATTTGTTTTGGAGAAGGGCCTAGTAGCTTAGCTACCGCAGGACTTTATTCAATACACACTTTGACATTTTCTTTCACCATAGCTCCATTAAAGCCATAATAGGAGCCAGCAGATATTCATGTGATTGATTTGCATTCAGTCGACTTACCAAATTAGCAATGGCAGACAGAGATTTTGTTTAGTCATGGTATTGACTTGAGACTAGCCCTGGGCTTTTGTTAACATCTGGCCTTAAACTTCAGCATGTTTTTATCACCTAGTTTAATGGCCTCACTTTTGGGCTTTTCTTTAGGAAGTTTGGAATTCTGCTTTGAGGTTGAGTGCAGTTATTTTTCCCCTTTCCTCCAGCTACTCAGTAGGTAGTTCTTTTAAGGAGCCTGTTTCTCACCAGGTGGATAGTATGTATAGTGTTTCTTTGAACTTGGTAAGCACCTGAAATAGGCTCCATCACAGCAAGGGTGATTAAAGAACAGTGTCAAGTTTTTCCAAATGTCAGCATGAGAATGTGTTGGTGACAGTAGTGAAATACTCCCAATTATAAAGTGGTACATTTATAACATGCAGCAGAAGATACCAGTTTGTGCAGGAATTGGCTTTCCTGGTTGTGATTTAGCCAAGATCTTTTTACTGTGGAGGTACACTATTGGATCTTTGTGAGATCTGAGTATAGAAAAAAATCTTTTTTTGATGTGAGTCTTTTTTTCTTTTTTTAAGTTCCTGCTTTTATGAATAACAAGTTATTTCATACTCATATATTCTCATAGACTTCTCAGCCTACAAGTACCATTGAGCTAGCTTCTAGCTTTGAAGAAATACATAGTTTATTAGCTGATACAATAGCTTTTAGGGACACTAACATAACTTTGGCCTTGGTGTGTGAGGAGTTTACTTTTGGTGGTGAAATGTCTTCTAATTCAGTGACTGTTAAGTTTGATTCAGTAATTAAATTAAAAAAATATTTTTAGAGAAATACTTGTTCAGATCTTGCCTAAGTGTACTTAAAAATGTCCTATGTTTTCAGAGTATAATTTCTGAAAGCAGGTTGGAGTTGTAGCTTCTTAGCAAGAGATTCATGCTAACTAGGTTTTAATGTATATGTATATTTCTAGTGAGCCTAGTGATAATGGTCTCATTGGGAAACATTAGCCGGAGTAATCACATGACCAACACTGAAATTTGCCTAAGTTCAAATTTTACAAACTCTTTTAACTTATATAAACACTTGAGTACTGTGCTTTAGGTTGCTCTTAACAAACCTTTCAGAGATGTGTGTGTGTGTGTGTGTGTGTGTGTGTGTGTGTGTGTGTGTGTGTATCTACCTCTCTCTATATATATAAAAATATAAAATGTATGTGCACACATACATATACATACTCACTTGGATAATTCAAATAATTTTCTTAAGATTGATTTTTGCTTTTTTTGTGAGTATCAGGAAATAGAGTTGGAGTAATCTTAAATTTAATATCAAGTGGTTTACCACAGAACAGCTATTAAAGTACTGAGATCTACTTAAATTTCTATGTGGCACAAAAGTTATATGAACCTTAATGTTTCTTTTAAACAGGTTATATAGCTAAACAGGATAATTAATTATTCTGTATATCATCATACTTGCAAAAGGCCATTCAATATTTATATAAGGTCTTCAAATGTTTGCTTTAGTATACAGAGAAAATTAAGAATAGTTTTTTTAAATTTTTTTGAAAAACAGTATTTTCATGAGGATCAGAATAGCTAATAGTTTAAAATATACTAATATAGCTTTTCCCTTTTCATTCTTTGATATTGGTGCATGTATAGTGAATGCTTTATCCTCCATATACGTTCAGTTCCATTTGAAAACTGTTAGTTCCTATTTGATATATTCTTTGAACTGTTAAGGAATTGGACAGGCAGAGTAGAGTAAAATTATAAGTCTTGTTCTCAAGACATGTACACTGAACCATATACTGTGGAATTAAGTTATCACATGTTTTACATTTCCTTTTAAAAAGTATTAGAGGTTCTGGAGAGATGGCTCAGTCGTTAGGGGAACTTTCTGCTTTCCCATAGGATCTGTTTAATTTCTAGTACCCATATGGAAGGCTCACAATTGCCTATAATTCCAGCTCCAGGGGATCTGATGGTTTCCTCTGGCTTTTGAGGGCATCTGTACTCACATGCACATACACACACATACACTTTAAAATATTTTTTATTTTTTTTTTATATGTTAGTCTTTTGCCTGCTTGTTGCCTGAGGAGGTCAGCAGAGGGAGTTACAGATGGCTGTGAACCACCATTTAGGTGCTGGTCTTAATGAACCATGGTCTTAAGAGCAGTAAGTGCTTTTAACCACTGAGCCGTCTCTCTAGCCCATCCCTCCCCTACACATAAATGTGAAAAAAGAAATAGAGAGAGAGAGAGAGAGAGAGAGAGAGAGAGAGAGAGAGAGAGAGAGAAAAGGACAAGCCAAGCATGGAGGCTGAAGCAGAAAGATAGAGAGAGAGAGAGAGAGAGAGAGAGAAAGAGAAAAGGACAAGCCAAGCATGGAGGCTGAAGCAGAAAGATAGCAAGTTTAAGATCAGTGTGGCAAGTTGGTGTGTCTGACTCAGAATAACATATCCAAGTCCAAGTTTTGGTGATATAGCTTTGTGCTCTTACTTGGCATGTGCACGGCCTTGAGTTCAGTCCGCTGTACCACTCACCCAAACAAGCAACACACAAAAGTGCAAAAGTTGATAATAGTAGAATACTCAAAATGCCAGTTAGTTTGATCTGTATATATAACAGGTTTTTCATGTATAAAAAGGAAAATAAATTTTGATGTGTCTTAGTAATAGAAGATATACTAAGTTTAATGGGAAGAAATAAACTGAAGTTAAGCTCCTTTTAGGTTTAGGAAGACATAATCTATTTCTTAGGAAGAGTACCATCAGTAGTGCATGAATTCCAATACCACATACTCCTTAAAGTTCATAAAAATAGCTTCTCTTTGAAGATGCACTTAAGTAATGATTTGTTACTTCCTACTCAAAGTAAGTATGCAGCTACATATGAAAGTCATTGATGATTTGATTATCTATCTGCACTAATGAGTGTTGGCCCTGACAAGTCATTGAGGAGTTTGACATTTTTACTTTGTATTTGCTTTTGCTACCTAGATCTCTTCTACACAGAATAAACTTCTACTGAACATGTACTTTCCATTTTTAAATATTTTGTCATCTTATTTAAAACATTTTCTGACCAACCTGCATAAGGACTTTAATGTGCTAGATTAGCTAATATAATTAGCTGTTGTTACCGATGTCTACTCCACCTTGACACTGAGTTTTATCTCTGGAAGACAACATCATAAGAATACCAGAGCAAGTATTTTGGTATAGGAATATATTTGGAGAAGGAGAATGTTCATAATAAAGTTACATTGGAGACACTAAATGGATGGTTTTTTAATTTATGCATTTACTTATTGATCTGGTAAGTATGGGCAGATCTGGTTTGTTTAGCAATAACACTGGCTATTATTTATGTACTATTTTTAGAATCAAATAGATATATATCTAAACTTGCTTTGAATTCTACAATTTCAAATTTAAAACACTGACATAATACAAGGGGAGAGGGAGAGCTGAAAAATATATCTCTGGGGATTTGAGGATTTTAGACCTTAGTGTTGGTGTGAGAATGAGCTGGACTCACACAGGGGGGGAAAAAAAAAGTCATTGTAGAGAGCTGTGAGAGCATAGTTTCTTTGAGGTACTCGTCACATTCTCCTGCTTTTGTAGACTTTCTAGATTGCAAAGCACCATTAACATCTAGCTACATGGAATATTGGTGATAAATGATGAAACTGGTTTTAGAAGTTTAACTGCTGCCTTTTGATTAAGTTGTTATTCTGCAGTCAGGGATTTATTTATGTTAGCACAGCAGATGGAGTGATATGCTGTTAGTCTTACAAGATTTGAAATACAGTCAACTTAAAGTATTCAGATGAGTTCTGCTCTTCTGACTTCTCTTGGATTATTTCTATTAATTCTCTTCTAGATCTAAAGAAAAGGAAAATGAGAGATTAAAAATGTGGAGATGTCTCCAAGTATGAGAGTTTGCTAGAACAGTTTAAATTTGAGTTGGCAAATGCTGTTCCCACACATTTGGAGGGTTTGAACTGTATGGAACATTTGCAAATGTGAGTGTTTAAGTTGTTCACCAACAGAAGTTTAACAGTATGAGAAAATTCAAGAAGTTAAGACTGTAGTAGTGACAGATACCTTCTAAATAAAAAGAAATACATATTTTCTGAATAAAATGTGAATTTTTAAAATTGATGCCTCTTCAGTAGATTATAGAGATGTGTCATCTATATTGAGGGCAAGAGAATGCCCCTGAAAATTAGTCATTTTAAAATAAAGTGGTATTAGATGAGTTTGAAATTTGTAGGAACATTAGGTGAATACTTTCAAGATGGAGATTCTTTAGCTGATGTGAATAAAGTTCTTATCCTTTTGTGTTTGGAGTTTCCAAAGATTTTTTTTCTTTTGTATTTGAAATAGAATTAACTTTTGAGTCATTAACTGCCATTGAAAGCCCAATTTCTGATGAGTGTTGTTTCATGTGTAATACCAACATATTTGATTTATCTATTAGGCTCATAAGCTTACAAAAAATATCTGTGGACTACAGTTTAAGAACCTTTTTCCCCTCTTAGGGAACTCAAATGAAATAGTAAGAACTTTATTTTAAATTCTGATGTTTAATCTTTGAATCATTAAGTGGGCCTGTGTTAGCATACAAACAATTTAAACTTTACAGAAACTAGAGCTTTGCCTACTGTGTTTAAAATGCTAATGATGAGACCCTTGAAATAGGGTAGGGTGGGCTCATTGGTTCAAAACACAACTGTTCCTCTCTTCTTGTTCCTGACCACATGTCCTCAGTGTATTGATGCATTTTTTAATCCATTTATTTGATCTGCAAATTTTTTAAACCCTATTTATCTTGAAAAGAAAAAAGTGTTGTTGGCAAAAGTAAATTTAATTAGAAGCTAGAAAATAGGTGCTGTAAATGCTCTTTTGTCAGGTTCTGCTTTGTTGTTCTAGTGGGAATGTTCCATAGTAGGATTTTTCCAATTAAAACCCCAGTTTCTTTTATCTATTTTCATGTTTTCAGACCTTTCACTCCAGGTATAGTGTGGTCACCACTACAATTCATTGCCAAACAGATTTCTAACAGCCTTTAGCCGATTGGCTAAATGTGCCTAGGCCAGCACTGTTCCTGACCTATTTAGTGTTGTATGTCCATGGCATTTAAGAACTCTCTGGTGCCCTTGTTCTTAAATTAGAATTTTAGGCAAGGCACATTAATTTCAGGTCTGGCTATACAAAGAACTTCCTCCTTATTTTGGCTTAGAAGCAAATCTTCAAATTGACAATTTCATTTCATGATTTCCTTCATTGATCTATAAAAGTATGAAGATGAGATCTCAGGCTTGCTGTGCTTGTGTGTGTGTGTGTGTGTGTGTGTGTTTTCATATAATACAAAGATTAGACTAAAAATAGTTATGTTTCTATAAGAAGGAAATTATTTATAAGAAAAAAATTAACATAAATTTTAACTTCAGTATTGTTTTCACTGCCTGTTGGTAAGAACCTGCTGAATTTGAACCACCATAGTAATAAGAGTTGACCATCTAGTGCATAATGCACTGTAATGATTGGATAAATAATTTTTATAAACTAAAAAACCTGAATTTAGGGATCTAGCATTTATTACCTCTTTGACTTGGACAAGTTATTGAACCTTTTGGAACACTGTTAACCTCACTTTTTTTTTTTTTTTAATAAAAAAGGAAGTGTTTGGTGTGGTGGTGTATATCTATCATCTTAGCACCCAGGAGGCTGAGACATTCTTTTGATATCTGGTTAGCTTGGTCTACATAGTAAGATCCAGTCTCAAAAACAAGCAAATAGTGAAAAAGTAATGCCTTACATGAAGGATCCTTTGAAGATTAAAGCACATGGTGCATTGAAAGAGGTTACTTAGCATGGCTCTGCCACATGGTATAGATGCATGATAAACATTAACGTCAAATGAGGTAGAGTCAAGTGAAACAGAAATCTGTAAATCTGTAGAATTAGTAGAGGAATAAACCTGACTGTTGGAAATACTCTAAATACTAAATATTTAAGAGAATTAGACAACTGCAACCTAGAATCCTGGATTTTGCTGGCGCAATTTTTAAAAGTCTGGTTCTACAGATCCAAACAAATTATCCAAAGTATATGAACTTTGAATCCAATACTGGTAAAAGAGAGAGCATGGTTTAGTAAAGGTGGGAAGGAGTTCTAAATCTAATTATAGTGTGAGAAGGTAATGGGTACAAAACCTAGACGCAGGTTGAAGTAGAAGCTTCCACTGGCAAGTGTCAATAGGAGTAAGTAGATATGCAAAAAACTGAGAAATCACTGATGAGAATCTTTCAAATTCAGTGTTATATAGTTTGTGATTTTGACCACAATCTTTTATGTCAGTGTTCTTAAGAATCTAGACTATTTCATGTTTGTATTCTATTTTATAGTATCAAGTTTGAATTAAGATTTTGTTTTCATTATTATTCATTTTGTGTAGAGTGTGAAAAAAATAGTATGCATATGGGAAAGCATTAACTTTTAACATACTAGCATAGTAGTAATACTGCATCTTCATTGCTAGTGTAGTCTGGGTGAATAGGTGAGGGAATTTTGACAACTACAAAGCATAATATAAACTTAAAGTGCTTTCAGTAAGCTAACAATACAAAAAAGTTACTAAGTTCAAGAATATTGAATTTGTTGTATTTACCTTAATTTCATTGGCAATTATCCAAACCTAACAGACAGTCCCACATCTACTCTGGCTGTCCTAGTAGGTTTTAGATTATTTTCTAGTGAACACATGTTATAAATGAAATTTTTATCCACATATCTGTTTTAGATTGTCAGTCCTTACCTCTTGGAGTCTCCTAATATTTAAATTATTCTTAACTCGTATTTCAAGTTTATTACTATTCTTTAAATCTTAACTATCTTGTCTAAACTAATATTCTCTTTAAAACACTCTTTGTGCATGTTAGTATAATATTTTATCAATACTTGTTCTTATTGCCATGGTTTTGATTCTTCTTTGCTGAAATGACTGAAGAACTGTTAATTTCTAAATTCTAAAATTACAAATTTTATTATTAACATAAACAAAATAACTACTAAAAATATGTAACTTGAAAACTTCTGGACTAATTTTTGAAAGTACCTTTGCCATTTCGTTTGCATGACATTTACTCAAAATGTTGGTAGTATATTCTGGTTATATTTAATGGGTTGTAGTTTAATAATAGTTGTCATCTCTATCTTGGTTTATGTGCAAAAGATTCAGAAATCATTTTTCTATGATTGATTTTATCAATTATAGATTAAACTATATCAGAATGTTGCAAACTAGATGACAAATAAGAATGAACTCCCTAAATACAGAGAGCTTGTTTTACTCTTACTCTAAAATGATACTTTAAAAATTAATTCATCAGATGATATATTCGACATTGCTACATGCCTGCTGCCTCATGCCTTTGCTCTCCAAGGATAATAAACAGAGCACTGGTGGTTGTAGATTGTCTTAAAGTCCAGAAGGTATTTGTGTCCGTGGACATCCCTTTAAAATCTAATTCAATGTAGGAGTACCTGTCTCTGAAGAAAAATCATCTTTTTCTACACCAAACACAGTATTTGCAACAAAAGAATTACCTGGTCTCTTGACTTAGTGGATAAGTTAAGACAGCAGCGAGCAGTGGTGTATCTGTTTTTAGCCATGGCTCTGGTTTAACTTGCCCGTTAGAGGACTTAGACGTGGGAAGGCTCAAATACCAATCCTAACCGTCTATTGAAATTAGCAAAACATTTTTTCTCAAGCCAGATTCTCAATATTTTTTTAATACTTTTCATTTATATTAGTCCAAAGGCCTATAATTCATTTGAATAAACATTTCCCCCCCTTCACTTTCTGTAAGTAAACTGTTTCTAGACTTCCAGAATAAAGGACTTAGAAAAGCCAACTTCATGCAGAGCAATGCAGGTAATTCCTGATTTTCTAAGTTAATAAATTCCACTAGACCAGAATCTTTTATACTTAATATGGTCTGCCTTTTGAAGTGGGATTATTGCAGAGAAGGTAGGTAGTAAAAACTTTTATTTTTTTTCAGCATCAGTTGATAAGGGACTAGAGAGCTTTAAATAGGATTTTAGCATTGAGGAGTCATCCTTTTGCTGAGGTGACATTCTCTTCATTTCTTTCTGTTAAATCTTGAGTTGAAGGAGCTATGGTGATTCTCTCTTAACTTTTGTCTCTAGTCATTCTGGTATCTTACCTGACACTATGAATTCTGAAATCCTAATCTCCCATTTAAATGTTTTCCTGAATCATTCATAAATGTCTGGGGCTGAGCCTAATCATTATTCTTTACTGTAACAGCTTTCTGTGATTCAGCCTTTAAAAGTGACAAAAACAAAAACATTAACACCACATCTTCCAAATTCAGGAAGAAAAGTCTTATGTTCAGCTCACAGTCAATTATAGTAAAGCATAAGTAGCATATGAAAATGATACATGCTTCAAGAAAGGCATTTGTGTATATATTTGCTCAACAAAAGTTTTTTTTCCCCACTGTGTATATCAAAACATATACTATTAGTATGGGCCATCTGCTGGGACAGAAATTATTTTGCTGTATAGAACTATATGTGAATTGCCATATGTGGAATGTGAATTGTACATGTGTTGTGAAGATTTTAGCATGTTTATTCCTCCTAAGGTATAACCAGTGGTCAAATTAAATAGAAGCCCTGAGCTTAGTAGAACAAAGGATCATTTCATTAGCTTGCTATTTCAAAGCCCTTTAGATTTGAAACAAGCTACAAGTCCAGTTTAATGACCTCCTTTCTCCTTTATTCACTATATTGTCTATGTACATGTAGTCTAGCCAAATGGAATATTACTGTTGCCTTCAAGTGCCCTCAAATCTCTGAAGGTGAAGTCCTGTATTTCAGGTGATACATCTTGCTTTCCTCAACAACCTCATTCTCTGTGCTTTCACCCACAAGTCATAATAATGAACATTAATTGACTATACCCTGTGTATACATTGCATTCATGTTCAGAGTCTTAATTCTTGATTCTTAATTCTTGTCCTACCAAGTTCAATATGGACAGTGTCTCCTAGGAACCTTCAAACTTCCCAGTGTTCTCAGAATTATTAAAGCATGTTAAATAAGGTTTTCTATTCATTTAGAAGTTTTATCTGTGTGTATTATAATCACTCAGATATAGACAACCCCACTTCTGTTGGCATGGAACCTAGACTTTTGTATCAGCCTCTGCTTTTATAAATGTATATACTGTGTCTATTCTTTAATCCTCATCTGTTAAAGCAATATATGTAAAGAACAATCAACTTTCAGTAAACAATGATAGAGTCTGATATACAGGACAGTATTTCTCATCCAGCTTTCCAAACTGAGCTCAAGGATGAAATGATAGAATTTAGTTATGCTTCTTTTCAAATCTACCAACACTGCCTGCCTGTTTACCTCCCTCCCTTCATCCCTTCCTCCCTTTCTTTCTTCTTCCCTTTTTTTCCAGTGCCAAGGAACAAAGTGGGGCCTTGTTCTTGTTAAACAAGCCCTCTGACACTGAACTAAAAATAAACCTCTGATTCTACCTTTGACTTACTAGATGATCAAGTATATGTTGGAAATTCTTGATAATGTTAGTATTTCTTACACCTTTTACCTTTCAAATTTGACTTCAAATAAAACTTCTAAAAAATAAAGTAGATTATAATCCTGTGAATTTGCATTTATTTAATTCTTGGCAGTAGTGTAGGTATGAATATCATTCTCTAGGCATTTATGTAGAGACTTTACATGCTGTAACTTACCCTGAAGAGGTTCCCCAAGATGTAATTTGTTCTGGCTGTGGCTTCAAACATCTTTTCAGCCAAAAGAATTTAAAATATTTTACGAAAACCATAAGTTGCTTAAAAATAACAATCTAGACTTGAATTATTTAAATTTATTCAAATTCTGATTTTTTAGCTGAATTGAGTCATGTTGTGGAAATAGAGATATATTTGACTCTGTTACCGTGGACTCTTCTCACCTTGAAGAATGCTTTAAATATACCTAGTTCAATATACTTATAATTTGAAGGAACCTAGAGAGCAAAGCCCTTGGACTTTGCTTGAAATTTGAGTCATGTGATAAATGAAATTAGAAGTGCTTGTGTTTTAAAAGAGATTTACCAGTTTTTGTAATTAACAGAAAAATCTCTTCATAGTGCGTCAATAACTAATAATGTTGAAAATATAGGACAGTCTTGTTGAAAGTTTCCCTGTGTTTTCTGTTAATTTTATATTTTAAAAATATACAGCAACAAAACAAATTAAGAGGAACACTGCAAAAGCATTGTAGTTTTGGTTTTAAGTGGTTGGATAGGACTGTCTACCCAGAAGTGTGTTAATTATTTTTTCTGGGCTAGATGTTTTTCTATAACAAAAGACTAATTGTTAAGGTTAGAGTGAGCCAACAGCCCACAAAGTTCTTAGAAAACATGAAAACTATCTGCCTTTAGCATCACTTCATATTCCTGCTGAACACTGCTCCAGTAGCTTTTGTGTGTTATGGCTGCACCAGATGCTGGGAGCTAGCATAAGGAGCACAGCCTAGTTACACCCAAAGCTCATAGGTTAGAGCAGTAGTCTAGCATCATGATCCTTAGCTGTGCATTGTCTCTAGACACGTTCAACATTTTGAGATAAAACAGGCTACATATTTCCTAAGTTTGGTCAAATGCTTTATCTCCATTTGCTGACAGGAGCAAGAAGTCTTCCAAGTAAGTAGCTTACCTTTTTGATCCATTATTCCCTCAGTTTATTTGACATTGGTACCTGTTTGAGAAACATAAATGCCTCTGGCAATAAGACATTTACCGGCACTCAGTTTTGGAGCCTATATAGAGCCTATATAGCCTATACAGAGACGGTTTTAACATTAGGAGTTCTGTAAGGACAACAAAAAGGGCATCCAGGAAGTTAGGTGTGAGTGTTGCATGTTGAACAAGGTTGAACAATGAGAATAGAAAGGACAGGAAAGGCAGGTTAGGCAAAGTAGGAAGGCTAGAATTGAGAGGTATGAATGGATGGGTGGAGGAGCACGGTGTGTGTGAGGAACTGTGCGATAGCCCAGTATCATGCTACAAAACTAAGAAATCATGTCAGGAAAATCCAGTCTATTTAGATGTGTAAACAACTTTGAACAACATGACTGATCTATAAAATAGATGGTAACTTCAAAGTTGCATAATGACTTTATGTTTAAAACCTTGTGTCATAGGAAAAAACCAAAGCTTTGGGTTTATTTTTAAAATAGAAAAACACGAGATAAACTAGTATAGCTGAATCATCTCCCAGTATGGCTATTGATTTCTAATGTTCTTATATTTTAAATAGTTGAGTCACCTGTGAACATTTTAATGTAGTATGTTAGGAAGAACACAATTTTTCTTGTAAAAAGTTTTCGTGCATTAATTTTCTACTTTGAAATTAATCATAAAAGAATCTACCTGTGGAAAAAAAGCTCAAATATTTTTAATTTGTAGCCTTGGGTTTTTCCTTCCAGCACTGATGCTTACTATAGAATATAGAAAAATAAAATGTGTGCTTACACCATATAGAAATAGATGTATAGTCTGGGGAGGAAGCTCTATTGAAATTATCAGGTATTGAGTTCTAGTTCCAAAACCTATGCAAAATAAAAAAGCTGGGAGTAGTAGTGTGTACTTCTAATACCAGCATTGGAAAAGTGGATATAGGCATATGTCCAGAACTGGCTGTCCAGCCAGCCTAGCCTATGTGGCAAGCTCCAGGCAAGAAAAACAAGGTGGATGGCATTTGAGGAATGATAACCAAGGTCTTTTGGCTTCACATTAATGGGTACACACCGGCATGCACTCATGGAAATAAGCATGCACATAAAAAGAAGCAACTACATTGTGAAATATTTTCTAAGTATAGTTTACATATATAATCCTAAATATAACCTTTATTTAATTTTTTACTTTGTACAATATACAACATGCCATTTGAAGGTTGATATGCCATTCCATTAGCTATGCCATTGTCTGTGTATATAAACTGAAGACTATAGTAAGTCTTCAGCTTTTCCAACCGTATTTTTACTGGGTTTCTCTTTTCTTATTGCAAATTATACATGTACACATAGCTGGGATTGTTGAATCAAAAAAGTAGGGATATGTTTACCATTTGATACATGGTATACATGAGCTTCTTAAACAATACTCTATATACTCCACTTTGTATTTGGACTTTAGCAGAGGTTTTATTTTATCATCTTTTGAGGACAATCATTTAAAAATAACAATGGTAATGTGTATTTTGTGGGTTCAGTAGTTTGTGAGCATATTGTTTTTTTCTCATATTTTTAATGGAAAGTATTACTTTTTTTTCTGTTTAACACTTGATAATATAAAGGTTACTCTTGACATGAAGTTTTTTTTTTTTTTTTTTTTTTGAGGTATCCATCACGGATTGAAAAAATTGACTATGAAGAAGGGAAAATGTTAGTTCATTTTGAGCGCTGGAGTCATCGTTATGATGAGTGGATTTACTGGGACAGCAACAGGTTGCGACCCCTTGAAAGACCTGCACTAAGAAAAGAAGGGCTAAAGGATGAAGATGATTTCTTTGTAAGTAGGAAGCTTTTACCTTTTTTGCTTTTATAGACACAAAATGACATTTTAAAAGGGTCATATCAAATTTAGCATCCTGTTTTTGTTAATGAAATGTTTATTATATATGGAATTGATCTTAAAAGTTGTTTGAATAGGATTTTAAAGCTGGAGAGGAAGTTCTGGCTCGTTGGACAGACTGTCGCTATTACCCAGCCAAGATTGAAGCAATTAACAAAGAAGGTATGCATTTGCCATCACCTAAGACTTAAATAGAAACTTTAAAATCTAAGAGAAAATTTCCTTTATTTTAAATTTTGTTAAGGTATATAGTTGTTGCGTATAACTTTTTTCTTGTTTTATGTTGTCCTGTGTGTATTTCCTGTTAGTAGTCCGTATGGTAACATTTGTTACATATTGCATAGAGTGACATGGCTCTTGACTTCATAGCTTGAATCAAAAAGCCAGGTGTGTTAGTAATATTTCCCATGAGCCTAGGAAATCTTTCAGACAGATAATAAACTTGAGCACTTACTGTTTTGTCAGAGAAACAAACACTGTACACCGGTAACAGCTCTTTGCAGGGGCATTTCATCTACACAGGGGACACTTCCTGTGAGTTATGAAAGGCACATAAGCTAGTTAAAGAAGAGCTAGAAGGACTTTGGAATGGGGCAGTGAGAAAATGGTTGGACAGAGGCACAAGTCAATATATGAGGTATTTTAGAATCTTGCTCAAGGATTTGAATTTTAGTTTGAAGTGATTTCATGAAGGAAGATTAGATTTAGGATTAAAACTAAAAATTTGTTGGGGCTGGAGAAATGCCTCAGCAGTTCAGAGCAGACTGCTCTTCTAGAGATCCTCAGTTCAATTCCCAGCAACCACATGGTGGCTTACAACCATTTATAATGGAATCTGATGCTCTCTTCTGGCATGCAGGTATACATGCAGGTATAGCACTCATATAAGACTAAAAATAAATTTGAACAAAAATAAAAGGTAAGATAGAAGCAGAAAACATTTAAAAGGATATGCAATGAATCTGGTACAAAAAATAAACCACAGTAGTCTATCTGATAATCATGGTATCATTTTACAAAGATCTCAGTCCCATTTATTGTTGCAGTGAATTAGAGCTGTGGGTGAGACTATGGTTTTATTTCTAGTGGTTACCCACTTCAGGAAGAGATGAGAGACAGCTCTGTCACCGGGTATGCAGGTTGTTTCCCCCTTTTCTTTGGGTGCTTACACGTCTGTGGAGCTGTGTTCCACAGTGTATTTGTTTAAGTCTTGTACCTAGGCCCCCTTAATGTCCAGCCTAGAGCCTAGCAATAGAGTACATGGTCAGCAGCAATATGGATGGAGAGAACAAATGAATCTGTTCTCTTGTGTGGTAAGATCCATCCCAAACCAGACAAAGTAAAATCACACAATTCTCTGTAACTAAGAACAGGTGTGTTTAGTACGGAGCACTTTAGGACTTGCCATATTCCTAAGTATGTGCTTATGCAGTGTGTACATACACACATATGCACTATACTCAAACCACTGTCATTGTGTATCCTATTCTACTTACCAACAGGTTTTAACAGAAAATTAAATTTACATTGGTAGAAATGTGATGCTACTGGTACTGCGACTACTGCCATTTCTGGAGTAGTTCTAGGGGGTCTTCAGTGAAATACTGATAGATTTTTTTTAACTCTCTACTAGAAGTATTTCATTTTTATTTCTATATGTCTCACATGGTGGATGAGCTTGCCTCTTTCCTCTAAGGAAAAAAAGTAGGAGTGGGGGAGGCTACCAGTTCATTGTAAAAGTAAAATGAAACTAACTAATGTGAACATTTAGATATTTGTGGTATCTTACACAAGTGAAGAGAAAGCAGTACAAATCTATGGCTATAAACAAATATTTAGAAGGCAGTTTGACAGCATGACCCTTTTAGCAAAACATCAATATGTTCCTTCTTTAGCCTATGACTTTCCTAGGCATGAATCTTGACCATGTTTATTGTATCAGGCCTGAACTCATGGAAGGGCCTCACATCCAATCAAGAGAGCAGTTGGTTCCCCCATGTAGTCTTGCTGCACTAACAAGCATATCTTGTCCAGTAGGTTGGTGTTGTAGCTTGTAGGGTATAACCATTGAATACCCTTCTTTCCAAACAGCCTGCACACTAGGTTAGCAGTCATTAGACTCAATGGGTTATTTTAAAAAAAGAAAAAAGAGGACATGAAGTTGGGAGGATGGAGTTTGAGGGAGAAAGTAGTGGGTGGATGGCTGTGATTAAGATACAGTGTATCTTAATATATGAAATTTTCAAAGAATAAAAAGGTGAAGGAAGGAGGGTAGAAAATGTGAACTAGAGTAGTCTAGGAAGTTTTCAACATGAGACTTGTCATTGAAAAGTGGTTAGAGTTAGGTACAGTTAAAAGAAATGAGAGGCATCCAGATGGAGTTGAAATACCATGAACAAGGGCTGGAGGAACAGGCCCTGCCCAGTGACTTAGCAAACAACATGGGCTGCCCTGGAGTGCCATGTGGAGGAGGAATCGAAGAAACAGGTGCAAAAATGATAATAGGGCAAGGTATGTATACAATTTTGGCATTCTTAAAAGAATTTTATTGTTTTTACAGCCTGCTGCTCATTTGATCATTTGTTTAAGTTTTAGCTTTAGAACTTAAGGTTTAGAACTTGCAGTATTTATAGAATTATGCTGATTATATAAAACTGTGAAATCAAATTGTGTTTTTCACATTACAAAAAAAGAAAAATCTTTTTACATATATGCCAGTGGCTTTGCAGTCAATTTCATACCTGTTTATAATAATGATCACATTTCTTGTTTGTACTTCTTTTGTAAAGGCCATTATCTACTTAAAAGCAGCACTCCATTTTTCTATAAGTAAAATCTACGTGACTTTTTCTTGTAACCTTGTCTTATATTGACTTGCTAGCATGAGACCTGCCACAAAAAGAATATGCTTCAGCATCTACACGGAGGTAGAGGCAGGAAGGGAAAGGCACAGCTGGTGGTACAGCATGGTAGAGGTGGCTGTGCTGCTGTTGAGCTGAGTGTCACAGTTGCACCCTCAGCTTCTCAAGCTGGTTTTGTTGATCTGCAAAAGCCTTCCATCTTGATGCTTTCTAAATGATTTCCTAGCTTAAACTTATGTGAGAATATTCTCTTTGCTACTTTAATAGTACTGTAAATCTCCCTGAGAAAATGATCTTTATCATATATCAACTCTTTCTCTCCGTTACCTACTTATCTTGAAAAGTAACTTTTCAAGAGAGCCAATAATAATTCTTGTAGAAATAATATTTGTAAATAATGGTATTATTTTGATGAGATAAGTAAGAATATGCCTTTACAAAATAAATTTCAAAATTCTTCAGTAAAGCTCAAAGTTACATGCAGCTAAGTTATCAGGACTTAATTAGTACATGTTTTAAGGGAATACTAACTAGTTCATAATTTTTTAAAGATGGAGAGGGAAAATATATTTAATAACTCAATGGAGTACTTAAAAGGAGAGTGTGCCTGTGTTAGTATAACTACAAAGCATCATTTTATAACATACAAGTATTGTTAGATTGCAAGTTCTATTCTAAGGTTGCGTGATACTTTCTAATTATTCTGACTGCTCCTATTTCAGGAACATTCACAGTTCAGTTTTATGATGGCGTAATTCGTTGTTTAAAAAGAATGCACATTAAAGCCATGCCTGAGGATGCTAAGGGGCAGGTAAGAGTGTTCAGTATTCCTGGCTACTTAAGGGATGTCTTCCTGAATGGTGTTGATCAACATACATATATTTTATTAAAGGAACTAATTGTAGGGTTATGTGCTGAGAGCCCCAAATAGCAGCAAGAAAGAGAAGCTTAGAATGTAAAATAAATTATACACTTGATTTTTGCTTCTTTGGTTTTAGACCTGCTAAAGTTATAGGTCACTAGTTTCTGTTCCAGGTGAAATCCCAGCATCCACTAAGCTGGTGTTGTCCTATCGACCCAGCTGGATCGTGTAACCAGTCTATGGGAAGTGAGGTAAGTGCCTTTTTGCTTTTAAATTTTGTTTTGTTTTATCTGGTATAGAGTCTTATTTAGAAAGCTAATTTTTAATATGAAATTTTACATGAGTTTCTTATCTTCTTCTTTCCCTCTACAAATCATAGTTATTCACCTTCCTTAAAAGGCGCTTACCTGACACTCTGTAGGCTGTTTCAGGTAGGGCTCTCTGAGTCGTAAAATGGAAGTAATGCATTCTATGCTTTGCCACTGCTCAAAGCAGGAATGAATGGTGAGCATTTGAAGGAGATTCTGAAATGGAGCTAAAAACCATGTTCCATTTGCTAAATATTCTTCCTCAAACATTGGAGAGAAAGGTGCCATTAGAAATGAAGACTATTTTCTTTTATGTTCTGCTGTTATTTGGGATTTTCAGCACCTGGACCTACAATTAATTTAAGAACTTGAAAGTAATCTGTGAAAATGTGTAATGTGAAAATATGTTCCCTATTTGTTCCATATTATGTAGCAACAAATGTTATCCTGAAGTGTGTTCAAATCACATGGTTAGTTTCAGTGAGGCCTGAGCATTTTGTGGTCTGCAAATGTCTAATATCACATTTGGAATAATTGTTTCTGAGTATTCTCAAATACTCAAGTAAAAAAAAAGTAATGAAAAATGTGATTGCTTCTGAAATGATCAGAGTTATATATGCTTTCAATTAATAAGTCACTTTGTGTCCTCCTGCGTATATGTATTAATAAAATACTTTTTAAGCATCCAGTGGTGTCCTTTTCAGTTACTGAATAGGAAGACTGCTATTGGGAGTGTAGTTTGCCACATAACTTTAAGTCAGTTTCTTCTTCTCCTTTAATACTGTGATTCTGTAACTGTAGTCAAATGTCATGAAATGACACTCTTCTTTTGCCTTGAAACTTTCAAAGTGGGGCATTGAGACAGTTTGGTTTGTGGTTGAATTACAGGCTATAGAAATTAGATTTTTTGGACATCATATTTGGAAGTATTCAATCACACCATGATGCATAAACATTACGATCGATGTCAAAATATAAAACTACTTTAAGAGTACTTTACTGGCAACATACTTTCTTTAAATTTTTTATTTTCCTTTATAATAATAAGTTATATACAGATTTAAAATATTTACTAAATATTTTTTGTAAATTATTTTATGAGGTTTTTTTTTTTTTTCCCCAACCAGGTGTTTATTTCATCTAGGAAGTATGATAGATCAGGTAATTAGGCAAAGCTTAAGATTTTTTTCTAGAGTTTGAGTACTTTGATAATCCTTTTATGAAAATATAAAGTAAAGCATCTTACACTAAGGTAGCTGAAAGTAAGGCACTGAATAAATGTGCAGTGGGAATGTTCTCCCCTAAACCTTCTTTAGGACCCATTAATAGCAACTTCATAGCTAGGCAGTGGTGGTGCATGCCTTTAATCCCAGCCCTCAGGAGGCAGAGGCAGGCAGATCTCTGAGTTCGAGGTCAGCCTGGTCTATGTAGTGAGTTCCAGGACAGCCAGAGCTACAACAGAGAAAAATCTTGTCTTGAAAAATAAAACAAAACCAATTTTATTTACATGAACTTGCAGATTCGTTTTTTTAAGCTTAAATAAAAGTCTAATGCTATTTTTCCTGACTTTAGAACACTGGGTTGATGCTATCCACCACTGGTTGGTTATATTTGGAAGATATCTTGACCCTTCAGAGAGCTTTTAGAAATGCTTTTGTTGAAGTGTAAGCTGCAGGTGATCTTGTACTATCTTAGTAGACATCATTCTTAACTGGGGAGTATGGATGGTAGACATATTGACTGTCCTAACTGAGACGCCCTGTCCCTTTCCTTGTTTTCTTTTATATAATTTTGAGTGTAATGGTAGTGTTGATCCATAGTTATGAAGCTGACACAAGGATAGAGATCAGTTCTCACACTTAGTGAAATGTCTTACTACATGCTGTTCTCCCTGATGTCCCACTCTGCAAGGTGAGAGGCAGAGGCATTTATTTTAAAATTGAAGTCTGTAACCACAGACTTACTTCCCCTTCATTCTTTCTGAAAGTGTGCCGATGTAAAGTGGGCATTGAAATGCAGCAAATATTGACCTATAAGTGGCTTATAAATCTCTTGCAAATCCCCTTCCTAATATTTTTGCATCTGTTGTTTTGGTGGTATTAGCAGATCTTTTCATATATACATGGTTGATGTTTTTAACCTTATAATTGAGGACAGAATTTAGGAAATTAAATGACTTATGTACAGTTTCATTCAGCCATTTCTTGCAGTGACTCCTGACTCAGACCTGATTTCAACCCACGTTCATTGTTAATGCACTGCTATATTGTACTGGCTACAGAGCATTTAGAGTATGTCATAGGTTGTGACTCATGGAAAAGCATCCTCAAGTTATTTTTTGACAGTTACGCTTTCCTGTGTAAAAGTTCAAAGGGAAGAACACTGGAGGCAGTTATTTAATCATATGGCTGTATTGTGTGCCATGATTAAACAATTTATGATTAAAAGGCATTTTTAAGCTTTGAAAGTCACAATGATTCTCCTACTGGGTCGGTTTTGAAGGTAGAAAATAACTTGAGATACAAATTACTGCTAACCATGTCTAACATTGCTCTCTGACAGCTGAAAATAAAGAAACAAAAACACAACGAACTGCAGTGTGGAACCTAGAGTCACATTTCCTTCTTTTAATGCATTTGTAACTTACATTCACTCGGCATGGAGCATGCTGGTGCAGTTGAACTTACTCCTCCTTTCATCTACTTCATTGATCACTCCTTGATTTTCCATTGTTGTTAGACCTACTCTCCTCACTACTTCATTGTGAGCCTCAGAGCTCAAGCTTCAGCTATAGTAATCTGCAGCTACTTCCTCTTCGCCTAAATTCTTCCAAATGCCTCCTCAGCCTGCACACTGGCTTCTTTGCCTTTGTTTAATGTCTTTCATCTTGTTTGGAAGACTTGTTTCTCCCTTTTTAGCTGTCCATTTTGTCCAGCCATTTCACCTTGTCTTTAGAGACCAGCTTCTATACTCTGATCACTGATGTCTCCTATTAGTCTTTCTTTTCAGTCAGAATGAGTCTCTTCTCTTATCTCATGGTATTTTTGTTTATTTCTCTACTGTGTGTCCTATCAAATCATCTCTTCTCCTTTTCTTTTTAAAGATAGTCTCAGCCTGGGCTGTCCTTGAACTTCCTATATAGCTGAGGGTAATCTTGAACTTCTGCTCTTCCTTGCCTATACCACCCCTATCACGTTGTCTTATGGTTAATTTTATTTCCTTCTAAATTCTCTGAGGACTGGCCCAATCTCTTTTATCAGCTATTGTGTTTTAATGTTAAGCTGATACCTGGCTCGTCTTGTGGGTTATTCAAAAGAAAATGGGGGAGAACAACAACAACAACAAAAGAAAAAAAAAACATGTTGAGTAAATTGCATGATATTTGCAGATCATTTCAATGATGGCGGGAAAGGATAGCTGTAAATGCATTTGTTGTTTGTTTGCAATGGCCTGTTTATCTTCATATATTTTCAAGAGTAAATAGTACCTATATTTTCTGTTTAAATTTGTTAACAGTAGTACATGTTCATGCAATTCACTAATGAAATTCATTGTATGTTGTAAAATCATTTTCATTTGCTTAGAATAGGAACTATCCATGTTGGATAAACGTTATTGTCTATTTGGACAGTGCTTAGGGGCATGAGTAGAAGATTAACCCTATAGAGGCTTTACAAATATTTATTTAAAACACATTTTCTTACTAAAATTCAATAAAGCACCACTTTATTACTTTTTTTTTACAGTGTGTGATACTTTCATAAAGAATTTTGAGTTAAAATTTAATAGTAAGATTCATTTGGGGTCTGGGAGATAGCTAGGCAAGTAAAGGCACTTGCTGCCAAGTCTGATGACCTGGGTTTGAGCTGAGTATGATCCCAAGAACCCACATGATGGAAGGACTTCCACAAATTGTCCTTCTGACTACCACACGTATGTTATATCATGTGTTCCCCTGTCCTAGACACACACACAGAATAAATACATGGTTTTTTTTTGTTTTGTTTTTAAAGACTAATTTAGCAACTAACAAATTTTCATTACTAGTATTAAGAAAATGTGATCAAATGATCCTAAAGTTTAGATGTTTAAAAAGTGAAATCATACTTCGATTTCTAAGAAATTCACTGTGAATCAAATGGTATGTACTTCTTATAAAGGAACAGCAGTAATATGTTTTTCTCAATACTCACAAGAATATAATGTAAGCATTCTTTCTCTTCTTGTGTGATCCACTGTATTATGTAGCATTCCAAATTGTCTGTAAGCTTTTTAAGTCGTTTGTGATTTCATTATACAAAAACATCTAAGGACTGTTTGCTTTTGAATATTTTCTCATTTTATAGATGGATTTTCAGTTGTTAATCATTAATCGTTAAGCTAAAAACTTATTCATGCTGATAATCTGCTACATAAATATAGTCAGTCTAATTTTTACATATGTGTGTATGAGAGTAGCTGTCGAGATGCAATACATATTTTTATTAGTGAAGCTAAAGTTGAATTTTTAATACTTCCTGTTTTATGTTTTTCCTTTGGAGGACTGGATTGCTTTAGTCAAAGCAGCTGCTGCAGCTGCAGCGAAGAGTAAAACAGGCACTAAACCTCGAACCAGTGCTAACAGCAATAAAGAGAAAGAGAGAGATGGGGGGAAATGGTTTAAAGTACCTTCAAAGAAGGCAGAAACTTCAACATGCATAGCCACAGCAGAGACTGAGAAGAAGGAAGAGCTACCCACATCTAGTGAACCGTTTGGTACAAAATACATTCTTATTTCCTTTTGTTGTTACACTGGTAAACTGAGGTAGCAAATAAGCAAAAATCCCTTATAATTTTGAACTTAGAATTAACTTATTTGCTCCTAGCATAATAAGATGACTGATTTTATTATCTTTTATGTAACTCTGAAGATTAAAGATCTAATGTCAGTATTTGATATTAGATGCTTTTAGTATTCTTGAGTATAAACCATTTGACATTTGTTAGTAGGCTTTTGCTTGAGATTTTTGGTTTAAGTTTTTTAAGAGATTGTGCTATTTCAGTGTGCTGCATGGAAGAAGCAGTAAGTTATTCCCTTCGAGCTTTCCTTCAAGAATAACTACTAAGTGGGCTTTTATTTCTGTTGTATCAATCCAGATGGATTTGTGCTTGTTTAAATCATAATCAAGTAGTATATTTAAAATATATATACAAAATACTTTTGCTATCAATTAATTGTATGTCTTAATTTTGGGTTCCAGACAAACTCTCATATATGTGTTCTGTTAAAAGTAGGACTTCACATAGACAGCGTTCCAAAGATCGTCTTTCCACAGCCAGAGAGCACATTAACAAACAAGAGGAAAAATAATCAAGGCAACTCATTTCAGGCAAAGAGAGCACGACTTAACAAGATTACTGGTAAACTACAATAATTCTTTTGTCGGGGGAAGTGCTAGGGGCTTCATGTTAGAGTAGTTTCTTTTTAGTTAAGGAAGATGGATCTTTTGGCTCAGTGTAATGAGTTGATTACTTTCTGGTTCTTCAAAGTAAACTTCTCTTCAACACTGTCAGCTTTCACATTATAAAATGTGAAAAATAGCACATGTTTTCTACCTACCTCACAGGGATGTTGTGAGGATCAATAAGCTCAAGTGTTACTAGAGTCTGAAGTCTTAAAAATATTTCTATGGTAGGAATAGACTCTGTAAGAAATGAGTTATCCAAATTTATCAACTTTATTTCTATGGTTTTAAATATTTTTACATATAAACAATCTTATAGATGAAGTGGCTACCTTAGAATAGAATCATTTGTGGTAAAATATGGATATCTGACTAAATTAAGTACCTGACTCTTAAGGTTGGTCTTTAGAGTAGTTTCTTGTAAGGTCACGTGTAGAAATTTAATCACGATGAAAATACAGATAATTTAGCCAGACTAGTGCTCAGAGAAGAGGAAGTTGAAATATTATATCCAGGACCAGTCTTTCTACACCTGACACTTTAGCCTGTCAGCCTATGTTTCTAGTATTTAAATTAAATCTTGATTATAAATTATTTTAAAGGAAGCTTAAATATTTTAATGATTTGGGCATCTGAATTTTAAGAACAAAATATTTTCATGGGCCTTTGGACTAATAAAACTGAATAAACATTTGTTGCCATTCATTTACTATGTACTCAGAAGAAGATTAGCTTCTTTGTTAGGTCCAGGAATAAACATTAAGTATGTGTTGTGTCTCTTTTCAGGCTTCTATGAGCCTCTCTCTGACAGGGCTCATTGAGAGTTATGATTTCTTTCCGCACTGAGGAGATCAGACTCATTTTATTTGTTTATAGTACTTTCATGCATTTCTCTGATATGGGGTGCTTTTGTCCTCAGGACAGGAAGTAGCTCATATCACGTCACCCATTAAGCCTTTTCTTTAGAAACTGTTAGCCTTGGAGAAAGCCAGAGTCCTCTCTAAATTGATTGTTCTGCTGTCAAATTGAGACTTTGGTTGTGGCTTAAAATGTAGAACTCAAGGCTACTTGCAGGACAGAGTGGAAAGCTGCTTCTCACTCCTGTGATTAAAGATTGAAACAGCACTGTTCGAGGATTCGAGATCAAGGAAGAAGGAAATGCCACTGACAGGATACAAATAATTGCTGGCTTCTCACCACCATGAGTTCAGCCACATAGCCTGCTTTTCGTTTCAATCAATACGCTTTCACATATGATTACTCTTAAATACCTTAATGGGAGGGACAAGCTCAACATTTAAAGACATAAAAAACTGAAAAAGAAGTCAGCTGACTCCACAGTGATGCATTATCTCTGCATGGCTTTGGAGAGACAGTAGTGATGATAAAAGAAACATTTACCTCGTGTCTCAGATTGTAATCCTTGGCGCTAGTAACACCTCGGCCCTTCTGTGAAGGGACTTCCTCTTCAGTTTTCCTTAGGAAACTCAAATGTGATGGTGAGCAACAAGAATAATATAAGACCTTACCCATGTGAAGTCGTATGATCTTTTCCCTTCATTTACTTAGAAGATTTAAAAGTATCAGAATCCTTTTAGCAGTTCATCTCTCTTTATTTTTGATTTTATGTCAAAAGTATGCCATGCAAAAAGACAGTAGATGTAAGATTGTCTTAAGTAGGCTAACCCCAGGTTTGCTTGTGTGCAATAAATTTTATTTGTAGTCTATGAAAAGAAATGAGAACTAATGTAGAATAGTAGATTCATGTTGGAATTTTTCTGTATTTTAAACTTACCAAGTTCTGTGTTGTCTTTTTATCCTTTACTTGAGAGGAAGGGAAAGAATCATGGCAGTTTGTTCTTGTTTACTTTCCTCTCATTCCACTCTATTTTTTTTTTTAAATAGTTCTAGTTGAAGACTAGTGAATTAGCCACTGGATAAGTTTAACTCTGTAAAGATTCACTGTTTTGCTTTTCCTTTCCTTCATATGCTGTATGCTGATTCTAGTCTGATTGCTGTATAGAGAGTGGTAAAATGATGAGGTTCTCAAAGTTTGCAACTAGGAAGAAGTGAAATTATAGTTGGATTCTGTACGTGTGTATTCTCCTGTGTATTTTTTAGATATGTAATGTGCCTTATTAATACTTCATCAACGGTGTATATATGTTCATTTAAGGTAGACATTTTCCCACTGAAAGCTAGAATCCATAATTTTAGAAACAAGTTGCAAGCAAACTGAGTTTTAGTAGACTTGAAAATAGAAACTCTTTACAGGGTAAAAGAATAAAGAATATTACTTAGTACATGATGTGCTCTAATCACTGTAGGCATTGCTGGATGTTAGAAAGCTTGTGCAATGTCAAGAATTTTTGAAATATGTGAAAAGATCTGAAAAAAATTTACCAAGTTTTTAGCCACCTTTTTCTTTGAGCACTCCCTTTGTGTTCCAGGGAGCTCTGGCCTCTTGTTTCTAAGTGAAGTAGATTATTATGAAGTGACATTGTTGTCAATAGGATTAATGATGATTTTATTTCCAACTTCTACCCACTATTTAATGTCCTGATGCTGTATCATGCATTATTTAAGATATTCTTATGGAGCAGGGCTTGCTTGTAGTGTACTTATATTAATATTTGCTAACAATTAAAATTAATTTCATTTTTGTCTATTTCATTCAAATTCTTATTTATTCTTGATAATAAATTTCTTCATAGAATATTGGCAGGGAAAGAAAATTGATTTTAGATTTTGGATTCTCTTTCAGCAGAAGTAGAATCTCCTTTCAAGTGCCTATTCTGTCATTTGTCCCCTTTAGTTTATTCTTAGCAACTTTTTAAAAAGTTGATATGCATGTCAGGCATACAAAGTTTTATTGTATATATTTGGAACTTTTGAATTCTCTAGATATGAAGTGTTATAGTTTGTCTTAAGTGCCATATTAAAAGGCTTTCCTTTTTCTTACCAACAATTATATAGAAATGGCTTTTAATCAATTTGGTCTAGACTATTGTAATAAGTTGTGGATGGATTGTGTTTCTTTTACAACTTGTATCATATTCTGAAATTTGAACTTGTAATTCATCTCATCTCTGGATGAATATAAAATACATTTTATACCTTTATGAAAAGAAACATGATAAGATGTAGTTATTTAATACATTAAATGAAAATATTTTCATGTTTAAATAGATTTAAGTAATAGTACTTCTGCTCATTTCCTGGCATAAAAAGACCTTGATTCTAAGTTGTTTAACAAATAACTCCAATAACTCATCAATTCTCAAGAATGTTAGCTGGAAAAGAAAAAAAAGTGAATGTTGTTTTAAATGTTAAAGAAATATTCTATATGATAACCTTTTTGTTTATATAGAATTTGTTTACAACGTAATTAAGACTAAACTTGTGGCTTACAAACTATAGTATAGTTTATCTGCCTTTATTTCTCATTTAACTCTATACTTTATGTGATGTGGGATAGGAAGAAACTGTACAGATTGTGTCTCAAGCTAGGTAGAGAATCAGTCACTGTATGTATCAAAAACAATGTTTTCCACTGAGCCTCTTTGTTTCATACTCAGCTGTAGATATTGAACTTCCCAGTAAAGCCAGTATGCCTTTTGCCTAATGTAATATTTGTCTCTCTTACTACTTTAAGGAGGTCATGTGAATATGTGAGCTCCCACATATTCACCTTTGGGGTAGTTACTTGTGAAAATCAGGCCACGATGTCTTGTGAGGCGCTCTCTTTTCTATAGTGATTCAGGGGACCTTTTCCCTCCTTATGAAGTAATGTGAACAGTTTCAGTAATAAAGGTGTCAAAAATTGCTGTAGCAAGTTTACTGTTGTTACCACTTGTTATACATGTTTCCTTTTATGAACAAAGTAGCCATAAAAACAAATAGTTGTCCTTTTAAAAGCCTGATAAACCTGGTCTCATAGAAGGTACTAACAGAATGAGTAAAGGATTGTTTCCAAGGAAATACCTTTACTAATAAAAGCAGAATTTTGATTTTTTGTGAAAATAACTGTATCATAAATAAAGAATTCTGTCCTCTAAAATTAGGTGTTAGTGATATATGTTAGAAAAAAATTAGAACTTTTCATTTTGTCTTCTTGTGTAGAAACTGTCAGCCAAGATGTTCTACTTCCCCTTTCATATAAAATGGGTCCATGAAATAGTTCTGAAACTTTTGCAAGAAAATAAGACAGAAGTGAGCATAGATACAAATATATAAAGCATAGGTTAAAAAATAAAAGTGAAATTAAAATTTAGGAATACTATATAAAAATTAGTAATGTGACAGAATAATATTTAGTCTGTTTTATGAGTGTAAGCAGTATAAACCATCTTAATCTGGACTTTGAAGCCAGAAATCTTAATTTTTTTCCAGAACAAGTGTATGTATTTAAGGATCTCAAAAGTAATTTAAAAAAAACACAACTCACCTAACTCTCAAATTTTGACTTAGTTTCTTGACTTATTATTAAGGGTGTTTGCATTTTCAAAAAGTTAGCATTTGAAAATACTTTCGATGTATGGCAAATTTCAACTGCTAAAATTTTAGAAGTTTATTATGGTGAAATCAGTATTTTTTTTCTAACAAGCTATTTCTGTATAATTTTTCTCAAGGTTTGTTGGCATCCAAAGCTGTTGGAGTGGATGGTGCTGAAAAAAAAGAAGATTACAGTGCAACAGCTCCAGTCCTGGAGCAGGTATGAAATGGTAGCATTTGATTGTTTCAAGGTCCCACTGGAATGGTCACGGAGCTGTAGTACCCACGTGATTCCAGTTGCCCCTCTGATCAGATATGGGAATAGAGCACTGACTCATTGATGATATATTTTTAACTCTGCCTTCTCCCACGTATGTAGATAAACTATGGACTTCATTAGCTTATGTTTTCCATAGACTGACATTAAAGCCATTGTCTCCAAAATTAGAAGGCCTGGAGACAGGCATTCCAGGGTATGAGCTTCTAGCTGGACACCTTTAACTTCCAAAAAGACCCTTCCACAAATACTTTTCATTTGTGAGTTTAAACAGGGATTTTTGACATCCAATTAAACTTCTTTTATAAGAAGTTTCTTTTATATTGTAACAATTGGTGTTGTTAGACTGTGTTTTATGAATTGATTAATGAGCCATACATTTTTGCTAGGATGTATATTTTAATAACTACAATAAAAAAGAGAATTTAAAAAAACTTGTAAGGGTCTGTCTTAAACCACTTAATAGAAAAATTTAAAACTGAAGGTTGCGGTTGCTAGAATTGGCCTTGGCTACCTTCAAGTTCCCACAATACCTGTACATAATGAGCTGTGCATGCTTTTTCCATCTTTTAAGGGCTTAACTGCTTAGGCACTGTACAGATACAGTAATAGCCATAACTGGGTTTCTTTGGTTCTCCTGTTTTAAAATCTGAGCCTTAATGTAGTTTTAACATATCCTTTTTGTATTTTCTTAATTTTCTTTATTAGTAGCCTAATAAAGAAGACTTTAAAACGAGTATCTTTTGCTCTTCTCTATATATGTTTTAAAGAATAGCCCAAATTTAATTGATATTGTATTGAGTTTTTCAGTGTTTATTCAGGCCTAATTTGAAAGCAGTACATTGTTTGATGTGCCTCCATTAATGTTGTATTAAATCAATGATCTTTTAAATTGATCAGTATGTCAGTGACTCATACCTTCTGATTTCCTGTGAACATCAAACGGTTAAGTCTTTGCCGTTATTATCAGTATATCAACCAAATTTTAAATAACTTTTTTACTGTGTACAACTATATTCACTGTCCCAGATATAACAATATTTTGTACTCCTACAACTGTTATGATATACTTAGAATGCGATATATCAGGGACTTGGGTAATAAAATATTTCTGGAAAATTCATTACAATGTCAATCTTTCATTACACATAATCTGTGAGGTAAATGTGATTGTGAAAATTACTTATATGTGGAAGTTTAGAGTTCAGCAATCAGTTCAGAGAAACAGTTTTAAAAAGAAACAAAAATAGAGCAACTCGGCTATTTGTACTTGCATAATTCAAAACTTTTGAAAGTCCTTGCCAGTTTTGTAACAGAGACCAATAATCATCAATGGAACCTTTGTAAATTATTCTAGGTCTAAGGAACATCCTGCTGTTCCCTCTTTTATTTTGTCATTCAGTTGATTTCACTGTGAAAATGTTTTGTAAGCAAACTCTTAATTTTTATGCTATATGTTAGCCTTGCCTATAAGCTAAAAAGCCGAGTTATAAAGCTCTTAAATATCTCAGTTGGTATCAATAAGAGACCTAAATAAGCAGTTTTGATTGTTGCTAACTTCTGTTTTCCTAAAGAGTTACAATGCCAGTTATGACAGATTGATAACAGGCCTACAGCCAAAATATGCTGTGCTAATGGATTTATATTTCTGAAAGATTCAAACTGTGGTCTTCAACCCCATTATCAGATTATTAGTTATAGATTACTTACTTGTATTAGGGAAATGTCATGTTATATTTACTTTGGATAAAACTTGCATTTGATGCATAATAATTCAGTAAGGCTTAAATATGTTAATTTGTCCTTGTTTAGAAGTTAAGCACCTTATCAAGTTATTAATTTAAGTTTTAAAATCTTGTTTGATAACTTTGTAACTCAAGAGTAATGGATGCTGTAGTAATGTCTCTCACATATGTGAAGATGAACAATAAAATTGTTTATTTACAAGTAATGGCTCTAATTACTTTCCTGGCAACACCTTTTATGATAAGCTTAGGAATACTTTCCAGTTGTGGAGTTCTTTTTCAAATGATAGTTCCACTTGCACACATGTCATAGTGAAGAAATTTTCAATAGTAGAAAATGAAAGGTGAATGAATGGGACACTTGACACAGGGCTTTTTATGTCAAATGCCATCTGTAGAACATTCAGTAATGCCATATTTGATATCAAATACATAATTTCCCCCACCAAAATCTGAGTATCTTTTACTTTAATGGGAACAAAATTATTTATTTATTTATTCATTTATTTATTTATTCGTCCCCCAGACAATGATCTTTCATATTCTAGAAAACTGAAGATTACAGATTTATTGATCATCCCCCTTTCCCAAATATGTGGAAGTTAAATGATTTCTTGGGGACTGGCATGTTATTCATGGGACTAGCAACTTTATTCTTTATAGTGGCTTGCCATAATATCAATTTTGTTTAAGTCTGTATCTCATGTTTTTCTGTCAGATATAAGCAAGAAAAACAGTGTAGGCACCCTACTGTGACAGAATGTGGATCCAGTGTGGCTGCCTTCTGTAGTCTTTAAAAGTAGATACATTCACACATATTTTTTACATGTGCAGGGATTTTACTACCCCGTGAATAAAATGTTCTTTATGAAGAACTGACAAAGTTCTAACTTTCTTTAAAAGTGTCAGTTGGCAGGAATAAGGTAAAACCTCATCTAAGAATGCGACGTATTTTGTTTTTAAATCCAATGTTTTAACTTACACTTTATCTCTTTTATGTTGTTGTTGTAGTTGTTGCTTGTTCTGTATTGTTTTTTAGTCTTTTAACTCTGTACTGCTGGTGGCTCTGATTTCATGATGCGTTTTGCTTATGAAACTCTAGCTTTCAGCACTAAAACGAGTTAAAGATACTGTTTTGTTAATTTGGTCATTATTTTCCTGTTGAGATCTTTCTTTAAAGGGAAGCTGTCTACTGAGACAGCCACATACTCGATAGAAGTTCTAAAAGTTTAAATATATTTCTTCAGTGATGTAAAATGTGAAATACTTTTTCCATTTATTATTAACATTTTTAAGTCATTGACAGAGTTTCAGAAGAGAGAACTTTCTAATTAATATGGAAAATGTTTGTCCAGTAGGATATTTAATATTGGAAGAATTTCATGGGCATTAAAAACATAGACTCATAGTTGACAGTATCCCTTTAAAGACAGCCTATTCAACTTTTAGTTAATAATTTGTGGGGTTCTTTTTGGTTTTTCATTTGTAATAGAAATGTTATATGTTGCTTAACAATGTTTTTGGATACTAAAGTTGCTTAACAATCAAAAATAGAATACAAGAAGAAAAATGAAGAAACCAAAATAAAAATATCAATTTTTTATTATTTATTCAGGCGATTTCACCTAAACCTCAAAGTCAGAAAAAAAATGAAGCTGTCATTAGCAGTTCTGCCAACATTCAGAAACCTGCACTGTTATCCTCAACTTTGTCTTCAGGGAAGGCTCGCAGCAAGAAATGCAAACATGAATCTGGAGAGTCTTCTGGGTGTATAAAAACCCCTAAGTCACCACTTGCCCCAGAATTAATACAAGCCAAGGATTTGACGCTTGTATCTCAGCTTTCTTCAGTGATAAATAAAACTAGTGAGCACAGACTTTACAAATAGTTACTTATCCTGTAAGATAGATTCAAAACAGTTTTGTTTTAGTTATATTGTTTTCTATGAAGTTGCTTTTTAAAAACTCAAAAGTTAAGTGGCTATGACAGAAAGCTTAAAACTATTTCAAGAGTAGAAATCATGGACATTTCTTACTGCTCTACTGCTCCAAGTCTGTACTGCTCGTTAAGAAGCCCATCAAATGACACAAATCCCACTGTAGTTTCACTCCCCTCAACTAATAATACAAGGCCTGATTCATTACAAAAAAACAAACAAACAAAATAACTCTGGAAACAAAAAGAACTATAGAAAGACCCTTTGGTTGATGTTTTCACATAACTCCTTGCTCCTCCTGTGGCCAGGTAGGAGGTATTTGTAGTCCTCTGAATGCACTTTATTTATTTATTTATTCTTGTTATGTTAACAAGGCAGCTTGGAACCTAGTCTCATTGTTAATAAAAAGAGAATGCTTCCTTGGTTATAGCATGGCAGTGCTGGTGCATGCCTTTAATCCCAGCTTTCAGGAGGCAGAGGCAGCAGATCTCTGTGAGTTCGAGTCAGCCCGGTGTATAGAGTGAGTTCTAGGACAGCCAGAGTTACAACAGAGAAACCCTGTCTCGAAAAAACAGGGGAAAATAAAACACTTAAAGATTTTACTGCTGCAGTGGTACTAATCTTTTAAGTGTTAATTTTTTAAAAACTTTTTTTCAACATGGATTTGGCTAGATAGATGATAAGGCTTATGTTGACTCCATGCTTAATATTTGAAGCACTTATCTGGAACATCACTAGTGAGATGACACTTTCCTTTTACTCCTTTAGTTACCAAATGGATTAGTATTGTAGTCAGAAAATAAAGACAACACATTTCCTTATGAAACATTCTGTATTGTGTCTCCCAAGAATAGTGATGTTGGTATTTGGAAGGCTCTATCTAACATACTAACCTGTTTTTCATTCAGTTCTCACCTTTATCATGAAACCACAAATTTCAAATTTTGATCAATCTTTAATTTTATTTTTGGATAAATAAGCAGAAACAAAGGGAATAGAAAATTCTTTTTTCCGAAACTTCATTATGAATGAATGTCAGTAGTAGTCATGAGATTATCACACGATACCAATAAGCATTTTATTTCCAAGTTGTTTTATATATTAATATAACCACAGTATCATAAAAGCCACATTTGTCTTTTGATTTTTCCCCATTAGATTAACTTTCATTATTGATTATCCTTAAATACTCAAAACATCAGCTCCTTTAAACTATTTCTTTCTAAATTAGCAGCAATATATTAGGTTATATAATTCTACCTATTATATAATTCAGCAGGTTCATATTCCAACGTAAAAGAAGAAATTTCAAGCATTAAAGAATTGTCCAAACATTTGGGTTAACATTGCTATAAGTCAAGTAATACAATTAGTTGTTTGAACAAATGAAAATATTTAAGGGTAAGAATGGTGTCATACCAATTAAAGTATAATTTGGCCATAAATAAGCACATTGGTTTGTTTGTGTTCAATTTTTTGAATGAATCAGGCCCCATGTTTATATCTGTAAAAGTCCATGTGGGAGATGGAGGATGGGATAGGTTATTTACAGTAGCTTCACCTGGGGAAGGAAAGCAGAGCACCAGCTGTATACTGTATATATGAGCCTTGTCTCCTGTGCCCCTGCCTTAGAGTGCCTACATTTGCTATGCAGCAAAAGAGTTTCTCTCCCTGCTTCCTTCCTTTCCCCCTCCCTCTACCTGCTTTCCCCATTTTTGCTTATAAAGAGACTACTTTCCTGGAGGCAAAATGGCAGTTGACACAAGGAACCACAGTTAGAGCTAAGTCCAGGCTCACACATGGGGAGAGCTACTGGAAATTAATGTTTCATGTTACTGTCTTTGAATTCTAGTAGGTTTTAAATTTGAGAAGTTTTGATTAACTTTGTGAATAGGGCACATATTTTTGCTTTTGATTGCCTCTGGAACCTGCCATTTCTTGTGGTTTTCTAATAGCTGTATCAGAGGGCAGAATATGGCTCTTCCCCCCCCCCCCCCCGCTTATCTCCTTAAATATTATAAGATGATCCTGGTATGTATCTGCTTCGTGAACATTGAAGATCTTTTTCTAGGTCCTCCACAGCCTGTGAATCCCCCTAGACCTTTCAAGCATAGTGAGCGGAGAAGAAGATCTCAGCGGTTAGCCACATTACCTATGCCTGATGATTCTCTAGAAAAGCTTTCTTCTTCCTCTTCAGCCACTGATGGGAAAGTATTCTCCATCAGTTCTCAGAATCTACAAGAGTCTTCAGTACCAGAGGGTAATGTATATTGATTTCCTATAAAGCTAAACGTAAGGGAAGATAAATAACAACAGATATTTGAATATTAAGTTTTCTTATGTCTCTTAGACTTATAAGCTATGAATATGAATCTGGTGAATCTATGAATATCTATCTGGTGCCTTTTTTGCTGGGTACTGGGTAGATACCAGTGATCTACACTGATCTGAACTGAACCAGTTTCTCTGTGTTAATATTACGGTTTTCTTTTCTTTTTAATTTTATATAGTGCCTGCTGTTGCACATGTGCCACTCCAAAAGCTGGGACCCTGTCTCCCCCTTGATTTAAGTTGTGGTCCAGAAGTCACAGCACCCCGAGCCCCAGATTCCTCCTCTTCTGGGGGAGAATGTTCCAAGGAAGAAAGGGGGGAGACACAGTTGGTTGCAAACTCCTCCTCCAAAGTAGTGAGCGATGTGAAAGGACCTGCAGCAGCTCTGGGTAAGGAAAATCCCCCTTCTAAGGTCTTCCAATGCTTTTAAGGTAGTATCTAATTTTGATGGAGTTTCTCTGTTTTAAAATTCTTTTGTGTGACCATTTTCACTATTCTCTGGACATACTTTGTGTCATTTTTTTTCTTTTTTCATTCTCTTTTCTCCCTTTTACTTTTTTTTTTTTTTTTTTTTCCCAAGACAGGGTTTCTCTGTAGTAACTCTGGCTGTCCTGGAATTCACTCTGTAGACCAGGCTGCCCTCAAACTCACAGAGATCCTCCTGCCTTTGCCTTCCAAGTGCTGGGATTAAAGGCATCTGTTGCCACCACCCAGCTACTTTTATGTGTATGTAATATATGTTGTTGCAGCTGGAGCTGGCAAATTCCAGTTACCTAGTCAGATCACCCTAGCAAGTTTTAGGCCATCTAGGACTACATAGCAAGACTCTGTCTCAAAACAACAACACTAAATAAATTCTATGACATGCATATTTTTACCACTAGAAATTACTAGAGTTAAATACAATTACAGAAATTCTTAGTCTTGAAGCAAGAAGATATTTCAGAGTTCTTAGGTTTACAAACTTCAGAAGAGTTTAATGAAGTCTAAAAAAAATTTAGATTGAATTTAATTTTTTTACTGGTGTCATAAGTGTAATTCCATATTTGGGGACAAAATCTCCTTTCTGAATATCATTTGTATAAAGTTTTGAGGGACTCCAGCCTATAACAGCAACCATATTTAGCTCATTTTTAAGTAATTTTTATTGTTTATGATCTGAAAACATTGATGATATTTTTATTGTCAATCTTTTAAATCTGACACAGTTCATATTTCTTATGTATATTACAATTTTATAAAAAGAATATATATATATATATATCTATATCTATGTAGATATATATATAATTTTCAGAAGTCAAATAGAACTTTTCAATTGTCTTCTTCCTAGTAAATTACTAATTTGGAACTGGCTGGTAAGAAATTTAAGTCAAATTATATCAGGAGACAAGTATAAAGTAGCCAGTTGTGTTGGAAATAATTGTGTTTAACAACATCTTCCTTAAAGAATGTGGCATCACTTCTGGGTGAAGCTAAACTAAAGCTTGCTCTGTTCTGTCCATGCTATGCATGGAAATAATGACAACAGTAGCTTAATTTAATGTGCAGCCTTTAACTTGTTCTTTCTTTTCAAGTAGCAATGTTAGTACTAGTAAGTACATAATTATCTATAATTCCATTTTGCCTTCAAAGATTTAAATTGGTTTATACATGATAAGGTTTCCTTATTTATAAATAAAAAATGCACACATCTGAATATATATGGTTTTTGAGAAATTGTTCTTAATTTCTCAGATCTGATCCCTTGTCTTTGGATATCATCTAAACCTGATCTCAGAGTAATTCAGTTTACTTTCTCCTTTTTGCACAAATTCCTGAATTACTATTGACCTTTTGAGGTCTATATTGGTAAAGGTCTATATTCACTTCTTTAACAGTCTGGTGCTCCTTACTGCACTGAATATATGAGAATGATCTCGATGTCATAATAATGTGTACCCATTGGGAAAATGACTTTTCAATGTGTATGTGAAGATATTTCTATGTTCCTTAGAATATGAATATATATAATTTGAATTGATTTAATAAGACTGAAATACAGATTGATGTACGTACATGTCCTAATAGTGTCTGGTAGCACTGGAGTGATAACTTGGTGGTTAAGAGCACTGGCTACTCTTCCCAAGGCCCTTGAGTTTGATTCCCAGCAACCACATAGCAGCTCACAACCATCTGCAACTCCAGTCTCAGGGGATCCAGTGTCCTGTTCTGGCCTCTTAAGGGCATAGTACACATGTGGTACATAGACATACATACGAGCAAAGCACACACACACACACACACACACACACACGTCTTTTTTTTTTATGTGTATGTCATGTCAGCCATTTTGTATGTTCTAAACATAAAAGCCTTGTTTGTACTAAACAACTAAAATCATTTGTCCAGATGATTTTGTTTCTAACCAGGGGATTAACTTTGTTCTCTTTTGTTTTGTTTTGTTATGGTTACTTGTTTTCTCTTTAAATTCCTGATTTGTAGATATTTGGCTGACCACCATGGGGAAGTAGTTCTTGTTTTTGTTCATAATGTTGAGTTGTACAAGGGTAAAGGAAAAGCTCAACCATTGTCTTCTCATTTTAACTGTTATCAATAACTATTTGGAAAGTTTGATGGGATATAGGTAAGCTGATAAAGTATTCACCCTTTACATGAGAGTAGAGAGAATAAGGTGTCTTATATAATTCCTGCCATGTAAATGAAGGCAATCCAGATTGGTCAGTGTTCAGTCCTGGGCAGTTAAGATAACCCAGCCACTTGCATATAATTTCACATTGTGTAACTTTGTTGTGAATGAGGGCAGCTCTGTGACAGCTCCCTGTGTCTAATTTTGTTTGGCTGTTCAGTTTTGGTTAAAGGAACTCTAGTTTTTCTGTTTAGGGGATACTCCCAGAGCTAGATTTGTACTGGAGACCCAGTACATCTCTCATTCATGACCTTCCCTCCACAGAAATTGAAAATAGCAAGAAAATTTCTAAAGAAAAAGTGCAAAGTATGAATTTTCATTCACTGAATTTGTAGATCTTTTTGTGGAACTGTAATGATCCTTGGTATGTGTGCGAGTGAGTTTAACATTAAGAGCACAGTGTGCAGCGGTTTTTGTTTGTTTTTGTTTCTAAGGACAAAAGTTCATTTGGCTTAAAGTTGTAGTGGAGATAGTCTACCATGACAGGGAAGTCAAGATGGCAGGAGCAGGAAAAGGTTCATCATATCACATTCAGTTAGGAAACAGAGAAAGATGGATGCTAGTGCTCTGCTTGCTTTCTCCTTTTTATTCAATCCAGGACCTAGCCCATTAAATGATGCTGCCCACATTTAGACTGGGTCTTCCTACCTCCATTAACCCAATCTAGATAACTGCTTATGGCAAGCAATGTGTGGTTTTAAATTAGCTACTGAAAGCTGGTGTATATGTGATCATATAGACTCTACATTGTAGAATGTACACACAGTATTTGAATGGAATGGAGTAAGATTTTAATTCATTTCTGTGACTCTTTTGAATGTTTCTTTTTGAGGAAAGTAATGAAATTTATGCCATATTCTTTTATTTAAAATTGTGTCCATTTGTTTCACTTTCATTGAACTTCTATGTAGTCTGCATGCTTTCTCTCTCTCTCTTCTCTCTCTCTCTCTCTCTCTCTCTCTCTCTCTCTCTCTCTCTCTCTGTGTGTGTATCTTTCTTTCTTTTTATTTACTGTATTTCTATCATGGAGGTAGTTTTGTTTCTTTGAGACAGGATCTCACTATGTATATAGCCCAGGTGGTCTGGAACATGCTATGTACCACAGGCTGATTTTTCTTGCCTTAACTTCCAAAGTGCTGAATTGTAGGCATATGCCATCATTATCTGGCTTTTTAAATATTTTTGTTACCTAATTGTTCTATACTATCTATACTATTTTGAATTTATTTTAGATTTCTGTTTGCTCCCAATGTTGATATACATCTAGAGTCAAAGGACCAGGTTTTTGTTTTTTGTTTTTTTTTCTTTATATACCCTTATAAATGTATGTGTACATGCATTTAGTGAGTATTTATGCTAATTATAAGAAATAAATTCTGTTTCTATTTTAAAATTTCTCTAGAAGGCATTATTTACAAGGACTGTGTTAGCAGCTTTTTAAAGTTGAAACTCCTAGAGAGTTTAGACTGATGAGAATGTTAGTTAACTAGGAAGTAGTTTAGCAAACTTAGGACTCTAACAGGTTAAACTTTGCTTTTAATTGTTTTTCCAATAGAATTATGAGCTTGCACTAACTGATCTACATTCTTCCACTGGGATGGATGCCAACATGACTGACTCTAAGGTTCGGAATACTGTTGCTGCCCACTTTAGCAATAAGTAAAAATAAAAGAGAAAGAAAAGAAATGGTACATTTCTAAAAGTTAAAAAAAATAATGCCTTTGTTTTTGTGTTATTATCAGAATGCTTTTTCTAACAGCCAGTGCATCTGAGGAAGAGACACAGCTTCAGATGCCTTGCTTTTCTTACTCTCTGGGAGGCTGAATAGATGAAGTTTCTTAGAAAGGATCTCTTTTCAAAAAAGATCATTCTGACCTGAGCCTGAGGGCATCTGTGTTCTGTCTAAATACCGCCTTAAAGGGAAAGGACACAAAGCACTGAAATATAGAATTGGTACTCAGGAAGCTCAGCATCTAGGAAGAAATCAAACTAGTAACTGAAATAGACATATAAATGAGAATTATTTATTGCAAGATGTAGAATCCATAAGGGGTATAAAGTGGAGCAAGGAGAAGATGCCTCAGTGGGTAGAGGTGCTTCCTGACCCTGAGAACCTGAGTTCCAGTCCTCTGATGCACAGGATGGAAGGAGAGAACTGACTCCATCCAGTAAATTGTACTCTGACTTCCACAGGTGCACCATGGCACACATATACATATACCACACACACACTAAATAAATAAATAAATAGTTTAGATACAGTTTTGAAAGTTTAAAAAAGAGGCACAAGATATTGTTTACAAGAGAAGAAAATGGAAAATATGATCCTCAGGAGACCTCAGACACAGGAGGAGGTGTGCAGGAACCATCTGCTTGTCCTCTGTTTTCAATTCTTTTAGCAAAACTTAAATAAATTAAACTTCCTTCACACTCATTTTTTAAATTTTTATAATGGAAATTTTATAGTAGGTAATGTCTGTGGCCAGTTCTAGCTCTAAAATTTTGGTTACTTACTTATTATATCATTCATCATGCATTTCATGGAATCTGAATTTATTTAAAAGAAAAATGGTGATATGATAGTATTAGCTTTCACTTATAATTTTCACATAGTTACAGAAATTGGAGCTATTCTTAGTAGCCTGCATTAAGTCAAAATTAGAGTTAGTATATTATATGAATATAACTCTAAACATTTTTAGTTAGGCCTGTGTTGGAAGATACATCCTTTAGTTATAAACTTTTATTTTCGTATTTTGGAACAAGTCAATATGAACATATCAAGCAATATTTGTTTTAATGCAGAATATTTTAGTTAATGTGAATGCATGTATTAGATTGATAAGCATATGAGCACTCTATAATATGAGAATATACATTATTAGCAGGTCATTCAATATCTGACAAAGTTTAGTTTTAGATGGAATTTTCAGTTTATTTTTAGATGAAATTCAATGTGATTTATTGAATTCATTTTTAAATGCAATTTTAAATGAAATGTGGAAATAAAAAAATGTAAATGAATTCATTGATTGTCACAGTTGAGAAAGGAGGGCTCTGGTAATGAGTCCAGGGAGTACATTGTCTCGTTAATATCACACATTGTATGTGCTATCACCAAGGAAAATCAGAGATGGGTCTGAGACTACTCTACATGAGGATGGCAGTGGGTATGCATGCTCTGACTGTAGCCACCGTCCAGATGGTATTCATTTCTATCTCGATATTTGATGTTGCCTTTTAAAGTTACTTCTGAATTTATTTTCCAGAGCTGTCCATAACAAAACTGTAACTATGTTTTCTGTAATTTACATTACCCTCCCCCCCCCACCACCACACACACACACAATGTTCATGGCTTTTCAGGAGTTGGTCTTTTCATTGTTATCTTGTAGTGCTCTGGAGGCTAGAAAACTTACCTCTCCTTACTCTGCAGTGTACTGTGTAGGAGAGTGGTCAGTGTTTTCCTTTTCTTACTGGAGTCAGGGTAGCTTTTTGCTTTTGTCCTTGTATTACAGTGGCTCTTTATTTGAAGAAAATGTTCCCTTTAGAAAATTTAAAGATCATCCTTTATATTAATATCTTAATATTTAGGTTTGCAAATTGTAGCACATGGTAAAATAATACTCATATCTTATAAAAACAATTGCATTATTTTGTTGAATTCTAGAAAAGATCTGTTTTGTTTTTCTATTTGTATATGCTTCTTAAAATTTTGCCAGTGTTGTAGATCCATGTGTTCATGTTAATGCCCTTACTGTTATAAAATGTTGGCAACCCCTTGTCAGGTCCCAGCTTTTGCAAGTTGACCATCTGTGAAGTCTTAGGCAGGAAGCCAGTGCACTCTGGAACTAGCTTTCCTAGAACCACACAGGATGGCTGTGTGTTCTGCTGTGACATCCCTGGTCAGCAGTGCTGGCCTGCCGCCATTATCTGTTCTCCACTTACCTAAACTCTCTGAGCGCAGCCATATGACAGTTCTCTTGACATCCTTTCCTCACCCTAAACAATCCCAAGTCCCTATGTCTTTCACCTGGCGATCTAGCCCTCCAGATTAGGGACAAGGATGCCCCTCTGCATGCTGTGCTACCATTAATGCCTAAGCAGCGCTTTCCTCTTTGTTTGGTTTGTAGGTGGTTTCTTAATTTTAAGAAAACCACATTACATGTATAGTTTCTGTGATGCAGTAGTCAGCAGAAGGAAGTAATGAATGTGTTCACTTGTCTTGATAAATAGGGAAATGTTACTGTGTTTATCTTTGTTGTGGGGTCTCTTTCATTCTTTCTGTCACAATCAATGTAATTATCAATATTCTTATTAATATTAAAGTTTCTAGAGCCTTGTTGCCACATAAATTGTGTGATTTTTTTTTGGTAGTTTTATGTTTAGGCTATATAAAATATTGAATAATATAAATTTGACATGGTTAGTATGAATTGATTTTTAAAAATCAAGAAGAAATCTTGTAGCAGTACACCTATGGTGTTGCTCAGCAATCAAGACAAGGAGGCATTTTCATAGGTGCAAATAAACCCTGCAAGATCTCAGCAGAGGGAACCATCTGTCCTGGCAAGTGCCATTCTGAACAGTGGAACCCGATCATCTGATCTCAGGTATTTTTATTAACAGAGAAGCTCCTCAGGTGTTCTGTTGATAACACATGCAGATCATGAGGAATTAAGCATCTTTTATATAAAGTTAACACTTGAAGACAATACAAAATGCCAAGGCCTAGGCAGCCTTTCCCCCAACAATGCACAAAACAACCATTTTAAACATAACTAGAAATAAACTTCTGTAACAGTTCCCCCCTTTCTGTATAAGCCAATCAAAAAATCTCTACAATACAATTTAACACTACACTAGCAAAACTGTTTATAAGAGGAACAATTGTGAAGCTTGCTAGAATGCACAGGATTCAATGAAACTAAATATTTATCAAGCTTTTCATAATGTCCAGCATGGTTGTATCTGGCAATTTCTAAAGAAACGTTTGAGTTCAAAGTTCTGTAGAACATTCCAAAGGCTTCATAATGCAGCAACCGTTAGACCGGATTCTTTTAGCAAGTCTTTTCTCAGCATCATTGCAGGTGAACCTTGTCTGTAGGAAGGGTTTCCTTGTTGGGTGGAGTTCTCATCACCATAGCCCAGATGTGTCTTGTCAGTATCTAGACAACTTGTCTTTCTCTTATTAGACTCTAGTCGGGTTTGCAGAAAAAAAAAAAAAATAGTCAGTTTAAATCAGCAGCTTCTTGGCTCCAAGCCATAGCTTCCACAGCAAGGGGTTCTGGGCAGGTGGGAAGAATCTCCAGCCAAAACAACCTGATGGTTTAGCATTCTTTTCCATCACTCCTGTGGGGAGACATACAACCTTCTTCATAGATCCCAAACACAAGACTCTGAACTTCACAGAGACACATACAAAGCAGCTATCAGCAAACTCAGTTTGTAAAAAAGTATTCTCTGGCTCCCATTTCTCATGCTTCAGTTGCTGCCAGCAGTGGAAGGGAGAGTGGCTAGCTGCTTGCTGCACCCTGTTCTTAGCCACACCATTTCCCTACACTTTGGTCAGCTCTGGAGTTTCTTTCTTTTTTTCCTTGTCTCCACGTTGGATGGAGCTGGCATGATGTTGTGCCCTTTTATTTGCCTTCTCCCCCTGGCTGGTGTGCCTCTTGTACCAAATAGTTACCGTATGACTCACAAGAAAGACAGGCATTTTCAGATCAGGAAAAGCAATTGGAACCTTGCTTTTTTCCCTGCTCCCAATTGAATTCTTTGTTTTTACCCTGAAAATGTATCCAAAACATAGCTCTCATCTCAGAGTTTTCTTTGTCCTTACAACTCTCTCTTATAGAGCTTTCCTTTTATTTCTGGCTCCCTCTGAGGAGTTTATTCTTTCTTATTTATTAATTTTCACTGCTTACCTCTTCATAGAGGCATATTTCTTTTCTCTCCTCTTCTTTCAGAAGACTTCTCAGTTTTTTGTATATATATCTTTCTATTAATACCTTAATCTCTGTCCTTTGGGAACTGTCCTGAGCATACTTTACCAGACTTTGAAGTCTGGAGAGTTTCTTTCTTTTCTTCCTTGTCTCCACATTAGATGTAGCTGGCATGATGTTGTGCCCTTTTTTGCCTTCTGCCCTTTTTTTTGTGTGCCACTTGTAGCAGATAGCTACTAGATGGCTCACAAGAAAGACAAGGACTTTTCATAGGTGCAAACCATGCCAGACCAGTGCCATTCTGTACAGGTGAACTCTGATATCTGATCTCAGGGGTTTTTATTGTCACTCAAGCTCCTCAGTTGTTCTATTGATAGCACATATAGATCATGAGGAATCAAACATCTTTTACATAAAGCCAATACCTACAGACAATACAAAATGCCAAAACCTACGTAGCCCTTCCCCCAACAATGCACAAAGCAACCATCTTAAATATAACTAGAAATAAACTTCTGCAAAAAAATCTAATAAACTGAATGTAATAAAAATGTACTTTTTATACTCCAGTATTTTTCGTAGATTAACTGGAGCCACAAACAAGACATTGAGAAATGTTAGCCTTGAGAATTATTGTGCAGAGTTGTAAAGCTTCATTAAGGGAATCTGTGTTGTTTTGGTTACACTTAGTGAGATGGAATATTTACAGATGTAACTTGGACTACTAGGGTAGTACATGTCATTAATATGGTATATTTTGATGTGTATTTGTACCGTTGCATTTCACATTTATGTAGTCCAAAAATGATTAGCAAAATAGTTCTATTGTGTTCTTTTTGTTACCTAGCAATAAGGGATTCATGTGATGGTATACATTTGATGAAATCCACATGTATAACTTGATTTTAGGAAATAAGAGGTCAAATATGAGCTTATATGTTATTGAAATAACTGTTATGTGTTATTAAAAACCAGTATACCTTATTATGAATTTAAATATTTCATTATGGTACTATGAATAATATCTGTGTCCAATTTGTCATAGAATCAGCAGTGCTATATGGTCCCGCCATTCAAAAGGCTTTCAACAGCTTCTGGGTTGCCTAAGGCTGTTGCGCTGCATCAGCCTTCATTGATGGCCAAGGGCCATTGCATAACTTCTCTTTATGGTTAGAACACTATTTATGCTATCTCTGAAATAATGTAGCCTCTAGTTACCCACCCAAAAAGAGAAAATAAAGCAACATATTTACCAGTGACATAAGCAGTTTATATACTCTATCTCATACAATCATTTATAAACAGTGGTAGGTACTTTTACTCATCGTAACAATAAGGAAACAGAAGTATGGAGGCATTAAGCCACATACTTAAGTCATACAATTTTGAACTGTGGAAGCCAAGAATTTAACCCAGGTGGTATGAAGGAACTTCTGCAAATATTCCTTGAATAAGTTTTGGTTACTAGTTAAGATAATACAAACTTTCTGGAGATGGGGAGATTTAGAGTTTTGTAAGCAGTTGTAATTTTTAAAACTGTGCCATATTTTTATCTTCTGACTAAACTTACATCTTGTCCCCTAACCCGCAGGAATACTGAAAACAGAAAAAAAAGTGAAATTGGAAGAAAAAAGCTCCACTGCATTTGGTATGGACAGAAAGTAATCTTTAAGCAAAAGACTAGAAAGCTTGACAGAGAGGACAGCATCTGTCTCTTCCCTTCCCTGCTAGGCTCCTTAAGGTGCCCGAGGTCACCTGCTTCTGAACTTAGCAGTTAGTCAGCTTCAGATGCACCTGTTGGCCAGTACATAGCTTGTACTTAGGTATATTCTATGGGGATTCTCTGGCTTTCTCTGAGTACTGTGCTTCTGAACATCTCTGGTTAAAACTGGATCGCTGTTTAAAGATAAGCCTCCATCTAATGTTATTGAGACTTAGAGTAAGGGGTGATACACTAGTCATTCTTTTCATACTTTCTTCTTCAGTATGCCTTATTAAAAAGTTTCTGACTTTGCTACTATCTTTTCTACCTTATGTTGAGTAATGACTAAAAGTTATGATATGATGGGTGACAATATGAAGTAGTAGTTATGTTAGCTAACTGGAAAATTGTGAGCTAACCCATTCTGAGCTAGAAAATAGCTTCTAGAATATCTGTTCTGTTTTAATTTGAGATCCAGTGTCCTAATGTACTATAAAAATGCATTTATCTTCTTTAAAGTACATATGATTAAAGAAAAGAATACCTTTTGGATTTTTGGAAATAATCAATAGAATGAAATACTTTTTTCTTCCTTGTTCTTTTCATTTATGTATACATAGGGAGCTATTTAAATACTGAAAGAGTTATGTATAGATTAATTTGATTAATTTTGTTTTTCTTTTCTGAAAGAAAACAGCCATCCATCTTTTTTAAACTTTCTAAAACCTTATTAAATTATATATAGAAATGCTTATTATCCATAGTGAGATCTTTTTTAAATTATGGAATTTAACTTCTTGGCACATATTAGGAATTTTAGTCTATTACGCATTTAAAGATTTTTAACTACTGTCTGTGTTAACTTTAAGGTGTCAGGAGTTGGGATTTTTCAACACTGCTAATGAAGATCCCCTCTTATAGTCCAATAAGCTAAGCAAGAGTTCCAGACTCATGACACGAACAGTTTAATTGAATCCATCCACTCTGGGCAGGTGACTGGAATCACTGATGAAAACATAAATGCTGCTTTGAGGGTAACCACAAAGGAGCAACTAAGGATCACTCACGATTATTGAAGGATTTGCTTTTATTTATTTTAGGCAAAAGGAAAGAAAAGGATAAGGAGAGAAAAGAGAAAAGAGACAAAGATCACTACAAACCGAAGCAGAAGAAAAAGAAGAAGAAGAAAAAGAAATCTAAGCAGCATGGTGAGTATGCTGAGATATGTTATACAGTATTTTGAGTTTGTTCAACTCTTTTTCCCCACCAAGTGGAGGTATGATGAGATAACCGTATTGTTGAGAACTGAGACATTCTTGTAACTTTCCTTTGTCTTGTCATTTCAAAAACACACAACTCTGTTTGATAAACTAAGTTGCAACTAACTAGAGTCTTTTATTTTCAACATTATGGTAGAGTAAGTACTATGATCACAAACCCTTTAACATGATGAAGTTCCCCCTTCCCTGCATATATGTATATATATACATAGTCTTTTTTTCTTTCTGTGGTGTGTGTGTGTGTGTGTATGTGTGTACAATTGTGTACACATATGTGCATTTGCCCATCCCTGCATGTGTGGAAGTCAATGATCAACATGTTGTCTTCCTCTATAGTTCTCTCTTATTTTTTGAGATAGAATCCTTCAGTGAACCTGAAACCAAAGCTTATCATTCCACCTAAACTAGCTGTCCAAGTATCCTTTGGGTTCTGCTTGTGTCTGCTCCTCAGCCCTGGAGTTGCAGACACACTCCATGATGCCTGGATTTTATATGGGTGTAAGGGATTGGAACTCAGGTCTTCATCCTTGAGCAGCAAGCTCTATACCCACTGAGAATTTTACACAGTCAAAGTGAAGGAATGATTCTAAATTCATGATTATAATGTTCTTTAAATATACTTTGCAGAATAAGTGAAAAATATATGGTTTATAAAAGCCAACAGAATTTTGTACCAAAGGAATAAGGGAACCCTAAAAAATACACTCAAAAACATAAGGAAAATGGTGACAGAAAGAAGGTGTGAGGTACAGAAGACAGGCTAATTAATGAGCACACAGGACATGTGTGGTCAGTCTCAGCATTGACCTTACAAAACAGTTTGAAGAGATAAGAAAATAAAATACTAGAAACTAAAATATATAATACTAGTTTCTATATTGGAAGATAATTACTTATAGTTCATTGCTTTGAGTTCTTGAATGAAGTTCTTGAATGAATGCTAATAGGTTCTTAAGAAGTTCAATTTGCATGCTTAGACTTCTAAGCAAGGAATGGTGGCCCATACCTGTAGTCCCAGAACTCAGGAGGTTGAAGTAGGAGGATTTACACAGATTTGAGGTCAGCTGGGCTATGTAGTAAGTTCTAGAACAATGTGGGCTACAGTATACAGTATACAGTATTGGACCTTGTGTCCAAAAAAAAAAAATTTTATATATATATATATATATATATATACACACACACACACACACACCAAAGTATAGTAGGGTAGGGTATAATTTCATAAATACAGAGGGGGAAACATAGTAAATGAGCTATTTACATCCAAAGAAGGAAATTTGGCTGAAAATTAGAAAACAATAAATTATAAATAAGGTGTTAGAAATAATATATCATTAGTTATACCTTATACCTATAAAAATGAATAATAGAAGTGAGGTAATAGCTCAATCTATATACTTCTTGCCTTGCAAGTATAGAACCCAAGTTTGTTCCCAGGACACACCTAAAAATTCCAGGTATAGCCCACACTTGTAATACCAACACTGGGGAAGCACACAAGAGGATCTCTGGGCCTTGCTAACCAGCCAGCCACTCTAGCTGAATTAGTAAGTCCAGGAGAGACTCTATCTCAAAGCAAGTAGATATTATTTCTGAAGATACCATCCAAGGTTTTCTACCAACTTCTCCATGTGTGTGCACCCAGATATACAGATACATACATAATTCACTTATAAAATGAGTAGGCAGCATATTTGTGTTGGCCAACTTTCCATTGCTATGATAAAGTTCCTGGAGAACCACCTTAAAGGAAGAAAGGGTGTTGTAGCTCATAGTATTAGAGGTTCTGTTACATGGTTATACCGCTGCATTGCTTTGTAGCCTGTGGTAAGGTAGGACCCTATGGCAAAGAGTGTATGAAGCCAACTGCTCAGCTTGTGGCAAGCAGCCAAGAAGAAAGGAAAAGGGAAGAGATTGGTGATAAGATATATCCTTCAAGGATATACCTCAGAGACTTGCCTCCTCCAATAGCCTACTGGTAGTGGATCTTAAGTGATAAATTTTCTAGTGGATTCATCCATTGGTACAGTTAGGGTCCTCATGATCCATTCACCTTCCAAAGACTCACTTCAGAGCTTCTGAGTGCTGATGCATGGAAAGCAAGCCTTTAGTGTATGTGCATTTGGAGGGGACATTTCCAATGCAGCCAATAACAGTAATTTATTTTTAAAATTATACATTATATAAATGATATATGCAAATATAAGGGCAGGTAAGATAAATGTTGAAAATAAAAACAGGAAAAACTGTGATAAGCAAATATCAGAAAAATTAGAGTAGATAAATGAATAACAAAATATTCAAAAAGCTAGAGATAGATTATCATGTATTGACAAAAGTATGGTCCACTTTATATCTTTTTAGATACAAACTTTAGACATAAATTTCAGAATGTTATCACTAAATAATGTTATCATATCTTTTTTAGCAATTAATAAATTAAGAGTAAACAATATTCTCGTTGGGAGTCATGGCACACATCTGTAGCTTTTGGGAGGCAGAGTCAGGCAGAGGCAGTGGGATCATTCACTGCAAATTCCAGGGCAGCCTAATCTACCTGGGAAGTTCCAGGCCAGCCATAGCTACATAACAAGACCCTGTCTCAGACACTACCAGCACCTGCTCCACTAAAACAAATCAAAACAGAACAAAAATATACCCTATAAGGATGAGAAGCAACCTTTTAATATATTACAGCTGATATAAAGACCTGAACAGGGCACCAAACTCAGCAGCTACAGAATGAAGCTCTTGTCACAAGCAGTTTTGAAACTATGTGATACACCTTTAAACAAATCAGAAAAAAAAATTAAACATGAGTGTAATGCAGACCTATGATGTGTCTGACCACAGTTGTCCTTTAGAAGCAGTTTCACAGAGATAAATAGAATTGCTCTATTGGTTTAGAAATGACGCATCGCAGTACTCATATCCTGAGTGTGTTGTTTCCAAGTATGTGCCACCGTACCCAGTCCTTTAAAATGATACTTATAAAAGCAAAATATATTTTCACTATTAACACAGGTTTACAGCTTAGGGATTAGAAGTGAGCTAGGGAGATGGCTCACTTGGTAGAGAGGCTGATTTCAATGACCTGAACCCATGTAAAAAATCCAGGTGTGTGATACAAGCTTGTAACTCTAGAGCTGGGAAGGTGGAAACAGGTGGATCTTTGGGGCTCTCTGACCAGATAGCCTAGCCTACTTGTCAAGTCCCAGACCAGTGAGAGACCCTGTTGCAAAAAAAGTAAGAATAAAAAGGGTGGGCACTGCCTGAGGAACAACACCCAATGTTATACTCTGTCTTCCACATACATTTGAACATAGATATGCTATCCACACTCAAGCATGCACAAGCACACATATGAATGAGGTCAAATAATCAAGAATGAATGAAAAATAGAAAAATAAGGAATAAAAATGAACAAAGATTAATAAGGTAAACAATGCTAATGAGAAATTTTAAATGCTATTTAACTGATTGAGAAAAATGATAGAATGCACACAAATGATATGAGGAATATACTGAAGACAATTACATGTTCTTCAGAATTGTTTTTAACTGCTCATTTAGACAGCTTAAACCAGTAACTTGAAAAGTTAGATGGAAAGGTAAAGATTAAGTTCAAGGTAAATAGTCTCTAAAGCTTAAAAGAAATGTAACTGATATGTTGAAACCTCCCTAAAAGAAGTTTTTCTGTTCTCTTCTAACCATTAAAGAAAAGATTTTATATTTTCTTGGGTTTTTTTTCCAGTTATTTTGTCTTTCTTACCTATAATTCCAGTGTGTTAGGAAGTTGATACAGGAAGATGACTTTAGTGCAGAAGATTGAAACCAGCCTGTACAACATAGTGGAGCCATCCTCAAAAAATAAGTAAATAACTTCAAAATTAGAGAAAAGATGGAAACTTCTCATAGTGGGATTGAATAGTACCCTCTCCAAATATATATTCAAGTACTAACACCTTGTAGACACGGGCTTTACTATATTTGGCAATAAGGTATTTCCTGATGTGATTAAAAATATCTGAGAAAGAGGCATCAGGATTTACGGTTGACCCCTAAATGCAGGATTTTGAGACTCAGATATGAGAAGGCCCTTTGTATGAAGATGGAGGCAGGGAATGAGGTGATGGAACTTTGAGCAGTAGCCCTCAGCGATAGCTTAAGAGGCATGGAGGGCTTTGTTTCCAGTCTCAGAGGGAGCCTGGGTCTGTCAGTAACACCTGGCTTGGGCCTGAAGAACTTTGAGAGAATATACTTGTTTTAATTTATGGTACTCGTGGCACCCATAGGAAACTAATATAATTCCAAGTGTGTCTTATGTGATTTAAATGACTGTTGGCAATTAAAATGGACAATCACAGATTTTATTTCTAACAATAATTGCAAAAGCCATAAATATTATAGAATTAATCTAGCAGTTCATGGGAAGGATATGAACAGTAAGTGGAATACAAAGGTGATTTAACATCAGAAAATCAGTTCATGAAATTCAACGCAGTAAAGGTAAAGGAGAAACATTATGACCTCCATAAGTCTACAAAACCATTTGGTGACATATGCACTTATTCTCTTAAACCAAATAACTGAGTATAAACTTATTTAGAAATATTAGGTAAGGTCTAAGTAAATAGAATTCATGTTCATAGGTTGGATGTTTTAGTATCAAAGAGATGTCAGTTAATGCTGAATAGATCTATAAAGCTAGTGCTTTTTTTATACTGAAAATGGAAGAGTAAAAAGCTAATAATACTAGTTATTTCTGAAGAAGACTGTTGATTACTACTTCACTGTTTTTATGGTAAAGATGAAATAGGTAGTTCAAAGCAGATCCCTGTGCTTTTATACAGAGCTAGCACTGAAGGTTAGAGGTAAAAGAGAAAGCTTTTTTGTTTGTTTGTGTGTGTGTGTGTGTGTGTGTGTGTGTGTGTGTGTATATATATATTTTTTTTTTTTGAAGCGGGGTTTCTCTGTTGTAGCTCTGGCTGTCCTGGAATTCACTGTAGACCAGGCTGGCCTCGAACTCACAGAGATCTGCCTGCCTCTGCCTCCCAAGTGCTGGGATTAAAGGTGTGTGCCACCATTACCCAGTGAGAAAGCTTTTAATAAGTGGTGTTAGAGCAATTTCTTCTCCACATGGGGGAGACAAATGAAATTGAACTGATAGACTCCATGCATGAAAACTAAATTCAGGTTTATTAAAGGATAAATGTATGAAGAAAAAACCCATAAAGCTTTGAAAGATAGTGTAGGAAAATATGTTTATATGATCACAGGTAGAAAAGGATCATTGAAGTGTGTACCCTAGAGGGAAAGGTTGAAAATGACTATATTAAAATTTAAGACTTCGGTTCCTAAAAAAAAAAAAAAAATTCAACAAGATGGGAAAAGACAATCATCAGTGTATAAGAAACAATTCTATCACATATGCCTGATGAAAGATTAGCATTTACAATATTAAACTCGGGCTGGAGAGATGACTCGGCAGTTAAGAGCATGTACTGCTCTTTTAAAGGACCAGACACACACATAATGTGAAAATAAATCTATAATGTATTTAGCTTTTACAAATAAAAAATTATTAAGTGTAGCCAAGCAAGGTAGTACATTTCTGTGACCTCAGAACTCAAAATCTGAAGCAGTATTGTAAGTTAAAGGACAGCCTGGACCGTAGTGAGTTCTAGTGTAAAAGCCTGGAAAATATAATTTATATCTGTGATGTTGGTAAAAAATGACAAGGTAGGTAGTATCAGATGTTGCTGAGGAAATGGAAACAACTGTACCATTGTTGTGGAAAGTGGTTTGAATGTCAGCACATGGAGTTAGAAAAGTTGCTACACAACCTAAACATTGCTGAGGAATCTCACCTGCTAACCCACAGCAAATCCACCAATAAACACAGACCTCTGTGAGTAGCTCAACTCTCCAGGAGAAGACATGTGTTCCTCCAGTGGGGTCCACATCACAGGATAAAACAGTGAATTGCATCTACCAAATGCTAAGCTCCGCATTAGGTCACCAAAGAGAATAGCTTTATTTATTTAAAACTCACAAAGTTATATTGCTAAGCAGTGTACGTTTTGAGCTTGTCAACCTCATTTTGATTCTGAATCTTCAAATTTACTATGGCAGCTTTAGAGTTAGAGAATGCGAAAATGTCATAATCTGTAGAATAATTAGATTTGCTAAGAAAGCTGGAATCTGAAGAATTTGCCTACTATGATTGCCTACTGTGATACCTCCTACCTAGATTTATATGTTAAAATTAGTTTATTAAAGGTTTAATAAATATCAAAACAGCTATGACATAAAGTATATGGTAGTGCAAAATATCCAGGTACTATTCTTGCATTTTAATAAAAATGATCTAGCTGGTCATGGATGACAGAGAAAGTGGTCGTGTGATTGTTTTGTGTGTCATCATGACTTGTGGTGACTCTTGGACCCCTGAGACTTTACTAATGTGTCTTTCTGTTTCTTATGTTACAGACTATTCAGACTATGAAGACAGTTCCCTAGACTTTTTGGAAAGGTGCTCTTCTCCACTGACTCGATCTTCTGGGAGTTCTCTGGCTCCACGAAGCACATTTACGGAGAAAACTACAACCTATCAGTACCCGAGGGCAATTCTGTCTGTTGATCTTAGTGGTGAAAGTATGTGTGACTGTTTAAAGGTTAAAGTAAGACCTAAAATTCCTCAGTATGAAACTCAAAGAGGCAGCACACATGACAGTGATTACATAAGTTAATAGGAAAATCCCAACATTAGAAATTTAAGTACATGTTTTTTGCTACCAACTAATAATGTTTTATCATTACTTATATCTTATAGGTCAATAGGTAAATGCCTCTTTAAGTAATTATGTGGGTTCAGTAGTGTTATAGTTAAAACTCAGTGAAAGTCTGTCTTAAAGATAGTCCTTTTTCTACCAAGTGTGTATCACAGTCATCAAATTCCTGCCATACACACATCTCTTGTTAAAGTAATGTCCGATTGCTTAATAAGAGTCCGAGGTTGAATTTTCCAATGCTCTTTATTAATCACAAGCCATGTCAAATCTCAGGGAATTCAATACCTGGGCGGCTAGGCAGAGACTTCATTTCTTTCCCAATCTCCCCTAAGAACTCTCTCTCCTGCTTCTCCTTAGCCCTTTTAACTTTTTTTTCCCTAGCCCCCTTTCAACATCCAGGTCTTATTACAACACATTACAATATCTTAGCATACTCTTAGCATACTGGGGGTGAGCAGAGTCTTCTCTGATCACCCGCCTGCAGTTCTTTCATGTCATGGGTCACCTTCAACTGTAAACAGTTAGTTCTATCTGTAGAGATCTCAGCAGGGCTAGCAAAAGGGTGTGAATAGGTAGGAAGCAAGGCCTGCACCCACTGCAAGGCATCTGGCTTCACAGGTACAAGAGATCAAAGCCCTTTCGCAAACCAAAACAGCACACAGGAGTAAAATATCCCACAACATGTAAGCAAAGATTTGGGCCTGTAATCACAGTGATTTAAACATAATCAAGAACTGGGCAGGCTTCTATCAATGCAGATAAGTGGTATGCTGCAAGGATCCCTGGGTGCAACCTGTCAGGTACTTGTGCAAGTCTAGTCCTGCCTGGAGGGATTGTTGAGCATTGCTTCTTCCTTCTAAAACTATACACCACAGGAAGAAAATTTCCCCTGGCTTTAGATACTGGTATCAGTGGCTTGAAAATAGAATTCTAACATGGTAGGGACCAGAGTCAGGGCATTTGGAAGGAAAGAGGAGTCTCAAATCTCATCTTCGGTAAAGCCTAGGATCCCTATAAGGACCCCAACTTCTTGACCATTTTCCTAAGTACCCTAGATTATAAAAACCAGCTTATGTTTTCTTTGGCCTGTCACTGCCTACTCTTTCCCAGGCCTAACTCATCTGTTAAGGGAGGAACATTTTTTCCCTTTACTATTAAAAATAGGCAACATGTAACTTTCAAGATCTTAATTTTCAAAAGTCTGAGATAGGAGAGAGGATTAAGAAAACGTTCCTCATACTGGGTGGTAGTGCCACATGCCTTTAATACCAGCAGAGGCAGGTAGATCTCTGTGAGTTTGAGACCAGCCTGGTCTGCAGAGTGAGTTCTAGGAAAGCAGATAGCCAGAGTTACAAAAAAGAAACCCTATCTCAGAAAACCAAAAAAAAAAAAAAAGGAAAGAAAGAAAGAAAAAAAGTCCCTCTTCCCTCTATTCTGATTACCAGTAGTGCATAGTTCCCTTTTTACATTTGGTCCAGTGGTCTTTTAGCTGGACCAGATGTGCACATCATAATCCTTGTTCTGGTCCCTTTAAAATATTACAGTCTTCAGTCCAACCACAGAACACAGAGATAGTTGAAGTTTATGAGAGGATTTTGTAAGATAAAACAGCAGCTTGGTGACTCTGGGAAACTCATAATGTCACCCATGCCATGAGCCATTAGGTTCTGCAGGTGGGCTTTTGCTTGAGGATAATGTAAGCAAGGGATGGAGCTGGACGGATAATACTTGAGAGAGTAGACACTCACAGATCTGCACCCTATTGCTGTTTGTCTGCACTACCTTGCTTGGAGAACAAAAAAGACAGTCTCTTAATTATGGTTTCTATTGCTGTGGAGAATCACCATGACCACAGCAACTCTTATAAAGAAAGACATTTAATTGGGGCTGGCTTACAGTTCAGAGGTTCATTCAAACTACCATTTCTACATTCTGTCCCCCATAGACTTGTCTCCATAGCATAATTCAAAACCGCATTCAGTCCAACTTTAAAAGTCTCCATAGTCTATCCAAGTCTCATCAACATTTCGAAGTTTAAAGTTCAAATTTTCTTTTGAGACTCATGGCAATTTCTTAACTGTCAAACCCTATAAAATCAAAACCAAAAAAGCAAATCACATACTTCCCACATACAATGGCACAGGATACCTACTACATTCCAAAAGGGAGAAAAGAGAGCATAGTGTGGAAATACTGGACCAAAGCGAGACCAAAACCCAGCTGGGAAAACTCCAAACTCTGCATCTCCATATCTGATCTCCAACTCATTTCAGCTTTGTTGGTTGCAACACACTTCTTTCTCTTGAACTGGTTCTACTTCCTGTTAGAAACCTTCCTTAGCAGGTGTCTCACAGCCCTGACATCTCCAACATTTTGAGGTCTCCAAGGCAATCCTAGCTTCATCTTCGCATCTCTATGCAGTAGCCTCTCTGTGCCCCCATGCAGGGACACCCCTGCCACATGCCTGGCCTCAGTGGCTTTTCTTAGTCACAAAGGGAGATTTTGTAACCCTTTCAGGTATCCTTGACTCTAAAGCCAGAACCATGTGCCCAAAGCTGCCAAGTTCTCTGCTTGCTGGGGCTGGAGCAGGCCTCCTCATTCAAATGCATTTCCACCAGCTTTCTGTGTTTGTTTCCTTCACTGCTTAAGCTTGGCTCTCCTGGAACTCTCTGCAGACCAGGCTGGCTTTGAACTCAGAAATCTGGCTGCCTCTGCTTCCCAAGTACTAGGATTAAAGGCATGTGCCACCACATTTGGCCCTAAGCTTTTCTTTAATTCCTTTTCACAAATTGGAAGCTTAACTGATTGGGATCTTGCCCTAAACTCACCACTCCTTTTGTTCCATTTTGGATCAGGTTTTTCTTAAAACTTTTTCCTGGTGTTCCTTTTCTCCCCAAGCTGTACATTTTGTATTTTTCCTTGCTCAACTTGCTCCTTTTCATTATAGATCTGCATAAACATGGCCACTAATAACCAAGCAACACAGTCAATACTGTCAAAGTTGTTAATCTGTAACTCTTCAGTTTAGCCTCAGACAGATTTCTTTGGAAAATAGCAGAAAGCAACCATGTTCTTTGCCTCTTGATCAAGACCCCCAAGTTCAAGTCACTCTCAGCACCACTGTCTTTCATGCTCCTACTAGTAGGGCCTATTACCCCTACCTAAAGCATTCAACTGCTTTCCTAGTCCAAAGTCCCAAAGTTTTCCATATTCCTCCAAACGATAGCATGGTCTGGCCTATCATAGCAATACCCTAGTCCCCGGTACCAACTTCTGTCTTAGTTAGGGTTCCTTTTGGTGAAGAGACACCACGATCATGGCAACTCTTATGAAAGAAAACGTTTAATTGGGGCTGGCTTTCACTTTAGAGATTTAGTCCATTATCATCATGGTGGGAAGCATGGTGGCATACAGGGAGACCTGGTGCTGAAAAGTAGCTGACAATTCTACATCTAGATTGACAGGAAGCAGGAAGAGACTGTCATTCTTGACCTGGCTTGAGCATCTGAAACCTCAAAGTCTACTCCCAGTGACACATTTCCTCAATCAAGGCCACACCTCCTAATAGTGCCTCTCCCTATGAGCCTATGGGGGGCATTTTCAGTCAGTTCACACAGAGGTTCTCACATAGGACACAGCCATCTGGAGAACCTGTTAAACATGTTCCTAGAGCCTTGCATTCAGTTTCTGCTGACAGATTTCCAGGTGATGCCAGCATTGCTGATCTGGAAGTTCTTTAAGAACAATGTTCTAGGAAATAGCAATAATAGCTGAGGGATGGCAGTTTAAAGGGACCAGGACTTACAAAACTGCTCAGAGTCATCCCTGTGGCTTCTGTGTTAGTGTAAGAGAAATATTGATTTGTGTATCTTACATAATTTTCAATCCAGTGACCCAATTGTCCATTGCCCAAGTTGAGCCAAACATATGTATAATATTTGAGAATCAATCATTTAAAGAAGATTTTCTGAGCCAAGTGGTGGTGGTGCATGCCTTTAATCCCAGCACTCAAGAGTCAGAGACAGGTGGATCTCTGTGAATTCGAGGCCAGCTTGGTCTACAGAGAGTTCTAGGACAGCCAGAATTGTAACAGAGAAACCCTGTCTCAAAAAATTTAAAAAAAAATTTCTGGTTGATTTATTAAATATGTATGCCAGTACTATGAACCTGAAACTTGGACCATGTATGTTTATGTTCATTGCATGTTACTTCCTTTTAGTAGAACAGTTTAAAAATCTATTCTTATTATTTCCATCCATTTAGTATCTCACTGTGTAGCCCAGGATGACCTCAAACTCTTGACCATCCTGCTTTAGCTGAGATGAGAATTGTGAGCCACCATGTCTAGCTAAGCAGTCCATGCTTAATTGCCTTTGTCACTACCTGCACAGTTCAACCGCATTACATGTTGTGTGTAAGTGCTTAGTATAATTCCTGACATATTTAGTGCAATGGTAGTTGATTAAAAGGTTATTATTTCTTCAGTACAAATAATAAAACTCCTTCTTTCACAACCAAAAAAGGGCTAATATTTGTGAACATTCAATCAAAAATTTGCAAACTGTATAGAGACTAAGTTTCTTTGTCAGTATCAGCCTTAATATAGCTTCGGTTATCAGGAAGAGTAGTGGCTACTCAGTATTTATTCTGAGCAGTGTAAGTATGCATGAGATAGAAAGCACCAGAACTACAGCTTCACAGATGATTTGTTTTGTGTTTGTGTTTATTTCTTTGTCAGAGGCAGATACTCGGTTCACATGTGTTTGCTCTGCTGAAATGCATGTACTCATTTCCCATTGCTCCTTTCTTTCTGTTAAGTGACATAGTCAAAATGGTATGGGCTTTCATGTGTTCCAGACTTGTCAGATGTGGACTTCCTAGATGACTCTTCCACAGAGAGCCTGCTTCTGAGTGGGGATGAATACAACCAAGACTTTGATTCAACTAATTTTGAGGAGTCTCAGGATGAAGATGATGCTCTTAATGAGATTGTACGATGCATCTGTGAAATGGACGAGGAGAATGGCTTCATGATCCAGGTACTTGGTCAGCCTCTGTCCTGCAGTTCTGCATCACTGTGGGTGTCGAGCAGGTGCACCAGAGTGCTTTCCCTTGTTTCTAGCCGTCCCTCACAAAGTAGTTTCTAACACATTGTCATGCTTTCAATTCTAGCAGTAATGGTTAGGAAGTCTCTCCACTGAATGAAGTAGACACTTGGCTTCTCACTGTCTACTTATAGGGTGTCTATTTACATACTGAGACCTTCATGCTGAAATGTTTAAAGGCCCTTGAGGTGCGTCTTCCTCCACAATGTAGGGTTGACTACAATATGGTTTTTACTGACACTTATTAATCAGCAATATATAATTACCCTGTGGGGAGTGGTAATCAAAACCCAAATGTCTAGGATTCCCAAAAGAGAAAAGAGAACTGTGTTGCAAGGGTTAATACAATTCCTTATAAGAAGAGTATCTCTAAGAAATCAGGGAAGTGTGGCCCATATTGTGTGATATGTAGGAAAATTAGAAGATGTTGATTATAGGAATGAAGAAAGTAACCACCTGTCTTGTGGTATTCTCAAATAAGGTGCTATAAATTTATAATTTTACCACAAGAGTATTACCTTAGATGTCATTCCACAGACATTTTACAGATTTGCTTCAAAAAGTGTTTTTAGGATTTGGTTGCCTACTAATCACTGGAAACACATGGGGAATTTCTCTTAAGTAATTTATTAAAGCATATTTGAATAGATGTGATATAAAGAAGTTCTTGAAATAGTTGACTATTTCCATGATAAAACTTATCTTAAACATGACTTTTTCTTATGGCACATAGGACTTGAGCTGGCAGTGCAGGAAAGTGGGCTAGCTAATCAAAGACAGCAATGTGTGTCCTTGCCTTGCCTGTCCTGGTCTGAGGGTGCTGTTTCTGCCAGCACTATGGGTCTCTTCTGTTCTCTGCAGTGTGAAGAGTGCCTGTGCTGGCAGCACAGTGTGTGCATGGGGCTCCTAGAGGACAGCATTCCGGAGCAGTACATCTGCTACATCTGTCGGGACCCTCCGGGTGAGGCCCTCCGCCCCGTGTGGGTTGTGTGACGCGGACTCCAGAGTATGGCCACTGTGTAGAGCACCTGCACTTCTTGGTTAGCTAGACTCCTCTGCCATAATGTGGGTTGAAGATACTGCCTGTTACAGCATGACTTTCATAGTAATCACCTGCACAAACACGTTTATATAGACATATTGACGTACTGATACCTTACCTAAAGGGGGATCATGACTTTCTTCTGTAGCTAGCTTTTGCCTGCTCATGTGTATTGATTTCTAGCTAGGTTTATTTACGCTGACTTGAGTGGACCAGTGTTCATTGCCTACTGTCCATTTGATGAATTTTGAAGAAGTTTTGGGTAGTGCCACATACCCAGTTTGTTGTAGAATAAGTTAGATTCCAAAGCCTTACCTATATCTTTTATTTCCCTGATGAAACAGCTAGATGTCGTAAGTGTTTGTGCCTAAAGAGGGGCCACTAAGTGGCAGACTGAGGTGAAAACTGAACCTTCTTCCTCCCAATTAATTGTACTTGCTTTGTCATGCCTGTCTCTATGCTAATTTCTACCTTCTGCATATAGAATATAGTTTCAGCTACCAAGGCAGAAAATAACTAGTTATTCTTAATAGGCAATTAAACTGTGTCCATGCTCACTCAAAAAATAAAGGAAAAACTTGTAAGAAACAAGATAGGAATAGGTAAATGACTTAGTAAAGTGCTTACCAAGCAGGAAGACCAATGTTTTGATCTCTAGTATCCATGTAAAAAGCTGGGCTTGCTTATAATCCCAGCAGTGTAGAAATAGAGACAGAAGGTACCCCTAGGCTTTGCTGGCCTATCAGTCTAGCTGAATCAGTGAGCTCCAGATTCCATGAAAAATCCTGTCTCAAAAACTAAAGTGAAAAATTATAAAGAAACAACCTCTGGTCTTACGCATGCAAAATACGAAGCAAGAAAATTATTCAAAGTTATATAAACACTTAGCTATATAAGCACTTTTCTACTGTTTCCATTATATTATAGACATTTTCTATTTATTTTATGTCTTCAGTAACAAACGTAGACTCTCACTGTTCTTTCAGTTCTGTTTTTTGGATACCTCCTATCTGTAAGCACTGTGGAAAGATGATTGATTCAAACTTTCAAACTGTATGTACTTCATAGTTACACAGACACAGGAGCATCTAATTGTAAGAGAATCTGATATGTGTTAGCATCAAGCTCTAGGATATTGTAGCATTTTGTGAAATCACAGTCATGAAGGCAGGATCCCTACCTGTTCAACTATAGCTTTGCTTCATCCGGGGATGAACAGGTTAGTGAAAGAAAGATCTGTGGTTTCTGCCAGCCATCTTAAAGGACAGGTGCTTGTAGATAAAAATTGAAAATAGTACATCAGGGTTCTCTTGGCAGGTGTCACCTGACACTGCACACCTTCTGTGGCATTCCTTCTCCTCATGAGCAGGCACACCAAAAGTGGTGAGGGACTCTTGTCACCTCACCCTTCCTCAGCATGCTATCTACTGTAGTTTGGAGGCTACTTTTAGTGGTAGAACTTGTCTTACTCACTGAGGAGTGTTATTGGGAAGAGGGATCTGAAAAAATAGAAACTTTTATGACTTTACTGTCAATTTCATATGCAGGTCAGAGATGGAGCGCAAAATATCGTTATGATAAGGAGTGGTTGAATAGTGGAAGAATGTATGGGTTGTCTTTTTTAAAAGAAAATTATTCTCATCTCAATGCTAAAAAGATAGTTTCCACACATCATCTGCTTGCCGATGTCTATGGTGTGACTGAAGTACTGCATGGGTTACAGCTGAAGATTGGGATACTAAAGTAAGTGAATTAAGTTACACATTGCCTTGCACATTTTTTAAAAAAATCTTTATGTTTATGAGTATTTTGATTGCTTTTATGGACTGCATTTATGTGCACCACATGGGCCTGGTGCCTGCAGAGGCAAGAAGGGGGTTGATTCTCGGGAACTGGAGTTGTACACAGTTATGAGCCACCATGTGGGTTCTGAGAACTGAACCCAGGTTCTCTGCAAGAGCAGCAAGTGCTCTTAGCCAGTGAGCCATCTCTGCATTGCCCATTATTACAAATCTGAATACAAATCTAAGAAATAAAAGCATAACACCAGTTAACCATAAATGTAAAAACAAACTAACAACAAAACAAGTACAAGTAGGTTTTTTAGCTATTATTTTATTTGGGAGGAGGTTTAGAAATACAACTTTCTTTGCAGATTATAAGATAATTTGTCAGGTAGTCTTTTGGAGATCCAGAGTAGCACTTCAGAAGACAGAATATTTACAAGAAGTCTACTCTTTAAAAATAAGGAATTTATAGATGACAAGCTCTGCTGTCTGGTTCACATCCTATCCTACTATTTCAAAAAAATTGTAGAGCTATGTTTTGTGCATAGAGCTAACTGCAGCTAGTGTGGCAAATCTGTTTTCACTCTCTGATAATGGTATGAGATGAATTCATTCTACGAGGGTGAGTATGTTCTTCAGTCAGCATAAGATGGGCTTTGAGGGGGAGAGGAGACAGCAGATTCTGGATGTCCCTTGCTGCTATGCACCATGATATTTTAGCCTCAGTCAGTTCTCCTTTAAGGAAAGCTCAAGTCCTTCTAAGTAACATATCTGGATATTTTTGAGGCCTTGTGCTCATTTCCTTCTAATGCCAGATCAGAGTTCTGTAAAGAATAAAATAAAGAACCTTTTATTGTATATAAAGTGGATGTTCTGCTCATTCTTGCCAAGATTTGCCTCTTCCTCCTCCCATCTGCATTCTAAGACCCCACATCCTATCCCACAAGTTCTGGGTTTTCTGTGCCTTTGTCTTGTTTCTCTGCCTACTCTGTTGTCTCAGCCAGGTAGTGTAATTAACATGAGAAGTTTCTGTATCTTTTCATTTCTGTGACTCCATTCTGTTTTTGGTTCATTCTTCTCACTTGATCGCAGCATTCACATTAATGAAGCTGAACATTAGCCTGCCATATCATAATGTTTTCTTGCTGCTCCTGACCAAAGGCCTTGAATAATAGGAACTTTATTGACATACCCTTCCTTTCCCTTGTATCTTGACCAACCATACCAGCTATACCAAAGCATAATCTCTGAATGAAGTATGATTTCTTTGACATACAAATCTTTTACAAGTAGTGTCTCTAGAAGATGCCTTTTAATCATTGCCTACTGGCTAGGTTTGAGCTTGTTCTTTATGGTACATTGTGTGTATACTGAAACCATCATTCTTTTTAGGTAGGCCTTGGGTCTTAAAGTCCTCCTGAATTGGAGGTGTGTGCCACCAGGCCCAGCTCTAGGCATAGGTTTTCAAAGGGTTATGTCACTCCACAAACTCCGCAGGATTCATTCCACTAGACTGCAGTGCCAAAGAACTAGGTTTCTTTCATGTTCTCTACTGATTGAGAATTTTAAGTGACTTTTCTGGATATTAAATTGCTAGAAGTCTAAAACATAAAAGATTGTAAACTGAGAAATTATAAATGGTTATTATTACAAGAAAACTACTTTGAGTCTCACTTAGAAATTATTAATTTGGAGCCAACACTGAGCCTTTAGCAGGAGTAATACCTTCTGAGTAGCCTTGCACTTAATTCTGAGCAGAGCCCTGCTTTGCTTGTTACAAAATGCATTGTGTTGCAAAGTTAACTATAAGTGATCTAACTCTTATTTAATGTGGAACACCCTAAGTGAGCATTACCATAGACCACAGTCAGCATATAAATAGTGGAGGCAAACTGTACAGTAGCCAAAATGAAAATATATGACTGCAGTATTCTAACTTGTGTACAATGACGCACACTCATGCACCAGTGGAGGACTGATGAGATAGACTAGACTGGCAATTAATATAATTTAACCATTAAAGTCTAAATAAAGAAAATCTGTGTGTACTGGCATGACAGGATTCCCACCGTGTGTTGTTTAAGAAAAAGGAAAAATACAGTGAGTCCCACTTGTATTAAAAAAAAAAATGCTACTCTTTTTAAAAAAAAAAAGATTTATTTGTTATTTTATGTGCATATGTGAGCACCTGCTTTGTGTGTGTGTGTGTGTGTGTGTGTGTGTGTGTGTGTGTGTTTCTTCCAGGGATGTGCCAGAAGAGGGTACTAGCACCCTCAGCAAGAACAGAAAGTGCTGCTGCTGAGCCATCTCTTGAGTCCCATATTTTCCTCTTTTTAATAATTTTGTATGTATAGAAAAAATCTGCAAGATTTGTTACAGTGGGAGAGACTTTTGCTCCTTATGTGTTTAGTTGTAGGTTTTTTCCTCATGAATAGTAACAGCTTTTTGATTGGCTAAAGGTTATGAAGTATGCTCGCATAAAGTTTGTATTATCATACAGTGACAATGAAAAGTCTATAAAAAAAGTATGTGTCAACACTAACATTAATAATCGTCATAATTAACTTCATTGGTGATTTTCTGAGTAGCATTTCTTTAAAACTGAGGGACTTGAGTTTTGGATGAAATGCTAGAAGAGTCAACTTACAGGACAACATTGTCGTTGATCCTGACCTTGTTCTCACACGGTTACCAAATTCATCACAATTTTTAGCTTGTTGCCATTCTTTTCCTGAAGTGCTGTTTCTCCATTTTTGTTTTAAGGAATAAGCATCATCCTGACCTTCGTCTCTGGGCTTGTTCTGGGAACAGGAAAGACCAAGATCAGATAATAGCTGGAGTGGAGAGAAAGGTGGCACTTCAGGACACAACTAATGCAGAGGGAAAGAAATACGTACAGAACCACAAAGAACCACCCCTGAAAACAGAAGGAACGTACATAACAAGTGAACACAGCTATCAAAAGCCACAAAGCTTTAGTCAGGACTGCCAGTCTCTCACAGACCCTGGAAGCTCCGATGATGATGATGATGCTAGCAGCTTTGAGGAAGACGGGGAACTCCACATAGGAGATAAAAGCCATCTTCTGTACTCAACAAAAGAGCGTGGAGAGTCAGAGAAGGTAATGGTTCCCACAGACCAAGAGAAGAAGCCGATACAATTAAGCACACCCAGTCCTCGGGCTTTGCTAATACTAAAATACCTGTTTAAAGATTATTTTTTTCTTTTCTCCACCACAAAACATTATCTATGTAAACATTGAGTTGTTATAATCCATTCAGCTGCTACTAATGAAAGTTTTTAGTTCATAAGCACACTTAGATGTCTCCAGAAAATTAATGAGGCACATTGCATATCAAAAGGAAAATGAGTTTGTCTGGGGCAATTCCATTCTGGTATATATGGTGTCATAATTTGTTTCCTTTAATATGTTTTGGACAAAGCATGGCCCTGTCTTTCCAAATCTGTAGCACACTTGTCTGCATATCAATCCTATTCTACAGTAACTGTCCATAAGAATGTCTCCCTGTCTGTTGAGCTTATTAGCATTGAGATTGAAATAGGCCCTCAGGCTTTATTGGTTTTCCACTAGCAAGGCCACTTTAAAACTAGTTCTTTACTATTCTGTCCTTTTAAATAATCAAGTAATTATCACTAGAAGTTCATAACTGAATTTGGAAAGCTTATATTTCATGAAACTTGTGGTAAATTACTTTATCAAATTAATATCCTTCTATGAAATGAATTACCTTTGGAAAATCTAAATCCAGTTTTTATGTATGTGTGTTTTAAAGTTTGCATTCTGAAGTTTTTAAAAGAGTTTTACCTTCCTTTATTTCATCAGTGTAACCACAGCAGTAAAAGCCAGTCTGTCCTTAACTGGACTTTTAAACCAGTTTCTGACAGTTTAGTTGACTTTTTTCCAATCATTGCTTTGCCCTCACTCCATTTATGTCACCAATTAAAATGAATTTTATTCACATTTTATTCACAAATGATCCATATTACCTAGCTAGTCATTCCAATTATGGACTAGAACTAGTGTTTTCATTTACCTAAGCACATTTTACTGAAACCTTCTCCTATGGGTCACACTCTGGAAGGCATTGAGGAGGGATATAGTGACACCTTTACTCTGTGGGAGCACCAGATGGAATTTGATGGTGTGCAGGAAAGTTTTCTGAAGACTTTCTCTGAGTCAGATTGGCTTGTGCCTACCTTTGTAAGGTGATAGGTTTTACTGTATCCTCATTTTGAAGTAGCATTTCATCCAGTTCTCTGTGTTTTGTTTTATTCTGTTTTGTTCTATTTTTCCACTGGTCCTCTGGAGAAGAATCCAGCTTCAGGGAATAAAGTGTTTATTTATAATGATAAAAGGGGCACGGAGGGCCCAGGAGACTCGCATCTTCAGTGGCAGCTCAATCTCCTTACACACATAGAAAACGTGCAGAATGAAGTCACCAGCAGGATGGACCTCATAGAAAAAGAAGTGGATGGTAATGTAGCCAAGAGTGCAGGTGTAACTGCTGTCATAAATGTACTGCTGTTATGAAGAAGGTTTTTAGAACTAAGTTGTAGAATGTAAACAAAGATATACTACCTGCCTGCTGAACTCTCTCTCTTCCTTTACATAGTATTTATCATATACAGGCATTTGTAGGCTCAATACAGGTTGGCTGGGTATTATCCTTAGTAGTGGTTTCTTGTCCATTTTATTTTATTCTTAACATGGATATTTATTAAATATTGCCTGGTTCAATATGGAATATTTGGGAAGTGTTTGCTAGTTTAATTGAAGAATATTTTCTTTGAAGTCAGCACTTTTATAAGCATATTCATTTGTACTTTGGCTAGTAATTATTAAGTAGAATTAACTCCTACAAGTTAAGCAAGTAAACTATAAGTTTGCATATAAATTTTCAAATAGTTTTCTCTCACATTTTTGTAAATTTTATCATCATATAGAGACTCTGAAAAGTAGACAGAAAAATGAAGTGTCTATGTATGTACATGTAGGGTATCAGAGAATAGGGCTGAGTATGTAGCTCAGTGGTGGAATACCTGCTCCCCAATATTTCAGGGAGAAAAGCATCTGAGATAGCAGATGAAGATTACCTAGATGGGTTAGAACTATTGTGAGTGGAATGACTGGGTGCATTGGCCTTCTGAAAAAAGGAAAGTGAACTCTTTGTCTCAGTCACCATTCCATCCTTCAATTGATTGTCTTCTTGCTGTTCTTCTCACTGCCATGTAAACTTTTTTTTTTCTGTCTTCTAGTTCTGGAAAGCTGGCTTGATTTCACAGGGGAATTGGAGCCACCAGATCCCCTTACAAGACTGCCCCAACTTAAACGCCACATAAAACAACTTTTGCTTGACGTGGGCAAAGTACAACAAATTGCAACTCTTTGTTCTGTATAACAGTAGTAAATACTCAGTGACAAGAATGTGTCTTTCTTCAGTTGAGTCATTCTTATTGCTAAGTGGATAGTTCTAAAGCTTGGTAATGCTTGCTCATTTACTGGTTTGTGACATCAGTAGTATGGCATCTTGGAAGGAAAATGAAGAACAACTTTATCAAGGAAGCTAATATTAAAAATGATTGAACAAGCTACAAATGATAATATCATCTATGCCAAGGATCAATGAGGAGAATACCAACTATACTAAAGGAATGGAATTGGCATCATTCTTATAGTTGCTTTCAGGAAGCTCAAGATACCTGTAGACAGAAACACGGTGTGTTTATATAGATTTTTAGAAGAGATATCCGTGTTTGTAAACCAGCATTTGGCCAAAACCACAGTGTAAGGAAATTCAAGTTCTGGAGAATTCTACAAGTTTGCTCTAAGAATTGCCTTCTCAGCAATTGGATCCAGCTGCCAAGAAACTTAGGTTATTTAAACTTCTGTAGGATCATGAGCTGTTTCTTGGGCGATGAATGTATTTAATCAGAAAACTGACAATGGAAGTCTCACTTTGGGGGAAACAATTGTGGAATTCTAACTTCATTATGAATGTATTTTAAGAAACCCATCAAATAATTGGAATTTATTGTGGGCATTGTGCTCTTTAACAACAAAGTGGCTTGCAGAAGGGCCCAATGTGCCAAATGTTGATACTGCTGGAGAACAATTTGAATTTTGATTTTAATATTACAAGAGTCCTTCCACCTGCCGTACGCAACGCCATTAACCCATAACATCACATGCTGTATGTGCTCTGTGTAGGTGAGTGGCAGTGTCCAGGCTTCAGGATACAGTTTGATCCTGGATATGTTTGGTGTTTGCCTTTTGAAAAAAAAAAAAAACTATAAACCTCAGCTGGGATGAGGAGTGACAAAAATATCAAAATAATCTGTTGTTGTGGATTTTTTTTAAACTGCTAGTAGTGGAATACTGGAAAAGCTTCATTTCTGAAGACAAGTTTTGTTTTAAAAGATAAATATACACTCAAAAATTTTAGCTTTGATCACAAATGGACAGATTTATGAAACCAAAGGCAACTAAGTTGCTTACTCAGCTCTTGCTGGATTGTTGAGCCTAGGTCCTACTGTCTGCCAGTCCTGGTGCGAGTTGTATGCACCCTCCAGTGCTACATGCGCAGGTATGCCTAAGTGAGTATGCTTGTTTAAATAGTCAAAGTACAAATGTACATAATCAACACATATTTATATCACACATATCTAGTTTTATTACTATAGACTATACAAATCAGTGGTTAACATAAAATGTTACCTTTTAACAGACTGTTTTTAAAAACTAAAAGTGTATGTACAGGTTTTGAAATTTTTTTTAAAAGGGGGAGAAAAGACTGTTAAGAGGAGGCTATTTGATGACATTACACTTGAATATTTTTGCCTCATTCTGTTTATCAGTTCTAGAAATCTGTATAAATGCATTTAGAACTGATAGACAGTGAACTTGAATTTATCTTTGATAAGAATACATGCCACTGTACATTCAGATATTATTTAAATTTGCAAAACACACTGTTCTATATGTAAGGTACTGTATGTAAAACTCTATTAAAACTATTCCACATATCCTAAAATTTCAGCTTGCCTTTTTGCGGCCTTATGTTTTGATGTGAAGATTAAAAGAATGTGCAAAACATTAAGAAATTTTTATTGCCTTTTGAGATTTTCCAACTGACAAATGTGCCAAAGATCACCATACATAAAATGTAGTTAGTCCTCTGTATTTACTTGTGATACTTAAACTTTGTCAAAAATCCTACTGATGAAAGCTTTAGCAGAAGTCATTGAGGGGTAGTTGCTTAAATTTGCATATTAAAGTAAAAAATAGTGCCTATAACCCATGCGTGAAATAAATTTACTAATGTCTGTGTTTCAAGAGTGATGACTATATTGTTGATATCTGTATAAAAACGATGACTCTAAAAGTTTCTATTATGAGTGAACCTTAAACATTGAATTTACATCTTCTTTTCAGACATGGAGCAAGTAATGTCCTTAGCCTGTGAATAGTGGTGTTGCCTTGATTTTTTTTCTCACACATGCAGATGAGCTCTACATTCAGTGATACTCGGCTTCTCTGTTCTGGTGACCTTGGTTAAAGTAATGCACAGTGTTTGTAAGTACAGACTAAGTGTCCCTAACACAAAAGTTTGAAATGTTTCAAATGTGGAGTGCCAGCTGGACTCTACAAATGGAATGTTCCACATCTCATCTCATGTGGCAGGGTCACTGTCAAAAATACAGGCTCACTAAAAACGCAGCGTACAATATCTTCAAGCTATGTGTTTAAGTTGTACATAAAAGTTAACTCTCATGCCAAGAATGTGTCATGAGAAAATGTAAAAATTCTAGCATCCAAGAAAACACCAAATCCAAAACATTTCCTTCCCAAGCATTTCCAGTAATGAACTCTAAACCTGTATCTCAAAATTTGATCACATTGTTAGCAGTCAGCTAATTGAGTGCTTCACTAATGGAATGTTAAATGTTCTGCTCTGCTGTTTGTCAATGAATGAGAAAGCTGATTCTTAAATTTAAGTCTTTAAAGAATATTTGAGGTTATGTGCACATACCCAATTACTATAGAGCCTACCGACAATTGGTTGAGGCCTATTAGCAGCTACAGGGCATAACTTTTCTTTGAGAGAATGAATTAACTTTGGAAAAGCAAATCCATTTTGAGAAGCATCTGGTAAGATTTGATTTTTCTTTTAGTCTTACCTAAAATCATTGTATTGAAATGTAAGCAATGAACTAAAGAGGGTGTTTCCTTCAAAGATAATGTTTCATTTGCCAGAAGGACAGAAAAGAATGAGCCTCAGTGGAGGAATTCTTCCTCATAATTTCTGGCAAATATAATTTGTACTTCTTTGTGGTTGTCTGTGGTTCTGCTAACTGTTGAAGTAATGTACTTTCTCCTTAAAGGAACTTGTTTTTCTTAGAATTTCAGGTGAAGCCTCTGTTCCTAAGTTGTTTGTTTCAACTCAATGTTCATATTCAAATGTGCATACTTCATATGTTCAAACTGAAGCATACTACTTCCTCCCCAATAAACTCAATCTGCTGCCATTGTGGTCTTGGTTAATAATAGCCCATCAGTCTACACTTGATATGCAGAGACAGCATTTAACAGTCATTTCATCACCACAGGGAGAGTTCTTCAAAGCAATGATGCTGTCCTCCCCAGGCCTGCTGGGAGCCCATTGTTAGTAAGGTCTTTTTATTTTTTGTTTTATTTCATTTTTATTTATTTATTTATTTATTTATTTATTTATTTATTTATTTATTTATTTATTTATTTATATAAGGCGGTTTTGCTTGCCTCTGTCTTTCTAACTTAGTTTTCATTCTGATTCTTCAAAACTGTCACTGCCAGACTAGAGAATTACTCTTAGCAAGGACCTATTCCATGCCAGGCATTGTACATGCTTCCTACAGTACCTGAATTAACTCTTTCAGAGGATAGGTAATAATGATCATTATCTAAGTTAGCGTGGTGAGGTTTAGGCTTACATCTAGACACATCTTGGATAAAAGTGGACTTCCATGGTCTGTGGAGCATGTGTTCCTTGGTTATTCTTGTCATTTCTGTTTTCTACCATAAAACTTCTAGGGACTATTGGGGACCATTTTGGGTTTGTGTGGTGTGGACCGTGTGCAAGCTGACCTAGGCGATTCGCAGATTCATGGCAACAGAGCCTGTTAGAGGACTGTGCTTATTTCTATCTCTGGCCTTCAGATTACTTCCCTGTGTAGAAGATCCTCACTTGTTTATGTCCCAGTAAATCCAGACAGTCTGTCTTGAGTTATCATCCTAAATGAGAAGCAATTCATTGATAAAGGCTTGTGTATAGTATCAAGCTCCAGAAGAATTCTGTCACTGAATGAAAACTTGCTGTACTGGAACAGGCACAGATTTTGTAATCTCAGATTTTCTGGCAGTTCACTAGCAGAATGATTACTCTGAGCTTTGGTTTCCTTGTCTTTAAATGGAAACATACCTAACTTGGAACTTTGCTTTCAGAGGTAAAGTACCAAGAAGCTTATGAAGTGAAATGGAAATTTAATGGTCATTCACTGTGATCTGTATGCAGGCCATTAAGTTAATGTGGTTAGAGTTCAATAGAGAATAAGATCATGCTCTACAGGTTAATGGAGGTAATAGCATTTTCTAGTGAGAGCCCAACCAAACAGGCCAAAGAAAGGAAGATCATTAGACTTTTAGTGATGGAGCATGGGAAATAGATGATATGTATTCATGGGAACAACAGTCTCTTAAATTTGGCTAGAAAAATTTAAGACATTGTAATTCGTAGTGTCTAGTCTCTTTGGGTAGTTCTTAAAGTAGGGCCCAAGACAAGACTTCTGAGTATACTTAGTTTATTAGAAACAAAATCTGAGCAAGTCAGTAGCAGGGGAATGGAAGAGGGAAAGAGAAAGCAAGTAAGCAGAATTGAGAACATTGCTGTGAGCAATAGGGCATTCTGCCCTTTTAAATCCATTCTATATGCAGTGTGTAATTTCCAACTGTAAGTACTGACATTATAGTCAAATAGAACATTTAAAAATGTATGCAACTGAATCTGATGCATCCTGGTGGTTTTGTTGTTTACCAACATTATTTTTGAAAGAGCATGAATAGAACTTGGAGAACATGATAGACTAGAAGCTGCCTACATGTGACTTTGTGAAGAAGAATCAGAATAAGGAAAAATGGACTCTATCCGATAGAGAACTTTATCCACGAAGATGATAGATTGGTTTAAAAGTATGTGGGAAAAGATAGACAGCATGCTGAAAAGAAGTAAACTAAGTATACAGCAGTGCAATTTCCTGGTAGAGAGAGGAGAAGCAGAAGCCTCAAAAGGTAAACCAGGAGGCTCTGGTGAAGAGACTGAAAGCCCTGCTACCCTTAGGACAAGTTTACAGTTCTCATAGGCCTTAAGTCCAGTGACAGATTTTGATAAGACAATAAAAGGCTCTTGAAGTCAGATCAGCAGTGGAAAGAAATCCTTTTTTATCACTAAATGGGAGTCATCTTGAGAACTTGCTTAAAACTGAACTATCTTCTGTACCTAAAAATGGGACAATCACTAGTCAGACTGACTAACTTGCTACATCCCCAAGGTAAAAGACAACCTTAGGAAGCCTTTGTGGAGAGTACTAGCTAGCTGAAAATCAGGTGACAAGAAGGTCTACCCAAATAGTGAACAGCATAGGGAAAGGTATGCTGTTTGATGGCTGGGAGCAAATAACCCTAGAGGGTGATAACCCTGAGTCTGAGGTCAGCAGAAGTCAACCTCTGGGACCAACTACTTCCCATCACTGCTGTAGTCTTGACAATTTTGAAAATCCAGAAGAGTTGTGTCAGGATGACCATCTAGTTTAAGGTGTCCAACTCAAGTCTCTGCTTCCTGTGAAGATCCAGCAGAATACTTGCCATCCACATCCAGTTTGCAACATGTTGGTCAATATTTTGTACTTTTTTAAAAAAAAAAACCAAGACAGGTCCTGGGCCTATACAAATCTATTTCAGAAGCTTCCCTCATAACATAGAGGAAGCTACTTATGTGAGAATGCTCTGATGGACTTCAATCACTTGTGAAGTACACAACAACTTCAACTGGCCTTCCCTTTACCTGTGCATGAAACAGTCTCTAATTCTAGAGAACTTAGAAGCCACTCTAACGCTTCATCTTTTTTCTTTTTTGTATCCCCTTACTTTTAGCAGCCTTTACCTTACTGTATTAGGAAAAACTTGTTTCCATGTTATGCCCTTTCATAAATTCATCTAATTTTATTGATGTACTTTTTCATTATTAGTTAAACTTTTGTTATCTTTCTCTCTTTTTCTTTTCTCTTTTTGTTCTGTTTTCCACTACCACCCTTCATTTTATTATACATTTATTATTTTGACTTTATCTTATTAAAAGGAGCTCTTCTGTATTTGTTTTGTATTCCTCTTTTCACATTTATCTAACTTTGTTTTCAGGCTTTCTTATTATTGGAAAATATTTATTTTTACTCATCTCTCATTTTTATCTCCTTCTATAACATTCTTCTGTACTAAGAATGTAAGAGTTTCCCCCTTTTATTTGGCATTCTTTCCTTTCCCTCTTTACATGCTTGTTTTTAAAGCAGTTCCTTTATTATTTCCACATTTGCCCTAAAAAAAAAAAAATTCAACTTCACAGAACACCCTCTGTTAGTTCCTATTTTCTATTTCATGATCATTTATGATGTGTGAATAGGCTTCAACCAATATTAAGAGTGTGATTTGATGTTGCTATTTCAGTAGTTTGCTTTGCTGAGTATTGTTGCAACTTGAGCCCCCAAGAGGAGCTACTCAAAAGAAGTTCATCAAGTAAAACTGAACAGATAGATAACCCATACCAGCAAATGCACAAAGCATAACATGGAAACATGGAAAAATAGGGCTATATACCTCCTCCAAAAGGTCCTGACTCATCAAATACCAAACTCAATAGTGAACTATCTAAAAATGCCAGGTAAATGTTTCAAAAGCTTGCTATTAAAATGATTAATGGCCTCAAAAATGATAAAAATATAATGCTTTGAATCCAGCACCCAAAAGTCACTAACATAGAATGTAAAAGCAAAATTAATGAGAAACTCTAAAGAAAAACTAAAATACTGAGAATGAAAAAAAAAATCAAATATAAAACAGAAAATGTCAATATATACTCATCCAAAAAATATCAGGGATAGAGAGCAAGTTCAAGGAAATAGTACACTCAGACATCAGTAAGGAAAAGAAACAAGCATGGCCACAAGATCCAAGAACTCTGAGAAATGATCAAAGTACAAAACTTGAATCTATACAGGAAAGAAGAATTAACTGAAATTTTAAAAGGCATATAGAACCTGTTTGATTAAATTATAGTTGAAATCTTCATATATATATATGAAGATAGAGCCTCCTTGAGTACTACCTTACAGGAAGGTGCTATACAAGCTGCTAAGAGAGGAAAATAATCAGTAGTTCTACTCAACTGTGATCCCTATGAACCAAACAATGATCAACATAGCAAGATATCCCTAAATATATAATAGTGGCACTTCTATCTTGGCAATAACTGACAACTGTATAATTGGACTTAAGGCCCACTCAATAGGAAGGAAATCATGCCTGGTCCTATAGGAGTTAGAGATGACAGCAAGATGGCTTAGTGGGTAAAAACACTTAGTGCTAAGCCTGACAACCTGAGTTATATCCCTTGAACTCACATGGTAGAAGAAGAATCCATTCCCTAAAGTTATCCTCTAACTTACACACTGTGGCATGTGCACCCACATACATGTTGTGGGATATTTTATAGTTATGGGTAATATTCCTGTAAGCTGTCCTTGGAGCAGTAAAGGATTTGCTTCCTACCTATAAACAATGGAGTGGCCACCCAGTTCTCCATATGAATAGGACATTCGTTAACCTTAAGGCAGAAGAAGGTTAGGCTCCATTCATTTGTTTATTGGAGGGCTGGGTGGAAACTGGGAAGATTTGGAAAGAAAAAGCACCTAGGGCTGGGGCAGGGAAGAGAAGCAGGAAGAGAAGCAGGAAGAGAAACATGGAATGAAGTCTCTGCCTAGCTGCCTGGGTATTGAATCCGTGAGTACTGACATGGCTTGTAATTAATAAAAAGCATTGAGAAAATTCAACTATAGACTCTTATTAAACATTGAACATCATTTAACACATACATGTGCACAAATAAACGTAAAATACCTAGTAATAGACAGCTTTAGAAATGAATATTTTAAAACACTGAAGAAGGAAGTAAGTCACTAGAAAAACTAAAGACCTCCTGTGCTCATGGATTGGCTGAATTAATAATGAAGGAGGAGGAGGAGGAGGAGGAGGAGAAAGAGAAGGAGGAGAAAGAGAGAATAAAGAGCTATAATATCAAATGTCATCTACAGACTCAATATAACCCCTATCAAACTCTGGATGGCATCCTTCACAGAAATAGAAACATTAATCCCAGAATTCTCATGAAAACAAAAAGATCCCTAATGACTAAGGGGATTCCTAAAAAACAATTCTGAAGTTATTACAATATCTGATTTCAAATTATAGGACTATCATAATAAAAACAGTGTGGTACTGGCTCAGAAACAGACATAGATTAACGGAACAGAAAAGAGGACCCAGAACTAAAACCACAGCTATAGTTACTGAGCCTTTAACAATGATGTCAAGAGTACACATTGAAAAACTGTGCCCTTTTCATGAATAAAAAATGCTGGAAAACTGAATATCCACATATAAATGAATGAAACTATGTATTGCTCACCCTGAACTAAATTAGTTCAAAATGGGTCAAAAGTATAAGATACGTGTAAGATATAGTGTAAGACATGAAACTTTGAAAGTGCTAGAGGAAAATGGACAAAACACTTCAAGACCTCATGCAGCATATGAAATAATCCCAGAACATGGGGCTGTATGAAATCGAAAGGCCTCTGTGCAGCAAAAGAAACAATCAACAGAGACAGATTAACAGAAAACTCCTGCTAAAGTTGTATCTGACAAGAGAATGGTATTCAGAATCTATTTCTAATCACTGTAAAAACTAAACACCAAATATCTAATGAACTGAGCAAACCATTCTCAAAGGATGAAATAAAAATGGGCCATAAATATTTGGGGAGGACAGTGTTCAGTATCCTCAGACACCAAGGAAATGAAAATTAAAACACATTGGAGTTTTACCTCACCCCAGTCAGATGGCAAGGATGTGAAGAAAGATACACTCGCTCACTGCTGTGGGAATATAAACTGGTACAGATTGTGAAAATCAGATTGGAGGATTCTTAGGAAAACAAAACTACCATAGGATCCAGTGTGTATTCGAAAAGTTCTGCTTCAGCAAAATGCAAAGATATTTGTATATCCATTTATATAGCCAGGATATGGAAATAGCTAGATATCATAATGGATGAATGGAAAAAGAAAATATGGTAAAAATCATGTGAAAGTTTCTTTAGCAATAAGGAGAATGAATTTCCAAGAAAATAGAACTGTAAATCATTATGTTAAGTAAAATAAGCCAGACTCACATAAACAAATACAGTATGTTTTCTCTCATATGTGATGTCTACAGTTACATTTATATATGCACACTTACATGCATGTGGCTTACTGTTGGAAAGATAGAGCTTTAAATGCCTATATGTACAAACTCACTGATTTAAAGTTCCATGTTAAGAAACTAAGAAAAGAACTGGAGAGATGGTTCAGTGGTTAAGATCACTTTTTGGTGTCAAAGAGGATTGAGATTTGATTTCTAGAATCCACATGGGAGCTCACAACCATTCATTACTACAGATCCAAGGTGCCCTTGGATCTGGTGCCCTCTTCTGACCTCCATGGGGACCAAGAATGCACATGGTGCACATACATACATGCAGGCAAAACACTCATACACACAATATACAAATAGTTTTAAAAGAAGTTATAAGAAAAAGCCAAGTAAATGGTATAAGCTGCAACCAATGAAATATTAATGAACAAATACTTAGGAAATATCTAAAGCAGAGCATTAGCTCTTGGAGCAGGACAATATGATTGGTAAACACCTATGTGAGCATTAAAAAATAGAATAGGAGAAGAACATTAATCCAATAGACAATTTTAAGTAAAGAGAGTTTTGGAACAACTACACTCAATTGAGGTTTAAACGAAATAGAAAAAGTACTCCAAGGACTTATCCAAGACTTAATTTCTCTTACCAAAAGAGCAAAAAAATTGAGTTTGAATTTTAAAATCCAACTCCCCCCCAAAAAAAATCCCAGGTAAATGTTAATTGCATTCCTTTTAAGGAAGATGTAGTATTATGTATGAACAGGGGTAAGAAAGGAGCTTCACTATCCTATTTTTGAGATCAAGATTGACTTCATAACTAAAAGTTAGAAAAGATAATGCAAGGACATAACATTGCAGGTCAGTGGACTTCCCTTCTAAACAGAACTCACTCTGTAGACCAGGCTGGCCTTGAACTCATAGAGATCTGCCTGCCTCTGTCTCCTAAGTGCTGAGATTAAATGTGTGTGCCACCACCACCCGGCTCAGACACAAACTTCTTAACAAATATTAGGAAACCTAAGTTTATAGAGCTATTTATCAAGTTCAGATTGAATGTGGTTTATTTATATTCAGAAATTAATGTGATATATTATGCCAAAGGAATAAAAGCTTTACATTAATCTTTGCTTTTTAAATGTATTCTTATCGTGTGTGTGCACGTGTGTGTGTGCGTGTACGTGTGTGTGCACGCACACGCGCTCATGCGCTCACTAGTGCACACATGGGTATTGTACACATGAGTGTGGGTGCCAGTGGAGACTAGAAGTTTCAGATCACCTTGGAGTTAGAGCTATGTCCAGTCATGAGCCCCCATACTCAGATGCTGGAAACTGATCTCAGGTCCTCTGGGTAAACAGTATGTGCTCCTAAACAGAGAGCCATATCTCTAGCCCTGCATTTTATATTAATCTTGATGATAAATTCTTTCACAAATTTCAATATCCACTCATGATTAAAAATTATCAGAAAACAATGAGCACAGTGGGACTTGTGTATTATGAAGAACATCTGCCAGGAAATTTAATCTAACATCATAATGGTCTGAATGTTCTTCCCTAAAACAAAGAACAAGGCAAGGATACCCAGTGCCACTTCTTTCCAACATTTTCTTGGATGCCCTGCCTTCCAAGAAATAATGTGACACTGATCAGTAAAGGAAGAAACAGAAACAAGAGATGCAGCCACCGAAAAAGAAAAGGTATATTTCAGATGACCTGTGTGTGTGTAAAGTCTAAGGAAATCTGCTAGAGCTAACGTACTTGCATATTATGGCTCAGCCGGTCACGTTGCAGCCACTGTCGGGAAGTAGAAAGATGAATGCTGCCTCTCAGTTTGCTTTCTCCTGTTTCTTTAGTCTGGGACTTCAGCCCATGGAACGGTGCTGCCTGCATTTAAGGAGGGAGATCTTCTCACCCCAGTTAGCCCTGGTTCCCCTCACAGATATCCCAGAACTTGGTTCATGTAGTGACTCTATCAAGCTGACCAAGATAGCCACAACGGAGAGTGACTTACTGAGGCCACTACTTAAATTACTAGAGCACAGGCAGAGTCTTCTCAAAAACAAAAGGAACCATAATGAGAAAGAACATGTCCGGGCTACACCCATTTCCTGCAAAAAGTAACAAAGCCAAACAAATGCTCAAGCCCCAGAATGGCTGACAAAGGGGGAAATGTTCCACCCAAGTATCAAACATTTGTCTTCGGAAGTCTTGTTGATCTGAGAGTGGTTCCCTACTTAAAACACTCAGGAACACATGAGGGGTGACATTAAGTTCTTCAAGGGCTGTAAACCTTCCAGAGCCATAGTCCAAGGCAACAGCTAACATGGAGCATGGGTTCAGATGGCTTCCCATGGAAGTAGTGGGAGAAAAAACGGTTAGGTGCACTCATCTTCACCGTAGCACACGGTGCTCTCAGAGGAAACAGAAATCAAGATGCTGAAGGCAAGGAAATCCACCTTTAATCGAGCTGATGACCAAACACCTCTATATTCACGCACACAAAGAAATACTATTGAGTGTTTACTGCATGTCAGACATTATAATGTGCATCTTATATGTAATTCATTTATAATCATATCATCCTAAGAGATAATTCAAATAGTGCCAGCATATGGTCATTGCTGAATTTTTAAATGCAAGTTATGATATTCCTGGTTCTTGGCATAATGAACAATTTTTTTTTTTAATCCAAATCTGCATGGTCTTGCAGAAAATGAATCATTTTTCTTTGTGAGCAGGACTCCTCCTCCACCCCTGCAGTGAGGAAGGGCACAGCCTCTCTATTGTCTGCAGGACTGGAGTTGAATTCCTTGCCCCAGCCTCCACTAATTTAGCAGGGGGTAGGCGGAAGAGTTCAGCTTCCTTTGTCCTCTGCTAACCAGCCCTGATAGAAGATTCAGTGTTCCCCCACACAGAACTGGCTGCCACCACAGGGAGATGACCTAGATACTGCAGGGAGTGTGGAAGGTCTTAATCCTCCTCTAGACCTCTCCTGACATCACCTTAGTGGAAGGAGAGAGTGACATCTTATTGACCCCACTGATGCCAGAGAGAGTGTCCTGTCTGCCAAGCTGGGTGGATATCCTGGCTCCTCAGTTGTTCTCAGACCCACCTACCAAGAGCTTGTGGAACTTCTCACAGCTTAGCAAAGAGTGGAATCAGGGAGGGGTTCCAGGCTTTCCTTTGGCCTTTGTTGGCTCAGGGGTGACTGAATGGAGTTTTTCTGTGATGCTAAGAGGTTATTTTCTGAAAGTTTTTGTCTTGCCAGGCTGGCTCCTATTCCTGGGATCTTGGCTTTGAGAGGCTTTTCTGATTTTTTTTTTTAAATGTATTCAATGGCATTTGTGATTTGCAAGCTTTTCCTGTAAGGACAAAATCAAAACCCAGGCATTTGCTACCACACACACCTCTCTGGTCCTGAGGTTGTCGGGTAGTCTCTTCCTCTTCCCTCCACTTTTCAGTGTTGTCTTACATGTGTTCGCAGATGAAGTCCACAGTTTCAGCCATTCTTAGGAGCGATAGAGAAAAGCATTTCTACCTCATCTTTCTGGATGTAGATATTAAGTGCTAAAAATTTTTGTTATTGCCCAGGTGACCCAAGAGAAGGAAGGATGTGGCTTTGAGCCACAGGGTGGGGGTGTGGAGAAGGGTAGAAGCTGTCCCTCGGGGGTGCATAGTGTCCAGAAATACCAATACCGTGACAGAGATGGCTAGTAAGCGCTTCCATATGAGGATTGTAGGCACTGGGTGGACTCAGAAGTGGAGGTGTGTGGGGTTCCATTTGATTGATTTTATATATATATATATATATATATATATATATATATATATATATATATAGATACAGATATAGATATAGATATAGATATAGATATATATTATCCCATGCAGTCCAATGATGTCGTTTTCATCACATCTTCAGCCTGTTTAATTATTCACAGAGGGCCTGTGTCAGGGAAAGGAGACGAAGGGGTGGGCTAAACCATTGCATTTAGAACCAGGAAGTGCCTGTGCCAGTGAGGAGGACCCATCCCCTGGTGATAGAGGTCTGCTCAGGACGTGGAAGCCCTGTTCTGGGTCTCGGTGGAGAAAGGTGCTTCATGGGTGAGGAGCTGAGTCATCATGAGGAGACAGCATCACATAGGGATACTGAGGGACCGGCTCTGCTCTACTGCCTGGGTAGAGAGAAGCCCTCTTCTGGTGGGGCGTGGCAGCTCTGGTGTGGACTGAAGCCCATACTGCTCTGCTGCACAGTACACTCACGCTACCCACTTTAGTGGTCTCGAGAGAGAGTCCTGGAACAGAGCGCCTGTCCGCAGAGCCCTCTTCATCCCGCTTCACAGACCATGCCCAAAGGCCCTAACGTATCAGATCCAGTGGAACAAAGACACCCCAGCGAGGACCTGGCCAGGTTGTCTACACTCCATTGTGTCCCAGGGTCAGAGCCAGACAAGGTGACTAAGCACTATGCCTGCCTTGGCTAGCCCAGGGCATGGTGGGAAGCAGGAGGAGTGGATCTGCAACAATCCTTTTCACCACCAGGTTCGACTTTCTAAGATGCACTTGCTTTGAAAATCTGCAAATAGAGAGATACTGTGCTCCACAGGAATCTGCTCACCCTACTGCTCTAACAGGAAAGATGCTGGTAGTCGCTACAGCATCGGCTCACCAGGGTCTCACAGCTTGGGCAGCAGAGGCAGGGTATGGGGAGATCTTCCTCCTGGGTTTCTTTCAGGATGTTCAACACACGGTTCTACTCCTTGAAACATCTTTGCTGGAAACTTGTCTTAGTTGTTCTCTTTCCAATTCCCTGCACTTAGCTCCCTGAGCACCGGACAGTGAGTCCCCATTCCTGGCAGAGAAGGTTGAATTTTCTGGTATTTTCTAGGACTTGTCCCTGCAGCTGGTGAAGGAGACCCCAGTGAACTTCAGGTAGGCGCTCCTCTGCCTTGTCCGTCTAGAACTGTGGGATCCAAAGAGGTAGAAAGGGAAGGGAACAAGGAATGAGGGCCGCCTCCTGGTATTTGAAGGATGTTCTCCGTGGTGAGAGTAGTCTAGGAAGGATCTCAGGCTGGCAGTCACAGCTAAACAATTAGTGTGGGGAGTATACGAACTAGGACAGTCTGTGAAGTATCCGGGGAGAGGACCTGAGCTTCAACCTAGCTGGAGGCTAGGGAGTGATGGAGAAACCCTGAAGTACAGTTACCCCAGAAGGCTGGAAGGTGGCAAGCAGCAGGCTTTCTTATCAGCCTTAACCCCACACTCAGTTTGTATGGTGAGCAGAACATGCTTAGGTGTTTGGGGAGTTCCAACAAGTTCCTGTATTGAGTCTTCCTTCTGTAGTTCAGAATGGCTGTATTTGGAGATAGGGTCTTGACATAGTAATTAAATGAAAATAAGGCTCTTTGTGGCTGGTGTGTTTGGGAGGAGAGAGCAGGACCCAGACATGCAGAGGGGAACTACCACATGAAGACAGGGACTGACTGATGACCTGTAAGCTGCAGATAGAAGCCTCAGAAACCAACCCTGGCACCTTTGTCTCAGTCTTCCAGTCCCCAGAACTCTGAGAAGAGACATGACCATTGAATCAGCTACTACCTCTGCCAGACTCTGTGATGGCAGCCCAAGTCAGCTAACACAGTTGCCAATGCTGGGCATTTATGTCCAAGACTGCGTAAGCCATAGTTAACCTGAGTGTCTGTAGCATCTCTCCCTGCTCTACATCCATTGCAGAGAGTAAGCCTTAGGTTTCTGCCCAGTGGGAGACATGCCTTTGTCCCACAACTCTCCTTCCTGTTTCTAAGGCCACCATTCTACAGATTCTGACATGTTCCTCCTCCACTCCTCTGATGGGAGGTCATTCAGTAGCTCTGCCCTTTGTCCTGCTAGGCTGTTCTGTGTATTTGTCATCACCTGGCACAATGACATCCTTTGCTCTTTGAGATAATAATGACAACAATGGTAATGGCCTGAGTGAGCCACATTCCTCAACTCTATTTGTTCTCTTGCAGAGACACCGCCCCCCCCCCCCCCAAGACCAGAAGGCATGCATGGCCACCGTCTGCTCTGTTTTGTTTCTATGGAGGTTGGGGCTGGGGGATAAGCCTCATTTTTACAGGTTATGCAGGGGTAACTGGGAAGGAGAGAAGCCAACATTTTGAGAAACTGCTGGGACATGTGGGCCTTATGTGTGAGAGAATCCCACTCCCTGCCTCTGCTAGCTTGGCAGGGTTTAGACCCCCAGAAATGTTACAAGAGGACGTGTGTGTGTGTGTGTGTGTGTGTGTGTGTGTGTCCATGCACTCGTGCGCTCATGCGTGTGAGAGTATGTGTGTAAGGTATACTTGGCTTCCTTCAGTACAGTTCTCACATTCAACATCAATGAGGACAGAAGTTTCCTGTTTTGTTTTCTGCCATGGCTTCATTTTCTAGAATAGTGCCTATGGATTTTAGGCTCTTAAACAGTACTGGAGGAAGAAAGAAAGGAGGAAAAGAAGAAAGGAAGGAAGGAAGGAAGGGAGGGAGGGAGGGAGGAAGGAAGGAAGGGAGGCAGGGAGGGAGGGAGAGAGGGAGGGAGGAGGGCAGGAAGAAAGGGAGGGAGGAAGGAGGGCAGGAAGAAAGGGAGGGAGGTGGGAGAGAGGAAGGGAGCAGGAAAGGAATCAGGAGGAAAAGGGGGGGCCTTTTATCCTTAGCAGTGGTGCAATCCAACTCTGTCACCCCTAAGGATACAGACCTTTAGCTTCTGCCTGTGAAGAGGGATGTTAGTGTCATCCTCCCATTCCTTGTCCTCACAGCCCGGAGTGGTCACCCTACTGGCCACTCAAGTATTCTTAGGGGAGCAAACTCAGGTAGAGGGAGTTCCTGTGACTGGCAGAGAAAACACTGCGAGTCACTGCCCTATCAAGTATTCTTGAACACGAGAGCAGTGTTTGCCCCATGCTATAAAGGCTCCTGGACAAGAGGACTCAGGCGGGACACCACTCCACCCCTCAATCCCAGAAGGGGGCAGGAAGATGGCCCTGGTCTTGTGGGTCTTTGCTTTGTTGAGCTCAGTCTGTCTGGTGGCAGCCAACATCTTTGGTAAGTTCCAAGGCTGAGGCCATGGGTTTGAGGAGGGAGTTTTCAGGCATGGGGCTCAGCCAGGCTCTGGCCAGGACCCTTAAACATGCCTAATCTAATCTCATTTCCCAGATACCCAGAGGCTAGATATTTGCTCTTTGTTGTTCAGATGAAAAGAGGGGCAGAGAAATGACCTGTGTTGCCTGAGGTCCAGAGCTAGGAATTGATGGAGCAGTGAGTGATAAATTTAATCGCAGCTTCTCTCATCTCATAATTTTGGCATTTGCATATGCTTTTAAAAGATATATTTGGTCGCTCCAAAGAAAATTCCAGCCATGCCACCATTATGGAAGATTAAAACAGGCAATAAACAGAATAAATCACCCTATGGCTTAAGATAGCCCTGAGCTCTGTACTGGGCTCAGCCACTTACCTGTTCAGCTGTGGACAGACTACCAAGTTTCACTTTATATGCTAAAATCCAGGCAAAGGAAAGCCAAGGAGATAACTCGGTCATCTCCTTGGTGAGTGTTTATGAGCACTTGAGTTTGAATTTCTAGAATCCACATAGAAACCAGGCCCTGTAATGTATATCTGTAACCCCCGGGCTAAAGGAGGCAGAGACAGGTAGATCCCCTGAGCTCACTAGCCAGCTAGGTTAGTTAATCAGTGGGCTCTAGGTGCTATGAGAGAGCCTGTTGTAAAACGCAGAGCAGAGAAGTTAGTGAGGAAGACACCCAGTGTGGACCCCTGACCTCCATGCAAGTACACGCATGCAAATGTGCACATCATGCACACACACACACACACACACACACACAGACACTGGGTGGGGAGGGTATGCAAAGAACATACACTTAGTCCTGATGGTTGCGATGTCTGAGTGAGATGAGCATATCATGTGATCATTAGTGAAGAACGAGACACATGCATATTATAAGCCAGGAAGATGCTACATGCACAAGCATGGCTTGGTGAAGGTAAGACCAACTTCCTTTTGGTGTCTTATTCTAATCCACAATGGTTTAGCACAAAAGGATCCATAGTTGATTCAAGAATCCTTTCTTGCAAGTTATACTCTCAATGATGCCTGAGATTTGATGCCCCTGGGGAAATTGTAGATATTTTTATCACCTCGCCCTCCAGAAGAGTACAGATGATTAAATGAACTAATATTGCACTGGGGATAACATTAATGGCTGTCAGAACTCAGTAAAACTGGGAAGGTAAAGGCTGTGTGCCTGTATGTGAAATACTAGAGGGGAGGGGCTGGACTTCACTCTTCTTATGTGAAGTCTTATGTCTTTCCTTCTTATGTTCCCCTATTCCCTTATATTCCCTTCTTACACCTTCTTATGTGTCACTTCCCTTCACACAGAGTACCAGGTAGACACTCAGCCACTCCGCCCATGTGAGCAGCAGAGGGAGAAGGCCTTCCTGAAGCAGGCTGAATATGTTCCACAGTGCTCTGAAGATGGAAGCTTCCAGTAAGACTGGCTTGAGTAGGAGCTCCAGGGTCCTAAATGCCTTGAAGAAACTCTCACATCTCGTCCCTGTAATCCCCAATTGTATCCAGGCAGTTCCTCGGAAATTCTGAACTGTGCTGTCATTCGGAGGGGCTCCTTCTCCATCCTCACATACAGATAGTCTGCCAGACAGGGCCCCCATTGGACTCCAGACAGTCCCTCAGTTCTTGCTGAAGCTTTATCTTAACTGCTTTATAACATAGTGTGTAAGGCCTTTCAGTAAAGCCCAAATAGAGATCAGGGTGCTCCTAGGCACCCACCCCTCTTGACAAGGCCCGCCTTGTCTCCAAGATGATCCACATACACTCTTCTCTCTCCCTGGCCAGGCCGCCCTACAGTTCTCAGTGTGGCTTCTCCTGCCCTAGGAGCTCACATCATGGCCTTGTCTGGTCACAACTTCGGCTTTCCCATGTGACTTGGTGGCCCCTGATCTCACTAGGCTGGAGCCAGAAAGTGGCTTCAGGAACCTATCATGGTGTCACATGGTATGTCTCTCGCTTCAGGACAGTCCAATGCCAAAATGATGGCCGATCCTGTTGGTGTGTGGATGCTGATGGCAGGGAAGTACCTGGCAGCAGGCAGCTGGGGAGGCCAACAGCTTGTAAGTAACAAAGGGCCACTGAGTGGGACAGGGGCCTTTATACTGGGACACTTCACATTTAGGGGCCAGCACAGGGCTTTCAGTAAGTGAACTGGGCAAGTCTCCTAAAGGCTGGTGGCTCTTCATTGAATATGCAGTACTAATTTTCCAGAGAACACTATGAAAATCATATGAGACCCTCAAGCCTAGCCAGTAGCTAGCAAGTGCTTCCTATAAGCCGGCCCTTGTACCCAGGACTGAATCAGTTATGGCCAGGAGACAGCGAAGGCTTCTGAAGCCAGGTCAGAGCTCTCAGCAAAGTTTGGTTCAGTGGTGAAAGCCAGGCTCAAAGAGAAGCTCCTTTACAGCTCTTTCTGGGGCTCTGGTTTTATGTGGCCAGCATGGCTGGTTTGGAGATCATGATGGCCCTTCAGTCTCTGACATCATGACCTTAACCAAAGGCACCTGTCCTGTCTGATCTACACACAGCCAAAACCAATCTGCAAAGTGAATAGAGAACCCACCTCCCCTGTATGAGGATTTCCAAAATGATAAGCCTGGTACATGGCAGCCATTTCACCGGAGCAAACACAAAGCGGCTTTTCCTCCCACATCCAGAGGGAGGCCACCTTCTTCTCAGTTGTGCAGAGGGAGAGAATGCAGAGTAGTGTGAAGCAGCCTCCCGGGCAACGCAGGCTGCCCCACACAGAAACCCGGATTCAGACACTCTGTTAATAGTACGGGAAACTCCTCTACAGCACCAGGGTACTAGCGAGAGCCATCCCACTCTGACTCAGTTCCCAAGATGTCAGAGCCTTCTGAGTGTCTGGCTGAGTATCTCTCAGGGAGGAAGGGTCCTCCTGGGCTCCATCCTGCATGCTCCCCTACAGGCCCTCCTCTGATGCTACCCTTTGTGTCCCCAGGTCTGTCCTTCTGCCAGCTGCACAAGCAGCAGATCCTGCTGAGCAGTTACATTAACAGCACAGATGCCCTCTACCTCCCTCAGTGCCAGGATTCAGGGGACTATGCACCAGTGCAGTGTGACCTGTGGCAGGTGCAGTGCTGGTGTGTAGACACAGAGGGGATGGAGGTGTACGGCACCCGCCAGCTGGGAAGGCCAACACGGTGTAAGTGTCACTGTCCTGGGCACCAGAATTTCTGGGTGGGCTACAGTTTGGTTCCATAGCCTAACAGCACACAGAGGGCCTGGCCCTCGAAGGAGAGGGAAAGTGTCCCACAGGCAGTTGTATGATTTTAAAGCATTCTAAGGATCCTTGTTTGCCGGCTGACAACTACAAGCCCAAACAGGATTTCTATAAATGCTTGTGAGCCTGGTGGCCTGTTTTGGGCACTGGTGGATTTCCATGGGTCACGTGTGTAGCATAAGTACCTGTATCTTGACTGCAGACACGTATGTACCTACCCATCCATAAGAACTGAACATCTTCGCATGAAAATGTTTAGGTCCAAAGAGCTGTGAGATAAGAAACCGTCGCCTCCTCCACGGGGTAGGAGACAAGTCTCCACCCCAGTGCTCTGCGGATGGGGAGTTTATGCCTGTACAGTGCAAGTTTGTCAACACCACAGACATGATGATTTTTGACCTGATCCACAGCTACAACAGGTAAGGGGGTCTGGCCTGGGGGTGGGTGGTGCTTAGGGAGCCATTGGCTCTTCATGCTCATGTATGCATTGGGATCTGGGAGTGTCCTGTGTCACACGCAACCTGGTAGAGAATCAAGAGAGGCCTTGCCCTCCTTTGTCACTGACAGGTGAGTTCAGCCTGTCAGTAGCACTTTTAGCAAAGCCAACTAGAAATAGCTATTGCAGTTACAATTACATTGTCTTAGTCAGTGTTCTATTGCTGTGAAGAGGCACCATGACAATAGCAACCGTTATTAAAGAAAACATCTTCTGGAGCAAGCTTACAGTTGCAGAAGTTTAGTCCATTGTCATCATGGTGGAAAGCATGATGGTATGTAGGCAGGTACTGGAGCAGTAGCTAAGAGCTACATCCTGGTTCGTAGGCAGAGGATGGGTATGGACTTTTGAACCCCACTGACAGGGGCGCATTTCCTTCAACAAGGCCACAGTTTCTAATCCTTTCAAATAGTGCCACTCTTTGGTGATCAAATCTGTGAGCCCATGGGTCATTTTCATTCTAACCACCATATAAGTGTACTCTGTACTCTCTGCTCCACCAGCTCTCCATGCAAATAAAAAAAGCTTGCAAAACCTGTATATCAAGGTGTTCGCCCCATGGTTCTCCATTATTCTCCATCCTAGCAGAGAACTGGGGAGTAAAGTGATTGCTCTGCAAACAGGGAGAGTGGCTGTCTAAATGCAATATGCCATAAACATTTGTATGGCTGCTCAAAAGAGCTGGAGAAGTCGGCTTGAGCAGGATTCCAAAGCATGCTATGCTAATACAATTCAAGAAGGGCAGAGCAAGTGCAGGATTTAATTATTAAAAACCAATAGCAAAAAATTCTTTTTATGTGCGCACATATGATCCTATGATCAGATGAGTGTGCTGGGTCTAGATAGAATCAGAAACAGAGGGTAGTGTGAAGGACCACATAGCTTTTGAGGGCCACTTGGAGGTGAGGGCTGGAGTGGAAGAATGAACAAAATGGGGTCCTCACCAAAGGGGAAAGAGCCCATTAAAAACTGTGGGGATGATCAAATGCACACATTTCTGTAAGTTCTGTATGTGAGAGCGCCTATAAAGGACTTTAATGTTTAAGTGGCAAATATAAAATGAGAAGCATCTTATACACTCTGATCCAGATATCCAGGTAGCATCTGGCCATTCTAGATTCCCCTATTGATTGTGAAGGGCTGTGCAGACTTCAGATGAAATCAGACCATTCTGAATACAAAGAAAGAAAGCAGCAGCTTGTGTGAATGCGGCTGTGAATTCTGTGAGAGAACCTGAGCTTCCCTGTGGATTCTTTCCAGATCAGCCAGTTTCCGTGTGAGAGAGAATGTTCCCATGTGTTGTGCCAGAGGGGTCACAGACCAGGCCCCAAGTGCAGGTCCCACAGACAAACTTGATCTGAGCTGCATAATATTTTAGAAGCTTGGAATTTTCATTAGATCCACACCCTGCACGGTTTTCACAAAAAATTCAGTATCAGTGATTTTATAATTCAACCAAAAGCACAAAACTCCTAATATAGTTTTGAAGACGGGGGTCAGAAGTTGTATGCATTTGTTAATGTGATCAAGAAGCTGGCCTCGAACTGTCTGATTTGTATGAAACCCTTCTGTGTCCTGGGTCCCAAGGAGCTTGGCTGCCTTGTTCCTGCCAGCTTCCCCTCACCCAGTTTTATGCTGTCCCACAGCCTTTGTCTCTGCCACCTGAAGTCTTCCCAGAGCTTCCTCAGTGTTCTCAGCTAGAAAATGGAAACGTATACTCTGCTCACTGGGCCATAGTTAAACTCTCCCGATACTTCATTTATGAGACCATTGAGAATGTGTATCATCCCAATTTGCTCATCTTCAGGGAATTCTCATGCATCACCCAGTTTCAGAAAATGTAGGTTAGATTCTCCCTGGCAACTAGCAATGAGCTTAACTGGGAACACAGAACCATCAGGCAGCCCAACACCAACTGCTCATCTACTCTGAACAATCTAGACGCCCTTAGCTCACATCCAACTCAGTGATTTTTATAATTTCAGCTTTAATACAGACACAATTAGAAACTGTAGAATCTGGCATATAGCCTAGGAACCTGGAAGACATTAAAGAACTCACCCGAGGTAGCATAGTAGACTTTAGAGATGTATAGGAAATCATTCACTTGTCTATGTTTATATGACTCATTACTCTTCCCCCATAGCATATAGCACAGAGTTGTGCACACAGTAGGTCTGCAAACCCAGTTCAGGAATTAGGTGAATACATCAAAGATCTTTTCTCAGGGGGCACTTTGAGATTGAGGCTCAGTTCACAGCTACTGCCACAAGAGGGCAGTCTAGCTAAACGTAAAAGTAAGAATCAAGTATCTATTGTTAAAGCAACAAAAACATTCACTTCAGAAATGGGATCCTTTTCTCTCTCTCTCTCTCTCTTTTTTTTTCTTTTGTTAGTAAGCATATCTTTGAGCAAATTCTGGCCTGGGAAGGTCATGGGAACAGTTGGGTAGTTGATTACTGCAGGCCCAGGGGTAATCAGGAATTTTCTTTTACTGTGTAGATCTAGCTGCCACAGGCCCAGTGACTCCTTTGGGCCAGTGGAAGGGGCTGCGAATCTACAAGGGATGGGCCGAGTTCACCTGGGCTTGACAGATATAGTATAGGACAGCCAGTTGCAGTTGGGTTTCAGATAAGCAGTGGACACTTTTGTTTTACTGTATGTCCTTGACGTTGCCTCAGATATTTTAAGCCTGAGTAGCGGGTAAAGTGAGGATTCGAGTTGGTAGGCAATTGTATAAATACCACCAGATCTCGGACTTTCAAAAGAATAGCCTTGGGTAGGGAAGAGCAGAGTGTGTACTGGGAGTCCACCTCTAGGTCCAAGGTCTGAGAGAGATGCTGGTGGCTCCGTCTAGAGGTGATGGGGAGGAGGGTGCTTGGGTAATGGAGTTACTAGAGCCATAGTTGTCACGCCAGACTTTAGACTGTGGGGAAGAAACAGCTGGAGGAGAGGGCGAGGAGCGTCGGGGATAACTCCTTTCTGAGCAGATGGTTGAAAATGTGTTTGGGAGGGGAAAGCCACGATTTGGCTTCGGAATAGTCAACCTAACGGGATTTCCTTGGAGATGTGGCATAAACAACTGACTTGCTTCCAGGGAGTCTTAGAAACCCCAAGACCCAGGGACAGCTAATCTTTCAACCCTCTGTGAGGAATTCATGTGTTATGCCATGATTTGTGCTTGAACTTGGCCACTGTAGGTTTTTTTTTTTCCTCCTGACGGAAAGCCGTTACTCTAGCAACTTGGCTAGAAACTTAGGAGCCACAATGGGTAGAAACCATGCGGGTTCTTCTGGCTGCTCCATCTTCTTCATGACCACAGCCCAGTCACAACTGGGGGGCTCTGTCTTGCCTCCAGCTGCAGGGGGAGCTCTGTGGAACTTGAAGCGGGGCTTGTGGCGTTATCAAGGTGTTAGTTACTTGGATTAAAATTATTGTATCAACCCTTATTGTTATCTAATACTTCTGTCTGCCCGTGTTCAGAATTGGACAGGGCTCCCCTGCATTGCCTTCCAGAGCTGGCTTTTCGTGGTAATGATCGTGATGTGTGTGCTTGCTGTCTCATACCTGTCCCTTTTGAATGACCTTCTCTTTTGGCTCTTTATCAATATTACCCTCATCTGTAGCATTTCATTCAATTTGGGGGGTTACATTAATCTACTTCATTTCTCCACCCTTGGACATGTAGGTTGTTCTTAGTATTTCTCTAGAAGTACTATGTAGCAATGAAACTCTGTACAGAAAATGACTATGCTTTCAGATGTAGATTGAAGCACACACTTGAATGTAATATACTAGTTACATCAGGCATGAAAAAAATCTCCTGGTATTGTAAAAAGAAGAAAAAATTCTCTGCTGAATACTTCATTGCTCACGGGAGGACCTCCTCAATGTGACTCTCAGTACTTTAGTGTCCTCATATGAAAAGATGGAGACTCAGCTAATGGGCTCCGTGTAGCATTTGCCAGGGCATGGTTAGTACAAGCTTTACTTTAGCTGACAGAAAGAAATGGTGAAATCATTTTGATTTTATGGTGTTTAATGATGGAATGGAAACATTTCCATCTTACAGACCTCCTGTAATAGGATCTGCTTTCTTCTTTGCAAGCTCTTGAAAATTATAAAAAGTTCTGGATGTAGTTGCTCTCACAAAATGAGACTATCTGCAGCCTTTCATATACCTGCAAAGCAAACCCGGCCTCTGAACTCTGTAGTTACTCTGCTGATGAAGCTGATATACTGCTTGTTTTCTCTCTGGTCCTCCTCATGTGTTGCACATGTGCCACCAATGAAGAAAAAGGCTAATTGGTAGAAGACAACTTAGCATAGTCTAAGCTTGCTTTGAATAAGTTAAGCCAGCCTAGAAAAGACTTGAAAATGTAGTTCCCTAGCTAAGGTCTCTGACACATTGAGTTTGAGGATGACTTGTGTCTTATGAAATGGTGACCATACATCTTCCTCTCTGTCAGGTTTCCAGATGCTTTTGTGACCTTCAGTTCCTTCCGGAGCAGGTTCCCTGAAGTGTCTGGGTACTGTTACTGTGCTGACAGCCAGGGGCGGGAGCTGGCTGAGACAGGTAATCAGCCACACTTCTGGCAACGTGAAGGGATCGAGTATAATCCTTGGACCGTAGTGCTTAAGGCAGAAATAGAATTGGCTTTCAATACCCTTGTTAGGTTGCTATGGGTGTGGAAGAGGACATAGCCTTAGCCAGCTTTCATCTGTGGTACTCTGCTGAAGCTTCTGCTTGCTCGTATTGGTGCCATTGCAGGCTGAAAGATGCCCACTTTGCCATGTGGCAAGAAGAAGACATGGCAGGTAGTCAGCCTCATTCTCTAAGAAGTACTCCTCTGTGCTGTCAAAAACCTGCACAGCTATACGCACAGCAGCCCCAACTTTGTAGACTATCAGAGTATTAGTCTAGGCATGTCCAACCTGTGGCCCAGGGCTTCATATGGCCAAAGGTAACTACAGATGTTATCCCTACTAAAATCACAAACATACTTGAAATGATGTTGCTATTACTATTATTATTTTGTAACTCTGTTGCGTGGCTTTCAAGCATGAACCTTGTAGGTGATGACAACTTGTAATGTCCAGAGGATGGACATGCCCAGACCCATGGCATAATGCTGCTGGTGGAGACTCTGACTTTTTGACATCTATCAGCTCAGCAAGGTTAGAGCTTTCTTTCCAGAGGAGCCCATCCTTGAAATGCTGTTTGTATTTGCTCAGGTTTGGAGTTGTTACTGGATGAAATTTATGACACCATTTTTGCTGGCCTGGACCGGACCTCCACCTTCACTCAAAGCACCATGTACCGGATATTGCAGAGACGCTTCCTGGCCATTCAATTAGTCATCTCTGGCAGATTCCGATGTAAGTAACTAGCTAGTAACAGACATAAGTTTCTGCTATGGAATCATGGAAGTCTTAGGGTCACTTCCGTCTGCATGGCTGTCACACCGCAGTAAGTTTAGGGATTTAGCTCTGAGGCAGCAAACATCCATGAAAGCTATAAGAACACAGACCTTAATGTCTGACTCCTTTCCTATGTGGTCTCTTGTAGGCCCCACCAAGTGTGAAGTAGAGCAGTTTGCTGCCACCAGCTTTGGTCACCCATACATCCCTAGCTGCAACAGAAATGGTGGCTACCAAGCTGTACAGTGCCAGGCAGAAGGGCTGTGCTGGTGTGTGGATGCCCAGGGGACAGAGATTCCTGGCACTTGGCAGCAAGGGCAGCTGCCGTCTTGTGGTAAGTTTCCTCTCAGGGGTGGACGTTCTGCTCTCCTAAAGCCTGTCACTGTCACTGTTTCTTCACACCAGTCTCTCAGGAGCCCACTAATCAACTGCTGACTGAATATGTATCCTCCAGAGGCCCTTCCAGCTGTATTAAACTGAAGACAGTCTGCTGCTATTAACTTGCAGTGGGTTTTTGTCTTGTGCCAGACATAGTTACTTCAGAGAACCTAAGGAATACCAGGGAACACATAGGTAACAAAAAAGAAAAGACAACTGAGTTTTCATGTGCTGTGGGAGGAGTCTGTACAAGCAGCAGAAGGAGCACCAAGGGGAAATGTGTTAATTCCATTTCAAAGCACAGTGGAAGGCTTCATGGATGAGGGACAGTTGCTCCGAGTGTCTGCAGCGAAGGAACTTCCTATGGGTTCTGAATCTACAAGGAGGGCAGAGAGACTCTGTTGGAATATGAAATACACTTTGTGACTCAGGGGATGGACAGGAAGGAGCGTGACCCTGCCACCCTTTTTCTCATAACCAAGGCTTAAGCTCCATGCTGGAGGGAAGTAAGGTTGGTATGAGACTCATTCTGGAAAGGCCTGCCATGCTGCGTGTGGGAGACACGCCTCCCAGCAGTGTTAGGTGAGGAATTGGAAGAAGAATTGGACCTGAGATAAGGCAGCCGATCAGAAAGCCACCTCAATGTCCTTAGGAAAGATAGCAGAAAGGTCATTTCTTCCTAGGGCTGTTGTCACAAATTAACACAAACCGGGTCTCTTTTAACAACCGAAGCTCACTCAACAGTTTACAGGTCTGAAGGCTGGAAGTTCAAAATCCAGTTGGGAGTAGAGCTTATTTCTCTGCAGCTTTCATTGGGAGCTTCTCATGCCTCCCCAGCTGCAGTGGAGGCCCAGACATTCTGGGGCTCCCTACTCCAATCTCTGCCATATTCCCTCCTCTTTGTGTCTCTTTTTCAAAGAATGTAAGTTGGCTTGGACTAAGGATTCTTAAGTCAGTGTGGCCGCATCTTAACCAATGACACATTTGCTAAAGTAGTACGTTCTGTGGCTCTAAGAAGAAAGATGTATTTTAGAAGGTCATTATTCTACCCAGTATGTTGAAACAGAAAGAGAGCATGTGCAAAGCTTAGAATTACCACTGGGCATCTCAGTAAGGCCCCAGAGATTGGGAAGTTTTTGGCCACAAGGTGAAGAGAAATCCAGGAGCACACGGGCTTCAATCAGGGGAGCTAAGCTTTGAAACAGTGGAGGAAAATCTCGAAATGCATGGCTTCAAAGTAGATAGATGTTAATGTTGATTCAACAAGTCACATTAAATTCTTCAACTTCTGTTCTTTTGACACTCATATCACTTGGTAAGTGTACAGATGTCATCAAAGAAAAGTTTAAGGCATTGGAAGTATTTAAAATACTTCTACCCAGTTACATCAAATTTTAGAGAATATTGTGCCCCACAGAACTCTGGTAAAAATGAAGAGAGGTGGCTTTCTAAGTTAAAGCAGAGACTCTGTTCAATGCATGGATGGATCTTGGGCTTTCCCGCTTTCTTGCTGACTTTGCTTAGTAACACTACTTAACAAGTATGCGGAGACTCAGCTCCATAGAAGGGGAAGTGAAGCCAAGCATTGCTTCCTCCATGCCTCCCATGATGTCGGTTCCAGGAAGCCCCGGCCTTGCTGAGGGATCTGCTCAGCTTTGTATGTTGTCAGCACACACTCATGCATGTGCATACACACACACATGCGCACACACAGCTGCATGTTCCAGTTCTTTCTCTGTTGCCTGGTTACAGGGTGGAAATTGGCTGGCTTCCTTTCTGGCATCTGTGTGAATCAAGAGGAAGGAATTATTTTGCAAACCGAGAGTGGGGTGGTGGTTCAGAAGGTCCCCTAAGATTGTGATTTGTGGAGGAGAATGAGCTGGCTTATATCTACCTACGTGAAGAGAGCCAGACATTGAGTCCTGCCTTTCTTCCCACAGACACTTACACAGAATGTCCTGGCCATGCACAAATTTGACTAAGTCTAGCACCTCACTAGAAAATTCACAGAAAGTTCAAGAAGCCCAAGGGGCACACTAAGTGTGATTACTGGGTCAGCATTTTAGCGATATAATATGGAAATATATATTATATAGAAAATATATATATTATAATATAGAGAGAAACAATATGATAATATAGAGAATAGGACAATTAGAAATAAGACAATGTATAATAAGAAATAAAAATAAACAGAAATAAATAAAACAATATAGAAATAGACAAATAGAAATAAAAATAAGACAATGTAGAAATAAGGCAATAATGGGATGTGCTATGTTGCTAATATTGCACATCGCAATACAGGAAAGTATTTCTTAGAGGAAGCACTACCAGTACTGCAGGTAGAGGTCTCATTCTGAAACTATACCCTGGACAAGACCATGTTCATGGGGGATTAGAGAGTCATAGGGAGAGCGGATGATAAAGCATTAAAATCCATTAAGAATTCAAGCAAGGGAAAGCTGGGAAGCTGCAGCTTATCGGCACAAATAGGACTTTGTCAGCAAACCGGGGCTCTTGAGTTTGCCAGAACCAATTGCTACAAATCAGACGCCTTGAACAGCAGAAATGTGTTCACTCACAGTTCTCACACAGGAATCCAGAAGCCAAGGTGTGGACAGGACTTTCCATATTCCCTTATAGTTGGCAATTTCTGGTGTTCCTTGGCTCTTGGCTGCATCTATCACTCTAGTCCATGTGTCTTGGCTTGCACATGGCCTCTTTCCTGTGTCTCTTATAGGGACACCAACCATTGGATTCCTAGCCCACCCTAGTCTAGATGACCTCATCTTAACTTGATTACATCTACCAAATCCTTGTTTTCAATTCACATTTTGGGACCCCATGTAGACAAAAAATCTTCAGGGGACACCATTCAGACCAATGCAAGTATAGTCAGGTTTTCAGGAAATGGGTTGATATCTCACAGACTTGCTATAGAAAAGCATCAGTCTAGTGAGATGTGGTCAAGTGTCATAGGGACAGTAATAGACACCCTCAGAATGAGACCCATGGAGGCAGCTCAAGGGAGAAGGGAAAGCCTAATGGATACAGAGAAATAGTCCATAATGCAGGTGTGAACTTTTGGGATCTTACTATCAGAGGCATGGAGGCATGGTGGAGGGAGGGTCTTTAGGACTACTCGCTATGCTAACTATGTTTTTTTTTATTGTTTCACTCAGCTGAAAATCAGTCGTGTGCTTCAGAAAGGCAGCAGGCCTTGTCTAGGCTCTACTTTGGAAGCCCAGGCTATTTTAGCCAGCAGGATCTGTTGTCTTCTGAGGAGAGGCTGGTCCCTGTGAGTGGTGCCAGATTGGCCACATCCTGCCCACCCACAATCAAGGAACTCTTTGTTGATTCTGGACTTCTACGCTCTATGGCTGTGGAGCAATACCAACAACTTTCTGCATCAGGAAGTCTACTCAGAGAAGCCATCAGAGCAATTTTCCCCTCCCGAGAGCTGGCTAGTCTTGCTCTTCAGTTCACTACCAACCCCAAGCGACTCCAGCAAAACCTCTTTGGAGGGCTGTTTTTGGTGAACGCTGCCCAGTTTAACTTGTCAGGAGCCCTTGGTACAAGAGGCACTTTTAACTTCAGTCAGTTTTTCCAACAGCTTGGTCTCCCAGGCTTCCAGAATGGAGACAGAGTAACTGATATAGCCAAACTACTCCCTGTGGAACTGGACTCCAACTCTACCCCAGAAAGTTCCCGGGTCTCTGAGAAGACAGTTGCTATGAATAAACCAGTTGTGGGTACCTTTGGCTTCAAAGTCAACCTACAAGAGAACCAAAATGCCCTAAAATTCCTTGCTTCTCTCCTGGAGCTTCCAGAATTTCTTGTCTTCTTGCAGCGCGCTGTTTTGGTGCCTGAAAATATAGCGAGGGACTTAGGAGATGTAATGGAAATGGCTTTCAGTGCTCAGGTGTGCACACAGACACCTGGAAGGCTCTTCGTCCCATCATGCACTGCTGGAGGAAACTATGAGGATATCCAGTGCTATGCTGGAGAATGCTGGTGTGTGGATTCCCGAGGCAAAGAACTTGATGGCTCAAGAGTAAGAGGTGGACGCCCAAGATGCCCCACCAAGTGTGAGAAGCAAAGAGCTCAGATGCAAAGCCTGGCGCGCAGTCAGCCTGCTGGCTCCAGCTTTTTTGTTCCTACATGCACCAGTGAGGGATATTTCCTGCCTGTCCAGTGCTTCAACTCAGAATGTTACTGTGTCGATGCTGAAGGTCAGGCTATTCCTGGAACTCAAAGTCGAATTGGTGAACCCAAGCAGTGTAAGTCTGTTGGGTATTTAATTTACAGATTCTTGAGTCTCTATCAAGACCAGAACCTGATACTTTGGAAAAAAACTGAGGCTTGCTCATGACTGAAGAGCAAACTTCAGTTCATAGAATAATTAGTTACTTTAGCTAAACATCATCCATGGAAACCTGGACAATATTAGCCATTCTAATGAGCTAATAGAGACATTTGATTGCTACTTAAGTGCACATACCTGGACTGGGAAGATGGCTCGGCTAGTAAAGTGCATGCTGCGTGGGGCATATGGATCTGAGTTTGCACCCACCTTGAGACATGTTGAGTAGTGTGCACTTGCAACCTCAGAGCTGTGGACAGTGGGGAGGTGGAAATGGGTGGATCTCTATTGGAGATCACTGACTAGCCAGTCTGTCTAAACTGGAAAGCTTCCAGCTAGTAAGAGTCCTGTCTGAAAAAGTAACATAAAGAGTGATTGAGCAAGACTTCTGACATCAGTTTCTGGCCTCCACACATTCAAACATGTGTTTAAACACATACATACATAAACATAACACATGCTTTACAACAAAAAGGGCCACATATATTTCTGTGGCACTGGTTAGGTTGATGGTTGGGTCAGTCACCAAGGTTGGATGTCATGGATGAATTTAGGACTGTTGAGGTTTCTGGGACTGACAGTTAAGCTATTACCTTGATCTTTCTGGCTGATTCAATTTATTAAATATCTGCCCATTGTTCTTCTCCAGGTCCTAGTATCTGCCAGTTACAGGCTGAACAAGCTTTGCTGGGGTCCGTGCAGGTTCTGCTCTCTAACTCCAGCATGCTGCCCTCCCTCTCCAGTGTCTACATCCCTCAATGCAGTGTCAGTGGGCAGTGGAGGCCTGTGCAGTGTGATGGACCCCCTGAACAGGTCTTTGAGTGGTACGATCGATGGAACACTCAGAACAGTGACGGCCAGGAGCTTTCCCCAGCTACACTGTTGATGAATATCGTGAGCTACAGAGAAGCAGCTTCCAGAAACTTCAGTCTCTTTCTTCAAAGTTTCTATGAGGCTGGCCAGCAAAGCATCTTCCCAGTGCTAGCACAGTACCCTTCCCTTCAAGATGTTCCACAGGTAGTGCTAGAGGGAGCTCCGACTCAGCCTGGGGAGAACATTCTCTTGGATCCCTACATCTTTTGGCAGATCCTAAATGGCCAACTCAACCGGTACCCAGGGCCTTACTCAGACTTTAGCATGCCTTTGGCACACTTCAACCTCAGGAGCTGCTGGTGTGTGGATGAGGCTGGTCAGGAACTGGATGGAACTAGGACTCAGCCAGGCGAGATCCCAACGTGTGAGTGAACCCGTACAGAGACTCAGTTTCATATTTTCTTTGAAAAAGCTTTCTGGTGGGAGGGTACTGAGTAGCGAAGCAGCAATGAGGTTCAGAAATGACCAAGAGCATTCCTGCAATGTTCGCTGGAGAGCACCGAGGCTCACAGAAGGGAAGCCTGTCCAGATGTTGACAATGTTAATGTAGTCCTATAGCAAGATGGGACGTAGAGACAGGAGAATTCCTGGAAACTCTTGAGCCAGCTAGTCTGGAATACACAGGGATGAACAATAAGAGAGCCCCCTTCACACAGAATGGAAGGTGAGAAATGACACCTAAATTTATCCTTTGACCTCCAAACACATGCCACGGCATGTACACACACAAAGAGGCATGTACATACACTGAGACAAGAGTTGGGGCACCTACTTGCATCAAGATAATGATCATGTTTTAAAATTTCAGAAGTCAAAGGTTTCTACTAATCTCATGTCCACAGTAGAATCCAGGGAACATCTCCTCTACAACTTACAATGTGATTGGTAGAAACTAGGTTAGCTTTTACCCCTAGTGATAACTACAGCATCAAGGGAAATTGGAATAGACGGCTCTACCATCCCCATTGTACAGATCAGGAGACTGAAGTTTAGAGAACACTAGCATGCTACGTATCATCATCAAATAGCTAGAACATTAGAAATTACAGGAACAAGGGCATTTCTGGGAGATATACTTTTTACACAAGCATTAGGTTATCTACTACTGGCAACACTTAATGTCTATTCATCCTTCAGTGTGCACATCCACTCATGCACCCATCTACTCATCCATCCATCCATCCATCCATCCATCCATCCAGCTTCTTATACCTGTCTATCCAAGAGAATGGTGGTCTAGATCAGTGTTTGAAGGATGAGACTGTAGCAATTCTGAATCAGTTGATTAGGAAAAACTTGCTCAAGTTATACGACTTCTGAAGGCCTCCGTTTCTCATTTATATTATGGTTCCCAGGTTAGCTTTAATTGCTAATTTGGCACCACCTAGAGTTATCCAGGAAGATAATATCAATTGAGAAATGCCTAGATCATATTGGCCCATGGATATGTCTTCAGGATATTGTCTTGATTGTTCATCGATGTATAATGGCCCAGCCCACTGTAGGCAGTACTATTCCCTTGGCAGGTGGTACTAAACTATATAAACAAGCTAGCTGTGCATAAATTGCTTGTCAGCCAGCAAACAAAAGCCTCCATGGTTCCTGCTGTACTTCTTTATCTGTGAACAAGTTTGGTCAGAGGAAATGTTATGTGAAATAATACGACTGCCTTCATGTTCCTGTTGAGTTTCTGTTTCAACTTCCCTCAATGCAGGGCTCTGGCCTAGAATTGAAAACCAAATAAACCCTTTCTTCCTTATGTTGTTTTTGATGAGGACAACATAGCAACAGAAATGAAACATGGATACATGGAAGACAGTGTCTTTTTAGACTGGCACCCATATTAAATTAGATCCTACTTAGTACTTAGTACCAGCCTGGCATGGTGTGAATATTGCATATCATCAATCTTCAACAGCTTCCTCTGTGAATGCTGAATAAATGAGGGGGAGAATACAAAGCCAAGGGAGCTGGACTTGGTGACTGAATCCACCCACGCTCTTTGTATCGCCCTAGGTCCTGGTCCCTGTGAGGAAGTGAAACGCGGTGTCCTGAAGTTCATTAAGGAAACAGAAGAGATTGTCTCAGCCTCCAATGGTTCTTCATTTCCTCTGGGAGAAAGTTTCTTAGTGGCCAAGGGAATCCAACTGACCAATGAGGAGCTTGGCCTTCCTCCTCTCTATCTATCCCGGGAGGCTTTCTCTGAGAAGTTTCTACGTGGGGGTGAATACGCCATTCGTCTGGCTGCTCAGTCCAGTGAGTGTTGTACTGCAGGTTCTCATTTCATCTCTGGGGGAAGCCAGAGCTTACATTGGCTCTCTTGGTTGCCATGGGCTGCCAGGAAAGTCAGGTGGTTCTGTGACCTTAGTCAAAGCTTTTCCTGAAGGATTCGTGATACTTCAACAGAGCCCCTATGGGGCTTCATATTATATGCTGCGGATGGCACCTGCAGCCCTCATAAAACCATAGTCTTGTTAAAAGGTTCCATGTGCTCTCAACTCTTGGCATATCTTAAAAGTGTCTTTCATTCCCAAAACTGCAGGGATGAGAAGGCTTAGGACCCTCTTTACTGAGGACCCATTGCTTATGTAAGCTCAGAGAATACTGAGAGCATGTCCCAAAGGTTTGTGTCATCTGTGGATATGACAGAGGAACCCCATCCTTTGGCTCATCAACCATGCTTAAACCTAGCCTATGACTAGGCACTTGCATGCCAAGTACATGATTGGGTCATTGTGCTGACTCTATTAACACTTCAGAAGAACAAAGGTAAAATTCTACCTGTGATTCTTTACACAGGGGAAGTTGAGTACTGGGTTTAGTTACTTAGCTGGGTTCACCCACCTGCTAACTATGGAAGCTGGATCAGGAAGCCTAGTAGTCTAGCTCACTTTAGTGTCACTAACAGTTAGTGTTAGGGAGTGTTAGTGTTAGGGACACTGTTAGTGTCCCATGCCCTGGAGTAGTTGGAGTCAGTGCAAAGACCTAGTTCAACTAAGAGCTGGTGTCCTTCCCCTGCTTACAGCCTGCTCTGGCAAGAGTCTCTGATCTCATTCAGTTCTCACTTGCCCCATATCAACAGAATCTGGGATCCATCTCTCTCTGAGCCTTGTCTGAGTTCCCAACCTGTCCTAGTGGTCTTAACCCCTGACAACATTTGTGTGATGTCAGAGTGAATTCCCTGCAACAAGCTGGAGCTCCCCGCCTTCCCCGATAGTACCTGTTCCAGGCTTGGAAACAGTGTCTTTGTTATAGAGAGGGATCTCACAATCAGTCTGTTTCCTGCCTCTCTCCCTTACCAGACAACTGTTCTGGAGACCAAAGTACCATGCCTTCCTCGCCTTCCTTTACACCCATGGCCTGTTCATCACTCACCTTGCTGTTCTTTCTTCTCTGTCCAGGGTTCACCTTTCTCTCTTCCTCAGAAACCCAGGGGCTTCTACTTTAACAGGAAAGCAGTTATTTTAAATCCTGTGCCTGGATGGACTCTGTTGCTCTCTGGACGGGAGTAGTTCTGGCAGGCTTGTAGCTGTGATCACTTTGATCAGCACAGAATGCAGAGAAACTGTAGATGCCATAATTTGTCACTGTGTGGCATAGTGACATTTTCTTTAGACATCAAGCTCAGGAAGTTCCTCTCCAGATAGCTTCAGGCTCTGGCTTTGCATGCCTTAGACTATGAAAAAGAAGACTCTAGAAAGAGTCTCTTTGCCTTGAAGTCTGGCGATTGAGATCCCAGGACAAGGGGAGATTGAGGGCCACAGAGAACCTTTGGCTAGTGGAACATGGTGGCAGCGTCTAGAACCCAGAGCCTAGAACCTGGAGAGGCGGGGGGCGTGGGTGTCAACTCAATGCATATCACTACCAGATCATTTAATACAGTATAACACTTACCCTGGTCAGTACTGAACTCATTCCACTGGTGAGCAAATGCAGGACCAGAGAGGTAGAGTAACTTGCTCCTGATTACAGAGCCAAGAAGTATGTATGGTACCAGGATTTACACAGAAACTTATCATCTTTGAGAGTGCCATGCACAACATCACACTGCTTCAAATACATGTTCTGATGCCTGACTGAAGGTGGTGCTATCCTTATATCTGTGACATCTTCCCCTGGAGCAATGAAGACCATTAGTGACATACAATGGGTTGGGAAGAACTCCCCCTAGAGTACAGAAGACGGCAGAGGCTACTCTAGAGGTGGTTGTTCTCTGGGATCCTTAGGAGGAGCCATACCCTAGACACTACATTTGTGGAAAGGGTGGAGACCAGACAGGGAAAGGGGATGGGACAGAAGCCATATCTCTGTAGAAGGCTGGCAGGAACCTAGGGTGAGGATCTGAGAGAGATCCAGACCTGGTGGCTATGGACTCTGGGCTCTGGCCACTGCTTACCTCTCTTTGTCCATCATCTTATGCATGCACACATGGCAGCATTTACTTCAATCCTCACTGTGTCTCTCTCTTTCTCTTCCCCTTTCTTTCCTTCATTTGTTCACTTTTCTTATTAGTCTTATATATCCTAGGGCTTATACATGCTAGACAAATACTCTTCCCAGTTCTTTTTTAAATTTTAAAAATAATTAATTTGAGACAACATTTCACCAAGTTTCCTTGACTGGCCTTGAGTTCACTCTGTAGCTCTGCCTGGTCTCCAACTCGAGATCCTCTTGCTTCTGCTTCCCCGGTGGCTAGGATTATGGGTGTGCACCATCATGGCTGGATCAATTATCTCCTGAGTGTACATCACGAACCAGGTTCTGTTCTTTGAGTAAAATAAGCATGATTCTCTGTAGCAAGGTTCCTAAGTGTGAGCCCAGGAGAGGAACGCATATACAAACTAGATCAGTACGTATGTGACACGTTGGATAGAGGTGAATGCTCAGCAGAGGAGCCGGTGTAGGGATCAGAGAGCTGAGGTGTGTCAACCATGTGTGCTCAAATCCTTCCCTCCAGGACCCACTGTGAGACCTTGTCTAAGTAGCTATCTGTACTGGTTTTGGTCAGTTGAAATGCTAATACCTCATAGGGTGATGGAAAGGATTTGGTTAATCAATAGGCATGTCCGACCTGCAGCTCTGTGGGCCAGATGTGTTCCAGGATAGCTAGGAATGTGCCCCAACATGAAACCATAAACTCACTCAAAGCATTATGAGGCACGTTTGTGATTCTAGTTTTGTAGCTCAACTGTGTAGAGTGAACTTTGTAGATGACAATGTCTGCCCCAGTGCCGAAAGGTTGACACAGCTGATACACCTTTGGATGCTCATGACTCTTCTCTAGAGTAAAGTGCATCTCATGGGCAGGAAGCCACTTATCAGCCTCATCAACTCTGTGAAGTTACCACACAGAACTGCAGAGAGTCCACCAAATACAATCTAGGGCTTATTTTCAAGAGGCGGTCTTCTGAGTGTCTGCCGGCTGTCCAAGAGTCTAAGTAAAAATTTCAGGTAGAAACGTCTGTCAGGTTATGAGAAGGCCGTGTTATAGGGTGCAAGATGTGTTCAGATGTGTGCTTACAACAGAGTCCACAAGGCAGCTCTCACGTTTTGCTTTTTTTTCCTCCCTGTGTCTCTAGCTTTGAATTTCTATCAGAGCCTTCGTGCATCCCTTGGAGAGTCCGATGGAGCAGCCAGTCTTCTGGGGCCACGGCCCTACATACCACAGTGTAATATTCTTGGTGGCTGGGAGCCCGTGCAGTGCCATGCTGGGACGGGTAAGGAGACTTTGGAAGGGCAAATGACTATGAAGAGGAAAGAGCCCTACACCAGGAAGCAAGTGGCCCAGATTACTGGCCCCTCTTCAGCAAGGAGGACAAACCTTAGCTTCTCTATGACCAGATGTCTCTCCTGTATGATGGGAGCAGGGATCTCCAGTCAATGTGGAGATGAAGTGCTCATTTGCTGGGAGTTCTGAATGCTACGTCCTGTGATTTTTAGACAATGTCAGGCAGGGGTCTGGCCCAGGCAGGCTAACCATGCTGGCATTGCTGTGAATGCTAAACAGATAAGATACTCACAGGGCACTCGGGACAGTCCCTGGCATGCTTCCTGAGCTTATGGGCTATGGCTCTTTTCCAGGACACTGCTGGTGTGTGGATGGACGGGGAGAGTTCATCCCAGAATCACTGGCCGCATACTCCTCACAGATGCCCCAGTGTAAGTAAAGCCAATGGGATTCTTCAATCTGACTTCTAGAATGACCTCTATGCTGCTGGAGCTAGCTTGGCCATGCAACTGAGGGGGACTCTAGGGTCTAGCCCTTCCGACGTGTCTCTAAGAATGCCCTGGACACATTTTCCTAAGTCTCCGGGTCTGGGCCTCAGGATAACTTTGGCCCTTCCCTGCCGGTGCTCTCACCGGGATTTACTAGAAAGAGACAAGATCGGAGACAGAGTTTTGGCTTTGATCGCTGTGCCCTGGCTCCTGGACAGCTCCAGCCACTGTAGTTCTGTTACTACCTCACGTATATTCCTGCATCCCAGCCTCCCTCTGAGGCTAGCCCCAGGGGCCCCTCCGAGGCTCACCCCTGGGCTGTCCATAGCCCACTTGATCTCTCAAAGCCACCAACACACCCCACACGTGTGTCTCTGTCTCTGAACTTCAGTCTAACTCTCCTGAGGTTCTAGCTTTGTGGAGTACCCATCTACTGGTCTAAAATGTGGGGTTAGCCTGGGCTGCCCACCTCCCCTTAACTCCACAGCCATCTGTTCAAGTCCCCCTCTTCCACAGGCCCCACAAGCTGTGAGCTATCCCGAGCTAATGGACTAATTTCTGCATGGAAACAAGCTGGAGCCCAAAGAAACCCAGGTCCAGGAGATCTGTTCACCCCTACCTGCCTACAGGTGAGCTTCTGTGGACTCAAGAAGAATACTAGGAGGGAAGGTAGCCCTGGCACACTGGCCTCCTCTGGCTCAAGATGGATTTGCTAGATTTCTAGTCCACTCTTTTTACTATAAAACTCACAGGGAATCTTGGGTGTCCTGGTCCTTCTAGATCTGGCTGTGTGTCCTTGGGTAGGTTGCTTACCTTCTCTGTGCCCAGTTGTGTTTTGTTTTAATCTAGGCCTGGGCCATATTCTTGTTCTATCTAGGTCTTGGATTATCTTGAGACTCCAAGGACAAATCCTTCACAAAAGCCTTTAAAAACTGATTAGCACTCGTATAGCTGCTGTCACATGTTTCCTGAAGTCACCTTGTTCAGGTCACCATGCTTGGCCCACGAGTTCCCAACATAAGAAAACATTATCCCTGTGCCTCCTAGCTCCTCTGTAACACACAGTTCACTGAAACACTAAAATAAACACCTCCAGGGAGAGAATTTATGTTCAGGATCTAAGTACTTGCTTACCCAAGTGATTCCCCATGCTGGTCCCTCTTCCCTCTCCCTACAGAAGGGTGGCTGACCCCAACCACCTGCTCTGCTTAGTTCCCAGGAGCTTTTTGAAAATCAGGTGAAATTGGCAGTCTAGAAATTCATGGAGACATGCAATGCTGAGCAGTGTCGTGGTCATGAGGTTCCACGAACGTAGTCCTCATATTAATTGGTTTGTAGAGAAACTTACTGATGTGATTTAGTCCGTGGTTATCAAATCTCCTTCCCTTGGAGACAAGTCTGACCAATTTCCCCAGCATGGCTGCTTTCCCGAGAAGGGAAATGTGGGGATGGCAGCTTCCGAGGGAACTGAGGGAGGGTGACTCCGACATGTGACCCAGTGGCCCACAGATTGTGCAGGTTCTTGCCAGGTCCCAGCTGGTTAAAAAAAAAACCAAAAACAGCCAAGACTCTCACTACCCAAACTTATACTTGTATCTCTGCTCTCCCTTCTCCTCTCAGGACTGGTAGTTAACTGGCAGCTGAACTCCATTTGGGTCTCAATGAACTGACACTGGTATTCTCAAGTTTAACTTTCTCCTTTAAACTTCCTTCAGCACTTTCCTGAAGTTTGAATCTCACCTCTGCAGCTGACCGGTTGTGTGGCCAGAGGCATGCCATCTGGTCTCTTTCTTCCTGTAGAATAACGAGGGAGAGTCCTCATTAATAATGAGCAGAGTCCCCAACTTTCTGAGTGCTTGTGGATTCTGTGACTCACCTGGGGTGACTGTGTTAGATGTTGGGTAAATGGGGGTGTTACTAATGTCATTGTCTGAAAACTAGCCACAGCATAGCATAAAGCAGGAAAGTGGCAGGCAGTAAGGGTAGCACTCAGTACACTCAGTGCTGGGTGCTCTTCTCCGGTTCATGTCTCTGTGCTGGGGGCTTTGAGTTGCAGACCCAGGACATGGGACTTTTCTGCTCAAGGAGTTCCTAGAGTGAAGGCTCTCTGGAATCTGGCCTGGGGAGATGGCTTAGTCTGTAAAGTGCCTGCCTTACATTCACAAAGATGTGAGCTTAATCTTAACCACAACCCATGTAGCAAAAGCTGAACATCATAGTGCCTTACTTATAATCCCAGTACTGAGGAGGCAGAGATAGGCAGATACTTGGACTCCTGGCCAGAGAGCCTAGCCTGCTTGCTGAGTTCTAGGCCAACAAGAAACCCTGTGTAAAAATATTAGGTGCATGGCACCTGAAGAACAGCAGCTGAAGTTGTCTTTTGACCTCCATGTACATGCAAATACATGTATGTATATCTGCACACACATGTGTGCACACCACACACACACACACACACACACACACACACACACACACACCACATATAAACAAAGAAAGGATCAATCTAGTTCTGCTTCCTGACATTTTAGGTGGGGAAACTGAGGACCAGATAGTAGAAGTGTCAGGTCAGGGAACCCAGCTACCCAGCTGACCCAGGATAGGCCAGGAAAGGAGGAGCCAACACTGACAGGTCGTGTTTGTGTGTCCCTGACAAGAGGTGAGGCTTGAGTCTGTCTTAAGGCATACCTGCATTACTAATTACAGACACTTAGGGCTTCTTTGAGGTTCCAAATTAAAAGTCATTTCTGGAATATGTGGACTTGGTTCTGAAGAGTTTAGAGCTGGATGGTGTGGGCATGATGTAGTCCTGCTACTCTCTAGATCTTGGGCATGATGCAGTCCTGCTACTCTGTAGCTCCACTCTGGGACATTGCTCCATTGCCTCCTATCTCATAGTAACACTCTGTTTGCCGGATCTCAAATGGCACAACTTGTCCTTGCTTGGTGGCCAACAATTCAGAGAATGGCTATGAAGTTTGAATGGGGCAGTACCCCCTTATCTGTAGAAGCTGTTACCAGTTGTTTTCAAAAGGGTTTCTTGCAAGACCTCACCAATAAGTGAGTTGTAAAACTTTGCATATAGTGGAATGATCACAGCTTTATCACAGACAGGAGAGTACGTCAGGCAGCAGTCGTCGGGAACAGGAACATGGTGTGTGGACCCAGCCTCAGGAGAAGGGATGCGAGCAAATACAAATGGCAGTGCTCAGTGTGAGTAACCAAGCCTCCCCCTTGTTATCCTAAAGCTCCCAGGTGAGCACTGGATACAGAGCCTCAGTTTTGCCACCTCCACAGCTAGGGCACAGCTCCTGATCCTATCGTTCCCCCAGCTTTCTCATCTATAAAACAGGCACTCTTCCTACTTTGAAGGGTCTCAGAAAAGCCAGTGTGTCCAGGATCTGTTCTCTATAACCAAGGAGCATTAGCCAGCATCACTGCCCAGCGTCTGTCCCTGTCTATGGGGCATGGCACTTTGGGGACCACTGGGCATGCAGCCCTGCGACACACTGTGCCTTGCCTGGCCCGATAGCTCTGTGGTGTGCTTATGTTCCCAAGGCCAGCCCTTGCTCTTTAGCATGGCCCAGGGTTCCCACTTCAGACTCCTGTGTGGCCTTTTGCATTCCTCTCACTTCACCAATGCCTGCACTTTCGAGCTCTTGTAACGAATTGTGGTTAGCACTTAAAGAGGGGGTGTCCTCTCTCTCCCAAGCTTTTGTCCAATGTGACTCAACTGCCTCTCTAGCCCTCCTCACTCCTCTCCAACTGATGCAGATGCCCGTCAGTTTCTGGGAAGGCTTCACAGGCCTCTCTCTGGTTGCTGACTCAGGCCTGTACTGCGGCTCCATATTGTACTTTTATCACCCTTCTCTCTAGTTGCTCACCTCTGAAATCCCCTGTGATGTTCTAAGGCCCTCCAGGGTGGGCAATGGGAGAGACAGAGCACAGACCCCTGGGACCCTACAAGCAGCTGGCCTAGTATGCAGGGGTGACAGGGAGGGCTGTGGAAGCTGTGCCTATACTGGAAGCAAAGGTCACCCCTCCACTTGTCTCTGTACAGGCCCGGGCCTCTGTGATGTTCTCAAGAGTGGAGCCCTGTCCAGGACAGTCGGCCCTGGCTACACCCCAGTCTGTGAGGTGCAGGATGGGGGCTTCTCCCCAGTGCAGTGTGACTTGGCCCAGGGCAGTTGCTGGTGTGTCCTGGACAGTGGAGAGGAAGTGCCTGGGACCCGTGTGGTAGGCACCCAACCTGCCTGCGAGAGTAAGTCTTGAGCAGCTGGAGAGACTGTATGCTGAAAGCCTTATGATATACCAGTCTGAGGGTGTCTGAGATGCTGGGCTGTTGGGACAGAAATGGGCAGAATGTTAAGACACCTGACTGATGTCCTGGGGAAACTGGTGGACCCTTAAAGAAATCATAGCCCAGGCTTGAAATTGGGAAGAGGCTGGTGCCTCAGGAAATCTATTGTGGTCACTAAATGGAGTCTGGCCTGGCTTTCTTTATTGTCCCTAATCATGATTGCAGGACCCCAGGGGGACTCACATTTCTGACATCTAGAGAGGTGCCAGATTGTTTGTTTTTATTTGTAATTCAGGAAGTTCCTTTAATATCAAATGCTGAGATAAACATCACGTGAGTATATTCAAGAATACTGAAATGAATTGTTGCATTTTATAATATACTCACTAAAAGCCTTCATGGAGGGAATGCCTGTGAGCCCACCACTTCCTGACCAGTGGATCACCAGTCTGAGGACTCCTCAGGCGACAAACATAGCAAGACCCCGTCTCAAACAAAATAAACAAAACCAAACCAAACAGAAAAACAAAGAAACCAAATAATATGCTGGTCGAGGCCACAAAGCTAAGAGCTCAACTACAGCCTTGTTGACTAAGTATGTCCTCCTGCTCCTGGGCCAATGGGACTATGCTAGAGATCTGTGGAGAGTCAAGGTTCTTGCTAGACCTACAAGCCCATCTGTGTCTCACACGGGAGCACATGGCTTGGGAAAGTATCCCTATGGGAGATGACCTCTTCAGATCCCTGCAGTAACAGGAGGAGATTTTAAAAGCTGAGTGACTGAGTATAGGTGGGGACAGACTCCCCAAGTTACAAGAGAATCCTGGAGTGCTCTGGGGTCTTGATTAGGGGACAGGAAACACTATTCATTCAAACCTGAGAGAGTGGAACAGACTTGAAACCTTCATGTCATGAGGTCTGAGGTTGCCCAGGCTCAATTATGAGCCTCAAAACTTCCTGCTCCTGACTTGCCACAGAGCATAAAGCAAAAATCTCAGGGTTGGGAGATGAAAGGCAGATTTGCCCATCAGCTCTGCCACTCTCTGGTGGGACCTCATGCAAGTCCCTGAGTCTCTCTGGAACTAAGTTTCCAAGAGCAGCTACTCCTTAGTGTCACTGGTAAAAACCCAATAAGGACAATCTGGATGGCTTAGCAATGCAGTAACCAGTGCAGTTAGCAAATACATCTTGAGTTTTGTGATGTTTTTGAGACCAGTTGCCTTTCTCTACCTCCAACATCACATTCATAGGAAACATTGCCTTCTTGTCCTGCTGCAGGGTTATGGACAGAGGCGTCACTTTTTCCATGAGTTAGCGTCTTTACCTGCTAGGGGCCCTAAGGACAGTCCCTATCTCACTGAGTCACTGTGAAACTTAAGCCAGCATGTGAAAGGATACTGTCTTAGTCAAGATTCTATTGCTGTAAAGAGACACCATGACCACAGAGGCTCTTATAAAAGAAAGCATTTAACTGGGGCTGGCTTACATTCGTTGTATGCATGGCAGGAAGCATGGTGGCATGCAGGCAGACATGGTACTAGAGAGGAGCTGGGAGTTCTACATCCAGTTGGGCAGGCGGCAGAAAGAGAAAGACACTGGGCCAGGCTTGAGCATTTGAAATCTCAAAGCCCACCTCCAGTGACACACTTCCTCCAACAAGACCACATCCACTCCGACAAGGCCACACCTCCTAATCCCCCACCAAGCATTCAAATCTGTGAGCCTCTAAGGGTCATTCCTATTCAAACTACCACAGCTTCTGACAGACACACACATCATATTCAGACTCTTTGTGAGAGATGATAGAAGCAAACAGGAACTGGCTTCAATCTGTCACCAGAGTGTGACCTTGGGGGACTAGTTGATACTCTACAGCCTTCCCTTTCTTTGTTCTAAAGCAACAATGGTAGTTTAAGGGAGACATGATTTTGTAAGAATCCCGGAGCACAGGAGATTGAAGTGAAGAGGAATCCACCCTGTCCTTCCTTTTCCCCTGGCTTGGTCCTCTCATGCCGTGGAGCCCTGTGGAATGTTCCATAGCTGAACACAGAGGGTGGGAGGCAGAGGCAGCAGGGCATTCAAGGCATCAAGAGCACGTAGCCAGCATTGTCAGTGGAGACTGGAGGGATGTGAAGAAGGAGGACAATGCTGAAGGTTCCATGCAGAGAACTGTTTCCTCACTGAGAGAGTGGGTGCTGATGAAGAAGACTCAGGGACGGCAGAGCCCTGCCTCGTTGGCACATGGCTTGCTTCTGGCTTGGAACAGTCAGTAGCTGCAGGTGCTGCTCCTTGAGCTCAGAGATGCTAAAGTGGGAGACATGGAAGACAGTAGCTGGGCTGTGAGCCGTGAGGTAAAGAGGACAGGGTGGCAGCTCGTTGAATTTGTAAGGTATCTGGAGATGCCACTGCAAGACTCACCTTTTTTTGGTTGTCTGGTGAAACTGAGGGATGATGGGCTTATCCAGAGAGAGGGCATAGAAGGAAGGGGAAGAAGGCCCAGGACCCGACAGAGCAGGCCACATCAAGGGTAGGCAGGAGCTGGGCTACAGCCTGGCAGGTGCCCATGGCTCTTCTCCCTCCCTGCTTCCAGGCCCACAGTGTCCACTGCCATTCCCTGGGTCAGATGTGGCTGATGGAGTGGTCTTCTGTAAGACAGCCTCTGGCCCAGGAGTGACTGCCATTCAGCAGTGCAGGCTGCTGTGCCGCCAGGGCCGCAGGAGTGCATTCCCACAAGGGCCACTGATTTGTAGCCTGGAGAGTCAGCGCTGGGTGTCACCGCCACCACACCACCGAGCCTGCCAGCGTGAGTAGCAATGGGACATTTGTCCTACACTTCGTTCTCTCTTGAGGCTATTACTGCGGAATCTCTCTTCCACTCAAAAGCAGCCTTTTCATGGTAAGTCAGACCGTGCCAGGGTTGGAAAGCTGACTCCATGGTACACTGATTCTAGAAGAAGTAGATGTGCCCACAGCTTCTGGAGTTAGGTTTTATAGATGGTCCTCTGGAGCCAAATGCTCCATAGGACAATTTCTATTACTCTAGGTTGCCTGTGGTTACTTAAATTGGGAACAGATATTCAGCTGGTAGATGTTCTAGCTGCCAAGTTAGGGACCATATATGATGTACTTTGAGCTTCCTGTCCACCTTACAGTGAGCTCTAATCTCTCTTCATATCTACTTTGACCTCTATGGTGAATGCCTAGCAGGGCAGGGGTCCAAGACCTGTGCCAGGTGGGCATCAGTGCCTTTGGTAAATGCAGACCTCTTCCTATGTACAGCTTCTTCTGCTGCCCCATAGAACCCACTCAATTCAAGTAGAGACAAACACACCTACACATACAGTAGTATGGCAGCATAGGTTTCTGCCCATGCCTGACTTGGTAAAGTCAGGCTGTGTGTAGTCCCAGTAGACCAGTTTGAACTGGACAGCTGGAACCTTACCCTTGACCTTCCTGGCACCCGAGATGGAGACCCATTTCCTGGGGCTGACCTACAGCACAAGGCTCTAGTGTGCCAGAGTATCCAGGATAGGATTAGCTGCAAAGCATTGTGGATTGTAAAGGGTTCTCATTCAGGAAAAGTTATAAATATGATTAAAAAATAATTGGCCTGTCTCTTTGATTATGATAGGGTGGCCCCAGATGAAATCAAGACCAAGTCAAGTTTCACTGAGAACTGAACAGCATTAAAGAACATCTACCCTTAGCCTGCAGAATCATGTGGGATGGTGGTGTTTATATGTAAAGCACTGTGGGAGTTTTCCAAGGAGAACATCAGAATCCCTATGAAGCACCCTGATTTAGAGGCTGAAGCAGAGCTGAGTTTGCTGTGAGGACACTAAGTAATTCAGAGTTAAACCAGTGTGCCAGAAAATATGGGCTATTTTAGGAAGTCAATGGAAAAAGGCAGCTCTTGTATGCGTATGCTAAATGAGGAGGGACTATTTGTTTAAAGGAAAATCCACGGGAAATATAGGTCTATAGGTCTATGGCCTGGACCCACTGACCTCTTGTGCTTGGCTGCAGGGCCTCATCTGTGGCAGACCATGCAAACTCAAGCACACTTCCAGCTCCTGCTCCCACCAGGCAAGATGTGTAGTGCTGACTACTCCGGCTTGCTGCAAGCCTTCCAGGTCTTCATACTAGATGAGCTGACAACCCGTGGCTTCTGTCATATCCGAGTACGTGCCGGCCTTCCCCACAGTCCGGGCTTGGGCTGATTCAGTGTCACTGTCAGGGAGCCTTAGGTAGGGAAGAGAATTTTCAACACCCGGTCCCCAGGAGCAACATAAGTCCCTTCAGACTCCTGACACAGGCTTGATATCAACAGTGTCTTGTTCTATATCCTTAGACCTTGTTCTTTAGAACAGTAACTTAATTTCTTGTTCTGTATCCTATCCCTCTCCATGTAAATCCTGTATCTTATGCCCTCTCCAGGTAAAGATGTTTGGGACCCTGGTTTCCAGAACTGTCTGTGACAACTCCTCAGTACAGGTGGAGTGTCTGACTACAGAGCGTTTGGGAGTGAACGTCACATGGAAATTACAGCTTGAGGATGTCTCAGTAACTTCACTTCCAGATTTGCACAGCATTGGTATGCTTATCTGTACTACTGCCTTGCAGAAGCTGGGCAGCCTCATCGAGCCACAGTCTCCTCCACATAGTGAAACCGGGGAAAGCCTAGTCTCTTCTCATAACAACATGGAGAGAATTGTGTCTAGTCCTTGAGAAGAGCTAGTTGTGTATGAAAATTTATATAAAAGTTAGATCCTCTGGAACTGGAGACAGATGCAGTTGTGAGCCGCCCAGTGTTGATGTTGGGATTTAAACTCCAGTCCTCTGCAAGATCAGCAAGTGCTCTTAAGCTGCTGAACCATCTCATATGGGCAACACAAACTGGATTTGATAGATTGCTAGCAGAACAGAAGATATGAAATTGGGGAAGTAGATAGAGAGGTGGGGTTGATCTGGGAAAAATTAATGGAAAGAGTTAATAACAAATATTATGTGTATATATTTAAAGTATATAAAAACCAGTAGAGTTCTGGTCAATAGAGGTAAATAGTGTTATAAATAGAGAGACTAGTGACTTCTAATAGAGGTGAGACAGACACAGTATGAAGGGAGATTGGGTGGAGCGAGGGACTCTTTACTGATTTACAATTTATATACCACCCACTTCCACTGAGAAGACACCTCAGCCTATTGCCCCTACTTAAACCTTGAAAGTTGTGCTAAGGATGAATAGGGAGACCACAAAGACCTAAGGGGAAAGGGCAGAGTGAATTGTATGAGAGCTACCATGAGTGTGTGCCTGTTTTCTCTGAGCTTTCTTGTACGGGTAGGGAATAAATAATCCACACATTTCTAAGTAGGGTGTGGAGGGTAACTGCTGAATCTCCTGTCATTCAGTGGAGAGACACCCAGACTGACCCAGAGTACTTAGAATTTGACCTCTATTCTGCAAACAGAAATCTCTCTAAAAGCATGACTGGAGTAGAATCCAGGGGCAGGCTACAAGTCTGTCATTCCCTTGGCTTCCTGTTGTCACCTTGGCAACAATCTACCTACCATTATGGACCAGTGGTTTCCAATAGCCTTCCTCTGAGAAACCCTGGATTATTTGGAAGTGTTTGATAGTGTAGAAGCATGAGATGTGTGAGGACAATGAAGACTGTGGCTTCAGGTCACGGCCAGTTTGCCAGCTGCAGGCTGCAGCATGGATGCTTCCTGCACACAGAAGTCTGCCCCGGCACCTTAGATAGCATCCCTCATGCCTTCTACTTGGGGAGCCACAGCCTTCTGTATGGTCAGCAGAATGGTGAAAGACACATTTCCAACAGCAGGCCATGCCTTTCTTGTGGGTGGCCCTTTCACATACGTGATCCCTTGGGAACCTCCCCATCTGTACAAGAAGCATTCGTAGGCCAGTTGAGCAGATGTGAACATGGTGGATGTGGCTGAGCACCTAAACAGTGCACCCCAGATCATGGTAAGGCATGTCCTGTACCAAGATGGGTCACTTTGATGCCACAAAACCTGAGACTTAGGTCAGAGTTTGACTTGTGTATGTGACTTTAGGTCAGTCACTCACCTTTTCTGAGCTTAGTCCACCCAGATGTCTAATGAGAGAATTAATGATGTTCGTGTGTCCTTTCTGCCAGGGTGCTCTAGACCCCAACCCTGCTATCTTTGCTCGCCCCATAGAGAACAGTGGGATGACTTCTGCCTCATCTATGTCTTACAGAAAGGGCTTTGACAGGCCAGGATCTCCTTGGGCGCTTTGCAGATCTGATCCAAAATGGAAAATTCCAGCTTCATCTGGACTCCAAGACATTCTCAGTAGACACATCCTTGCGCTTCCTCCATGAGGACAGATTTGTTACTTCCCCCAGGACTCAGCTTGGGTGCTTGAGAGGATTCTACCAAGTCTTAACCACCAGTGAAGCCAGTCAGGACTCTCTGGGCTGTGGTAGGTACCCACTTCTCTCTGAGTATGGAACCTCAGGAAGCTTCTGAAAGGGCTGACAAGCTCTGGGGGAGTAATCAATGCATTGGTCACTGAGTTATTTCAACTGTCCAGTTTTCATGGGAATCGCTCTTAGCCTTCAGTCCTAAGGCTTACCAGGAGGAAGATGCCACCAGTGTGTGACATTGTGCTTTCTGTTAGTTCTTCCTCAACTTGAACCTTGATGCTGGGATCACTCTCTTTGAGAAGAAAGCCAATACTTACCCTGAATCCTGGGTCAACATTTTTGATTTTGTTTTAGCAAGATGTCATTCCTCTCAACCTCTACATAGCTATTTGCCAGCAAACTCTATTGCTCATGAAGATGAAGACCTACAAGAGGTTAACTCAGCTGTTCTTATTCTTGCCCATGAGCTTCCTTAGAGATCATTTTCATGGGAATGCAGATGCAAAGTGAATGAAAGATGTGTCAGGTTCCTCCTGTTCTCTTTACAAATCACTCCAGACTCAGTGTTTTTTTCTTAAGGTGCAGTAGGTTGAGTTGCAACATGAGCCTCATTGGCTAGAGTCGTGGTATCCTCAAGACTGTGTTCCTCCTAGAGGCCTGGAGGGATCTGACTCCAACATTTTCTCAAAACCAGCCCAACTCTCCGGTTCCAGAATCCCTCATTCTATGTCGAGAGCAGCGCTGTAGTTTTCTGACCCTCTCTGCACCCCAAATCACATCTCCTTCTGATTTAAGAGCTATTTTAATGACCTACAGCTGGATAACTCAGGACACTCCCTTGACTGAATGGTCCATCTATTTTTATTTTAATTCCACCTCTAACTTTGATTCCCTTCTCACCATATAACTTAATACACAGCTTACAGGGATAGAGATGTGGTCATTTGTGAGTAGGGTGGTGGGGTCATTGTTCCATCACCAAAGATTCTGAGGGTTTCACGATGGGATGGAAACCTTCTTTCTATATGGAATGAGATGGAGAGTGATTTTTATTGAGCTGGAGATAGATGGTCTCTGTTATTTTTCCCATTATTTATATTAGTCACAACATAAAAGCTACATAGACTTTCTGAAATCCTTGCCAAGTTGCAAATTGAGTTTGAGCTACATCTACATCCTAGCACGGAGGACAGGGGCAAGCCATTCCCACCCAGAATTTACTGCAGATTTTATACTCTCAGTGAGACTTTGTATTTGCCTCACTGGAGCCTTCCCCATGGGACAGACAGACAGATGGAGGCTCTGTTAAATGGGCCTGTGCAGCTTGAGCAAGCTGCCTCCCAAGAGGGACTTGAAGTCTCCAAACCCAGTATCTGTGGGTGAGGAGTCCCAGCTCCTTTTGCTCTAGAATTCATAATCTGTCTTTCCATCTTCAGAGAGATGCACAGACAGGACGATTAGAAGAATTAGAATAGATGGTGGCATCTGCTCCGTGGAGGGAACAGGCTCACACAGAGGACATGACATACACGCCAGCCACTCTGTCCTCAGTCTCTAATATGCAGTGTCCTGGGCTCCCTGGATGAACACCATCAAGTTGGGGTGTGGGAGTTTATATGCATGTATGGATACTGTGTTCATGTTACACACACACACACACACACACACACACACACACACACACACACACAATAAAGGTAAGGGTGAGAATCTAATCACAAGTTTCCTTTACGGTGTTTGATCAATAGTAACTCTCAGCTCCTATTATAGGAGATGGGGGTTAGCTGATGTGGCATTGCCTAGGGGAGAAACCTGTGTGGATCATGTGGGGGCCTGGAATCAGGGTGAGAAGTGCCTCAGCAAACCATTCTCTTGGAGAACACAGGATGATGCCTGGGGAAGAGGTCAAAGGTCAGGCTTTGCCTTGCACTTGCGCACAACCTTTATCTGTAAATCGGAGATGGCCAGTGTTTATGGCTTTCTGGGCCATACGACTTTGTCTCCATAGCTAATCTCAATCACTGTATAATAGAGTAAAACCTGACTATATTCTAATAAACCTGGACTAACTGAAGCAAAGGGCCAGCTGTGTTTGGTTTACACATTGCAGTTGGGCAGCTCCACTTCAGATACATCTACATTCTACTTTTCAATGGCTATGTCTTCTTACCTTCTCACAGAGGGTGGCCTATCCCACCACCCAGCATTTTACTTCTCTTCAGACAAAAAGATCCAGAATGAGTTTACAAAGGCAGCGAAGGGGTTTCTGCAATATCTGTGATTATGTCTGAGTCTTTGGTGAGTTTCTTGTATGTGTGGGACCTTGCTGGCATTTCTGTAGAGTTGGGTGTGCTCCCATCCTCTCCTGCGAGTGAGGAGAGGAAAAGGAGGCACACAGATCTATACGTACTTTGGACAGCACTCTATAGAATTAGACACACCTGGGCTTGAGTCCTGGCCTTAGCACCTTCTCATCCTGGGAACCAAGGAGGTCACTTGTCTTCCCCTGAAAATCATGAACTCCTGATGCAAAGCACACCTCTCTGCCTGTGACCAGCTATCAGCGAGTGCCCCTGTTATTGTTGGCAGTGTAGACATGTGAGCTCAGCTCTATCCGCTCCCGGCGCTTTGCTTCCACCCTCTGCATCACGCCTCTCCCTCCTCAACAAGGGAGTTCTAGCTAAATAACACCCTCCAAGAGTCAGGTTTCTCCTTCTTGGCTCTTCTCCTTCTAAAACACATCTGGAACACAGCTGTCTAACTACAAAGGCAGAGCATTGTCCCATGGAGATGAAGCACAGGGTTTTTCTCTGTCATCTCTGAGGTCTGATGTAAGTGGTACTTGGTAAGGCAGTGACTTGGGGGCCAGAAGGAGCTTCCCTAGCTGTGACTTGTGTGGACATGGTCCTTCTGACCCTGGGAACTGGCGCTGCTGGGCAGCAGAGGTCTTGCTCACAGTGTCCTTGGGATATGCTGTGTTCACTCTCTTGTCTCTATATATCCTTATGGCTCCTGTGAAATTCCCTGCTGGCAGCCTCCTTTAGAAGGACTCATCAGGAGCTTGTCAAGATTTTCCATTTTCCTTATGTCTGACATTAATTTTCACTGATCTGCTATAAATTCTTTTTTCTCTCACTACAAATTCTTATAACAGAACTAGTTCCCTGTGGGCTTTTTTCCCTCCATAAGTGGTATGCTCTGGCTTTCCCCTTCCTCCTCTCCTGCCTTGCCCCCTTTCATCCATCAGACATCTACCCACCTAAGCTTTAAAAACCGAGTTATGTGCAGACCCCATGCCTCAAGTGCAGAGCAGCACGGGACTTGGCACCACACGTGACTGGGCCAGAGGACTGTGATATGAAGAGTCTTTCAAGGCAGTCAGAGGGACATTCTAGGGCAGAAGCGTCTGGAAAAGTGAGCAAGAATTGCAGATGGGTGTATGACACCTCTATGGGAGTGTGGTGTGTGTGTGTGTGTGTGTGTGTGTGTGTGTGTGTGTGTGTGTTCCCATGCTTTTGTGTGTTAGGGGCACCAAATTGAAGACTATTCTAGAAATTGGATGAACTAGTGAAAAAAAGCAATAATCTAAAAGTCCCGTAGCTTTATGAAAAAAATGCCATGGTTTCCATAACTGAATGGGGTCTGTGAGGAACAAGGCAGGAGGTGACTCATCGAGAAAGATATAGACCCATCGAGAAAGAAGTAGAGACAAGTAGTTTGGACCACCTGCAGAGCACCACAGAAGAATTTTGAGCTGGAGAGTGACAGGACCAGAAAGATTTGACAGGGCTTTCACGAACTTCCCAGAAGGTGAAAGACCATGATGTCTCCCCAAAGATACTTTTTTTTCTCTCTGAAAAAGTATAGCTGTCATTTCCTGGACTGAAAGATTGGCAGGAAGAGCAACATGGCTCAGCCTTGAAAATGCAAAACTCAAATGACGCCACAGTTGTGTAAAGGAGGGCACTGGTCACAGCTTTTAGTAGTTCTGGCTGGTGAAGGGTCATGGTTGAAGGTGCAAGTTCATTATGATCTACAAGAATGCCCTTTAGGTGGAAAAAAAAACTTCTGACATCAGGGACCGTCACAGTGGGGAAAGAGCACAAACTGAAAGGAGCCTGTGGTTTGATGCTATCTCTCCAGGTCTCACTTTCCTGTCTTCATCAGGACTCTGAGTAAAGATGGCAGGGCCACTCGCATTCTCCAGGAAGCTTTTGTTTCCTTTAGCTCTGAATTTAGAGGGCACTTATTCGGGAAAAAAAATTGTGCCAACCAATCACCATCAGCTTGACTCAAAGAAGTAACGAAACTCCATGCGCAGAGAAGGATATTTACTGATGGGGTGGACTGGAAAGTCCTACTCAGTTTCCAAGACGTGGCTGAGTTTCTGATTTACTCAGACCCTGAGTGTGCCCGCAGACCAGGGAGAGTAAGTCCTAGGATACTGGCTCCATCTCACTAAGCACCACTACTTTGCTTACTTTTTTGGCAGTTAATTGCCTCACTGCCAAGTAGGAGAAGACAGCCTTCTCATAAGGCTGTGAGACAGCACATTAAAATAGCTGGTCCTGTGCCTATAATATGTCATAATTTCATCATCTTCTCTTCCAGAAGGGTGCTGTAGGAAGTGATGGCTGAGTGCCCTAGGCCTGGCCTTCTCGCCTGTGAGATGGGAATAGACGCTAACTCTTGGTGGTAATAAGTTAACACGTAGAACACACAGAGCAGAGTGCCAGGCACACACTGAGGGCTCCGAGGGTGGGAAGGATTTCGGCCCCACCTTGTACAGGGTAAAAGCTCTGTTTCTGAAGTTATTTGACAAATTAATGGGAACACAACCCTGAACAAGGAGGGGAAGGAAAAAAGTCTTCCACACTTCTCTGAGCCATGAGAGTCAGTGTGGTTGAGTCTTGCATTGCTTTGCAGTAGAGCTCCTGAGGGCTCTAACTTTAATGCCTTATGATATATATATATTTCCAGTTGGGATTCTGAGTTCCCAGCATATGCCATATTGGTGAAGAGAAAGGAAGGGGGACAGAAGATGTTAGAGGGAGAAAAAGCACCCGGTACCAGTAATGAGCAGTGTGACAGGGAGAGAACCACAGTAAGATGCCAGCATCCAGGATGACAAATTGATGAGAGCTCTTATCTACAGAATTTGGGCTTCCTGAGTTGATCAGAAATCAAGAGGCCTGAGGCCTGATAGCAAGAACCATTTTTAATATTGTCTGTTGGGTGCCCAAATTTGTGTCACCCTTGTCAAGTATGAGCAGCTCACGGGGACATCAGCCACAATAGTCAAGTGAGATGGTATTAAGTTGCTAGAATTGCCTGAATTGACCCATTGAGAAGGTACCATTTGCACAGAGTTGGCTACAAAGAGTGACTGTCTTAAAAATAAAAGTAATTGTTGTTTGCTGAGTGCACACATGAGTCTGGCATTAGGAAAGATACTGTGTGCTCTCGACCACTATACCCCAGTGAGCAGTACTATTGGCTCCATTTCACACAGGATAAAAATGACTAAAGAAGAACCCAAGGACTATACAGAAAGTGGGACTTCACCCCATCTGCCTGCACTTTCCACTTAACTTTGGGAAGTTCCAGTTGGCCCTTATCTTTCCCGTGTCTTCAGATTCATCTTCTGCCAAACTCATTTCCTCTGCAAGCTCACCCCTGAGCCATGGCTGGCTTTATCTGGCCTTTCTCTTCTATACTTGCTGTTTGCACTGTCTGGTGCTTGGTTCCTCCTTTTCTCAGAGTCTCTAGTGTTTACTTCTCAGAGGTTGTTTCTCCTGTTTCTCTCCAGTGTGCCCCTGACTTGTCCCCTATTTCATTTGAACTACGACTGACATCTTGCCTGAGTTCCCACCCCTCCTGCAAGTCTTCAGCTGCTGGATAGATTGGCCTTCTGCCTTCTTCATAGCTGACTAAGGAGCTTTCGAGCCTGAGGCTGCTTGCTTCTCATTAATTGCACAGTGAAATCCTGGGCTGATTTTAGGGTTCTACACAAGTGCTTCCTGCAGCCATAAATCAAGCTGTCATTCTGATGTCATCTGTGTTTGTGCCCCTAGTGAAGTGCCCTGAAGGAAGCTTCTCTCAGGATGGGCGCTGCACCCCCTGTCCTGCTGGCACCTACCAGGAGTGGGCAGGCAGCTTGTCCTGCATCCCATGCCCGAGGGGCAGAACAACCATCACCACTGGAGCATTCAGCAAAACTCACTGTAAGTTTTCCCGGGCTGCTCTGAAGGAGAAGCCTTTCCATACAGCAGGATGCAGCACAATGTCAGCACTGGAGATGTTTGGGGATAGATCTTTCTTCACCCTAGAAACTCTCCCACAGTGGTAGGACGTTGAATAGTGTTAGTATTAGACATCTGCTAGGTGACATCAGCAGCCTTTCCCCAAGTTGAGATAAGAAAACTGGACTACAAAAATTTCCAAGTTTCTCTTGGGTGGGGTGGGGGTGGGGGGCAAAACCTTTTCACTGTTGAGAACTACTGAGTAATTGAAGGTCATCTGTGAATACCAGGCTCCTGGCAGGCTCCAGGCCTTGAATGTTACCTCCAAAGTCTCATTCAATCATGCCAACTCCTCTCCCAGGTAGATGGTATGGCCCACTCACTTTTTACAGATGAGGGCTCAAATAGGTGAGATTACTCCAACTAACAGAGCTGACCTTTGGGCTTAGTTTTGCTTGATTCTAAAACTCTGGACTTACCAGATCAACAAGTGGGAGACTTTCCCACCCAGACACATAACCACTGTGTAACTCATGTCCAGTCTTTTCTGTGGTGCTGGCCAGGACCCCATGTATTTGGTCTCCCTATGTATCATGAGATTTCACTTGGCCTGACTACTGAACAGTCACCTGATATTCTTGGATTCACTCTGGAAAGGACCCATGCTTTGTGATAGATCTTTTTACACAAGTCTGAAATTTTGTCAACATGAAGCAAGCTGTTATTGCTTACAATGTGAATAGTTTCTAGAATTTTTAAAAAAGTGATCAAAAGCCAGGTGGTGGTGGCACACACACCTTTAATGCCAGGCCTTGGGAGGCAGAGGGAGACAGATCTCTGTGAGTTCGAGGTGACACTGGTTTACTGAGCGAGTTCTAGGACAGCCAGAGTTACAATAGAGAAACCCTGTCTCAAAAACAAGCAAACAAAAAAGTAATCAAAGGAGATGAAGTTACTTTCTTTGATAAGGAAAGTTTCCTTGGAAAGGACAGCCATACTAATGGTACACTAATTCTAACAGATTCAAAATAAGAAAGATTTTGAAGGTAGGAGCTTGCCATTCCCTAGAACAGAAACTCCCCAGCATGCAATGTCCTTGACATCAGACTGCCATTTCTCCTTAAACAGTGACCTTATCTTGTAGCAGTTAGCCCACTGTGTGGGCTCAGCAAGAGGGACAGGAGATATTTTCATAGGTGCAAACTCTGCCAGACCTCAGCAGAGAGAACCATCATCATGGTTAGTGCCATACTGCCAGTGGAACCCTGAGTGTCTGAACTCAGGTGTTTTATTGATTCAGAACTCCTTAGGTGTTCTACTGATACCATGTGCAGATCATAAGCAATTAAATATCCCCTCAAAGAAATCCAACACTGCAAACAATATAAAGTGTTAAGACCTAGGCAGACCTTCACCCAACCAACAGTTCACAAAAGAATATTTTAAACACAACAAAAAATCAACTTCTACAACACTATCTTTCATGCTGGATGTGACCTGGCATGTGTCCCTATGCCACATCATCACTTCATTAAATGCGCATCCGTGTCGTGCCCTGCCCCTCACTGTGAAGGAGACAAGACAGAAATGGAGGGAACTGAAGGACCAAGGCTGAAGCTTGTACCAAACAGAGCCAACTTGATCCCTTTCTCCCCTTGACAGCATGGTAGTCAAATTAAGGAGCTGTCCTTCTCTGAGTGTCAGTTTGTCCTCTTGGAGACAGGTCAGTGATGCCACATTCCTGGTATACCACCCAATGCAGGGTGGCTAGAGTGACAAGCATTGATTTCTCATGGTATGGGATCAGTGCATCCGCATGGCTAGGGGGTTAGACATGGGGAGATTTGGGTAAGAGGACTAGGGGTGTCAAGGTCAGGTCTCTCTAGCTGTTTATTTCATGAGGACTCCTGTACTGCATGCACAGGCAATAAGAGTCCAGCCCTCTTCTTTGGTTAAAGACAGAAATTCATCCCGTTTTGTTTCAAAACCCTGACTTTATCTTTCTGTAACTGCATCCCAGAGTTCCTGCCCCTCAAATTCTATCACGTGAAAGACTGGGGCTTCAGCTCATGGTTTAGGGCAGACACAATGCCAAGCCCATACCAAGTAGGAGGGAACTATTTGAAGTGTGGTAACACCTTTCCCCCATATACACATACTGGTTGAAGTGCAGGGATGGCATTTCCTTGCAGCTAGAGAGGGCTGGGCTCTGTCATGAACATTCCTCATCCATCTTCCTGAGTACAGAGCAGTGTTAATGAACTGATCTGAAGACTATGGTCAGGTTGAGAGAGGACTTCCAGGAAGAAGCAGTAACTTGAACATGGAGAAAGAGAGGTGTTCATCCCTGGATCCATCTCATGCTTATAGTCATGGATGCCGAAGGAGAGAGTACATTTTAGACACTGAGAAATGCTATGCATTTGGGATAAATGGGATGCAGGTCCTGCCCTCATGGAGCTTTCATCAAATGAGATGCAAGTGGTCATTAACAGACTATCATATTCACAGGGACATAGAAAAGCTTACCACTGTGAAGGGGAGATATCAATTCCAGGAAGAATTACAGCCTTGGAAAAGACCAAGGAGGGGAGTCTGGAGATGTTGTAGTCCACAGGCAGCTATTTAAAACTACTATAAGCTGGATGGCTTATACAGGCAACAGATCTTTGTTTCTCAATATTGTGGAGTCTGGAATCCCAAAATCAAGTTGCCACCAGATTCATTTTCTACTGAAAACACCACAGATGGTGGCTTTCTAAGCATCCTTAAATGGCAGAAGGTGCAAGCCAGCTCCTTTGCCCTCTTTTGTAAGGGCACTAATCCTATGTCTGGGGGCACCATCCTCCTGACATAATCACTTCCAAAGGCCCCACCTCCTACTAAGATCACACTGAAGATCAGACTCCGAAATATGGGCTTCAGAGTCCACATGAAAGGTGCTCCATGGATTGGACATTGATCCTCAGTGGTGTACTTTGATGAGGGTGGACACTAGGAGCTTTCAGCTAGAATGCCTTGGTTACCCATGTGACTTTGACAAAACATCACAGTCTGGGGTTCCTGGAAACTGGAAGAGAAGGAGGGGACCATGGAGTCCTGCTACTCATTGCTGTGTCCATCTGTTGTTCCAGGTGTCACTGACTGTCAGAGGAATGAGGCTGGCCTACAGTGTGACCAGGATGGCCAGTACCAAGCCAGCCAGAGGGACAAGGAAACTGGGGAAGCTTTCTGTGTGGACAGCGAGGGGCGGAGGCTACAGTGGTCACAAACAGAGGCCAGACTCTCGGATTCTCAGTGTCTGAGTACGTTACTGGTTGTTATATCCACTGAGGTTGCTAGGATCAGGTCTTCACAGACCTACAAAAAGAGACACACACTTGTGCCATTTGTCTCCTACTCTATTCTAAAAGTTTTTTTTCACCTACAAAGAAGTTGGGAGAACCACAAAATGAAAAGATTTCCTTCACTTAGATCTGTCAATATTTTGTGTTTTCATTTTTGTCTTTGAATCATTTGAAAATCATAAGAACATTATCCCCGGATATTATAGCAAGCAAAGGGGATGAGTTTTCATGGAAGTTGGCCTGTTGAGGCCTTCTCTCTTGCAGGCAGCTTGCCTCTGTAGATCTGGGGAGTGTTTCTCTCTCGATTGGATGCTGTGGAACTATTGGGTATTCTTCCTTATTCTATCATGTCCTTGCTGGGTGACTCAGGATGAGTTGCTCAGTCTCTCTGATCACCAGTGTCCCTATTCTGCTTTCTAGGACGTTGTGAGAATCAATGTCATCTCACAATGTGGACAAATACTTGCCAAGCATGACCTTAGGTCCTCAGTGAGGTAGTAGATGAGATGACCCCAGGCATGCCATCAAATCTTCCCACACAAGACATGACAGGAGTCTGCAGAACATTAGAGAGGATTGTGGTGTCTGAGGTCAGAGCGACCTACAGGTCCCTTGACTGTTGGAGTAGTCCTGGGTATACTCATTTTCAGCAGTTACCTCAACTGTAATATGAGGATCCAAGTGCTTCCTTTGTGGGATGCCAAACGTGCTAGCTCTTTGTGTCCAGCAGATGTGACAGCTGGGGCTCAGGAGCTGTTGCCGCCTGCTCCCCTCTGTTCATGGAGAAACATGAACAGAAACATGGGGGCTGAAACAATGTGTTGTCCCCCTCCCTTGGTCCTTAGGACTCGGCACCAACTTGACATCCCGTCTCTCTCTGCTTGATGCCTTGTGCCCTGTCTCCTTTCCCACTGGACCAGCTCCAGATTTCTCTCTGAAGACTTGGCTAGTGTGCTCCCCACTTTGATTTACTCACAGAACTCACTTGACCCTGACCAGGGGAAATAGGTCGTTTATCTTCTCTTTAACATTAGATCCAGGCTCCTAACTCTGCTCTTGTTAGGACCCATGCTGTGCTTCTGTGTATCATCTATATATATATATATATATATATATATATATATATATATATATATATATAGAGAGAGAGAGAGAGAGAGAGAGAGAGATCTGCTATTGGAATTACACCATCATGACATACTCTCTTGGTTCCCCAGGGCTGGAGTTACACTGCTAACCATCCTTTTGTCTGTGTGTCTACCTAACCATCCAGCCATTCATCCCCCTCTACCTGTCTACTCATTGAAAATGGTACCAGTATCTTTGTCATAGTGCCAGTTTGAAAGGGTTCTGATATTAGAATATTCCCTTTACCCTGGAGGGCAATGCACACATACATAGCCATGATTCACTGTGCAAAAGCCATGGGCAGACATATGCTGTTTTAACATTAACCCTTAGGCTTCCTCCATATTATTCTAAAAGTCTGCTTGGATACATAGAAAGTATACCAACAGAGCATATGGATGCCCAAATTAATTTCCACTTGCCCCTCTGCTCTGCTGGCAATAGATTTCTTCATAGCACCCAGAACTGTGAAGATCGCTACCATCAGGGACCCTTTCCATGGAGTCTCGAAGCAGAGAAAGAAGTGTACTGCACTTTTAGTAGACTTGGTTAGAAACTAAAAGACCCGTCAAGCTTAGTTTACTCTAGAACACGAACATGTAAAATTTATCAGCCTGGCTCTAGAGATGATGGAAGGGGTCTGCCGTGGTATTTGCTGGACTGACACTTCTAGAGAATAAACAAAGTAAGAAGGAATAGAGAGGATGGATTATGAGGAGTAAGGTTGAGTATGGGCCCAGGCATACTGGCATAAACCTGGCAACTTCAGCGGCCAGTGAAGAAGGGTCACTTTGTAAACTTAGAAAATATTTTATTTCTTAATTTTTAAAAGTTTCATACAAGTACACATGAGCAGACACCCCTTGTCCCCGCTATTCTTTTCTTTTTGTTAGCTCCACAGACTACTTTTCTACACCAAAGTATAGAAAGCTTTAAGCATGATGTTTCTATATTAATGCTTCATCATTTTATGTTTTGCATATGAAAACTGAGAAGATACTGCTTGCTGTATTATCTAATTATTGTTTTCTGCTTCCTCATTAAAAACATGGATATATTGACCTCTGCAGACCAATGCAGGTGGCAAGACTCATTTGTAGTAGATTGGATGTAGATGATAAAGAGCATCTACATCCAGGTTTGTAATGCTGACTGAATGTACTATGGGGCTTATAAATAACTCTCGTGTTCTGATAGACTTGCAGGATAGGCACACTGGAGCTTTTGGGGTTTGGAAGATGGGTCTCTTTCTTGACTGTCACCCTATTACTTCTACCCTTTGTGAGGAATGTGTTCTAAGCCATAAATCTGTGGAAATTTGTCTTTTTTTTCCCTCCTCACTTGTCTAGTTCCATGAGCAGGTGGCTCTGTGAGTCCCACCAAATGGGCCCTAAGGCCCATTGAGGGTGTTGAGAGTAGCTAGAGAAACAGATGACAACTTATCACTTAAGTAAACACAGTCTGAAAAAAAATGCAGGAGTCACGTGACACATCTCCAGATTTGCAAAACCGCATATGCACGTTTAATTAATTTGCTTTGTAAAAAATAGCTTACCTCACTTCAGAAAGAATTCAGATTGTTTTAGGGGAGAACATTTTCAGTGTAATCATTATGCAATATAGTTAGCATTCAAAGACAGGGATGAAGACGCTTAGATAGGAAAATAAATCAGTTAATGATCAGGAGAGATGAAATGAGAAGTCCAATATGATGCTAGATCTTTCCTTTACTTCCTGGAAATAGGGTAGGGAAAGGGTGTGAGGCAGCAGGCTGGAGCTCCCTTCAGTGGCAATTGGTCCATGTGAGACAGTTAGGAGACCAAGGGTAAGGATGAGTCTTACCTTGACCTTAACAGGACTTTCTAGCCTGACCCAATGGTCATGTGTGAATGTCCTAAACACACTTCAGGCTTGGATCTCACAGGTCTGCTCTATTTCCAGTGTTGCAGAGATTCGAGAAAGCTCCAGAATCAAAGGTGATCTTTGATGCCAATTCTCCTGTGATAGTCAAGTCCAAAGTCCCCGGGGCTGACTCCCCACTGGTGCAGTGCTTGGCTGGTAAGTAGGACGAGGGGTGCACACAGGGAGAGATGAGCAAACTGCACTATTCAATATGATGACAAATTTAATTCGTTAAAAACATTGTGGACAACTTGATTTGTTAAATGTGCAGTTTCTAACTTCTCTGCAGTTTGTCTCACATCTACTAACTGCCAACAGTTGCACTGAATGTTAGAAAATAGAAATGTAGCCACAAGAATATTATCGTATACCTGTATCATCTATGTACTGAGAGGTAGGGATAGCAACTCCTGCTGGATGATCCCTTCAGTGGTCATCTAGTAATTCCACAACTAACCCACAGTGATCTCAAGGTACAGAAGAAGCCATTGGGGATGTGAGTAGTTTGTTCAATTGTATGGAGTTAGCAAGTGACAAAACTCAAGTTCAAACCCAGGCCAGCAGATACTAAGACCTGCATTTGTGACCATAGCCATATGCCTCTTTTAATGGCACTCTGAATAAGAATCTGCATTGGATAATGTCTCTGTCTAGGCTAAGCCTAGTTCTTGTTTGTATTGGTAAGTTTACAAGGCAAGAAATAGGGGCTTAGCTAAATTATCTGTAGAACGAATGGTGTGTCGGGGAACTGAGTGGACAGTGCCGAGGGGAGAGTTGAGCAGACATGAGGAGGCAGCCCAAGGACAGCAGACTTGCTGGGAACCTATGAGGGTCACTTGTCCCTGAGGAGGATGACCCGTGTACCCATGTGCACCATCACTCTCTGTAACACAGCTTGGTTTGGAAAAACAAAGGGACAGGCAGAGATGAAAAGGAGGTGCAGAACTGAATGGGGTGAGGTTAGCAGAGAGGACAAGGCCCTTTGCTGGCACCAGGGGACACTTTATCTAAGTGGACAAAACCCAGGGCCTAAGACGAGGGGACAACAATAAATAGAAGTTAGAATGAGAGTACCATGTTAGGAAGGTCTGGCAAGATAGGGTCTTACAGAGAAAAGAGAGCAGGATATCCCACTCCCAGGCAGGCAGGATCTGCAGAACACTGGGGATTGGATATCTTCAACTAGATAATTTATTTCCCATGGCTCTAGAGCAGTGGTTCTCAACCTTCTTAATGCTGCAACCCTTTAATACAGTTCCTCACATTATGGTGACCCCCAACCGTAAGTTATTTTTATTGCTACTTCATAACTGTAATTTTGCTACTGCTGTGAATCATACTATAAACATCTGATATGCAGATGACTTAGGTGGCCCCTGTGAAAGGGTTGTTGGACATCAGAGTAGTCATGACCCACAGGTTGAAAACCTCTGCTCTAGAGGCTGGAGCCCTGAAAACAAGGAATTGGCCACCTTCTTGCTTTGTCTTCACATAGTTTCCCCTGTGTGTCTGTGTCCTGCTCTCTTCTCTTTATAAGGACATGGATCATGACTTCATTTCACATTCTTTAATTACTGCTTTACAGACTCTAACTCTAAATGAATTATAGTCATATTCTGTTATACTGGTGGTTAGGACTTGAACACAGGAATGGGAGGAATAATTATTCTCATAGTAAACATCAAGGGGCTGTTGCAGAATGTCACATGGCCATTTAAGAGAAAGGAATATGGCAGTGAGAAGGATGAGTACCACTGTTGCTGAGAGAAAAGAAAGTTGTAAGAAAGCCATGTACTATTGAGAAACAGAAAGATGGAGAAGAAAAGAAAGGTGCGGGCTATAGGGGCACCGGGGACATTGTGTGCTTGGGGTGTGACAGCAGCACTGGGTCTAGGTCAGCACAAATTAACCTGATCCTTCTGATATTGACCCAGAATGCTTGTTACCTCTACTGCCCTTCTTCCTGAGCTGAAGAAGGGTCTCACTTGCAGTGAAAATCAAGCTAATTTGGTTGAAGGTCAGAAGGCCTTTAGGGCTGGGGCATGTGGGCTAATGTGAGTCATTTTCCTTGAATTATCCTGGGACAGGCCATTTGTTGGTTGAAACACAATATTTGCTTTCTAGTGCCCAATCCATGCAGAGCAATGTGGGAGAATAGATACGTCTTGAATGTATTTGTGTGTGTGTGTGTGTGTGTGTGTGTGTGTGTGTGTGTGTGTGTGTAGTGGGGATGTGTACATGAAATGAGAGTAATACCAGGGAGTGGGTTCATCCCATCCTCAGCATCACCTGAGAGCCCAGAGGTGACTCTCCCATGGTTCTTGCAGACTGTGCAGACGATGAGGCCTGCAGCTTCCTCACAGTGTCCACAATGGGGTCAGAGGTCTCATGCAACTTTTACTCTTGGGCAATAGACAACTTTGACTGTGCAACTTCTGATCAGGTAAGCTATGACAGCTATGAGCAGCTGTACTCCTTTTCTACAGTATCAGACATGCTCTAGTGTTCCTGTGGAGGTAATCATGTGATCCCTGTGCCTGCAGACTGTCAAAGTGATGAGTCTGGGAATTGTAGCTGTGGTGAGTCAGAGAGACTAAGGAGATGACAACAGGAACAGTGTAACATCGGACCAATCAGGGCAGTGCCTCAGTGTGGAACACCCTTACCCTCTACCATTGCATAGCTCATCAGGCAGCTTGGGTCCTCATGATAAGGGGTTATTGTCCAGAGTCCTAAATACTATCTGACCCCTGAGTTCTGAACCCCAGCATTGCTTCTATTGCAGAAGTCAAGTGCTATCATGGCTTGAAAATATAGAAAGGTTAGGTATTCATCAGATCTACATGAGATTGCTGTTTCTACAAGCGAAGGATATTGGAAGGTAGGAAATTTTTGGTGGTATCATTAGGATAGAATGTCATCCAGCCAAAATCAAGTCCCATGTTCCAGTGCCTTAAATGCCTGATCTTGCAAGTCTCCACTTTACTCTCCAGATTATTTTGGATCCTCTTAGAAAATGTCTATATATTGTAAGCCTTTTTTGGTTTGTGTATGTTGACATAATGAGTCTTCCTCCCTGACTTCCTCATGAGTTTTTCATATCTGCATCTTTTTTGGTATGGTAGGCAGTCCACAGTGTGGATGTGTATTACCCACATCAAGTGCTCTTGGTTCAGAACATCCAGGTGCACGGTAGTTTCAAGACATCATCAGCCCTGGGCACTGCATGTGCCTGTGTCTGTGCACATGTGTCAGAGTGTTCATGAGTGATGCCCTACCAGCTTCATGGAGAGGGCTTCTTGAGAGTTTTAGCACATTATTAGATATAAATGCAATGCTGGCACTACTCAGATTCAAATATCAGTCTCTCCAACTTTGTTTTCTGCTATGAAGCCCCCAGGTCTTTCAGATAACCCCCACAATAATAAATGATTATATGCTTTCATGACAGGGGATTGTGAGGATGGAAGGCTTCCACAGGCAGATCACAGTACCATGTCTGCCGTGAACGTTACTATGATGAATATCACTGATGTCAATGTTATATCCGTCCCGCTGTCTATAAGTAGGCCAGCAGGAAGTTTCACAGGAAGTCCTGCACAGAGCATTAAGGATCCTAATAAGAGCCCTGGGTTCTCAGTGCAGTCCTAAAGCAAGGGTGGGGCTTGAGTGCTGGTTACATCTGACCTTATCCCAGGCTAGGACCCCATTCCCATCAGCTTTCATAGCCTCCCTGGCTCTGCAGCTCCAACTCATTTCAGATTGGGGAGCAACAGTGCAAGGGTTCAGCCTCCCAAGTCCAGCCATTCATCTGGCATCTTATGGTTCCTTCCCAATGAAGGTACAACCAGAAGGGATAAGAAGGGCGGCTCTGGGTCTCTACCTCAATCCATTTCAGATCTTCACAGACCCTTCCCCTTCCACAGTTCTCCACGTCCTTCCTTTCATCCTTAGGCCTTCATCTCTTGTGTAAGGAAATCATAAAGAGCCAGTGCCTTCAAGTAGCCTGTACTTTAGTCTCATCCCTCTAAAAAGCCCTCATGGGAATCTCCATGGCTGGCAACCTTGAGGAGGGGCAAAATACTGGAAACAGGTCACAGATGAATACAGTCAGATTTGTCCCACCCACTCACTTGATAGGACTGCTGAAAGCAAATCAGAAAAGAGAGCCAAATGATCAAGAATGGCAGGTGGTGCTCTGGAGGTCTGACCCATCTTTCCAATCTTTTGGATCTGCCTGTGGGTAGAACTGTGTACCTGCAAGGCCTCCCCTGAAACGGCTCCTCCCTTCTTGGCTCTCCAGCCACTCCCCATCTCACTAGAAAGAATTCCTGGTCTCCAATTAGAGCCCTATCCACATTCAGTTTTTCTGGGGAGCTCATCTGGGTCCTGCTTCTCCATAGAATTAATCACTGTCACTCTTGTAACAGACTCTTCTCCAGTTGCAAGTCTATGTGCAGCTGCTAAGACTGTTGATGGGAGTTTGCTGCTCACATGAGTTCCCTCTACTAGACCAGGAAGACTTAAGCCACATGTCCTCACTAATTTTCCTTGCAGCCCCTCGATAACTGTGGTCGGGGTTTGATAAATGCATGTTGCTTTGTTTTGAACCTTGGGAAATACTGGATAATTAATGGGGCCCTTTCCTACTTCCAGGATCCAGATGCTGTGGGAAGCTTGAAGGCAACCAGCTTCCGAAGCCTTAGGTGCCAGGTGAAAGTGAAGAATAATGGCACAGAAACTTTGAACGTGTATGTGAAGAAAGGTAGGTTGGTGATGCTGGCAGCTCACGCTAGGACTTCTCTTGGTGTGTTTGGAGTGGTTTTAACCACTCATCTGTGAGAAGGAGACTGTCCCCTTACCTCATTCCATGCATGAGACCTGCTTCTCCCCTATCCAACCTGAAGACGGCTCAGCCCACCTGCCATTTGCAGACAGTCAGTGACCTCCCAGCAGCTACAAAAGATTTCTGCATAACATGCATTCATGTCATTGGTTCTAGTCTTTATCCCAGTGTGCTGGGGCTGTGAGCCTCACACTGCAGGAACCAAGGGGCCAATGGTAGCACAGACACAGTACAGACACGCTCCCCAGCCAGCTTGGCCTATGTGCTGTGCATGCCAAGGCCTTGACCCTACCTACATCTGCATTCCAGCAGATCCTTGGCTCAGCTCCCTGTAGTCATGTCTCCCAGGCCCTCTGATTCCTTTGTCTTCTGTCCTTTTCCTGAACATCACCATCAGAACCTCTCCCAGTCTAGACCTGAAAGGGCTTTCTTTTCCACCTCTATGCTCATGGGGCCCTCTCTGGTGGTGATATGCATGTGTGTCTGAGACTGTTGATGGGTTAGGCCAAGATATCAAGGTCTTTTTTTTAAGTATTTGCTAATGGAACTGTTATTTTTTTTGTTTGTTTTCCTTTTATTGAAAATAGATTTTTCTCATGCAATTTAATATTTTATTTTATTTTTTTCCCTTAAAAGCCTGTTTGTGTTCTAATGAGAGACAGAAAGGGGTTGGATTTGGATATGAGAGGAGGTGGAGATATACAGTTCTTAAAAATTCTCCGAGGTCTGGGACTATATGAGTAGCAAGAAATATTCTTTTATGGATTATATACCTCACTCTCCCATGTACCTTTTCTTCTGCCCTATGGAAACTTGAAGGAAGGCCTCAGAGATGCGGAGTCTCCATAATATCCCATGTCTCTTTAAGAAACATCTACCTGTCTAGCAATCTATCTATCTATCTATCTATCTATCTATCTATCTATCTATCTATCTATCATCTATCTGTGTGCGGTATGTGTGATCATCTATCTCTGTGTGTGTGTGGGGGGGGTGTTGGTGTATATATACCACAGCATGCACATGGAAGTCAAAGAATAACTTGAAGGAGTCCTTTCTTTCCTTCTACAGTATGAGTTCCAGGTCTCAAATTCAGGTTGCCAGCTTTGGCAGTAAGAGCCTTTATCTACTGAGCCATCTTGCCAGCTCTTTCAGTCTTTCTGTCAGTACCTGAAGTGCTGGGCTGAGGTCTTGGCATTCTCAAAGTAACACAGGGGGTGGCAGGGAGACAGTCTGGGCCCCTGGGAGTATGCAGGGGATGAGCAGCAAAGGTCTCCAGTCTCCTGTGGCCTGCACCCCTCTGTCTTGCCTTGCCTGCATCCTGATCCTCATCTGCAGGGTCACTGAGGTGCCAGCAATGTGCAGCCGAGTTCTGTTGCCTGTGGCTCCTTCCTTTGTTCTGGTTCTCAGGCTATAGCTTTCCAGGGGTTCTGAGAGTCGAAATATCTGACTTCTGTGTCTTATTTCTGCCTTGGAGGCAGCTGTGTGAACTTAACCCCCACAGCACTAACTGTTTGATCTCTGGAATCTTCCCAAATATTCTGGACTCTAATGCTCATACAAATGAAATACGAGCCCTGTATGGATCTGGGTGACAGGAAGGTGGAACAAGGTAGCCCCTATTACCCTTTAAAGTCCTGCTTGGCAAGTACTGGAAGGGTGGGAATTTCTACAGCTACTTTCTTCTTACCAGAAGACAGCTAGTGGGGTGTGAGGGTTGGAGTGAGGAGGAGTGTGTGTGTGGGGGGGTGTTCTCTGAGGACTGCAGCCCTCGGCACATGATCTATAGCACCCTGAAGCCTCAGACTTGAGCTGGAAACAACCACTGTTAGATGGCCAGGCCACAGCCTCAGCTGACCCTGTAGCATCCTACAACCTCTGCACGACAAGTACAATGTGTGTTCCCTCACATCCCTGTCCTGATGGAGCAGAATGTGTGTGGGTACCAGAGTCTCCTAGTGTTGGGTTTCTCTGATCTACAGCCAGTGCTGCTGGGACTTCCGCCCCACGTACAATTGTTGATACCATCCACTTTTAAGCATAACAAAGCTTAGGGATTGTTTTCTAAAAATGAAAGCCAAAACAAATAAAGTAACCCCAGCTAAAAATGCCCCTTAAAAGCTGTAATTTGTCACTTAAAAATACAATTGTATTTAGGAGTTTGTTGTCTTGTGCCTCCTCCTGTCTCCTGGAAGTTTATATTTGGCTTACAAGGGAAAGTGAGAACCTTTTTGCTGCCAAACTAAACCAAGGGCAGAAATTGGCTTGCTGCTTTATTTTGCTTTTCTGTCTGTTTGAAGCCAAGATGTGTTCCCACTATACTGGAAGGCTGGACTCAGCCTCCTGTGCTTTCTCCGCCTCTGATCTGTTTCTCACTTCTACTTTAAACACCGTCCTTTCTCTAACATGGTAATAGTATGTTACAGGAGGAGAGAGCACAGTTTCTAAACAGCCCTCATCCCTAAGGGCAGTCACGGCCAGTTTCAGCTCTCACTCTAAGTCACTTGTATGGCTGGACCAAAAAAATGAGGTAGGGGGCAGAGCCTCCCAGCTTGCTCTGATGTCCAGTACCATCTGCTCTCTTTGCCAAACTGAGGTCTATGGTCCTGAAACCTGTGAGACAGGAGTATGTGATCCTTAGCATCATAGGAAACCGTTGGTGGGAACCTCCTGAGTGATGGACTAGCCTAACATACAACCAAAATATGAGGTCTGGAAAGGGGAAGCATCCAGCTAGTTACCCCCTACACCAGGCGAAATTGTCCCCCAAGTATGGTCACTGTGACCTGCCCCAGTGTTGAGACCATAACAGCCATGTAGGACACACAGTCTTGGCATGTCCTTGACTCCTCATTAGGCACCACAGGACTGTAAGGGCCTTAGTGGCCGGGTAGCTAAGCTGTGAGCAGAGCAGAAGATCATTGAGTGGCAGAAGAATGAGCTCAGTGGTGAGAACAGGGTGTGGGGTGCTTGGATTACAATGAGGAGAGATGTGACCAAAGTGAATGTGAGCGGCTTTAGCAGTCAGGGAGGGAGCCCTGTGACAGTGCAAGTGATACTTGAAGTACGGGAAGGAGCATGACGATCTCAGGGTCCTCTGTGGCACTTGTCCTATGTGAAGGACACCCAGGTTAGCCTTGACTCTGGCCTTGGCACCAGAAAGCACTGGCCAGTAGAACCACAGTCTGAGAGCCTGTGCAATGAAAATGACAGCCAACAGTCACATAATACTACTGTGCATTCAAATGTCTATGGCAGCATTACTCCGATTCGATGAAATCAGTGTTCAGACAGTGGCATTTGGCTGCTGATCACTGATGAACGTATCTGGGAACAGATATGGGGACATTTTCTCATATAGCCGAAATACAGAGGGAGGGTGATGGACCTTTTCTAAAGGTCCGAGTGGGATGTGAGTGAGATGCAGGGAAAGATTGGTAAGTTCTAACTGTGAGAAACCAGAATGGCTCCTTTAAGGGAAACTGGACTCCACTGAGGGTTGTTGGTGGCAGGTTTCCATGGGGTAGTACGCAGATGGGGCTTAGTGGGCCCATGCTTAGAGGGAAGAGATGTTGGCATTTTGGAGTGTGTAAAACACCTGTTGGGCATAAGCTAGCGCTGGGATCACTATAGCTGTTTTGTGTACAGTTTATGTCTGTTCAACATCCATGATGAGAAAGGTTCTCAGACGCGTGGTAGGTGAGGAAGCAGAGGCCTAGAGGATCCTTGTACTTGTGTAGCAGGGGGCCTTTCAGGGTATGCCCTTGAGTGTAGTTGTTCACCTACTGTAGCAGCTCAGCAAGGAAGACACAGAGGCATACTCACAGGGCAAACCCTGCCAGACCTCAGCAGAGGGAACCACTGTCATCTCAGGGGTTTTTATTGATACCTAAGATCCTCAGGTGTCCCACTGTCCAGGATGGCACATGCCATGATAGTGGTTGCCTCTTCTGAGGTCTGGCAGGGTTTGCACCTATGAGGATGCCTCAGTGTCTTCCTTGTTGAGCTGCTACAGTAGGTGAACAACTACAAATGGCACCCCATGCTGGATGCCGCTTGTAATTGCTCAATACAGTCTTGTATTCTCAACTGAGGGAAAGAGAAAGGAAGGATAGAAAGAAATTTTCACCGCTTTTGCATGTGGCCTTGATAGAGAAAGAGAGAAAGGTAGAAATCTTCACAGCCTTTTTAGGCTGTCCTACGCTTGGAGAGGACAAGCTGACAGTGATCCAGACTAGTCTCTCAGCTCACTATCTGCAAACCCAGTCTCTCCAACCGATGTTCATTTGTGCAAGAATCAACGAACTAATGACAGGCAAACCAACCAATCAACCAACAACCAACAACTCACCCTGGCTCTCGGGGTTTCAAACCTCTTATACACTAAACAAAAGTTCCCATTAATCCAAGCAGTACAAAATTGTAATGACAAGCTACACATGGTAAAAACAGTTGCACATAACCAAGTTATAGCCACTGGCATCGAGAATTCCAAATCAAACTCATAATCATCCACTATATCTGGGAAGTAGAACATACACCTAGTCCCAAAAGCCATTTTATATTTTTAAAGAAATCGAAATAACAAAAACTTCTTCCAAGTATCCTGTTACACTTGGGACCTGCAGAATCTGAGCTACATCATGAGCCTCTGTAGTGTCTCCAGGAATGGAAGTCAGTGCAAGCCTGGACCACCACTGGGCTAATGGGTAGTCAGGGCAGGGAAAGTACTGGCCCTGGGTCTCTTCTGCCTCCTACACGCTGTAGACCAGGGAAGCCAGTTCACATCATAGACCAAAGCTCTCTCCTCGGTATAACATGGACACAAGAATAAGGCTACGCACTCACTCATACCAGTTTGTAGATTGGTGCTTCCAAAGGGAACTAGAGTTAGGAAAGGACAAACCCCAGAGCAAAGCCACTCCAACCAGAGGGCTAGCAGAGACGACATGACCCCACTAAAGATGCTGGCCTAGCGACAGAAAAAGGTGTGTTTAGTTTTAAGAAACAGTTGCTGTGAACAGTATAGAAAGTGGTCTGAAGAGCAGGTGTCAGCAGGGGCTGAGCAATGGGGACAGGGGTGGGTCACATAGTGAAGTGTCTCATGACAATGACTTTGGAAGGCAGATTCTAATACAGGCTGAAAGCAAGAGGCTGGGCCATTTAGCTCTGCGGCTGCCTTGTCTGCTCTAAGTTCCTCTGCAGATGTTTGATGTAACAAGATGGATCTAGTGTGACTTCTGAATGATGGCAGCTCTATTTCCGTGTCTGCTGTGTGTTCAGTCTTATCTGTGATAAGTCTTATCTGTGATAAGACTGAACATACATGAAGCAATAAACAGTTTTGTGTGTGTGTGTGTGTGTGTGTGTGTGTGTATGATGAGATGGCTCAGGGTGCAGAGTCTATGCAGACAGGGTATCAACATCACATGTGCTGGGAACGATCAAAACAACAGCACATGCAGTTTTCTAGGTGCACAGCTTAGACACTCACAGGTATAACAGCCATGGTCAGGGCAAATGGCTTTGGGGTCCCTATTGCAACCACATACTCTCCATGCACAGGTAAGTATGGAGGTTTTGATGGCCAGAAACAACCCTGTTTTGGTCCCCACACTGTGCCCAACACACATGGAGTAAACTCAGCAGACTTGATTGAGACCAGGGAACACTGCTGAATTCTTTTCCATCTTTCTTCTGTCTTCCCTTAGGCCATGAATCTGCTGTAGCTGCTCAGAAGAGCTTCGAACCGACAGGTTTTCAAAATGTACTCTCTGGGCTGTACAGCCCCATGGTGTTCTCAGCCTCAGGAGCCAGTCTGACAGATGCGCACCTCTTCTGTCTGCTTGCCTGTGACCGTGACTCCTGCTGTGATGGCTTCATCCTCACACAGGTCAAAGCAGGTATGGCCAACTGGAGGATGGGCCTACCAGGGAAGAATGGGGCATTTAGAAACTCAAAAACCACAGTTTGGAGCCTGGCATTGGAACTGGTAAGCATGATGCTACCATGCCCAAATTGAAGGTGACATTCACACACAATGTCAGGGGCAAACCCTAGCCTCTTCTCCGTGTTGTAGAGCATGTCTCTACTTCACGTTATTATATTGCTTTATTCTTTTTGGCTGTCTTCACTTTTATAAATAAAAACAGAAGCTCTGGGAATTGAAAATCATTTGCTCAGTGTCATGTAGCTTTTGAAGAACCAGGGTGATATTTGACCCAAGGTGTAAGGTGTAACTTTCCCATTATCTACTGTTATCTGGGAAGCCTGGCAAGGACACTTTTGGTCAAACTGCCTTAGATCACTCCTTTGCTACTGATTATATTTATAATCAACTGGTGGTATATCTGCCCCTGTGTCATTCTCAATGGTCCCTCAGCAATAGCCATCTCTCACTGTTCAGAAGCAAACCCAGGCACTTAGTAGCATGGTCTCATGGATAGGAGGGGACTTTAAGTTTGTTGCTCGTGCCCATTCACGGGATCCTTGGAGGTAGGGGTGAGCTGGTGCAGAACCAACAACACAGGCTCTGGGAGTCTGGTAAGTGGCAAAAGTAGACTTACACTGTTTATTTCAGGAAGGGGAATCCCTTTTATACCCTCTGCCCAGTGTCCTATTGGCTCCCAGACTGCAAGCTGCTACTGTGGCTCTTCTCCTCTCTGGGCATGTCTGGGCAGGTCTCAGGCCTTGTTCTGCCCAGTGGCAGGCCTAGTTCCTCCTACTGGAGTTGGAGTGTGAAGGGGGTGAGATTACAGAGATTCAGTGGCCTTCTAGGAAAGCAGAGCCTGCTCCAGGCTCTATGGGGTAAACAGCAATGAGATGGAGAGAGAAAACCATGGCAAAGCTAGATTGGATACTGCTAGGTGTTAAGCCAGAAGCTGGGAGACTCTAGAAGACTCTGGGTCTCAGTAAACAGGTCAGAATGGCGAGTAGATGCCTGGAAACAAGAGCTAACACTCTATTCCTGCTTCCCCTTATTTTCTCCCTGGAGAAATCATTGAGAGAGAAAAAGATGATTGGGAATTACCAGGCCATGAAAGAAAGTTGAATCCAACTTTGGAAACCTAGTAAGTGTTATGTCCCGAGAGAAATGAAGATTTCCTTAGGTCTCAAACAGAGTGTAGACTTTAACTTGGCGAAGCAAAGAGGGATGGCAGTCCTGGACAGAGGAGGAAGGCTACGAAAAGGCCCCGTTGGGAGTCAGTATGTGAGGAGGAAGGGGAACTTGGAGTTAGCTGTAATCCCCAGAGCAGGGATAACAAGGGGAGGTAGTCTTGACTTAAGAAGGAGCAGGAGGTGGAGGCTGCATCTAACATGTGTTTTCATCTTGAGAACTCCTGGGAGCTGTAAGAGGTTTAAAGCCTTAAGGGTTATGGTCACATTGCATTTGAAGCCCGCACTCTGGCTGGAGTGTGGAAAAGGTGACAGCTGAGGTTCACTCAGGTGCAGAGGGTTCAAGAAGGGGAGAAGTTGTGCAGTAGATCAGGCGACCTTGGTTAGGGTGGTGATGGTGGGGTGAGGGAAACAATGCAAATTCAAGAGCACTCTTGTGTATGGGTAGGGAGAAAGAGTGTGGCTGGCTCTCCTGGGGGCAGTCTGCTCTGTAGTAAGTAGTGAATATCAGAGACATTGAGTATCTATTGCATGACACCAGAGGGAGACTCGGGGAGCTCAGGAGTCCGTCTGGGTATGCTATGTTTGAAGCACCCTTGAGACATTTACAAAATGTGGCTTACTTTGGATGCAGAACTCCAGGGCCAGGAGGGGCAGGGTGGATGGAAGACAGAAGCCATTGGATAAGCAGTGGTATCCAGAGGTATCAGAGAGGCAGAGAAGACAGAAGATAGAAAGCAGTGAAGCAGCAGCAGTGTTGTGGCTCAGTTGTTAGAGTTTTTGCTTGTGTGTGCATGTGGCTCTGGGTTCCACCTCTAGCGCCACATACAGCCACGTTTGGAGGCTGTAATCCGAACACTAAGGAGGTGGAGGATGGAGGATCAGAAGTTCAGAGTCATTGAGTTAGAGGGCTACCTAGGATACGTTAGACCTGTCTGAAATTTTTTTTTTAAGGAAAGAAAGTTTGAGTGCAGGTGATAATTCTGGGGAGAGAGAGGTGATGGGTGAGATGAGGAGTCCGGTAGACCCTGGTGAATACCTTAAAGAAAGGTAGAGCCACTAGGCAGGGAGAAAGAGACCAGGACTTCTAAAGGGAACCTGACGGGGGAGGGTAGGACACACAGGGAGCCTTGACAGTCCCTCATGCTGCTGACAGCTCAAGGAAGCCACCATTGGAGGACGCCCAGCTGAGCTGACTGTGGTCAGTAGTGGCAAGAATGAAACTGGTTGGTTTTTTGATGTTTTTATTGAAACAGGGTCTTGCTTATCCCAAGTTGGAATTTACCATGTAGCCAAGGGTCACTTTGAATTTGTGACCTTCTTCTTTCCATCTCTTCAGTGGAGACATTACAGACAAGCTTTATCCTGCCAGACTTGTATGGTACTAGAAATTGACCCCTGGGTTTTGTGCACGCAAAGCAAGCACTCTGCCGATGGAGCTTCATCCTCAGCCTCAGAAGGAGACTGTTCCATTGAAAAGATGGTTCTAACAACTTGGTTCCTAACTGTCCTCCTATCTCCAGCCCTATGATTGTACAATGTGGGCTCATGTTAGTGTTTACATGGGAAAATCGTTAAATGCCCCCAGGTGTGCAGCAACACATGTTCTTCTGCTTGCCTGTGTTTAGAAAGTCTGCCTTCGGAGTCAGGATGCTTCCTTGAACTAATCATGTCTTCTGCGGGCACCACTGTTTCTCCAGATGCTGTGTTACTCACCAGACCATGTGATCCTTCCATGTGGAAACACTGACTTCATTTTCCCTAGGATCATATATGAAGGATCATTTTGTTCTGTGGAGCAGTGAGCCTTCCAAGCTCTGTTTTCCACGACACTGTGGTTGGCAGCCTGCTTGCTGTTCCCGCCAAGTCTAGCTAGTGATCTGTGAATTACCCTGAGCCCAGCATCCTACCACCCCTGCCCTCACATACAGCGCCAGAACGTGGGCCCCTGGGACATGCCTAAACCATCTGGCTGTCTTTCCAGACTCATATGATACAGTGGGTGGTTGGGAGTTTTAATCAGAGGGTTTTGGCTGGACCTGTTGAGGTCTGGGGACAGAATCCTGCTACATCCTCTACCACGGCCTGCAAAGTCATTTGGCTTTCTTTGAAACCCCTGCTTTCCCTTGTCCCTCCTGGCCACCCCTCACAAAAGCTTCCAGCTGCCTCTAGTCTCAGAACTCCTAACTCCAGTGCCTGGTAGCTGTATTTTCAATAAGGAGTAGTTAGGAACAACTCATGAGGCTCTAAGCCTGCATTGTAGTGGGGGCTACTGGGAAGAGGGACTCAAAGGAACTCCCATGACCTGAAGTTCACGTGTGTCAGCGAAGCTGGAGGATGTGGTCAGTAAATAACGTCCCTCTTACAGGAACATGAGATGCTACTAGAGGAAGCTGTATGGTTTCCTTTGACTTGGGGATCAAGGGACAAGGGCACCGGTCTCTGCATTAAGTGTGTTTCTCTGTCTCTGTCTCTCTCTCTCTCTCTCCCTCTCACTCCCTCTTGCTCTCTTGCTCACTTTTTCTCTCCCCTAAACCATGGTAATCAGACTTCTGTTGAGCTCCAACATTCTTGTTGAACCCAGACTGCCCTGCAAGTCTACAGCCAGTCCAGTATGCTCCTTGATGGAGCGTCTCCTGCCTCTACTTTTTCACTATTGCTCAGACACTAGAAAACCACTTTTCCTTTTGTGGTGTCTTGGTCTCCCCCTCTCTGAAATGAGGGTATCTAATGAGGTCAATGGCTCTTGAACCCGGTTCCATACACCAGAATTTCCGTGTGTTCCTTGTGAACGTTGACTCCCCAATGCCATCTCAACCCCCGTGTGACCACACAATGAAGTCCACAGCTGGCACCTGTGGCTGAGCATTTCCACAACTCTTCCTGTGTAGGATATCAGTGCCACGTAAGAGGATCTCCGGGGCTGACTTTGGAAGGTGATTTGAAAGTGGCTCTGATGCCACAGTGTCCCTGTCCCATCCTCAGGCACTGTCCACAGTCGCAGAGCAAGTGATGGCTGTGCTGGGTCCTGGTGGGTTCCTTCACACTTCCTCCTTCTCTCTCACAGGGCCTACCATCTGTGGACTTCTCAGCTCTCCTGACATTCTGGTTTGCCACATCAGTGACTGGAGGGATGCCTCTGATCCTCAGGCCAATGCTACCTGTGCTGGGGTGACCTATGACCAGAGGAGCCCTCAGACGGTCTTGAGTCTGGGAGGCCAAGAGATTCTGCAGGGTAAGCCTGTACTTTTTTCCACCATACTTCTAAGTTCCTCTTCTCATCAGTGAGGGCTCTGCTAACTTCTTAGGTATAGTTGTGCATATAAGTTGGTGACCCTCTTCAGCTATAAAACTCCATGATGTTGCACAAAAAATTACTGGCTGAGCTCAGCGATATCTCAGCAAAACGTTTAGTTGATTTAGCTCTCAAAATTGCAGGCTAGCTGGGGCCAAGCTCCCCAAGGAATCTAGCATGCTTGGCTGCTGGCTAATCATTCCTGGGCCAACTGGAGCCCAGGCCTGCTCCTGCTGGCTTTCTCCTCTTTGGGGTGAGTGTGCTCTTTTCCTGCAGGTGGCAGACGCAGGACAGAATAAGAAAGAAGTACAAGGCCTCTGAAAATCCAGACATACTCATTTCTGCTTCTTTCTGGTGCATAAACAAACCACCTGGGGAAACCAGAAGCCAAAGGATGGGAAATACTGTTCCATTAGTGGGAGGTGTCACAAAGTCTCATGTAAAACACCTGAAGATAAGTAAGGGTGAGGGACTACAGAAAGATACCCTGACCATTCTCCTGTGAAGCTGAAAGCCCCAGGGTTATACCCAATGCACAGCAGGGGTACATGGATAGGCCCGTTACAGGCAGTATGTACTATAAGCAGAAAGAACTGCTGAGACTGAGATGTCCCCCTTCTGCTATTTTGCTGAAGCTCTTTGGACTTTTCTGAAAGATATGTAACTGCTTGAGATAGGCTTGTCCCTCAACTCACAGAGATGGCTACGAAGCTTCTGAGGCCTCCCCAAGCCAGCCAGGCTTCCTTTGTGCCTCCTTGCCTGGCTGCTCCTTTTAGCAGCAGCCCAGTAGAGAAGACAAGCTTCCTTTTTTTCTGCCCAAAGCTGGTGCTGACCAGGCCAGTGCTGCTCATGAGGTCAGCATAGCAGGACCAGTGTTACCCAGAACTAGTTAAACATTCAGTGTCTCAGCCTCCCATGCCCGTGAGGCCCAGGAATCTGTGATCTGAGAAGCAGTCCCAATGATGCTTAAGCCTGTTGCCTACCAGGCTGGAAGACAGGATAACAATATCAGTTGTCACAGAAACAAAATACCTCATGGAACTATGAGGTCAGATAGCACAAGGCTGAGACCTGTACATGCACAGTGGTTCAAGAAACATACTGCAGCTGTGATTGGACCCATCTTACAGCTGAAGGGAAGCAGGTACTTGGGAGTTATGTCATTCTCTAAGGCAAGCAGGCCTGAACCAGGCGCCAGGTGCCTTAGCCGCTCCAGTACTGGCAGGTACCCAGGGAGAACTTTGGATGGTATTGTGTAATTTTTTTTTTTTTAACTCGTGCGGATACCCAGACCAATATAGAGTATACATGTTGTTCTTTGAAGGATTATATATGCCTTGCGTTCATGACATAGAGTTTAAAACGCAGTGTAAAAAAAACACACAGGCTATCTAGATGGTAGCCAATCAAAGCCTGGAAATACACTGCAGAATCTGGCAAGAGTCCAGAAGGCCTAAGTAGCTTCTTTTGAGTAAACAGATCAAACAGCTTATTTACAAGATGACTGCCTCACAGATGGTCTGCATTACTCTGAGAGGCACCCTGGGTGAAAACAGGCATTTCAGGAAAGACATGTGATAAATTGGCAGCAATAAGTCACTGAACTGCTTAAGCCAGAACATGTGCTCAGTGTGTGTGCCCACGGAGCCAGGAATGTGCCCTGGCCTGGCCTCCCTGCAAAGGAGTGACAACCAGAGGACTCTGAAGGATTTAGGGCTGTATGTATAATAGTGTATATGTGTGTGTGTGTGTGTGTGTGTGTGTGTGTGTGTGTGTGTGTGTGTGTGTTTCTAGACCAAGGACAAGGCAAGATTTGAGAAGATGCTTCTTTCACAGGGATGCCAGGGCAGCCTGAAGTTGATATTATAAACCAAAGGTTGTCTTATATATACATTGATCAGAAGGCTATCCCTTCAATTACAAATCCTTTCTCTCTCACACTAAACAGCAACAGACAGCATTTCCTAACAGCAGGTTCTGACAGGGGAAAGAGTGGCGAAGACTCCAGAAACACAAACAGTTGGAGAGGACAACTGGAAGTTTGAAAGAACTGGACAAAGAATTATGGATGGAAAACAAACAAAACCAAAATACTCTATCTCTCCAAAGTTTACTGAGGGTCAGCTCCTTTCTTCTGACAATTGCATAATGGCTGGTTGAGTTGTAAATTTGGCTGACCCATGGACCGAACCCCATTGTGAATGCTTGTTCAGTGCTGGCGTTGCCCAGGCCTCAGTTGTGAAAGAGAATTTTGATGATTGTCCAGGGGACTTCAGGATTCAAAGACACATGGCAGGAGGCACACAGAGGAGAGATGCTGCACATTTCAAATTCGTTTAGTTGAGCCTCACATTCTCTTCATAGTTCTGTGACCTTCTTCAAGCTCTTAGCTCCCCTGAGCCTCAGGGTCACCATCTGTGAAGTGTGAGCACTTTCTGTGTGTTACTGAGCAAAGTGCCAGGATTCTGTATAGGCAGCCACAAAACGCTTTGCTTTCCGAGTTCCAAATATCTGGTCAATCACCTGTGTGTCCCATGACAACCCTCAATAGGGCGGATTGCTTTTGTGTCTCAGCTAGCTGCTGTCAGAGTTGAGTCCAGTAGAGACCAGGGCCTGGGTAAGGAGGGCTTAGATCTGTCTTGGAAAGCTAATGTGAGTAGGGTCCTAGTTGTAGGAAACTACAGCTCAATAGAATCATGACCTTCAAACAGGAAGCATACCAAAGTCTGCTTTGCATTATTGTTTTCATGACCCCTTGGCCCACCTGCTGAGGCAAACTTGACCCCAAGCAGTGCAGCTCAGAACTGGACGTGTGGTAAGACTGACTCATTAGTGCCGTAACCCCAGGTTGTAGAAACTTCCCACCATGCCCCCTAGGGTGGTTCCACTACCATGGTACCACGAATGATTTCCTGAAAGCAGAAAATGCTTTCAAACCATCTGCGGTTACAGCAGCAGCAAATTCTTTGGCATAGCTGATAACTGGGAATTCCATTCCTCAGATGTCATGGCAAAGCCGCTCTTCTGGACTTGGTCTGAGTGCCAGCTCACAGCAAATTCTTCAGAAAGCTGGCAAAAGAAAGATGTTAAAAGGCCACTGGAGAAAAGGGCAGAGGGCTGAGAAAAGGATGCTGTGATCAGCCGTGAGTTGGTGGTGGTCTTCACGCAGTGAAATATGCAGGACACATGGGAGGCAGCAGGCCATTTGCTGGGTGCAAAGTTGCAAAGGTTTCCATTGCTGAGACTAAGGCATTTCCTAGCTAGCTGGGGTGATAGATATGGGCATCACTAAAGCACAATGAGCAGGCTGGCACCTCCTTAAACTGATAGGATTGTGGGACCTGGCAATGCTCAAGTAGCACCCCTTTGCTCAGTTGCTAGAAACTAGCTAAGTTCTCTTTAAGATCATTTACCCCACCTAAGGCTGATTTCTGGTGCCCACAACAAATAAGTACACCCACCACCAGCCCCAAAGAACACCATGAGATGATTTTGTTCAATCTGGCCCCCCAGCAGGTGTAGGCTAGAAGATTTCCCCTCAAACTATCAGGGGTGTGCTCTGCCGAGTGTTAGACTTCATGTGTGAGGCTGAACAGGGGAAAATGAGGAACACTTACCCCCAAGAGGGTCTGAGAAATCTAGGTTTACCCAGCATGGTTCCAGGGAATGAGAACTTGCCAGAAAAGAGAGAGGACTAGCTGGAGTCGGGAGGGGAGACACAATAGGAGGAAGGAGATAAAATGTGGCATTATTACGGTCAAAGTACATGATAAATGTCAATGAAAATGTCTTTATAAAGCCCATCACTACATATAATTAATATATGCCAAGAAAACTTTTTAAAGAATAGTAACATTAGCAATAAATTAAATAAGAAAAGCTGGCAAGGATTGGATATGAATCAAATGTAAAGGATCAAGAAGATAATTTCTGTAGACTGTTACCATCATTCAGTTGCCAATTTTTATATTTACTGATTTGTATATTTGGGGTGTGTGTGTGTGTGTGTGTGTGTGTGTGTGTGTGTTGTTGTTGTTGTTGTTGCATGAGTGCACATGCTACCATGTGAGGTCAGGGATAACTTGATTGAGTCAATTCTCTCCTATCATGTGTCAGTCTAGAAATCAAACCCGGGACATCAGTCTTAGTGGCAAGTGACCTTACTCACATGCTTCTGGCTCCAGCTTCATTAAGGAAGCAAGAATCTCAGTATCATTTGATGCCAGGAAATACCCACAATGGACCTCCTAGGAATCTTGTTTTCTTCAAGCCAATCCTTAACTGCTTTGGTCATTCTCCTATGTCATAGGTTTGTGATCCTCTCCACATTAATCTGTTTGGTTCTTTGAGCTGGATCCCTGAAGTCTGACCAGCTCTAATTTTGTACCCAAGTGTTGCAATGGTATTCCATAAGCCTTTGAGGGACCCTGTGCAGAGATCAGAGTTCTCAAGCCAGGAAGATCTTAGTGGGATGATGGAGCAATTATAAAGGTGGGAGCCCAGTGAGAGGAAGCACAAACAGGCTCATCGAATGGCAATCTTCTGCAGGTCTGACACTCTTGGAGGGCACTCAAGACACCTTTGCCAGCTTCCAGCAGGTTTATCTCTGGAAAGGTAAGCTCCATGGTGGGGAAGTAGGGGTGACAGAAAGGTGGCTTTCTGGGTTTGGCTTCAGTTTGTATATAAAGGTATTCTGCTCACAGTGGGGAAAAATGAAGACTTAGGTTCTATGGAGCAGAAGGGGCTCCATTCCTTATTAGAGGAGACACGTACTCTAAAAGAATGCCTTGTGGAAACTCCCCCAAAAGATGGAGAAGGCAGTAAATGCGTAGTTCTGGGGAGATGGAGTTCATTGGTACAGACTGCCTTTGTCACCAGAGTGGGCTGTCGCAAACCCCAGGAAGCATTTGTCCAGGGGACTTGGCTCCATGTGCCTCTCTTCGTGAGACTCAGGTAATGGAATGTGACCTAGGTGGTTGGTGCTATAGAGTTTAGTTAAAAGTTTTAAATCCTAACTTGCCCGCTGACCCTCTTCTGAGGGTCTTAGGATGAGTGATTTCCCCCTCGCTGAGCCTCATTTCTCAAGGGTTGCATGTGAACCTTCTTCATACTCTTCAAGGGTGTTGTGAACACCAACATCTATGAGCATTTTAAAGAGTAAATGTTAGTAGTCTCAGTGTCATTGGCAGTCTAATTCTAGCCCAGAGAGATTGGCCAATGTTTGGTACAGGGTCAGCCAAGCGTATAGAACTGGGTGGCTGGATCTGCCCCCTACCTAGTGACGAGATTCTGGTTGTGGGGCATGAGGATTGCTATGTGGCTGTCTCAACATTACCAGTGATCTTATTTTCTTCTTTCTAGATTCTGACATGCGGTCTCGGTCTGAGTCTATGGGATGTGGAAGGGACACCGTTCTGAGGCCAGATTTTCCAGATGATGCAGGTATTGACTCTGGAGAGTCTATAAAGTTGAGTCCAAGCTATGGAGACAAGATGGTGGCATTCAAGGTCTACTCAGTTAATGGGTCTCTCATTATTCCATTCTGAAGCCTTGAAGCCTCACAAAGCACCAAATTATCCTTCTAGTCTAATTATCCACTCACAAATACAGAGGCTCCTGAAATGGGCAGTCAGAACAGAATGTGAGGTGGCTTCATTGCCAATTCCCACTGTTGCAGAAACAGAAACAAACACAATAATGGTAGCAGGAGAAATTTTCAGCTTAAAGAGCAGAACTTATTGAGCATGCCTGGGGATCCACTCATGTCAACCCTGTAGAGCCTAGCAAGTGTTACTATGTGTCAGAAAATATCAACTGTATAAAAATGAGCAGTCTGTAAGGAGTCATGCCAAGCAGGGGTAAGAATTAATCCAGACACAGATGGGGTTATCCATAGGGAAGGTATGGAAACATACCTCGCTTCCAGAACCTATAGTTGTTTTTACTATAGGTGGCATTAAGAGTCAGGGAGGAAGGGAGAAGAGAGAAGAATGGAGGGGAAGTCTGAGCACAGAAGGAGAGCATCTTAGCTCACCCAGTGATGCTGTAACAACATTCTAGACTAAGTTATTTATAATGAATACAGTGTATTTGGCTCCTAACTCTGATGGCTGGCAAATCCGGGATTGAAAGGGTACATCTTGTGAGGGCCTTCCACTGTGCAACAACATGGTAGAAGGCATCAAAAGCATTCAAGAGAACAAGAGAGAACTCATCTTTCTTTTATATCCCACCCTTGGTGTACAATGACTTGCACAGATGCCTTAGATCCAGAGACTGGATTCTGACATGACTTAGCAGACCAGGGAGTGGCTGGATGAAAGTTTCAGACAGAAGAATCTGGTGATGTGGATGCTGTGGTTGGCACAGCTGTCACATGAGGCTACCCACGCATATGCTGAGACCTCAGGGAAAAGCCCTCCTTGGGTAGAAAGCTGGACTATAGTTATCCTAAGGTTTCTTCCAAACCCAAATTCTGGATTTTACAACTATATGACTTTCAAGATGTTTTAAGACCTTCTGAATCCCCTTTGCCTGGCCAGATCCACACCCTGTCACTTCTAGCCCTGCTCTGGTCTCAGGTTCTCTAAGAATGTTTCTGTCACTACCTCTGATCTGTCCCCAAGTCTATGTCTCTCTGTTTCATGCTTGCTGTAGAGATAAAGGGAAAAGAATCTGACCCTCTCCTTCTTTTTCAGATGTGACAACAGAACTTTTCTTCCCTGTGGACATTACCCAGGTCATTGTCAATGCAAGCCACTCACTGCCCAGGCAGCAGTACTGGCTCTTCACACACCTGTTTTCAACACAGCAGGCCACCCTGTGGTGCCTTTCTCGTAAGTATCCTTAAGATTGCAGCCTTCTTCCAGACCTCGGTTCAACAACTCCTGAGATGTAGACAAGCTCAAATCCATTGACATCACTTCGAGGTTACTACAGTCTTAGCATAGAGTTGGGGCTTGATCCCAGCCTTTGAGAAGCTCACAGTGAAGGTCGTGTTTGCTCAGCAACTGAAACCTTTCATCCATCTGTCCACCCACCCACCCACCTATCCATCCATCTGTCCATCTGTCTGTCTGTCCATCCATCTTTCCTTCCATCCATCTGTTTATCTATCCATCCGTCCATCCATCCACCCATCCACCCATTGATCCATTCATCCCATGTTGAATATGCATTGGGTTCTAGGACTTACATTTGACTTTGTGGATAAAAATGAATGCAGAATCAGTCATGCCCTTTCCTTAAGGAAGCTCATATGAATCTTTGGCAAAACTGACATAGGTAAGTAGCAGAGTGCTCTAAGACCTGGGTCTCTGGTCTCCTGACACTTACTGGATCTGAGAGGCCATGGATAAAGTCACTGAGCTCTCTGATACTGTTGTCTCTTGTATTGTATGATTTTGTGTCTGATATTTCGTTTCACTTTGGCTATGCCTATACTTGAGGCACAATATCATCTGCTACCCCAGTTCCTAGATCCCCAGTGTTTTTGTCTAAGCTCATGACTATCATGGATATACTAGGATTTTGCCAACTTGACACAAGCTAGGGTCAGCTGGGAAGAAGAAACACAATTAAGAAAATACTTTCATCAGATTGGCTGGTAGGCAAGTTTAAGGGACATTTTCTTGATGTGGGAGAGCCCAGCCCACTGTGGGTGGCTCCATCCCTAGGCTAGTGGTCTTGGGTTGCATAAGAAAGTAGGCTGAGAAAGGGTGTAAGCCTGTAAGCAGCATTCCTCCATGGCCTTTGCACCAGCTCCTGTCTGCAAGTTCCTGCCTTGAGTTCCTTTTGTGATAGGATAGACAGTAAGCTGGAAGGTGAAATAAATCCATTTCTTCCCAGGTCACTTATGGTTATGGTCTTTATCACAGTGATAGAAAGTAAACTAACACAGTGGGCCTCTGCCCTGCAAGAGTCCCCAGATGATTCTACCCACTCAAGGCCTTTCATGGACTAAACACCAACTGCCCCCTTGCCTTTAGGGTGCACCCAGGAGCCTGCTTTCTGTCAACTTGCAGACATAATGGAGACCTCACCTTTGTATTTCACCTGTTCCCTCTACCCAGAAGCCCAGGTCTGTGACAATGTCTTAGAATCTAATCCCAGGAATTGTAGCCAGATTCTACCCTACCAGCCAAAGTCCCTCTTCCGGAAGAAAGGTAAGCACTATGGTATTCATAACCTGGGTATCTAATGGGCCACCACTCTGTGGGTTCAGAAATGGTGAGATTCATTTCCTTTTCTATTTAAAAGTTCTATTATTGATGTGTGTGTGTGCGCGCACACACACACACACACACACACACATGCACGCATGCATATGCCTTCCAAAAATTGAAGAGAAGAGAACATGTTTTTTTTTTTTTTAAAGAAAAAGGAGGGATACAAGGAAAGGTTTGGAAGGAGTAAAGGGAAAGGGGGAAATAATTTAATTATATTATAATCTCAAAAACTTTAAAAACAGCCTAAGTAAATAAATAGGAGTAAGAAACTTCATGGTCCTTCAGAGATGTGAAGCCATTGAGAAAGGCATCAATCTTATGCTTTAGAGTGGTCTGCCCTGGGGTCTCACCCCAGGCAGAGCCACCGCTGATGGACTTTTCACTGGAATTCTATACAACAGTGTGGTACAGAGATCTCAGAAAGAAGAATGGCTTTTATGTCACCATAATGGTTCTCTCTCTTCAAGGACATTGATGATATCATTTTGTCATCAAGATGGTGATGTCATGTTTTTTCACCCTGTGCCCCAGTAATTTCTCCTTCATCTTTCCCAAGGACCCTCTCATGTCAGGAGGCCCTCAATTTCCCCTCAAATGTCAGAGGCTGCAAAGCTGCAGAGCAGCTCTGACTATTTGGAACATCTTCTTGACTGTGGGTTTCTCTTTAATATAACCTGATCCATTCACTCTTGGTGGGATTCCTCTTGTTAGCACGCCTAGGCCCTTTGTCCAGATGTTTCTTACAGTAGTTGGCCTGAGCACACACACGGGCAGGGTGGGAGTCTTGAGTCTCCGGGAACTCTAATCATGCTCTCATATTCACGGTAGGGTTTGTGTATCTCCTATTCAGGGCCCCCCAAGGAACCGTCTCTTTTGGACCTTCCAAAAATAAATCTTTGCCCTTGTGGGAAGTGTATTTAGGCTATCCTTTCCCCTGAAGATGTGGGCTTTCAGAGGCACATACATTCATAGACTCACTTCTTGTTGCTTCACACGGGGGAGCAGAACCTGCCTTCCTAGTCTCTGGAGCCAAGGTTCATTCCTCCACAGGCCTTTTAGATCCTGAGATTGTATTGTTCCGTCTCTCTCTGATTTTCATTTCCCCATAGGCTCATGCCTTTACAAGAGTTCCCTGCATGAAGTCTGGGTCCCAGTACAAGCACTTAATAGCAATTCATACCTGTAATCCTAGAACTCGGGAGGTGGGGACAGGAGGATCATAAATTCAAAGACATCCTTAGCTGTGTATTGAATTCAAGTCTAGTTTAGGCTACACAAGACCCTATCTCAAAAAAACAACCAAACAGAATCTCCTGAGTCTTAATCTAATGAGATTTGGAAAGCACACACATGAGTTTAATGTGCTGTCTTCCTGGAAGTTCAGTCCGAGCTTTACTCATTGTCCCCATATTTGCAAAAGTATAAGAAATGTTATTTTTCCCCCTGTGTAGTTATGCTGAACGATCGAGTGAAGAACTTTTATACCCGCCTGCCATTCCAAAAGCTCACAGGAATTTCCATCAGAGACAAAATTCCCATGTCTGGAAAACCCATTTCCAATGGGTAAGTGGCCAAGTTCTACCTCTAAACTTATTATTAAGACTCCATGGATTCTATGAAATGGTGGTGTCTCAGCTATTGAAGGCAAACGCATAACAATGATACAGCCCAAGGCTAAGGGTATAGGAGATAACCAGGTTAGACATCCTTGATGAAGGCAAATGACATATTAAATACAACATTTAGCTCTGAGCCTGCAGTCTTCTGAGGGTGATCAGATGTACCGAGCAGTCTTGTCAGTTAATAAAAGTGATCAAGATGGTAATAAAATTGTCCCTCAAAGTCTTTCAGTGCTGTGTTCAGAGAATGGGAAGCAAGAAGGATTGCTTACAAGGATGTTTTACTTATTACTTCTACACCCTGTGCTGTTATTCCCTCATTGGCCTGTTTGTTAGTTGTTATAACTGAAGATGAGGTTCCTCCCAGCACACTCTAGAGACTCCATCCTTCAGAATTCCCAAGTGTGCTTTTGCCAAGTCAACATCCCTGAGTCTGCCCCAGACCTCTTGAATTTGAGGTCCTAGGATGGGACTCAAGAATCAGAATTTTAAGGAAAATCCCCAGTGAGTGTTTTATATTTTAGTAATCACCGATCCATGAACTGCTAATCTGTGAAGGGCTATTGAGTTATGGAATTACATCATGTTGCTGGATTTTAATAGCTATTTCTGAGAAAGGAGCTTGAATGATGACATGGGCTGGTTTGTCTTAAGATCCAGCTGGACATCACCTTACTTGGGGAGGGGATAGAATCCGTGTATCTCTTTGTTGGCTGTGCTGAGTCTGGTACCAGGATAGGAGCTGGTGGGGTGGAAATTGTGGTCAGCTAGAAAAACCTATAGTCCAGGCTGGAGCAACAGTGGGCTTTGGTGGATAGCAGGGCAAGGTTCTGGGGCAGAGAAAATCAGGGAGATGATTTACCAACTTCCAGGCAGAGATGTAGAAGCTGTTCATCAGATACAAGTTTCCACACTGGGATGTGACTTGGATTCAGGAAAGAACAGCAAGAATTAGGCAGGATCCCCAGAGCAGAAAGAACTAAGAGATTAAGCAAGCTCTTGGGAGTAAGGAGTGATCAGATCAAGACACAGGATCAAGGCAGGAGAACCTTAGAACTGGGTTCCCTAGCACTGATTTGAGGTACCCAACCACCCCCTGCCATGAAGCTTCAGGTGGGGTCTTGCAGCTGCACTAGGGCATGAACAAAGATGCCCCTGGAGAGGGCTTGAATGAGTGAGTAAATTAATGGAGGACCTGAAGATAGTGTTCCCAAGAAAAGAGGAGGATTTTGTTTTCAGGAAGCTAGATTGTCAGTGTTGACCAAAGCACCCACACTTTGTATGTGCTTACAAAGAAATATGATCCCCAAAATTGGAATAATTTGTTCATTCTGCATAGTAGGTCCTGGGTGCCCATGGTTCAGATATGGCTTCTCTTCTGATTCCAGGTTCTTTGAGTGTGAACGGCTCTGTGACAGGGACCCATGCTGTACTGGCTTTGGTTTCCTAAATGTCTCCCAGTTGCAAGGTAAGGGTAATGAAGGAAGCAGCCCCCTCCCCTGGTATTCTACCTCAGTCTAGAAACACTCAGGATCTCCTCAAGGCAAGGATGAGTGAACCTCATGTGTAGTAAGGAAACAGGGGCTGGGAGAAGCAGGTGGCTCAACAGCATGCAATCAGCAATTGGGCTGTCCTGGGCCATGATCTGTCCACCTCGTACACAATACATGCAGGTCTATCTGATCCCAGCAACTGTCCCTCTTTGTTTTCTGCTGTACTTTCAGAGCTGTATCCAGGCAGCATGGTTGGCTGACCTTCAGGTACAACACATGATCTGTATCGAACACTCACCCAGGCACTTACTGATGGTGTGATTCCAAACAGTTCACTTATAATCTCTCCGGGCCTTAGCATCCTCATCTGTAGATATAAACACAGCTTACCTTCCTCCCCAGGCCCAGTGAAATGATACTCACAGATCCAGCTCACGTCTTATGCATGATTGGCAGGTATTCTGTTAGGAGCAGCCACCTCTATTCTTGGACTCATAGGCTATAACTATTAAATAAAGAAGCTGGATTTGTAGAGGTGCCCAAGTCCCCTGCATGGAATACAGCCCAAAAGCACAGGCATCTGCTGCACAGTGCAGAACCCCTCCTACTCAGTTCATATTGCTTACTGGTTACCTTCTTGGACTACTGGGTTCCCCACCAGGAGGAGAGGTAACCTGCTTGACTCTGAACAGCATGGGGATTCAAACGTGCAGTGAGGAGAACGCAGCTACCTGGCGCATCTTGGACTGTGGCTCTGAGGACACTGAAGTCCACACCTACCCCTTTGGCTGGTACCAGAAACCTGGTGAGTAACCTGCTCCCGACAGCTGTGTCTTTTGTTGACTGTGTCCCAATCCTGCATTTGGATGATGTGTTAGGATCAGGAAGACAATTAGTCAAAATTCACTGGGTGCCAATGACAGAAACTGACTCTATTTAATTTAAGAAAAGAGATGACTTTGGGATTGCTCATTAACCTAAAGGAAAGACGACCAAGTAGATCTCAGGAAAGATGGAACCAGACATGGTTCCATGGGTTTTGTTAGTCAGGGCATGCAGCCAGCTTCTTCAGTTTGCCACTTCTCACTGGTTGCTTCAGAGAGGCTGTTTATCATAAGCTTTGCACTCAGGGTCAGGTTGCCTGGCATGCTGGAGGGAGAATTGGGCAGCCTGAGTGGTGGTCTCAGCAAATCCAGAAGAACTGGAAGAAAGGAGGCTAGGGTTCTACTGCTGGACAGGCCGCAAAGTCAACAGTTGTCCACTCTGCCATGATCCTTTGATGTCTCACAGTGTCTATTGTTATCCTGTGTCAGGATGATGTAATATCCTGTGTCAGGAAGAAGGGAGCAGCCTGTGTATGTTTTGATGCATTTGAGTGAGGATTTCAGGAACCGGCAGCCTGGGTCCTGTGTGGGTCATGAAGGCTAGTGCTTCATCTAAGTGTCTAAGACTCATTTCCAGGCATATTTCATGAGAACAGTCTGAAATCAGTGAAGGGAAGAATGAATGTTGGTGTATGTGTGCTTAGAAACAAATAGACTCCCATGAGATGTTAGTATCTCCCTCGGTAGGACAGGCTGGTCTTTGTAAGACTCATACCACTCCTTAGCTTCTGTCGGTGGGACAAGTAGGAAAATCTCACACCCAGATTCTGGGTGTCTATAGTGTGAACGACTGCGTGGAAACCGGGAGAGATTAGCCATTTGCTTGTGTCCCATGAGCAAACTCATAAAGATATCTCAGAGATGAAGATTGTCTCAGGAAGTAACAGAGAGGTTGAGCAGAGGATCCGTGTCCCCAACCTGTCCCATAGGTGGCTTCCTTCTCACTTCCATTTCTGAATGAATCTGAACAGTATTGGCCATTCTTGAGCCTTCCCTAGATACTGGAGTTATGTAGTGGCCAGTTTGACAAAAGTCTTACGGAAGTAGAATTTCAGTCTCCACATTGTTTGTACCATTATTCTCTACCTAGTTTGGGCAATGAGGAAAAATGGCATTCTTCCTGTGCCTGCTGTATGCCAGACACATGCTAAGTCTACATGAGCCATGCCATTTCACCTCATGGGAGGTCAGTGGAGTGGACATAACCGTCTCCATTTTTCATACAAGACAAATGAAGCCGGTAGTGGCTACTAAGAAGCAGCCAACTTGAAATCCCAGGTTGGATTGCCCCTAACTTCCCCAACCCCCTTTGAATCACTCCTGGCAGGCTGTCTAGTGAGTGGTTATTAAAATCTCCAGACACCTTGCCTGACTGAGTTTTCCCCCAGTTCTAGTAACTTAGAAGCAACTGATTCATCAACTGAAAAAAGTTAGCACAGTAGCAGACCAGCCACTCCTGGACTGGTATCTCTAGTCAGAGCCACGTTGGAACTAAAGGGTACAGCTTGGTTTCCAGAGCAGAGCAGCCGCTGGCCTTGCTCATACACCTATACGTTCTTCAGCTTCGTGGCAGCTAGTACAGACATGATTACTTCCAGGCTGGGAGACATCTTCCTGGTAGTGACTATCTTCTGCATTCTGTGTCTTGATTTGAGTTTGCTCTGTTGGATTTTTCATTTCCTTCAACAGCTTGAATCATTTTAGGAAACAATAGGGTTGTGTGATGAAATTGCCTCTGTGGGCTTATAATTTTGAGGGATTTTTTTTTCATACAGAGAAGTCTCTAGGCCTTACCTTGAGGGCCAGGGAGGAGAGAGGGATGCTTGCCTGATCCATTGGTTCTGAAGGATGCCGTGGACAGCTGCGAATCTTAAGCTGCTCCAGAGCCATGCTCACCTCGGGGCCCCCTTGTTGTCTACCCTCTCACCTTTTCACCCCATCAGCGTCTGGAAAATGCCACTTTCCATTTTCATTTGACTGTGGAAGAAGAGTTGGACAGAGAGAAGCTGAAGCAGTAATTCATTTGTTCAGAATGTGATGGAAGTCGGGCCAAGCTGTTTCAACATCTTGACTGGGGCTGGCAGGGACAAGAACCCAGAGTTCTTCTGGTTCTAACAGTTCCAAGCTGCTCCATTCCTTTTCATTTGACTGCCTAGAGTGCTAGCATCTTCCAATACACACTCCATGGCTCAGGAGTCCCAACCAAAAGCCACATGGCAGAGATAAAATTTCATACCAGATTGTCACTCAGCAGCAAACACTGCCCATGTGTCAGGAGGAGTGCTTCAATTGTGACAGCCTGGAATCTGTTCATGAGGCTCCCATGCTAGAGACCAGCGTTTTGCAAGCACTAGCTCATTAAATCCTCTATCCCCTGTCAGAGGAGAAACAAGAGGTGCAGGGAAGCTCAAGGATACACATTGGATAGGTGACCCAGTTCATCTGACCTCTAAGTTGCTATGTCACATGGCAGAGTGTGGATGATCCCAGTTTCCTGACTTCCAGGAGTTCTCAGTCTTAAAGGGAGCTACAGATGCTGAGGAAGTAAACCCCCAATTCTGGTATTCCCACCTTAGAGCTGGATCTTTGAAACATTTCTGAGTGTTTGTTCTGGTGCTGTGCTGGTCATTGAGAAATGGGAGAAGGAGAAAACACTGCTGTTTTTCATAGGTATAGCCCAGAGAGACCAGAGTGAGCATGTGTAAGTAACCGCAGCATAGCAGGCACAGCCTAGAAGTCTGAATGCAGAAAGTTAGGAAATAAGAAATGAGTTCTGCATGGAGTCACACATGTCCGTTGTAGAAATGAAATGGGTCCACCTTCTGGCTTCAAGGGTCACCTCCCAGTGTCTCCTGGGCCCACACAGGCAAGCTAAGCAGTACCTGCTTTCATTGATTGAGTGCAATTGGGAAAACATATTTCAATGGCATCTGTGGCTCTGGTACGAATTGCCTTGGTGTGTATATGGCTGAGGATAATCTGGTGTGAGACCCCTTACATGCTTTAGGACAAAGAGAAGGGGGCTGGCTGCCAGAAGACACACTGACAAGGGTGCAGTATAACTCTCTAGGGTAGGACAGTGTCTGCGTCTTTAAGTAGTTTCTTCAGGAAGATGTGGACAAGTCTTAGGACCTTGGAATCATTGCCTCCTAAGATCTAGACAGAGGAAATAAGCCTTACTCAAGGAGCCTGGCTGAATGCTGTTCTCTTCTATCAGTGGACTATATTGACCAATGCAAAACCATTCTGGCTTGTGATATATTTGGTCTGAAACATGTTCTCTATCTGTGCCCTGAACACTCATTTTCCCTTGAGTTCCCCTTTCTCTAGAGTAGACAAAACACACTAGCATGCCGTGCGATTTTCCAGCATACTCAGACATCACAGCTGCTCTCTTCCAGTTCTTGTCTCTGTATCAACTAATCACATATCATAGCTACCCGCCTTCCCTTAGTCAGACCTTGCATGAGAGGCATGCATTCACTGAGGAACTCCGCTGGAGAGAAACTGTAGGAGACTGTGGCCTTGCTGCAAGCACAAAAGGAAATGGTCCTTCCTGAGTACTGGGTATATGAAGACACAGTTCTCAGTATTCATATAGCATCGGTGTACAATCTGTGAGAAGAGATCCTTTCCTGTCCCACATGGAGGACATGCTTTCTCTGACCAGAGAATCTAATCATAACAATGTGACAGGCATTACTGTGGCAACTTTACTGAATGAAGAGATAGTATAAAAGAGAAGGAGGGGCTGCTCTTTTACAGGGATTATGACAAAGAAACTTCAGGAAGGAAAGAGTCTGAGATAAAGGGTACAGGGCAGAGGAGCAGATGGTAGAGACAAGGGAAGCATAGTCCCCTGTTTCAAAGAAGTTTCAATGAAGAGGCCTGCACACCAGCGATTGCAGTCCGGCTTCTTTACACTAGCTGTGCTTACAGAGGACAAAGCAAAGCTGAGTCCTTCCGTGTCCAGGAAAAAAAATACCTAGAACATAGAAGTACCACAAAAGCTCCCCACCCCCTGAAGATCCTGTGGTAGTGGGCTTCCTGACTCCACTGTCCCCAAGTGCACGCAAAGTTTGATATGCCTTAGCATAGAATTCCAGATTCCCTAGTCAACTTTGTGAATGAGAGTCAGTTGTCTGTAGTCCTCCCCAGCAGCAGGACCCAGAAAAGAAACATTCTTGATATCCAGAGGACCAGGTAGATGTGAAGGTCACAGGGACCATTCAGGTCCTCAGCATCGTGAGCCCAGGGCTTCCTGCATAGGTGAGAACAGGCCCTGGTGCCCCTGCATCTTGAAGAAGACAAGGTCTCCCTCCTGTTTGTATGTGCACCGCATGGGCTTCAGTGGGACAACACTTAGCTTTGTTCACAGAGTCAAGTATGTCTTTCTGAAATGATAAACATGGCTCTTCTGCTAGGCAACAGCCCTCAAAACCTGTTGAAGTTCTAGACACCAAAAGAGACGTCAGGAAGGGAGTGGCAGTCTCTCCCAGTTATCCTTGGGACCCGCACAGATGGTGCCACATTCACAGAGCCGTCACTGCATTCTCCATCCTCACTCCCAGCAGACCAGCCCTCTCACACTTAGCAAGCATTGTGTGTTCCTACCATGGGCTAGCAGCCAGGGTTCCACCACCATGTGCCTTCTAGCTTCTCACAAGCCAATGAGGCAAGCCTTATTCTATCTCTTACACCTGACCGAGATGGCATGTCCCATCTGTAACCAAGATCCCAATTATCTAGACATAAATTGGTGTCCAGTGATTCATCCTGACTCTAAATACCTGAAATTGAACTCGGAACTAAATACCTGAAGTTGAACTCAACCTAAAGTTGAACCTGTACATAGGGTAGAGTCCCTCAGCACACCCCCCATCCCGCTGCTAACTATGAGCCCAGGGCCTCCCGTCCTTCCAAGCAACTGATTATACACTGAGGATTTCTGCCCTCTCCACCCTCTGCACCGGTCTTCAAGAGTTTGCCAAAATAGCTCAAGGAATGCAGAGAAACCATTAGCTACTATTCATAGTTATCTAGGAAAGATTCAACCGGGCCTTGGCTAGGGTAGAGCTTTGCAATAGAGTGCCTTTTGGGCATGTGTGAGCCCCTGGGTTCTACCCCGCTGAGGCAAGTAAACAAAAAACCAGCCCCCTACAACTCAATTATAATCATGTGGAAGAGATGTGAAGGACAAGGTAGGGAGTAAGAATAGGGGGCTCCCTTGCCCACCCTGGCCATGAGCTCACCAACTGTGGTCCTTTCCAGACTCAGAAGCTGAGGAGCCTCTATGAGGCTATATGGAGCAGATACCACCAATCACATCATTGGTCATTGGGTAGACTTAATCTTTAGCTCCTTTGTTCACCCCAGAAGTCAGACGTTGGGCTAAAAATTTCCACCTTTTAATCATGCTTAGTCTTTGTGGCAACTTTGAGTCCTATCTTGAAGTTTGTAAGGGCCCCAGCCACCAGCCCTGTCACTGATGCACTGAAGAATGTCTTCATCAGTCCAGAGAGCCCAAGAGTCTTAGGAAGAAGGTACTAAGGTAAAATATTCAGTTCTCATGTCCTTCAGGAAATGCCAGAAATCCGAAGGGCTCTATGCCAGGAAGTGGGATGAAGCCCAGGTGCACCGATCTTACCACATGCCGTGTCATGAATGTTCTCTGTGTCCCCGGAGGTCAATACTCAGGCTGACTGTGGCTTGTTTCATGCTGCTAGGTGGCTGTTGTAGGCAGATCTGGGAGTAAGCAGTATGCAGAAGCAGGCTACTGGGAGCTTTGTCTCGGTTGCCTGTCCTCAGTTCAGGTGTTTCTGTTGTTTCGAGCTTTCCATTAAAACCACACACATACAAATGGAACTTTCTGTGGATTTCAGAATGGATTCAGTATGAACCCCTGTAAACCTCATAACCCTGAGATAGGGAACTGTTGACTTCCGAGCACAGAACATGTAAGTGATTTGCCCAGGATCATGCTGTGGTGGTGAAGGCCCCACTGATCTCTCTCTGGAACCTCTGGCCCTGGAGCCGCTGCTTTTAACAACTAATCACGGACTCCTATATCTCCCAGTGAGGGAGAGGAGTTCTAGGCTTGGTTCTGTTTATGTCATTGAAAGGAGAAAGAATGAGGAAGCTTTAAAGATTTGGGTGTGTTCAGTGAAGGGAGAGCAAGGGAGAGGAAGGGAGAGGAAGGGAGAGGAAGGGAAGAGGCTAACTAGAAAATTGGGTCATCTACATGTGGTTTCTCACTGACTTTATGTCATGTTCACTATACAAACACCAAGGCCAGGCATCCGAAGTAGATGACCTATCCCTCTTCCTTGCTTCTTTGTGACATATCATGTTCAAAGCCAGGTCTGTCTTTCCCCAAAGTCCAGGTATCCCCATTCATGTAACTTGCTATTCGTCACTGGGTTTACTGAACTTTTGAGCCCTGTTCTGTGACGCATATTGCACAATAGGCTGCCTCCTGTGGTCCCACAGTAACCTTGATAGTAGGTAGTGTTTTCACCACAGTACAGATGTAGAAACTGACACATGGGGTAATTTGCCCACATTAGCGGATTCAGGGTTACAGTGGCAGGCATTTGTGGTGTTTACCACCTGTTTCTAGCTCAGTGTGTGAGTGGGCAATGCATGCCACTCCTAGGTAGAAGCTTTAAGGCAGTGAAGAGTGCTGAAGCCTCTCTATCCTGTGTGGTGGTAACTGATACATGGATTGGGATGGAGCCTTCCTGGGCCAGGGTCAGGAGAGGAATGTGGAGCCCTGCCTCTGGCTCATCTGACCTGCACAGACCTCTGTTTCCACCCCAGCCCTGGCCCTCTGCTGTTGTCTCCAAAGCTAAAACACTACCTCTCCTTCTTTCCAGTGGTGCAGACTGACACTCCCAGCTTCTGTCCTGCTGCTGCACAGCCATCCCTCACAGAGGAGAAGGGTAAGTCACTAGCTATCTGATAATTCTTAGGAGAAATGTCATCTGTCTCCACTTCCTCCTCTTTTCCTTTGCTTTCTGCAATGGCTTTGCTTTGTAAGATGTGCCACTGTTATGTTCATTCATTCTAGACCCTGTGGATTTGTGGGTAGGCCGGACACCAGCAGTATGCCCTTTCCACGGATCCCCATGACAGGAGTGCACATATAACAGTTCACAGGATCAGATCGGGCTGAAGTCTGGTGTTCTCCTTGTCCTGTCAAAGAATGAGTCACGTTTCTAGATACTCACTAGACTCATACAGTACCAGGCAAGGACAGGAGAGCATTGTGGTCTCAATGTGAATAGGCAGTTGCTTATTGGGGCAAGTCAGCTTGAACTTGCAGATACTGTACAGAGGGTACTCTAGACACTGAAACTGTGGTCCCACCGCCAGGAGTTCAGCCAGCACTGAGGCAGCCCATCCTTCTACTTCACTGCAACATGCTTTCAGTGGCTGCAAGGTAGTAGGGAATGCAGGAGTGGGGGATGGGGATTCTCTGTGCTCTAGGGTGGGGTGAGGGGATCTGGCCAGTGTGGTGCAAGCCCCTCACTGCACTGTCCCTTTTTTCCACTTCTCCCTTTCAGGAAACGAGACACAATTACTAGGTCCAAGGTACCAAAGATACCACATGCCATTAATTCCTGGCCCATGGCATGATGCCTGAGAAATTTGAGATACCTGTCATTATGTCCCTAGCTGAGGAGCTGTACCAGAGATCACATAGGAAGATATTTGACAGCAAGGCTATGGCTGAAACCTGAACATGTCAGTCTGTGTCATCAGATTGCTTCTCACAGTCAAAGCAGCTGACATTGAACATCACACAGCATGTGCCTATACACTTTTTTCTTTGCATCCTGTATTGGTTGTCTGTTACACATGTGATAAGGTATCATTTTCCTGAAGTACCATGTGGCAGGTGTCATTATTAGCATGTCATAGACGGTAGAGGTATAGCTTAGAGATATCCGATGATACCCAAGTCCTCACTGAAGAGCTGTATCTGAACCAACATTTATTTTAAATTTTATCAGGGTAGTATATAAACATGGTTGGGCTAGTCAAAGTCCCTGAAAGATTTCTGATTTAGCACATATGGACACACACACACACACACACACACACACACACACACACACACTATGCCACTTCTGTTCTCCTTGCCTTTCTCATGTTGGAGGCTACCACTTTGGACTCTTGTGACTTTGTTGATACTCTTGTCTCTGTGTTCTTAAGTTACATGCAGATCCTACTGCTGCTTTGTTTGTCCATTTTATAAGACTCCACCAGCAGCAGCTAGCTGATACCCTGGCTGGGATATTCCAGTCTCACGCTGCTCTGTGTGTCCTGACATACTGCTATTGTCTCTACTGTACGGTTGTAGATCCTCATTGGTTTTTACCCATTGTGATGTGTGTGTGTGTGTGTGTGTGTGTGTGTGTGTGTGTGTGTGTGCACGTGTGTGCATGTGTTTCCACATTTCTGTCAAGTTCTTTAAAGGATGCATCTGCAGGCAGGTCTCCAGGAGCTCATCTACTTACTATTTCCTCTCGTGGCCCAGCTTTCGTGACACTCACAGTCTAGTGGTAGACAAACAGTTGAAGCAGGTGCTGGGTTGACAGTGGTGGCTGTCCTGTTATCCCCAAATCCACTAATGTTTTTCTGGTTAGTAATATTTGGATTTTATGAGTCTGCACCATCATAAAAGTGCCAGGATGAATGAGCACCCAGAGCCGCTTCTGAAGGACAAACTGTTTACTTAGCTGATTCTCCAAAGAGGAATTTTGTGCCAGAGAAACTGATATTTTTAGACTTGGTTCTCATTGCCTAATTGCCCTCAAATACTTGTTCCTAGCTACATCCTCGCAGCTATGAATTAAAGTGATTTTTTCCCCATATCACATACTCATCTTCCTTAAATATTGTTATATCAAATATTTTTGAATCTATAGAAAAACTGTGCATGGGTGTATAAATTTAAAATACAGTTGCAGACATACAAACCAAACAATAACATCTCTGGACGAGGTTTATAATGCTTGGTCTGTTTGTGTTCAACTTTTGTGCTATCGAGACTCAGCATACCCATCAGAGAAAATGATGACAGGAGAGGAGGACTGAATGTCTCTCTCCATGTAGCTCACAGCCTCAAGAAGAGTCTTCCAGGGCAGAATTGATGTCACAGCAGTTTTAAATGTGTCTTCACTGAATCAGATTTAAAAGCAGAGCACAGTCCATCTATGCTGAGAGTCCTCTTGTTGGAATGTATTGTTTAGGATTAGTCCTTTGATGTGGATCAGAGGCATGGTGTGGTTCTGCATTCGATGTTTTTGCTTACCACTGTTTGGTTCTGATGCAGACAGGCGAGCATGTGTGTGTTTACCATGCACATGTAAGACTATCATCTTTGTGAACTTTCTGTTCCGGGGGAAAAGGAAATAGCAAGCATTTGCAAATCATTTGATCATCACCAGGAAGATAGATGGTACATTTTCATATGATGAGACTGAGGATTCAGTGGGTTACACAGCCAAGCTGAGATATGAGCCCATACCATCTGGTTCGCCTGAAGTTAGATGAGGTTTATTTTGATTGCATTTCTGGAATGGTTGACAGATGAGAGCTCTTGAGTCTAGATCCTTGTAGACATCTGATCTCTTGTCTTCCTGCCTCAGTTGTGTTTATTAGCTTTCTGTTTAATGTTGACATTTTAATCATGGATCAGCTATGATAAAGTATTAAAAATGAAGCTCACTTGAAACCCAGACTCCAAGTAAAATCATCATGAGTTAAGATGGTGTTTTTCCAATGGAGAAATCTGTCCTTATAATAAGTATATGGTATCAGTATGAAGGGGCATAGAAATGGACAAGAGTGGGGCAAGCCTGTGAGAAGACTGACAGTTGTGTGCTTAGCTTTTAAAACTAAGTATCTGGAGAATGAAGGGGAATTGGAATGGCTGAGAATTTTCTACTCTTATCAATGGTAAGGACATTCCCAAACCAGGAGTACCTTCAGCAAATGGGGGCATTTTCCTGTGGCTACACACTAGGGCAGCTGATCTCTCTGGTTGCAGTTGTACCTCTCAGTGACCACCTGTTATTAGAGGAACAACTGATTTTAAGTGGGAAAAGCACACAGCTCACCTGTGAACTGGTTCTCACCGAGAAAAGTCACATATGAGAACCACATGTCTGAGTGTTGGTTGTTGTCACTATGGGACAGGTTGAAAGTGCTCTGTACAGAACTCTTCTTCCCTACAGAGACCTGAAGGCTCATCAAAGTTTCAAAGGCAGCATTTGTCTGCTCTGTTCCACAAAGAACAGATACTGGGGCATGGAAGACTAGACTGTAAGCTGATGTGGTGGCTCTTTCCCGTGGTTCTAACTTCTGGAAGGAATGATTAAGTGGGTGTGAGGCCAGCCTGGGTCACAGCAGTGAGAGGCAAATACTAAACAGTACAAAATGACAAAGGCTATTTGCCTCAGACAGTCCGAGGAGTGTAGGGCACACGCCCTTACAGCTCCTCTAGATTTGGGATGATAACTCAGAGAAAGATTGAGGAGCCAAAGTACCCTTGTTCTTTTCACAAGTAAGGACCCCATGTGCTCTGAGCACCTCAAGTAGACATGTGCTTGCCCTGTTATTCTGCAGTTGTGACTTCTTGATTGAAAAAAAAGATATCTTGTGATTTCTTAAACACTCAGAAGAGCATCCAGCATATGTCACCTATTTTTAAATCTGAAGCAAAAATACTAAGAGGTACTTTTTCCAGTTTTTACATGAGAAAGGTGAGGGGTGGGGTAGGAACCAGCTCAGATCTCCTGATGTCCAAGGCAGCCCCCCTTCTGCTGGGTTGACACAGCGCTGCAGTCCTGGGACCCTCTTCTGGAAGAAGGTTAACGCTTTAAAATGCGCCAAGATTTGTAATCTAAGCTTTCCCCAGGAGTTGGCCTGGAATTGGGAAGCTAGGGTAGTTTAAAATGGTTCTCTGTCCTTACATAATGAAAATCTTCAAATGTATTCCAGTCTAGCTTTTTAAAAACATAGTCAGCATTAGGAAGAAAAGACATGAGGAATGAGTAAACGGCTCAATTAACATATTCATGATTTCATTCTCTTAGAATAATTTTTGAGGAGAATGTTTGAAATTTATTCTCTTATGCCAGGCATGATGGTGAACCACCTGAGAGGCTTAGCAAGAAAGACCAATAGTGTCTAGGCCAGCCTAGACTACATAGTAAGAATCCTTCTCAAGAAATAATAGTACTGAGAATAATAATAATAATAATAATAATAATAATAATAATAATAATAATAAACAGCAACAAGAAGAAATTCAATTTGAAACTTACCACACTTCACAGTAGATGTCCAGAACATCCTTCCTCTACATCATACATGTGTCCTAGTATTATATGATCCATCAACATACATGGCTCTAATTGCCAGGTAATAGTGGAAAGAGACTTTAGTGCCTCACCCACCTGGGCTGCTGAGGTGGCAGTCTTCTCATGCCTACAGTTCTGGAGCAGCCCAGGCAGACCCAGATTGCTCTGTCCTCCCTCCCAGTCCCTGCTCCCCCACCTACCCCATCTCTTCAAGGGCTCTGTGGTTTGTAGAGGGACACACCTTTGTTGGATGTCTCAGATGCAAATACAGATTTTCTACCTAAATGCTGTCCAGCCTCGGGCAGACTAGATCACTGAGTACGGACTGGGGTAGGATCAGGCTGAGGCTGCTAGTGTGTGGTGAGGGCTCGTCAGCTTGAAACCATCTCCTGAAGGAGGCTCCAGACCACAGTGAGACAAAGCCAAAAGAGCACAATCCTTTGCTGGCTCTGCCAAGCTCTGCCCTGTGACCAGGATTGGGATGTCTATAACCCTAACTAACCCTAACCCTAACCCTAACCCTAACCCTAACCGTGTGTCCTTTCCTCCCAGTCCTTAGTCCCTCCACTGTAAGGAGGATTGGTATGAGTTAGAGATGCTTCTCAATGCTTATAGTAAATCCTGCCAGCTTCCCTTTGTTGCTGTATCAGTTACTCTTCTGTGGGGCAGGCAAGAATGGGTGCTCAAGTCCGGACTGTAGACTTGGGAGATACTTATGCAGCTGCAAACCTCGGGGGACCCTCCCCACCAGCTACAGACTGCTGCTGCCTGGAGGGTGTGTGGTGGAGTGCTGTAGACGGATTTTGAAGCAATCAGAAGCGTGAGAATGAGCACAGCCAGCCAAGACTGGGAGCAAGAAGGCCTACCTTGAGTCTGCGGAGGGGCAGTCCCCAACAGGACAGAAGATAGATCAGACACAGGAGCTGTAAGAGAAAAGAAAAGATATAGAGGAGGCCTCATTTGGGGACATTCGTTTTTCCAGGCTGTACCTTTTGCTACAGTGTACTGTCTATGAAGAATAGGCGGCTTGGGCTGGCCAGCTGTCCATCACTGTGATGAGAATACCAGAGAAAATCATCCTGTAGGAGGAAGGGTTCATTTCAGCTCACTGTTTCAGCCTGTGGTTGCTTGGCCCCACTGTCTTCTGGTCTGTGATGAGCCAGAATAGGAATGCAAGAGCATCTTCCCTTTATGCCAACCATGGCCACTTTTTAAAAAATATAACAGAGAACAGAAACACATTGTGCTTTTAACAGCATCATCATGTATTAATCATCATATCATTCTAACTAAAAAAAAAAACTGAATGTAGAATTTTAAGATCATTACCTATGATCACCAAACGAGAACCCTTGAAGCTTGACAGGGAGTTTTCAAACTTAATCTAGAATAAATAACAAAGAATAATGTATGAAGACTGCCACAAACAGATGGTAAAGCGTGAATAAGATGGCTTTGGTTTAAGTGGAAAAGAAGAAGTATCCACTGAAGCAGTGGCTGATGCATAGTATTTAACTATATATGTATATGTGTGTATATATATATATATATATTCATACATTATATATAATATATTATATATAGGGAATATATACATACATATATATGAAATAAACAAATGTAGAGGAATCAACAGGCACTGTCTACTGTTCAAAAGACCTCTTCTTCCCTGGACAAGCCTCTCAAGGTTGCCATATCATCATTTACTGGAGAGGAGTTCAGTAGAACCTGGATGCAGCATGTGGAGATAAGACCCCATTCAAGCTACCACCACCTGATTGGTTAAGATGGCGTTGTTCATGCCAGTGGATTCAGAAGAAGATGTATTGTTGAGCTATTGTTTCTTGAACAACTGATAGTGCAATGGTGGTGTGAGTTTCTGGGTGATAATAAATTGACATAAAAAGTTACCAGGATCCCCAGCCTCCCCTCTTCAGCATGCTTCTGTGTCCTCAAAGGCCTTGTGCTCAGAATGACTATAGGAAGTCCAAAGGCCCCAGATGCTGGCATCTCTTCACAACAAAGGCTTATTCAGGAGACATCACGTAGGCTGGGATGGGGGCAGGTAGAAGCATGGCAAGGACTTGGCTTCAGACCCTGGGAGATGGATCTCACTTGAGGTTGAAATTTACTCTTTAATTACAGGGACAGCAGCCTAAACATGGAACATGGTCAAAGTTTCCATCTTTGAACTGTAATTGGCCACAGTGGTCTTGAAACCTGTGATCACTCTTCTCTGAAATTTCAGCTTCCCACCATCTAAGAACATCTAAGAGTGACCACATCACAAAGATGCCATTTGAGTTGTCTATAAAAACAGCAGCCTGCAGAGCTGGCTTTAAAAAATAAGTCCAGAAGGGGCTTCCTGGCTATAGCCAAACACAGGACCCAGATCCTGACTCCTCTGACTCTGGGATGGGGTAAAGATTTCCACTTTTCCCCTGTGAGACATGGGATATGTGGATAGATTTGTTGGAAACTTCTCTTGATTAATCTCTCTATTAATCTCTTTCTTCTGTTTGTTTGGCTGGTTTTTGTTTTTGTTTTGCTTTTTGTTTTGTATTAAAAGAAAAAAAGCAGTAGCAGCATATTTAAAGACTATATGCCTACTGCACCCTCCTTAACACACACACATTCCTTTGCTGAATCCACAAGTACCAAATGAGGTGACATTAAGAGGCAGGGCATGGTAGATGACTGGATCTGACAGTGGAGCCCCCTTGTTGGCATTAATGCTTTTCCACGAGAAGCAGGAAAGAGCTTGCTTGTCTTCTGCCCTGTCATTTAAGGATAAGACAAAAAGACAGCCATCCATGAACCAGAAAGAGGAACCAAACTCTAGCCTCACTGGTGCCTAGTGGGGGAAACCACTGTTGATATTTAAAGTGCTCAGTCTGTTGAATTCTATTAGAGACAGGCACCATCGAGGGCTTGGGGGCCAGGCTGTCTGATGACTTTATTTACCAGGCTAACTTTAGTGGCATCTCACCCACCAGCACTGGTGTTAAAGGCAGGTTGGAGATGGAAATTATAGGCTACCCATATAGCTTAGAGCACTGTGCTAACATAGCAAAGACCCTCCTACACCGAGAAACAGTGCTCTGGAAAAGGACCTTAGGGACAGTGACCTCAGAAGCCTTTCCCTGACTTGACTACTTTCCAGCTTGGCATTCTTGATAGATTCATTTCCCTTTACACCACATTTGGGAGGAGGATTAGACCCCTACCCCTTGGCACACTTGCTGGGGGATCAACTCTGATAAAGCTGACATAAAGTGTGACTCCTAAGACTGTCAGAGTACTCTGCTAGCCGACAGTCCATACTCATGAGTACTTATAAGAAAAAGTAAACTGCTGTGATCTTCTGAAGCAGACAGATACAATGAAGGAGGGAGGGAACAGTCCTCTCTGTTAACCTTCAGTGCCGTCCCTGCTGGGCTGGGCTTTTCTAGAGTCAGCATCCTTGGATGTTCACACAGCCCATACCAGGGTGGGGCAGCTTCTAGTTTCTTTAAAGTTATTTCTGGACACTGACCTGTAGCTACAGTCCTTCCTCAGAGCGGCGCCCTCATCCCACTGCTCAGAACCATCGCAGTTCTCCCATGGATACCTTTACACACAGCCTGGATGCCAATGAGACAGACTCCAACAGACCTGTCTTTCTATACCCAAGCCTTCTGTCTGCCTGCTAACTCTTTGTCTCTGTTCCTTGTACCACATACCATGTGTAGAACTTGGCGGTGGCGGGGTATAGCCATGGTCAGATAGGCTCTGTAGCTGTGAAGAAAGAGTCTCCTCCACACATTGGCAAGCCATGTTGTTATTCGTGCATGCCATGCCAGATGCCATGACTGTGTCTTCCAGGAGAGGGACCGAGATGGACACTTGCATGAGGTGATCCTTAAATGCTATTGGCCATGCTTGCTCATAGGGTACTGTAGTGGTCAGCAACATAGGGAGAGAGGGCAAGACTTCACAGAACTGAGCAGAGGATGTTCATAACAGAGTCAAACAGTGGCCTAGCCCATTTCTCTGGAAGCAACAGCTGGGTCAGCCCCCTTTTGAGATCAAGGCAGACTCCAGGTCTTGTCTGCTCTGGATTCAAGCTGTCATGGGGAAGGAGCCAACTCCTTTAGACAGAGGGTCAATGGTAAAGAATGACTTAATTGGGACACCAGGTACTAAGAGGATGTGAGAGCTTCACTTCTGTGGGGGCCTAAGTAGTCCACCATGATGCCCTACAGAGAGCAACAGGCTCAGGAAGATGGATAGGTGGAATGTCAATGGAGTGCCTGACACTCTCTCTCTATGGCTGTCCTTGCTCCTACCTCCATTGGGCTACTATGTCACTGTTTCCTTTTTGTCTCTACTTTCCCATTCTCTTTTGTCTTAATTTATAAACACAGATATGCCTTCACTTGCTCGTATAAGTTTCAATCTTTGAACTCCTGGACTTGAACCCAAAGCTTGTCCCACAGAAAAAGTTAAGTTACAGAATGAAGAGACAGAAAAAGGCATAGGATCGCATAATAGAAAAGACAAAGGCATACTACGGTCACACAATGGAAACCCCAAGGAGGCCACTGGGGTAGCTTTTGGGGGCATCGGGTAGTCTTCCACTGTCTCCATTCTGTATCTGGTGATAACCACATGTGATTGACCCTTGTTTTGTCTCCTAGTTTCTCTGGACTCCTGGAGGACTCTGCCCCTCTCTTCTGTGATTGTAGATCCATCCATCAGGCACTTTGATGTCGCCCATATTGGCACTGCAGCCATCAGTAACTTCTCTGTGGCCCAGGACTTCTGCTTACAGGGTAAGGAAATCTACCCGAGAGGGTACAGCAGGGCCTCAGCCAAGTTCTGCCCTGGACACCAACCAAAGACAGGCAGACACCAACCCAAGATGGCCTGGGTGTGCCTGACAGGAAACAACTAACAGGGAATGGAAGACATGGGGGTCACCCCATTCCTCTCTCCAGTCAGTGTTGGCAAGGAGGAATAGCGAGACAGCCAATGAGGGCTTAGACCAGTATAGAGGAAGATCTTCAGACAGAAGCGAGATTATTGTGAGGTAAGGAGAAAGAGATGCATGGAGGCAGGCGGATGTCCTTAGATAGCAGGTGGGCTGCCGTGGTAAGGAAGTGTGTGCAATCTGGCCATGCTCCCAGAACTGAGCCATGATCTATGGGCAAACATTAAATTATAAGAGATGCTTTTAATGCAAACTGAAGAGTGGTCTAACTGTCACAATTATCCCCAGACGCACTTGCCCTTAGAGTTTCTAGGCATTGGTGACATTCAAACAATAACTAGGTGACCAAACAATTAAAGTGTTCCAAAAAAGTTTTCCCTTTCTAAGAGTGGCTGAGTCCAGTTGACATTTGTAGCCCCCAAGAATCTGAACCCCTTTGAGATCCACAAATGCTGGGTATCACTTTCTCCACGTGACTGGGTGTTTACTATAAAGACTAGACTGCCACATGCAGATGGCAAGTTGTGTACTACACAGCTCTGGACAATGTTATCCAGGGACTTGGCTTTGATTAAAGGCCACAACACACACAGCTCGCCCTGTCCTGTGAAGCTGCCCCACTTCCAGAACTACGCTTAGTACTGAATGTCATGAAGTAGGTTAAATTGTATCAGACAGCACATGGCTTGCATAGCAGAAGGCATGTATAGCTCGAGATGGAACACGGTGAGAAGGTCACAGGCTAAGGAGGCATTAGAGGAGGCCAAAAGCCAAAGATCTGAGAAGAATGCAAGGGGGTGAAACATAGAGAGCTGTGTTGAATGTGAAGCCCATGGAGGAGCTGTAAAAATATCATTAAACAAGATGATGGCAAGAGCACATTTATGAGATAATTAAACAATAAAGAACCTGACCATTTTGTGTAAAATGTCTTGACAAAGGGCTGCGTTCTCATTACTATTGTTTGATTCTCAGCCCTGGCACAGTGCACAGAATCTATGAATGAGTTCTATAATGGATAGATAAGTAGATAGATATATGGAAGGATGGACATACACGCATTGCTGGATGTATGATTGGATAGAAGGGTGGATGGATGAGGGGTGACTTCATGGATGAATGAATAGAATGGATGATTGTATGCATGTATGGACAAGTTCATGGATAGAGGGGTGCATGTATAGATGAGTGCATGCTTGTAGCAATACATGGTTGCATGAATGAGAAAACAGCTCTGAGTCCAAGACTCCCCAATCCACCAACCCCCATCTATCTATTTATCCATCTCTCTCTTCTCTTGTATAGAATGTTCCCATCACCAGGCCTGCCTTGTCACCACCCTGCAGATCCAGCCTGGGCATGTGAGGTGTGTGTTCTATCCTGATACACAGAGCTGCATACACAGCCTACAGAGCCAGACCTGTTGGCTTCTGCTCCATGAAGAGGCTGCCTACATCTTCCGGAAGTCTGGTGAGCCTCTGCAGACATGTCTTGGGGGCTGGGGATGGCTGGAAAGGATGTTTGCTTGGTGGCTTTGAAACTCTTGAGGGAGACTTGGCCAAAGGTCATTTGCTAGGCAAGTGTGAGAAAGGGAAAGTCTGTGAAAATCCAATTTCTGTATCACACTCTTTGAATCACAGAAACTATTTGGGCCTTTGTATTCTGTAAGAAAAAAATTTAATGTATTGTGTTTTATTAACATTGCATGGTTTAGAAAGCTTTTGCCTGTGTCTGATTTTGCCTGCAGGACTGACACCTTCTCCTTATGTTGGAGATCAGAACTCTGTGGCACAGAAAAGTCAGGCGACTTCTCTGACTTCACACAGCTAGTAATGGCAAAGGGGAGGTCACCTAGAGACAACTCTATCTCCCAGTGCCACCCTCTGACTCAGACTCATGCTGCCAAACAAGTAGATTATAAATGCTCAGAGGGAACTATTCTTAGCTCAGTGAAGTTTACAATCATTCAGGACTGGAGCTATAGTTTAGTAGTGGATTTTTTACCTAGCTTGCACAAGGCCCTGTGTTTCACCCTCAGCACTACATATAAATAAAACATTTAGTGATCATTCACAATGTATGCCAGGCACTCACGACACAGTCAAGGTGAGGCAAATGTAAATCTATCATAGACAAAAACAGGAAAGAACTGAGAGAGAGAGAGACTGTGGGGAATCCCTGCCCTACTAAGCGCACTTACTGGGGAAGTGAATGGCTGTTGAGGTGTTGGCTGTATCTGTCATTCTTTCTCCTGGAGCAGAGTCACAGACTGTCTCTAAAGGGGTCAAACGAAGAATATAATAGGCCTTCACACTATATACATTACAGACACTCAACTGCCATTGTAGGATAAAATCAGTATTATATGCCAAGTATTATACGGGCATGATTGTGTTCCTCTAAAATGTTATTGACAAAGCCAGGAGGAACTAGGATGTCCACACCTCCCGCACAGACAGTAGTTCCTTCGGTCCTCTCTGTGTGCCAGGGATGCCCTCCTGGCTCTTCAACCTTCAACCTGTGAGTGTCTCCCAGTCCTGCTGAGCTCCTAGGCCTTCCTTGTCTTCTGTCTGGGCAGTGATATTATTGAGTTGAGCTAGGTAGATTTTAAAAAGTATATTCCACCAAGAGTGCAGCTAATCTGTGTGGGGGTTCTTCACAGAAATGCCTTAATATGAAAGTTGGGGTTTTAAGAAACAAGTTAGATGTCTCTCTGTTACCTCAGGGACTGAGGTTCAGTGGATATTCGTGTACTAAGGAATAATATGCACAGCTACACGTGCGAAACAGAGAGTGCTTTCCCTAGTCAAGGCAGTCACGTAATTAAATACATGGCTTTTGGAAACTATTCACCATGTCTGCAAGAGTTTAAAGGGAAAGATGCCCATCTGGCATGTTACCTAGGCTTGTGCCTGAGCAGGCAGCACCATATATCCACCCATGGGCAGCAGGCTTGGAGCCTTGCTGTATTTTATAGACTTCAGGTTTTCACTCTTGCTCCTACCTTAGCATAAGTCCAGCTCAGGGCACACAGCTGCTTCCCATGAAGCAGGAGAAATCTCAGCCATCTTAGCAGCCAGAATCCTGGGCAAATGCCTAAGACCTTTAGATTTAGTTATTGGGAACCTTCGGTTATTATTTGTGCTCTAGGCTCTACTAGAGAGCATCTTTCCACCCTGATGACATTTGGGGCTCTAACTCATACTCCCATAGCTTTGTAATGAAGAAGTCTTTCTTCTTTCTCTCCCCATCCCTCTTCTGTTCCCCTAGTCTCCCATACTCTTTCTTCATCTTTCACTATAGCTCTTTCTTATGCCTTCCACTCATTCGCCCACTCATCCATCTGCCTATATCCATCCATTCATCCACCATCCCTTTGTCTTCTCTTTCTTTTATTCTCTCTGTCCTTTCCTTGTTCTTTTGGCTCACTTAACTACCCACCCACCTTCCATCCTCCATTCCCAGATTCTCTTTCCATCCATCAATCCATCTGTTTTTTCCTCTTTTCACCTATGCACCCACATATGGAGTACCTTCCATTGGTCAGGCACCAGGTTTGAAACACAACTTCTTTTGCCATTCGTTCTTTGCATGATTGTGTTGTAGAACTACTAGCTTTCTGTTTCATGGCGGAGTTTGGCGGAGTTTTGGCCAAATGCTTCTGTTCTATTGTATGAAGAGCAGGTGTGCTCCCAGAGAATTATGGGTTCTACCTCACCCTGCTGAGCCTTATAGCCAGACATCACAGCAGGTTTTCCAGCCTCATAACCCCCTGACCCAGCTGCTGAGGAGTATCTTTGTTATCTCTACTGTAGGATGTTTAGAATCTCCAGGTAGATACTAGTCACTGCTCTCTACAACCTAGTGACAGCTCAAAACATCCCCAGGAACGATGGATAGATCCTCAGGTTAAGAATCACTTTCAGCTAAGAATCACTGCACACAGCAATGTTTCTTCAGAAATGGATAGTCTTCTGCCCACAGGTCTTCCCTCTTGAATTTTTGTTTGCCATCACTATGATAGACACATTTTTATAGAAGGGGCTGTGCAGAAAGCAGAATGGCTTTGTCTCTCAACTCAGAACAGAGCAAGCCTACCTTACGACAATAAGAGACCTCACATGCGCGCGTGCACACACACACACACACACACACACACACACACACACACATCTCATCTTTCTTTATTGATATTTATAGTTTATGCAAAGCCTAAGTCTTATGAGGATCTATCTAAAGACCCCTTGGCATTGCATTAAGCCTGGGTCCCATTGAAGTTTACTGAATCAGTGAATGAAAGGGAAGACAGGCAGGAGAGGAAATGAGCTAGGGTAGCTCCCAGCGATCCACAGTGAGCTGATTAGTGGAATGGCAAGGCTTTGGATGGTCTCTGGAGCACTGAGCAAGACCAGGCAGCACCAGCTGTGACCTTATAAACTTATGACATGAATTCCAGCAGGGAATGCCTGCCAGAGGAGGGCTGGAGCGCTCTGACCAGGCCTGATTTGTGTGAACAGGCGTGGTTGGGCTAGGGAAGAACGGGGAGCTCTGAGTCCTACACCACCCAGCAGACCTTATCCCTAGCCTAGGACTATAAATCCTTCAGTTATAATACTTGAAAGCAAAATGTTCTAGAAGTTGTGCAGTATGCTGCTGTGGTGGTTCAGTCAAGAAGACAAAGAGACATTTTCATAGGTGGAAGCCCTGCCAGACCTCAGCAGAGGGAACCATCATCATGGCCAGTGCCATACTGCCAGTGGAACCCCGAGAGTTTGAGCTCAGGTGTTTTATTCTTTCAGAACCCTTCAGGTATTCTATCAATAGCACATGCAGATCATTAGTAATTAAATAATCTTCGCAGAAATCCAATACCTGCAAGCAATACAAAACACCCTAGAGCTAGGATAGACCCTCACCCAACAGTACTTAAAACAATATTTTACAATAACTAAAAATAAACTTCTACAACAAAGTTGGTTTTTGAAAATAAAAAGGGGGCAGACTCACTTGTTGTCCCAAATCTGTGCTGAGCCTATTGGAGAAATGCCTTTATTGGTCTCTCAGTATGAGTGATCCAGATGTTTCGGCTCTGGAATAAGAGAGTAAGAGGCATTCTAGACTCCTGGTTGATGGACCTTCTCTCACTGTAGGCCCAAGACCTCTTTTCTAGCCCCGTCCCCTCTGTGTGGTGTGGGGTATGGGCCTGGCTTAGCATCTGCTCTTTGAGAGCATCAGAAGAATGCAGGAGACAGTTCACAAACAGGAGTCACTGTGCCCTTCCTTGAACTTGCTTCGTGTCTCATGGAACAGCTTCTGCTATTACCATTCAGAGTCACTGTTGTTGACGTTGGCGCTAGCCTTGGCTAATTCATAACTATGGATGTGAACAGACTCCTGACATTTTCAAGCCCCCTCAAACTGCAATGATGTTTGTTTTCCTGCTGGAATGTCAGACCTCACTCTCCTTGTCCCCCTCTCTGCCCTTGCTGTCCCACCAGGAATCCCGTTGCTCCACTCTGATATAGAATCCCCTCCGTCTGTACGTATTGAATCCCTCGGTCAGCTTCAGGGTAAGTCCCAGGTCATCAAGGTGGGCACTTCCTGGAAGCAGGTGTACCAGTTCCTTGGAGTTCCATATGCTGTTCCACCCTTGGAAGAAAACCGCTTCGGGCACCAGAGCTCTTGAATTGGACAGGTTCCTGGGATGCCACCAAGCCAAGGTATGGAACAAGTAGCACTCATTTGGTGAATGCCCAAAGAATGCCTATCCCCATCTGATCTGTCATAGCAGAACCAGGCATTCTGGTTAGAGCAGGGTAAGGAAATGTATTCCATTAAATAACACCAGGGCAGACACAGGTGCCCAGTTTTAATGGGCCAGTGCTACTTTGCTCATGGGTAGGCCATCTGGTAAAAGACCTGTGTGTTCTGCCCCAGTCAATGATTCTGGAACCCAGGCAAGGAGGTGTTGCCTTTAGCGGCATGACTCTTCCAAGGTCTCCTTGAGCATTCGTATCCAGGAACATGAGACTGCGGGAGGATCTGTAGGAGGTTCACATAAGCCAGACCTGAGGTGTCCATGTGTATTATACCAGGATTATAGTTGTCAGATCAGCAACATCTGACTTTCTCTAAAGATGCTTTCTCTTTTTTTCTTTGCCTTTCTTCACCTTCTTTCCTCCCTGTCATCCTTCTTTTTTCTTTCTCTCTTTCTGAGATAGGGTCTCACTATGTAGCTCCAAGCTGGCTTTGAACTTCAGGTCCTCCTACCTTAGTCTTCTGAGTACTTGGGGCTACATGTGTATTGCCATGGCTGTCCAGACATCTAACTTGAAGGAACTGAAAATGCAACATGATGGGAAGATGAATGAACCAATAAAAAGGAAGTTAAGAGGACTCCTCCCTAGCTAGAACAATATAAGGCATTCACTTTCTTCATCCCCTTCTTTTCTGAGCTCATCACTCAGATACCATCATTTTCCCCATCAAACCTTTCATGTTAAACACTGATACATGATGAATATCACTGGGGTATTTTTGTGAGAGAAGTAGCTCAGCCCTGTGGAGAGTAGGCACTAGGTATCCCCGGCCACCTGCATTCCCTCCTTGGGGCCTGTGATTCTGTCATCAGGAGCAGAGTTCTCTATGCCCTCTATGGCCTCTATCTGGCTTCTGAGCAGGTGTCTAACCCTAGTATAGGATGAGTGATGAGCTCCTGAAACCCTGTGGGAAGGATGACAAAAACTACCCTAGTAGAGGGGCAAAGGAAGACGAGATAGGGTGGAGTTGAGTTGACTCCACTACTAGGAAACCCCAAACCCAGAGGCACCAATTAAAGACCTTTCTACACTAGGATGTACCCAAGGGACAGAAGAGGTTGGTGATTACCCAGATATTGGATAAACAATGGCTAAAGAGCTTAGTCTTTGTAGCCTTGGATTGGCAACTCTAGGGAGATGACTCCAACGGTAGATGACCCTGTGTTGCCATTAGGAGGGGTCCCAAAAGAGATTTTTATACAAGGGGGCACGTGAACTGACACACAGTCCTCTTCCTAATGCAGAAGGTGGGTCTGACATCCCTTCTCAGGGCAGAGTCTGTGTAATACAACAAAGAAGGGCCAAGGTCCTGCCAGATTCCAGTCTCCTTCCCTGGCCTTGGTCTCTGGTCAGCATGTTTACCTCTGGGTGGCAAGTTTCTCCACAGGCCAATGGCCAGAGAAGGTCATATACATGCTGCTACTTCTAACTTTGTCCATACTTATGGCCTGGATTTCCTCACTGCTCCTGAGCTACAGCAAAATCAGGCCTTTGACTCTGCCCATGAGTAGTGGGTATGGAGTAGAGAGAGAGAGGGAAGGTCCCTTCATATTTCTCTGAAAATCCTATACCTTATTTCTGCAGGGCCAGCTGCTGGCAGCCAGGCACCCGTACCCCAACACCTCCCCAAATCAGTGAAGACTGCTTGTATCTCAACGTGTTTGTTCCCGAGGGCCTGGTGAGTTCAAAAGCACTTGCTGTGTTGTCTGGTGAATATCTCTCCTTAGCAATCCTGTTTACCACCTTCCATGGGTTCTATGGAGTCCATGCTCCTCCAGCATTATCCTTGGAGGAGCTGATCTCCAAGGGCTTCTTGGAGCTGAAAGTGAACAAGAGGTTTTCCAGGTGGGCTCTCATGTCAGATGCAAGAAGACAAAATGTTAGACTATGACGCTGAACCCGGTTCTTCTTGAATCTGTTTAAGAAGCCACTGCTGTCTTTGGACCAAGTGGCTGGAGGACTACGGCTTGTGAGAGGAAAGGAAAAACAGGAGTAAATTGGTGCATATGGACTTGGTGTGACTGCCATCCCTGTTCCCCCTGGTTCACTTGCTGTGAGAGTAAACTATACCAGCAGCCATAGCCTGCTGATGTCAGTGAGCACAGGCAGGAAAGTTCTGACTAGTCATAGTACAGGATTATGGAGCCTTGAATGAAGGCAGTGGTAAGGTTTCATTCTGCCCAGAGCTGGTCATACTACATACCTACCATGCTCAGTTAAGTCCTGGAAGCAGCAGCCCTTCCAGCTCCCACTCCTTCAGTGTCCTTGAGAAGGCACTTCACATTCTATGGTCCAAGGAAACAGCTCTGAGATACGGGAAGAGAGGTAGCATGTCATCTACTCTCAAAGTTCTCGTGAGAAGTCAATTCATAAGTGTCTGATCTGAGGCTTTATGGGGCAGTGACTCATGAAAGGAAGCTTGGGATGACAGTGGAGCTGCGGGGGTAGAGTGACGTGGTGAGCTGGCCTGGTGAGACCACAACTGAAGAAACCAGTTAGACTAGAAAGGAAAAGGAACTGTGACCACTTGGGCAGAGATACTGACAGAGTGGGAAAAGGACAAACGGGAGGTGGTGGCCTGGCTAGAGTGTGACTGCAGGCCTCTCAGCACCTGTCAGAGGCCCCCATCACTCTCAAAGTAGAGAGGTCTGGGGGCTCAGTCTGTGACTTTCCCAGGTCATTTACCAGGACAGTAATTATTGTTGGGGCTGCAGTTGGGTGGTAGATGGCTCACAGAGCATTTTATACATATGACCTCAAAAATGGAAAGACAAAATGCAGGTGGACTCTCTGTCTTGAAGCTAAGAAGAGCTAGCTGATGTAAAGACATGCAGGCCACTGGACAGAATAGAGAATGAGCCCTGTTTCTTGGCTCTACATCCAGGTCTTCCTCTCACAAGTACCCTATGAGTGTTTGGCTGATGATCCTGAGCCATCGTTGTAGCCCCACCATGGCGTTCAGGATGGGGAGTTGATCTGGCAATGCGGAACCTGTGCACTCAATTAACAGGTCCTGAAGAAGAGGCTTCAGACTGTGGATATTTTGTATTGCCATGGCCACAGAAGATAAACAGAGCCCCTTTGTTATCAATAGCAGATAAATACAGTCACTAATCATCCCTCCCTGGCCTGTTGCCAGTACAGCCACTCAGTAGCTTTTGGAGGACCCAGGACCTACCCTGCCCTAACCCACAAGTCCCCAAGACAATGATGCTGAGTGTCAGAATTAGCTTTCTGGGATTCTAAAATGTCCTGCCTAGAGAATCCACACGCCCGTGCAGCGGGGATCTTGGGATAGAGTGTCACCGATGTAAATGCCTCGGAGTATGATGGAGGAGATGCCAGGCCTGAAATTTGGGACCTGTCACTGTATAGCCCTGAGGACCAGGAAGTCTTCTGGAACAAACTGGGATCAGGCCAGGATGCTGGGAGGAAGTGGAGCTCCAGGTCTGTAGTGAGCCTTGTTCCTACCCCTACTCACTGTAGAACATTAGCACAGCATCCTTACCTCTGTGAACCTCCATTTTTCTACCCATGAGATGGGTACAGTAACTCATTAGGGCTGTAGTCACAGACTTCAATAGTTAGGCAACTTGAGCCACATATCCTTGTTTTTCTCACAGTCTGGAAGTTTGAAGTCCAAGATCGAAAGGCCCTGAGGCTGGTTCCCCTCAATTGTCTATCATCTTGGCTTGCACTTGGCACCTTTTCTCAGAGGCTTTCACAGTCTTTTCTGTGTATGGCTGTGTCCATACACAGTTTTTATATAGGGCCACACACAGGAATCCACATATTATCACTTTCTGAGCTAAGGGTTTAGGCATGAGTGTATGAATTTGGAGGATAAAATTCAGCCCATTGGATAGAATTAAGCGTGTGCTGAGGCAGAGCTTGAAAGAGGACTAGTATGGGCTTAGCGTCTGGTTGCATGAATGGTAGTTGCCCCGCCCACAAGCTTAACTTCAACCTCTTCCATCTCTCCAATCCCTTCAGGTCTCGAATGCATCCGTTCTGGTGTTCTTCCACAATACCATGGAGATGGAAGGCCGTGGAGGACAGCTGACTATCGATGGCTCCATCCTGGCTGCAGTTGGCGACTTCATCGTAGTCACTGCCAACTACAGAGTGGGCGTCTTCGGCTTCCTGAGTTCAGGTGAGCTGCTGGTGCAATGGGCAGGTCAATCAGCCTTCCATCACTGTAATAGATGCCTGAGCCAGTTTGCTTAAGAGAGGAGGTATTCATTTGGCTTCACTGTTTTGGAGGCTCTAGTCTGTGGTTGACCACCTGTTGCTCTGGTCTGTGGTGAGTTAGCCCATCATGGCAGCATGTCCAAGCACAGCTATACTCCTCATGGCCAGGCAGCAATAGAGAGGGAGATGGGGCTAGGATGCGGCAATCTCCTTTGAGAGAATGAAAAAGTTCTATCAGTAGCACCAATCCAGGGCCAAGTCTTCAGCACACAGACCTTGAGACCTACTCGATCCAGACTGGAACAACTTGGGCTGCTCATCTCTTAGGTAAGGGCTGCTCCCTCCACAAGGGAGCTGCTCTCCTTCTCCACGCCTCAGAGCCTCTTTGCCCCTGCACCTCCTACAGCCCAGCTAGACACATTTTTGAGACCTTCCAGCAGTGCTGGCACGCCAGCTCTTTGAGATGAATAATAATGGCTGCCATTTGTTGAAAACTCATTAAAATTAATGCTTTATCTTCTGATACGATTTAGCGTGATGTGAGGGTGTGCATGCATGCATATGTTTAGAAGGTAGATTGGGGACCAAGGAGGTTAGAGGCTTGGTTAGGAAACAGAACTGCCATAGTGGACCAGGAATGACCTTTTCTTGGCTAGCTTTTGGGATCGAAACTCTTCTACCACATAGAAGCCACTGGACTTGGTATGAAGATTGTGTCAACAGAGTAACTTCCTCCTCCTTTATTTCTAGTCCTGGCTTGAATCTGTCTGTGCTCCTAGTCATATCCCCCACTGCCAACCACTTGGCCATAATAGAAACTTTGTCCAGCACAAACAGGCTCTACCTACGCTTATCTACCTACATATACCTCTGTGACAGGGGAGGTGTAGGTCACTGGTGGAGAGGGCATCTGAAGAAACAAGGGTAGTACAAGCTCTCATCGGCAGTATGACCTTAGACCAACCCTTGCTCTCTTCCAGTGGGTTAGATTCCTCCTCTCTAAAATAGGAATGGTTTTTCTCTACTTTCAAAGCTACTGGGAGACTTAGGAAAGATGGTGCGTTCAAGGGTTTTAAAGTCCTTGAGTTTAGTGGCAGAGCCTCACCACTGATTTTCAAGGTTCTCCTCTAAGACCTAGGATGTATTAAGAATGGATGGACAGATGGAAGGCAGCAGGGCCAGAAACAAGGTGGGTGGGTGAGTGGGCTGGGCTAAGGGGTATAAGGGGGTATAACCTGGTATAAGGTCTTAAAATCCACAGACCACAGTGGCTCCTCCAAGGTTTAGAATCAGGGTTCCTTTTCTGCAGCCATTTAGCCATGGGGGAGTCCCTCTTGCTTTGTTCACTTGACTTCTTGCCCCATGTTACCTCCCCACAGATCTGCCCAGAGAGGGAGGGCATGGGAGTAAGTAGGGGAAACCTGTTTCCTCTACCCTGAATACTACAGCTTTCTCTTCTGGTAAAGCACACAGGCTGGGCTCTGGAGTACTGAGTACAGGAGTTGTAGAAAAAGAGTAAGCAAGGGGCCCACAAGCCCTGGTAGAGTGTAGGAACAGTGGGTGTGAGCTCTGAATCAGGAGCCGGATGGAAGATCATCTGCCACCAGTAACCACACATTGACGTGATCTCAGTTACATGGTACTCTGGGCCTCTTAGAGGGTCTTGAATCTTTTCTAATGAATACATAGTCTCAGAGTCCATCATAGGTACCCCTCATAGCAGCCATCTCTGCTATAATGATGAAACTGGCCCTGCTAAGAGCTTCAATGAAATACTTCTTGGGCCTCAAAAGGTTTCACTCTATTTCAGAATAAAAGCACAGCTGTGATGCCTACTTCGGGACACAGTCCTGTTGCCTTTATTGACATTAATTTAACCATCATCAAGATTGAATGAAGCATTTTCTATAACCACCCCCACTTTATACATGGAAAAAAATCAAAATATGTGGACACTAAGCCTTCTGCCTAGGGCTCCTGTTTGGGGCAGGTGTAAGAGCCAGGATTTCATGCAGGCCCACATCTTTCCTATTCCCACTGGAGTTCATGGATAAGACTAGGTCTTTCTGGGGGCCCTCTGTAGCTGTTGAAGAAACTGAATGAACAGGCGAGAGTCATTAATGTAATAAAGGAACAAGTAGATGTGTATGCGGGGTGGACCTGTCCACGTGGCCACCTGGAAGTGTGGGGCCAGACCAGGGACAGAAAATACAAACACACTAACAACACAATGTCCAGAAAACCTCCACTTGCATCAGTCGCCCTCTGTGTGCTAAGCTCCTGGGCCTGGGCCGTGTGTGTGTGTGTGTGTGTGTGTGTGTGTGTGTGTGTGTGTGTGTGTGTGTAGCACTGAGCATGCTGAGGTGGCTTTTGAGCTGGATCCTGAAGGCAAAGCAACATGGGCTTAGCCATCCCCATACTCCCTAAGAGGAGCATCACAGGTGTGCTGAGCAGCCCTGGGAAGTGCTGAAGCTGACTGATTAGGCATCCAGCCTTGGGGACCTAAAAGGTCCTGGAGATTTGTTGTGATGGCAATGAGGGTTACCAGGCTCTGTGAGAACAGGGTTCTGTAAATCATGCCTTGCAGTTTTGAATACTTGCCATAAATTTTTCAGAAGATCTTTATGGAATTGGATTGACTTTTAGGACAAAGACTTCTGATTGTGAGTTAGGGTTTGAATTCCAACTCAATCTCCCTTGCATCTAGACAATTTCTGTGGCCAACTGTTTTTATTTTACCACCAGTGAAAGCTAAGGTTGAGCCATGCCCCTCGCAGAGGCCTGTCCCCTGTCTTTGTGTGGCTGGGGATAGTGTGCAGAGGGAGGTGTGTACTCTGGGGAGGGGTGCACTGGGAGGTGTGTACTCCGAAGAGTGAGTGCACGGGGGAGTGATGCGCTGGACGCGTGGGCATTGTGAGGCATGTGCAATTGGAGAGAGAGTGTGTGCACTGGAGCGTATGGGTTCTGGAGACTGTGCCCTGGGAGTGGTTTCTTTCTGCCTTCAGCAATTTCTGGCACAGAACTTGGCACAGGAGGAAGCCAGATTTGTCCTTGTTTGATGAAGGTCTTGTTGAACAACCCCAGTTCTTACTTCCCAAGACTCTAGACCTCAGAACTGCAATGTTATCCCTCATCGTGTGGAGGGAAGCTGACACACAGCCTCGAGCATTGGGGACACTCCTAACACGTGGTTTCTCGAAATGTTGGCTGGGGATACCTCTTCCTAGACGTTCAGGCTTTGTTCTTACTCACTCAGCACCCTGTTCTCCTGGACACTCAGAGGCTCAGAGGAAACAAACACATTGCTCTTGACAAATGGAACTCAGGAGCACTCCAGAAAAGGCCACAGTGAGGACAGGGGTTGCCAATAATTTCACCAGGCTCAGAACATGAAAAGCATTTGAAAAGATTCAACAAAGCTCCACAGCTGGAAAAGTAGTTTGTCATCCATGCACTCTGAGCTGGTGTTCTCTTCAGCTTTGCAAATCTTGGGTCAGGCAATCAGCACCCAAGATTTTCCTATTTTTTTTTTATTTTTTTTTTCTATTTGAGACTATGGGGTCTGACACTTTGTTGTTCTGTATGGAATGCCCGTGTTCACCGCTCTAGCTGTGATGTCACGTAACTGTGAATGGAGCTTAAGAGGGATCTGGGTTGTGGATATATCTTCATGCAGGTGGCGATGGGAGTTCTGGAGTATGTATTCTTTACTTTTCTCATTGCTGTGACAAAAATGTCTGACAAAAGCAGCTTAAGGAAGCAAGAGCTGGCTTTGGCTCACATTGTGAGAGTGTAGTCCATCACAGTGGCAAGAGCCCAAGGGAGCTGCTGACATTGTACCCAGCCTCAAGGTACCCACCCTCGAGACACAGAGAGGAGTGAGCACTGGTGATGAGTTCATTTTCTCCTTTTCACTCAGTTCAGGACCTGTTCATGGCATGGTGCCAAGCCCACGTTCAATGTTGCTCTGCCCGCCTCGATGAAGCTATCCTAGAAACCTGTGCACAGACACACCCAGACTCCTGTGCTAGGTGATTCTAAAGCAGTGGTTCTCAACCTTCCTAAGTCTGTGACCCTTTAATATAGTTCCCCATGTTGTGGTGACCCACAACCATAAAGTTATTTTTGTTGCTACATCATAACTTTAGTTTTGGTACTGTTATGAATCGTAATGTAAATGTCTGGTATTCAGATGGTCTTTGGTAACCCCAGTGAAAGGGTTGTTTAACATCGCACCACCACCGGAGTCTTGACCCTAGGTTGAGAACCTCTGTTCTAGGGCATGCCAAGTTGACAATATCAAGTATCACAATCTCTAAGGGCAGAGTCAGAAAAGACAAGATGTATGTAAACTTGATGTGTTATCAGAGTGAAGCCTGTGAAATAAACCAACATGGAGAGTGTTGTGGAAGTTTAATTTCAGTTGTGTTTAAAATAATTGTTTTTGTGCACTGTTGGAAAAAGGAATGCATAGGCCTTGGCATTTTGTATTGTTTGCATGTGTTGGATTTCTGTAGGGGTTGTTTAATTGCTGATTATCTGCACATGGTGTCAGTAGAACCTGGGGAGTTCCAAATCAAAACACCTGAGTGCAGATGCTCAGGGTTCCACTGTTGAGTATGCTGCTTGCTGTGACAGTAGTTCCCTCTGCTGAGGTCTGTCAGGGCTTCCATGTACGTAAATGCCTCCGTGTCTTCTTTGATGAGCCACCTAGCAACGTGCTACTACAGAGTTTATTATTGCAGCATGATACAATCAAAAAACAGTGCAGTATCTCAAAAGAACTAATAGGCTGTATACATTTTTGTTATTTTGTATTTACGTGTGTAAATAATTTCATTAAAAAGTTACTACATCTTCAACAAATAGTCATTAAGTTCTATGATATAGTAAAGAGATGTGGATTCTGTGGTACACTTCTAAAGCCACAGAAGATTGGATCATAAGGAAGGCTAGGCTGCCTTACCTGGCCTGGTTTAGCTATTGTTTGACAGATCCACCTGCATAGGCTCTAAGTACTCAAGGTTAGATCATCTCCTTCCCTGGGCTAGAACTGAATTTGCATGCCCTCTGCTCTGAGGACTGGTCCTACGCGTCACCCTGTCTGCTGACAGATGGGAAAGCCATGGCTCAGAGAGCAGAGATGTTTCCAGTTTCCTGGCTAGTCAAGTTCAAACCCCAAAGACAAGCCAGACTACGTTTGATTCCAAAGTCCAGGTTCTTCTCAGTGTCCTTACCTGTCTTTGCAGCTCACAGTACTGGCCTGGGTGGACAAGAGCCCAAGTCCGCTCAGGGAGCCTTGCTTCCAACGTAGCGCCTTGATTGTTAAGTCGACAGCTGTTAGGACATACAGGCTAATGGCATTCCTCATTTTACAGGCTCTGATGAAGTAGCTGGTAACTGGGGACTCCTGGACCAGGTGGCAGCTCTGACCTGGGTGCAGACCCACATTGGAGCATTTGGTGGCGACCCTCAGCGCGTGACACTGGCAGCAGATCGTGGTGGGGCTGATGTGGCCAGCATCCACCTTCTTATCACCAGGGCTGCCAGGCTCCAGCTCTTCAGGAGGGCTCTGCTTATGGTGAGTGGTTTGGCCTGCTTTCAATACTCTCTCAATAATCTCCCTGACTTTGGAAACTAGCTGGCTGCAGTTGTTGATCTTTCATCCCTCATGCTGTCGTGGATCCTGCTCTGGCTGGCATCCCGGGTATGTGTGGTCCAGGAGGCTAAAAGACTTCCTGACTGCTTTGTACTTGTATGGAAAAGTCTACATGGCTGGGTGTCTCTATTCCCTGCATCCTCACCGGGGGTTCAATGCTCTTGTCATCGAAGAAAACTTATTACTCGGGACTATCTAGTGCGCTGAAATGCCTATTGAATGGAGATGATTGTGGTGGTAGTGTTGGTGATGCTGTTGCTTATGTTCCAATAATGTGGATGGTGACAAAAAGGAAGAAATTATCTAATTGACTACATCCAGAGCTGTTCTGCCACTGAGTAGCTTCTGCTTCTGTTGAGCATCTGACTGATCAGGGGCACAGCATCAGATGGTGGAGTGTCACGATCAATTAGACAAATCCAAGTTCACAGGGATTATGGGTTCCAGTGCAAGGGACACATACACTTAAGTCTTAAAGAACTATGGGATATTAAAAAAAAAAGAAGTCCCTGACTAGGATAAATGAGGGTAACAGTGTAAAGCGACATGGCTCTGCAGAGGGAATGTCTGAGTGAAAGGCTGACAGCTGTATAAGCAATAGCCACAGGCAGAGCCCTGGTGACAGTGGCAGTGTGGCGACAGAGTCCCACTGGGCAGCAGAGCCTGACTGGTGGACAGGCTGGGCTTTTCCTGTATGTGTGGAAACTACCCATGGGTTTTGCTTGTGCATTCATCCAATTACTTGTTTGTCTCCTCTTATGATGATAGTCATTTTTAAGAGTCTGCTTAGTGGCACTAAAGACATCCCCAGTGCTATGTGAACATTATTGGTATGTGATGCCAGAATTGTTTTTATCATCTAATGTAGATACTCTGTACCCACTAAATGTGAGTCCTGTCCTTTCTTATCCCCAAAGCCCTAGGAAGACTCCTTTCTGCTTCACTCTGATTTTGACTACTCTAGCACCTCATATTGATAGAAACACAGTGGGTTTGTGGTGTGAGTATTTCATGTAGGATATCATCTTTAAAGGTTTACAAAGAATATGGTACATTTTAGAAAATCCTTTTGTTAGTGTTTTTATTCAGCCCAGACAGAGATGAAAAAGTGGCCTGGCATTACGGAGCACGGGGACCACACAACTCAGGTGGGGAAGGCTTCCCCAGCTGAGCTGGAGTATTACAATGTAACAACTCTGCTCTGCTCAGCACAGCTCACTCTGAAAGGCAGAAGTTTCTATGTGTTGTAGATCTGAGGAAACCCTCTGTTTCTTTGCTTCTTCTTTTCATCAGGGCAGCAGAGGAAGCTGCGTGCCACTCCCCACACATATACTAAGCAGAGTGCAGAAGTCTGCTCTTTATGTACAGCACCTCCGGGTGGGGGTAGTTGCAGAGCCTTCCAGGGTGGCCCATGATTGGTGGGATTTTTTACCTTTATTTGGCTCATCTGGAGAGGGTTGAGGGACCCAGCTCAGGGTCATGTGTGTTAGTTGGGGTCACTCCTGTGCTGCTCTGTGAGGTTGGAGAACCCCACAGTCTGCTGGGAGTGGGGTCCCTGGTAGTCCCAGGGGGAAGCTTTCTTATCAAGATGGGTGTATGGGGTGGGGGTCTCAAGTCATGGAGCTCCCTGGCCTGGCAGAGCCAGATTCCAACAAAGGGGAAATGTGCTGTCTCCCCAATAGTCCCCTGAGCCATTTGGAGCTTATAGTGGGCAAAGGGGGTAGTGACCAGGGCCCCAGGGATCTACATCAGGGTATCGAGGGAGCCAAGCTGTAGTCCCAAGAGGCAGCTGGCAGCAGGAATGGCTAGGCTGCTGTGAAAAGTCAGGTTTACTCCACAGCAGAAGCACATTTGGCAGTGTAGCGCCATTCTGCACTGGGAATGGGCAGCCAGCAGCCCAGTCCTCACCTTGGTCCACCTGCTGCCATGGCTGCCTGTGGGGCCCACTATGAAGCAGCTCATGGACAGCTGAGGTGGCTTGACTGCTACATGTCTGGAGGAGGCAGGGCCAGGAGGGTTGGGCCTGACAATCCTGATGGAGGGGTCCACAGAGTCCTGCTGTGGTGCTGGAGCCTGGGGGCCCTGCTCGTCAGTTGAGAGTTGAGAGGGACATAGAGGAATGGGGGATGGGTGGCTCCACAGAGGCAGGAGCCCTGGCTGCAGACAGGGAGTGCAGTCTCTGCTGACTATGGACTCTATGCTACAGAGCAACTACACCGTGACTTCAGATAGGAACAGTATTCCACAGTAGGAATAGACCAGTTTGTGTACCCATCCACTCATCTGTCAGTAGACATTCGTTGTTTTCCTTTTGGCTACACTGAGTAGTGCTTCTGGGATCAAGGGACACATCCAAGGCCTTTAAAGCAGGCAGGAATCTGGTGTGAGATCCCATCTGGGAAAACTTCCCTTAGAACTGAATGAAGAGAGAATTTAAGAAGTAGAGATAGTTCAGGCAGAGAAGTAGTGAGGAAGCCTCCAGTAACCCAAGCTAAGGAAAGATGGAGGTGCGGGGAGGTGATTCAGTTAATAAACATCAAACCTTTGTAAAAATAATCCATAAAATCTGGATCTTATTTAAAAAATAGGTGTAGTAGTGTATGTTTATACTCCCATCATCAGGGAGAAGGAGATAGCTCCATCTCTGGGTCTCATTGGCCAGCCTAGCTTACTTGGCAAGACCAAAACAGCGTAATGCCTTATCTCAAACAAGTGCAATATACAACAAAACGACACCAAAAACAAAAACAAATAAACACCAGTGCCTAAGGAATGACACTCAAGGTTTGACACTCAAGGAATCACACTCTGGCTTCCACATGTACATCCACACAAGTACACCTACACACACACACACACACACACACACAGAAACAAGGAAAGATGGAGGACCATTTAAACCAAAATCTTAATCCTGCAGAGACCTGACTCTACCAATAATTATAGACCAGACAACCATAGAAGGTTGTCATAGAAGGCCTTCTGAGATCTGCACCTTTGATAATGATGGAGAAGAATGTCACTGCTTGGTCATAACTGATGATATATGGTATTATCACTGTCCCTGACACAGGGAAGAGCCACCTGCCTCTCTGTCTCCCTCTTTGAGCTGCAGGGGCTTTCCTATTCCTTGAACTTTTTCCATGCCTGTGCAGATTGTTTCATTCACAAAGAACACCTCCCGTCCTCTTTCTCCATTCATCCATCATTTAGGAAAACCTTCCAGGTGTTTTGGCTCAGAACTAAACTCTTTCTATGGCGTATGCAGCCCAAATGTCTCCTGAACAACGGGTGTTGTGATTTCCACAAGTAACCAATTGCTTTCAGTGCCAAGTCAACTTCTGCTACATGCCTAGCCCTTGGAGAGGAGTGGCTGGTGTGTCCTGCCCTCTCCATAGGCTCCGGACACCTGGCTCAGCACATCTTGCTCTAAGCAGGCGCTATGCAGCCAGTGTGTAAGAGAATGAGTAGGTAATCTGGTGTTCTCCGAGACCCAGGGATCCCTTTGAGCCAGATCCTTCCTGCCATACTCTTTTATACTTCCTGCTGGTTGGTTTGACCTTTCTTCACTCCAACTCTTTAAAGTGGATCCATCTTGGCGAGAGCTTGGAATATAACACTTTCCAATTCTTGGTGTTAAACTTGGTCTTTCCTGCTCTAGGCTGATCCTGGAGAGGAGTTCTTCCAGGGTCCTGTCAACAACCAGACCCCCATTAGGACCTTGGAGATGCTCACATGCCTACACTGGGCCCAGAAGGCAGACTTTTCTTTGTTAAGTTTTAAGTGTTTGGGGAATTTCAGAAACAAATGGCAGTACATTTAAAAATAACCTCTCCGTCTGTTTTATGCATTTGGAAGCAGCTTTTACAACCACTCCCAGAAGTCCCCGGGATCGTGTGAGCTTATTTGGAATTGAGCACACAGAACCACTTCAATATATTAGCAGCTCTTAAAGTATTCTTTACCAACAGATGTTTGGGGAAGGAGTGAGAGCTGCTGGTTTATTCCTGACTAAGATCTAATGGCTTTCTACAAATCTTCAGTTTGGGACTGTTTAAACATCCATCAAGAGAAGCCACTGTGGTGATAATTAATAATCTATATTTAGTATACTGTACTTGGCAGAAATTTCACTATCTTATCTCAGATTCCTCCCACTAACTGGTGCGGGTTCTTTATTTGATTCACTAGCTAGAGATAAGAAATCTGAGCCTTAGAGAATTTCAGCGGCATACCAAGGAACATATAGTAACGAAGGAACTTCATGAGGGATTAAGACCTAATGCCAAGTCATCTGTTTTCCCATATTATAAGGCTGCTCATCTAGTAACCTGGGGTTTTTCTCAGCATCACAAGATATTCTAGAAAGTGGCCAAACTAGGACCAGGTAGGCCTGAATGATGATCCTTGGACAAAACCCTTCAGCTTATATTCTTTGCCTATAAAATCAGTGTGTTTAATTCTACTGCCCAATACCTCGAGAAGCTGTTGTGATATAAGTCTTCAAAGGCTGTACCAACTCAGGAAATTTAAGCCTCTTACTACTCCCTCCCATTTCAAGGGAAGCTACCTCCATACCCCCAAAATCCTCACAACAGCTCACCTGCCATGGGACAGGTTGGAGAAGAAATCAGCTTGATACAGCCACACATCCCACAGAGCTGGGTCCTAGGCCAGGTTTTCAGGGAGGAAGAAGAGGCTGTGAGCTCTGTGCTTGACAGTAGGAAAATCTCCCACAGTGTCTCCAGCATTCACCCAGAACTGCTGCCTTCCTGGCCAGCTCCTCCGGAATCCAGCTGAATCTGCACCCATCCCTGATCCATTCCCCTGTGACAATGGCCATCACAGATCCTAGAAAGTGTCCTGATGTGTCAAACCTGCAAAACCTGTAGGCAACACGTGTCCCAGGATAGCTATGGAGATAACCTAACACCTTTGTTGATGACATCATTGACCAATGTCGATGTCATGAGACCAGACATGCCTGTAAGACTTTCTACCACTTCTCAGTGGACAGTGTGTCTCAAATTACTGGAGGTGTCTATTCCTGTGTCCCCATGCTTCCTCATCTTCAAGTGTAGGGGGAAGTTTCCATTAGTAACAAGATTCCTAGTAATTAGCTTTGAGGAACTCTGCCTGATTTAAAGTTTTTCTCTTTATTTTGTGTGTATGGATGTTTTGTCTATATGTGTCTCTGTGTACTGATGTGCCTGGTGCTGCAGAGGCCATAAACGAGGCCACTGTTGGATCTCTTAGAACTGTAGTTACAGACAACTGGGGGCCATCATGTAAGTGCTAGAAATCAAAGCCAGGACCTCTGGAAGAGCAGCCCATGCTCCTAACCACTGGGCCATCTCTCCAGCCTCCTGTCTGATTTTTACATTGTTACTTTCCTGACATGTGTGAGTTTAGATCTACCAAGGCTAAATAAGTCACTTCTTTTGGGAGTTTGTCATATCAAGTTCTTAGCATTGCCCCTGGCTTCCGGCCCACAACCAACACCCAGGACAGGATGAGAGAATGGTGACATGGTGTCACAGACACAAGCCTGTGGTTGATGCTCGTCCCAGAGTGGGAGTACTCTCCTCTATGGTCTCGTTCTAAATTGGCCTGGCTAGTCTTGAGTCAGATATTTCTGTGAAGACTTCACTGAGGTTTGTTTTATTTTAATAATCCTCCTGGAAATTTGAGTATAACTTCATATAATTTAATCTATTGAAATTAGGGATGACTCTACATCATTATGATACCTAGTCTTCTCACATGAATCCAGTTAGCAGCTGAATTGTGAATAGATATTTGTATGTTCTTGGGTCTTTTTGTAGGTTTTTAGACTTTTTTCCCCATGGAAGTCTCTGTAATCATGAGTTGGTACCCTTGACATATCATAGTATGGCGGACATGTGAATGACATGTCGATTTCTATGATGTCTTCCAGTTGGTTAATATTTGCGTTCAGGCTGATTCAGAAATGCCCCTAGCTCTGACTCTAGTTCGAATGTCTTGGCTGTTAGGTACATTGGGTTTCTATGAAGCTTTGCCATGGTCTGTGGATAATGAATGTCTGGCTTATTTCTGTTGAAGCAAAGTCTCAGACAAGGTAACATGGCGACAAAGCACCAAAGAAGCTCATAGGACAAAGCCTCTTCTTTCTTTTTCTCAGAACACTTTGTAAGATGGGATGCTGTGTGTCTGCATTGCACTCAGGGCACTGATTTCTTATAGAGGCTTTTTTGCCATCCCAAGGCCTCATCCTCATCAGTAGGGCTGGGTCTGAGCAGTGGAGGGGATGTAGATATCGGGGGGTTGGAGAGGGAGGGTGGCCACCCTGTTGTCCACAGCTTGTGATGAAGGTCCTCATCAGACCTCTTCTCACCCCAGAGACTCATTTGACTCGTGTTTATTCTCCACCTTTTTAAGAATGAGAAGATTCTCCTCACTTATTATATCTTACATACTTGATTTCTCTGTAAAATCTACCTTATGGCGATTTTCTTAAGTAAATTGCCTGACACCTGCCTTTGCTTTACTGTCCCTGTGAACTAGGTCACCTTCTCTAAGCACCTCAGTTAGAAGCCAAGTTCATTGCTTCTCAGTCTTTGTTTTCTGAGACACACTATACTTGAAGCAATAAAGTCTTCTCTTGCTATCTGAAAAGTAGAAAACGTCATTTTTCCCTAAGCACTTCTTTATGTGCATAATTTTTCTCTTAACTCGAGAATTTTTTAAGAATTTAGGTACATGCAATTTTTTTCTCATCTTCCTGCAAGGTGGTCTGCAGTGTACCTTAAGACTACAGCACATAGGAGGCGGAGGCTGATGCCCTGTTTGTGCTCTTAATACCTGTGCATATTTACTGTAATTTAGTGATAGTGAACACCTGGCCTGACGTTTTCTTCTTTGGATCTTATTTCCTATGTAATTTGTACAGAATACTCAGTTTCTAGTGACATTGTAGTATATGTATGTAGTGACTTTGTATACTATGTAAATCAATGAAGAGGTGTCTAGATTTTGGTGACACTTTTTAATAGCTTTTAACTCTTCTGCCAACAGAGAGGCTGTCACAAATGCCAAGGCATCAGGCCTATGACAGCTTCCTCCGTGCCTCACTCGTTTGCTGGCAGAAATCTTACACAGTGTTACCAAAATCTCTGCATCTCTCCAGCAATTTACTTATCTTTATTTAATCTGGCAGTTTCTGAGAGCCACACACTAAAATCTAAAAATAAAGTGGTTGATTAAGCACTTACCCCTTTAACAGTTGTTTAATATGTTGCAAAAAAAAAAAAGTATCATTTTCAGGTTGTAAGCTGTCTGCCTTCTCCCTGGACTGCTTTTCTTGTAAGAAGTATTATGTAATCGATTCTCATCTTACATTTCATTTTGCTTCAGCATGTATCAAAGTTTTCCTTGTGTTCATTTCTCTCCATGTAAAAACGTCCACATACACACATCCAGAACACCTGAGCCCCATTATAGAAAATGTCTCATAAATACTCATTCACCTTTCTTCTCAGAATCCCTTCCCTATCTTTCCTTCCTAGTATGGGACTGGGACTGGATAGTGTCTGCCTTTTCTTGGGTGCCCGTTTTATTTTTAAGGTCTGCGCCCTTAGAAGTACGTGCCTTGTAGGCAATATGATGCTGAAATTTCCAATATTCACCCTACATGCAGTATCCAGCTGATCTTTCAAAGGACCTAGTGTGCAGTTATCACTCTTCTACCTACATCCTTCCCAAAGCTGCCCTCCTGCCATAGCAGGGTTAAACCCCACCAGTTTGGGACCTGCAGACTCCTCCCTCCGGATGATGCTTCTCTTGCTGCTGCCCCTCAGGCTCCACCATGCTGCCCTGTAGTCTCTTTGAGCCTTTAGCCTGCAGACTTGCTCAAGCCTGCAGGTCCCACCCTGCTGACCTGTTGCCTGGACTGTGCTTCCTAAATCTTTGTACACCTACTTGTTGCTCCTGCCTCAGCACCAATCTAAAGAGTACACCCACCTGTCATGGCTGCTAATTTCTGCATACCACTCACCTTTCTCAGAAAGTGTCTCCTTTGTTAATGGCATCATGACCCTGTGACATTAGAGACCTCCACAGTCACAAGCCTCGGCAGTTAGGTTAAACGGGTGTCCCGATAATGTTTGTGGGAAAAAAAAATTCTCAGAAGACTGAGTAGCTCAAGTGCCACAAATAACATGAAGAGGGTTATCATGGTGAACTCAAGGAATCTTCCCTCCCTCTTGAGCCCTCCCATCTCTACTCATGTGAGGTGAGATGGGGACCCCCAGCCAGAACAGTAGTATCTCTTACTGGTTTTGTACCTGTACTTCCAGTTGAACTCTTTATTGAAAACCAAAAGCTGTAAACTCCTGAGAGGTACTTTTATGCTTCTCAACCCAATCTTCATCCAAGTATTAAATAAGTATTTAGTTTTACTTTAATCAACAATAAATACATAATTGGGCAAAGTGTAATGCTTCCCACTTAGAAGTACCCCCAAGTGCTACCCAAAGTTCCAGTCACATTGACTACACCACCACCACCAACAACAACAACAAAAAACAGGACAGAAGACACATCAGGAGCTGGAGATCATGGCCTCATAGCAGAAGTCACTGTCCTTGAATGACATTTGTTTCTCACACATTTTGAAATAGCCTTTCAAGGATGCTAGGAGACATATGCCTCCTGGTGTAACCAGTGGACCTAATAGTACATGAAGTCATGTTAGTGGACCCGACTGTGCCTTCTGCAGGACTAACCCAGGTTTATGGAATGCACGGGATGGGTGCACTGTCTGTATTCCCCTTACCCAGAATCCCTTTGAGGAATGAGCTATGGCTATCTTGTCTCCTATCCCAGCAAGACATAGGTGTGAGTCTGGATGGAGGCTTCTTTTTCCTGGGTGCCCTGTGAGTTTTCTCTCTCCACTCACAGCCACATGTATGGCATCATTCATCTTCTCCAGCCCCCTTTTCCCAGAAAGGAGCAATTATTCATGCAGATGCCAGCCCTTCTTAGAGTAAAATATACGGGACAAATTAATTCTTTAAAGCCAATCAGTTTCCTTTAAAAAAAAAAATCTAACCATTCTAATCTACTTGGCCCAACAGTCTTTGCATTCCTGGTAGATCAATGGGAACAAAAGCCCCTTGGGTAACCCTCACTTGTTCCCAGCCCATCATGGCTGTGAGGCTTCCTCTGTTGCATATTCACTGTTATATCCTGCTGTTCTGCCAGACTCTGCCCTGTTGGAAGTCCACTTTGATAAGGGATGCTGCCCGTGCCTCTTTTATTCCCATTTGACCTCAGCACAGTACTTCACCCAATTGCCAATAGCAATGCGGAATGAAGGTTCTAGGTCAATCCAGAACCCAGGCAGCTGGGAAAGGCCTTTTTGTGTGAGAAGGCAGGACTGTCTATCTCAGAAGTTCATGCAGTAGAGCTGCCTCCTTTCTCTCCTGATGGCCCTTTTACTGCCTATCCTCTCCTGTGACTGAGCATGGCCTCTACTCCTGCCCATGTGGCTTTGGTGTACCTGAACGCTGAAGATCGCACTTGGCTCAGAGTCATAAGTCCTTCTGGATAGTGTTCAGTGTCACGGGGTCTTTAGGAAGAGAGAAGGCACAGCCCAAGGGTCTCACTGGGCTCTTAAAGGTAGTTCTGTTCCAGGTAGAGGTCTCTGTGCAAACCTAAGAGGGCTATCTTCTTCATGCTCTTCCCCAGATGAATGCTGGGTCTTGGAGACGGGCCATTTGGACTGTGAGCTGGAGACAGTCTCTATGCACTCTCTCATAATGGTGTTCCGTCCTACACATACACACTCACACACATGGCTCTTTGAAGAACTGCCCTCATTACATCATGATTTGGCTCTACAGTACTAATCAGACCCCAGGGAGAAGTTCCTTTGATAAGGATGTAAAGGCAGTCTCCGTGTGACTTCTCTTGTTTCCTGGAAGGCATGAGATGACCAGGGAGTGGAGAATTCTGTCTTCCACAAGACCCCAGGTGGCAGTCAGAGCCTTTGTCTTTTGTGTACCAGCCAGGGCATTAATCTTCAAAGTACTGGGGCGCTGTAAAGAAGGAACTCTTTCGTTTGCTACCGCTGTACATCAGGGAGAGACTCTTCTTCTTCCGGTCGAAGGAGCTGTTGTCATCCCCTGTCAGGGACAGGTAGGATGCAATACTTTCCCGAAGGCCGTAGCTGAAAAGGGATTCATCCACTCTGAGTGGATTCTCTGCTCCCTCTGCATCTTCCTGCAACCTGTATGTTGGAAGATTCAGACAGAGAAAGTAAAGAGACAGAAGGGTGTTGGACGGGGTAGGTAATGGGAACAAAGAATGTGAAAAGGAAGAAGGGGGAAAGGGAAGAGGAGGAAGAGGAGGGGGGAAGAAGAGTAAGAAGGGGATGCGGAGAAAGAGGAAGAAGAAGAGGAGGAGGAGGAAGGAGAAGAAGAGGAGGAAGTTAGTCTTTCTCTAGCTGGTTTGAATTCCGGTTCTTGCATGTGTAGGCTATGAAGAAACTGCTCTGTTTCTTCAAGTGGCTTAAACTTCCCGTGATAAAACTGAATCAATATTCTCTATGGTGCTTAATGGAAATGACCATTTCATTCATATCTCTGGCAGTTCTGATCTCTGATTTGCTTTAAATTAGCTGGAGAGATACCTAGGTCCATGCTCAATTATTAAGATATCCCCAGGTTACAACCCAAAGACACATAAACACCATAACTGTCAATAGGAGAAACTAGTGGAAGTGGGATTTTTTTTTTCTTCTTTCTTTCTCACTCAGAAAGAATGAGTTACCTTAAGACTTGAGTGGAATGTTTAAGCTTTGTAAATAGGTTTTAAGTATTAAATGTATACCAGGTTTATCTGTGTGTTACTGTCTTGGATTCTAATAATTAGAAAGAGCAGGGTGATGTGTTTCTGTTAAACATGCCCTTGTTCACATTGAAAATGGACTCAGGGAATGTTTGAGGCCCCAGAAAGCTGTAGACATTATTTGCAATGTGACACCTAAGGCTAGATTCATAGGATTCAGAATCTTCCCTTGCTCATGGTACCCACAGGGCTGTCAGCAGGGCCAGGTGTTTGTGCATGATTTTCTGATGTCAGGATCACCCACTACCTGGTGTTCATAGGTGTTCATGGACACACACACACACACACACACACACACACACCCCTACCTGGAAGCCCTCTTCCAGTCGAAGGTCTTCTGGCGTAAGGTGACAGGTGAACCAGGGGTGGTGCACGGTGATGGGCGAGCTGTTGACACAGGTGTATTCTGAGCCAGACAGGGTGTGGTGAGCACACAGCATAGACCATCAGCCACCTCTGTGGATGGTAGTACACAGCAGTCAGCGATCCAGGCGTGCCACAGACAATGAGGAGAACAAAGCAGAGCCCCAGAACACTATAGGCCTCTGTTTGCTGGCATGGGGAAACTGAGGCCAAGATGTTAAGGGAGCATGAAGGTTGGCCAATGTTGCCATGCCCTGAAGGATAGGAACTCTAGGCTTATGTTGACGTGGACAGAAAGCAGACGTGGAATCAGAGTAAACCAAAATTGGATTTGCTCTGATGATGAGTTACCTCAAACATCTCTGAACCTCACTCTACTCAACTGTAGAAGGAAAGGAGGGAGAAGACAGAGAAAAACAGCTGGCAATGGCTCACTTGAGAGCAGAGGTTTCATACCATGGAGAATTTCATGTAATTGCACCTGGTTGGGCCTTCAGTGCATGAGAATGGAGCTGTGTATAGCACGGGCACTTCCAAGGCATACACAGCAGTGTGCAGGAAGACAAATGAAGCAAGAAAAAAGAATGAAATGGAGGAGGGGAGGAGATGAGAGAGTAGAACAAAGGAGCAGACTGGTGGAAAAAGCAGAAACAATATGGAAGACACAGGAAAGGGGAGGAGACAGCAAAAGCAAAGAGGCAAGACAAAGTGGTCAATGCAAGAATAAGGAAAACCTCTGACCCTGCATACTCTGCAAGAGGAAAATGAAACTGGGGCAAATGCACTGCTGCTTCCCTCAGCTGGTGTGCAGTGTCCAGCCTGTGAGGCTTCATCTTTCCCAGGACAGCAGGATATAACTTCCATGAGTCCCTAGCCTCTCTGGCCTGTGGTATCATGAGAAACATAGATGCTGCTGTCCCGGGCACTTCAGAACTGAGAAGTCTGTGCCACCTTTACTCAGGACCGGGGGCCCAGCGCTGTCCTCAGCCCTGAGGAGACACAGAGGCCCAAGCCACCAGACATACAACATGTCTCCAGCAGGGCTCAGGTACCTTGGCCTCAGTCCACCCATCCGTGGGCTTTAGAGAGCACCTTGCTTCCCTGGTGGCTTCCTTTTATCTGGTCTGTGGATCTCTGGAGAATCCTTACCCAAGAATGAAAGGAAACTGAGAAGTACAACAGCATATTAGAGAGTGGCAGTCCCCTACCCACTCCTTGTTTCCAGGTGGTCAACACGCTAATCTCATCTGTCATATGACATATGACATATGTCACCCACATAGACACATGTGCCAGAGTAGGGAGAAAGCTTGATTGGATGTGCATCTGATACAGGGGCTGGAGACGTCCAAAGGCTTCTCAGATAAAGAGGGAGAACACGAGGAAGGCATGAAGCCTAGAAACATCATAGCTCTACTGCATGGCAAGATGGCCTCTGAGGGTATTCTGCTTTAAGTCTACTCAGACATTGTGTGATGTGGAGTGAACAAAGTCACATGAGCAAGGGACATGAGCCAAAGGCTGTGCTGGCCACGCCCAGTCCATCTCACTGAGGCCCCGTCTCAGCCTCGTGCAATTAATAGCTTTATACTTGGGATGTGGAACAAAACGCCACAAAACTGACTGACTGGGAACACATGCCCAAAGCAGCATGTGGCTTTGAATGAAAAATAGGTGACTCTGTCCTGCTGTTGGCTGCTATACCCCATCTAACTCACCCTGGTCCCAGCAACTCTGTTCTCATTCCTATTTTTCCAGACAGATCTGAGATATAGGGAGCATTCGGGCTCCCAGGCCCTCTTCACTGCTTAACAGAGGCGAGTCTCTGGCTGTCACCCTTCAGCCCACATGATGGTCAGTAGTCTTTCATGGAGGCACTAATTCTGTACCAGTTTAATGTCCTCCCTGTGGTTCAGAAGCCTGAGAGGAGGTGGGCATGCCTAGCCCAGCAGTACGTAGTCTCCCAGTCATGAAAGCCCTAATGGGTGGCATCACCTTCATATCTGCTATTGTCTATGCAAAATTTCTGGTCAGCACACCCCTCAGATGATTGTTATTTAGAGCCAAATACCACAAACAACCTTTAGGCATAGGTAGTCGAAGTCCAGGGCTCCCTTCCTCTTTCATTTTTAGCTAGCTGCTAGCTTTGAGGCCACCACAGAAGTGATACTTCTAATGGTTTTCCACCTGTCAGTCTATACTAGGCATGACACATGGATCCTTGTGTTTAGCAGCCATGCAATGCCCTGCAAGAGGCTGTTCCTTTAGTGAGTGAGAGGTGGAGGCCTTACCCAATATTCCTCACAATCTACTTCGAGCACACATCTGTCTCTCCCAGCAGCCATTGTTCAATACTCAATGTTTGTCAGTGGTCAGAGGTATCATCTATGGACTCCTTTGTCCTTGAGATGCCCTTTGCTTCTTCCGTTAAAGATCCCAAATCCTAAAGGACACTAGTGAGGTTGTCAGCACAAGGTCAAGCACTTGAATCAAGGAAGGAGAGGTGTTAGCAAAGCAAATACAAGGCTGGTCTTTCCTCCCTCCAGCTGAGCAGCAAAGCAGAGGAGAAGGTGCTAAAGGAAAGCAGTTGCCATTCTGTAGGTGCTTGTGCCCAGGCTCTAGGCTCTGTTCAGCACTTTCCACATTCCAAACCAACAAATTCTCACCATGCCCTCGACAGGTAGGAACAATTGGCATCAGCTTTGCACAGGAAGGAAGTGAGATAGGAAGAGTCCCAGTCCCAGGTGCACAACTGCCATCTAGCAGACATGGGATTTAGAACAGAAGGTCAGAGCTTGACTTTGGAAATCTAACCAACTGCTAATCCCTCCTGGTCCACGGGACATAATTCTAAAAACAAAGCTAGTATTTGGGGCTTCTGAGTCTAACTAACGTCTCTCACTGATTACACTTTACTCCCACAAGCCATGCGATGATCCGTCAGCTTGTGGCGGGGGGGGGGGGGGGGCTCCTCATTTTGGTAAGCCTAGGAGACATATTTCTCTTCTGGGATCTTATTGGCAAACATAGACAAGACCACAGTTAACTAAGCCACATAGTGGAATGATTAAAGAGCTAGGGAGAGAAAGACCTCGTTATATTCGTCGGATAGGAAGATAGTTGCTTGTTCCACTGCTATGGCTTTCTTTAGAGAAGGAAGTGGGAAGAGGTTGGCCTTGAAAGTTGAAAAGGTTTTGACAAGCAGCAGAGGGGAAATGATTAGTATATCAGAACAAAGCTCCAGAGTCTCCCTAAGCACATAAACACTTTAAAGAGAAGCAAGTGACGACAGTGTGTAGTCATGGTTGTGAACACAGGGAATCCTGGTGTGTTTCGTTTACACAGAGAGGACATTTTGCAATCTAGGCACTATGAGCAGATAGTCTTGTTTGACCTCAAGCAATGAAATAGCATATAAAGAAGACAGCAGAGGGGGAGATCACTGGCTTTTCTTAGTGATTTGCACCACCTACCAAACAATCATGCAGCAGCACACAAGGCTCGCCCCACTGATCCTGGCTGCCCCTTACCAGAATAATGAGTCACCAGGTCCTCCAGGCACTGGAAGGTGAGCCTTGGGGAGATGTAGTACCAGTTGTTGGGCAGGCGGAAGATTCGGTAATGCTTCACCTGCCTGTGCCTTACTGACAGCGAGTAAAAACCTGCAAAGGGGACAACAGGGATCAGGGTAACCATGGGGTCCCATGTAAGGGTGACAAGCTGCCAAATCCTCCATCTTTCAGGCAGAAAAATGTCCCCATGGGGCTCTGTGTGTGGTGTCTGTGGACAGCCCCACCCATCTTCCAGGTTGGATCACTGTAGAGCTTTACATGTGACTTGACCAGCCTTGAAGGAATGGCTGATGGCCTTTCCTCTTGCCCTTCTTAGTTCCCTGCATCTAATTAGGGAAGATACAGTCTTGGTGACTGTTGAGCCTTCCCAAATGCATGCTGAGATGTTTTCACTGTTGCTGTCCCCTCCAGCCCCTGCACCCACAATGTCATTGCATTACATACTAGGAAAGGGAGCATACAATTTTTCACCCTTCATGCTCTGGTGGGTATCACCACTTGCAGCCTTGGTGTTCCCAAGTGGAAAGTAAGATCCTGTGACTTAAGTCATGCTTGAGGCCCTCCCTCCTCTCACCCCATCCTTTGGCTTTCCTGAAGTGGATCCCTCTGGAGGAAGGCACCTCCCTCACTGAGTCTGTGCTGCCAGTAAAGGTCTGAGAAAGTCTAGTCCTGAGTATCATACAGAGGGAGACAGGGAAGCTCAGGACCCTGAGTGATGTGTCCAGAGTCACCTCAGTGAGGATTCCTGGGTGCAGGCCTCAGCCTCAGCCTCCTGAGCACCCCAAAGGCCATGTGTGTCTAGTTGTACTCCAGTCCTGGTTTTGAAATCACCCACTGCGTGACTTCTGGTCATGTTGACAGGAGCTAGAAGTGTGGCCAGCAGTTCTGCATTGGCAAGTAGGAAATCCTCAGAATTATGCATACCCAATGGGAGGGGTCTGCTATCTGGCTCCACCCTCTGCAGGTCTGCCTGAGGACTGAGGATAGAGTGATTTTGGGGTGAGCTGTGATGCCCTGGTCCTCCATTCCCTTGGTCATGTCAGCCTTAGAGGCTTTGAATGCTCTGTGTGAAGAGACCCCTGAGACCTAAACCAGTCTTCTGTCTCTGTGCTGCTCTTAGACATGCAGGCTTTAGAGAGAAAGTTGCTCTGGAACGCCTATGGTTGCATAGTACAGTCCCTGCTTTCCCAGAGCCAAATGACCTCCCCAGCATCAGATGGCTCCTGGTCCTTAACAGGTCCTGGGGAAAACTCATAGATAACCCTGTTTTCTCTCCTGTGAATGCGAAACAGGCTGAGGACTTGAATATAATTCCTCTATTTAAAAAAGCCTCAACCCTAGACGCAGAGCTACAGGCCACTAAGGAATGCTGTGAGAGGCAGGAGGCAGCGAAGATTACCGATACTAAATGGTCAGCCCTGAAAACATGATGTATGCAACACTATACAGACTGAGCAGATTGTACTTAGGTATTTAGGAGTCCATGTGCACACGCGCGCGCGTGCACACACACACACACATATGCAATAACAATTAAAGAAAAAGAGATCATGAATTTGAAGGAAATCAAGTGTTCAGGGGGGTGATGCATGTGAGAGTTTGGAGGGTAGAAAGGGAAGGGGAAATAAATGATGTAATGGCATTACAAAGTAAAAAACCTAAAAAATATTTAAAATGACAAAAATATAAAAAAGAATAACACCCAGTTCAGTAATCCATAGATTGGGCCATAAGGTTTTTGTGATATCTCCAAACTCTACAAGAGACCTTCTGGTGGCCAGAGCTTTCACTTTGTGAATCATTTGTACCGATTTACATCTCATAATTTTTCTCTGTGAATTAGCCCTTTACGGTGGGTACCATGGGCTGGAAGTAAAGGAGTATGCTGGGGGTGCGTGGGTGCGGTGAAGTGTTTGGGTCCGGTGACATGAAGCCCTGACAGCATACAGGCAAAGCAATGAGGACTTCCCCAGTTTAACCCCCTGCCAAGGGTGAGGGATCCAGGCTGACAGAGAAAACAACCACCTAGCAGCTCAATGCTGACACTGTACTCCTGGGCCCCTGCTTAGAGCTGAGCCGGGGCTTTGTTTCTCTTTTTACTGACACAGGAAGTCTGAATGATAAAGATCTCTGTGTGTTTACAAGCTCACACCTGCTCCTCCTTATTCTCTAAGATATACCCCAGTTCTTCCCAGCGGGGGTCTGGGGGTGGGAGGGTCGACATGGTGGGGGAGACACACTGCTGTTGAGGGCCTGAACACAGTGAGAACACCATGTACACTCCACTTGAGCCTCACCACAACTTCACAGATAAGCAGACTGAGTTCAGAGAAGTAAACAAAACCAGCCCAGAGTGAGAGCTGGTGAGCACAGGCCAGGCCTGTACTGATGCCCCCAGTCTGTGTGTCAACATACTACCCAGGCCTGCTAATCCCTTGGGTTCTCAGTTGATGGAGCCGTGGCTTGCCCTAGCCCTAGCCCTCTGCTCTCATGTGGATGTCACACCAGGAAACTGACCACAGGACCTGGGTCTAGTTATGTGCATGTGGGAGAAAGAGAACGGATCTGTACTGTAGCAGCTGAGAACATAACATGTTGTGTGGCCACGTGTAATAAAAGCGAGGGGGGATCACCTTTCTTCGTTTCACTCTCTCGGATCATGAAGGAGCCAATCTTTGTGTCCGGCAGCTGCAGCAGTTCCTCTGCTTTGTCCCGGCCCAGTCCTTCAAACAGCCAGCTAGAAATGAAGACAGCTGTATGTAGCCACAAGAAATCAAGACTGGCTAACATAAGAGTAGACACAAAATCGAAGGCCAGTTACCAGGAAGCTGCCAAAATCACACAGATGAGGAAAAGCAACTGTTATATCATCCACTCAACTCACCCATTCATTCTGCAGTCTTTCAAATGAAGTGATCTGGGTAGCCGATTGTGCCGTGTTAGGTGAGGGATGACTAAGACTGTAGGATACGTATGTGATCCTCCTTGGCCTGTTTCTCAGCACCAACTAGAGCGGGCCCTGGTCTTGTTACATCAGGTTTCTGTGCTACGTGGTGCTGTCCTGTGCCAGACACCTCTGAGTAGTCTCTGCACTCTGCTAAGGCGGAGCTCCCAACATTGTGCTACTGTGTTGTTCTCTGACCGTGTTTGGGGCATTGTGCTCAGAGCAGGTTATGAAATGGCAGAGTGGACATAGGGAAGGAGAGAGATGCAGTATGGTCCCTCACTGAGCAAGTGGCACTCTCCTGCTGCTGCTCTTCGTGTTTAAGCATGATTGTCATTGTGTGTTTGTATGTTTCTTACTGTCGTCACTGAACAGTGAGCATGAGTAATCACTACACTACAGTGGCCCAATAAGGGTGGAAGACTACCTCCAGGACAGTGACATACAGGGTGCTCATGGAAGGACACTCTGGACCAGAGCAGTCTGTGTCTAAGTTCAGTGGCCTCTGCTTACTTTTCATATTGAGCTCTGCCAGCCTCCTGCTAAGAGGGAAATGTGTTGAGAGTAGGTGGTCGGCCTATGTCTCACTTTACCAGGCGCTGTATTTTAGAGAAAGGCTGTTAGTCCCCAGGTCTGACTCGGATTGTGGAGGATGCAGTCTCGCTGCCTGCATTATTCAGCAAGGTACAAAAGGCTGGGATTGAAGCAGGCACACCAAGCACCCTTGAGCACCAGGTTCGAGGACACCACAGGTACAGAAGTGGTTCCGTTTACCTGCAGGCTCAGCACCACCACCGCTTTCCTTATTAGAACCATAGTACACTGTATTTCCAATTTTTCCAGCTATTCCCGAGTGCCATAAAATACACAATGTATTCATTTTAGTGTGTATGGCAAGCATTTACACATTCAAGCCCTTCACAAAAAACCTACATATAACTGAAAATAAAACAATGGTAAGAGCCATGCTGGGATATGGCTTATCTTAGTGTATTGCTAGTAGATTAAGCACATGAAGGCTAACCCTCACCTAGCTCTCCTACTTAGGAAAGACTTCCCTCTGGCACAAAAGAGGAGCCCGGGGACCAGAGTGATTAAGTAATTCATTCAAGTTATCACCAACAGTTGAGAGAGCAAAATTGTGTGTTTTGAGGGGGTACACAATTCCTTAGCCATTCTAGTACACTTTCTTTATTCCAATTCTGTATTGTGGGAAATGCTATCACATCTATTAGAGGAGCTTCCCGATGGGGGCCAGAGTTATGGCAATCATCTGGGTTCTCACCACCTTGGCTCCTACAACTGCCCGGTGCCTTCAGGGTGAAGGAACGTGTTAGTGTGTGTTCTCTAGGAACCAGCAAGCTCATCAGAGCCCTTGGTTTATAAGCGATGTCTAACTCCGGTCTCTTTCAGACATGACTCCCATAGCAGACACCGCTGTTCGCCTTCCCCACTTTGAGAACAAGTGATTAAATTCACCAATGGTGGGATACAAAACTCAAAGGTCATCTTCCCAGTAGAAGCCTGTGGCATCTGCCAGGTTCTGTACTACTGAAACAGTGGCATTTGCTTCCTTGTTTCTCATTCATTTCTTCTCTAGTGTGCGTGTCTGGGCTGAGGTTTGACCTTGGTAGCTTGACAAAGCAAGAGCCTGTGGCTTGGCTAGGCTAAGCCACATCCCAAGGCCCCTCTATGGCAGAAGGGGGATTGAGTTTGGTGGTGCCCAAAGCCCACTGAAGTCTCCTGAAGGCTGTGAGGCTCCTGCCTGACTGCAGGAACAAACATGCCCGTTTTACTCCTGCAGAGCCCGGTGTGCTGGCTGCTCCTGTCTGTGACTGCCTATAGTCAGGGAATGCAGCCTATACTCACAGAGTGTGCTCCCTGTGCTGCTGGGCGCCCACCTCATTCTTCCAAGAACCTCCACTCTGCATTATAACCCCACCATCCTATGCTGTGGTCTCTACTGAACAACTGAGGATACACACAGAGCTGAGAAGCATAATGTCATGGTCTGGGAGTGACAGAGGCAAGATCTGAACCCACAAAGACTTTTAGCCACTGAACCAGGCTGCTTCCCAGACACAGTACTGGAACAGTCAGGTATGTGACAGGAGCACTACATCTAAGCAAGATGGTCCGACTTGCTTCATTTTACTGCCAGGGAATCAAGTGCCAGAAAGTGGGAAGGATCAGCCCTGAGCTGGGTTAGAAGCATCCCTTCTTAAGCAATGCCTCCTTTTGACTGTACAGTGCTGAAGCCTCTCTTTATCACCCACACACGGTACTATTGAACAATGCCATTCAGATGTATACTCACCCATGGTACACTCTGGCCACACATATTCCTGGTATATAACTTTCCCGGCCGGTGCTGAGAGAAATGGCTTTCCACCAGCCCCCTTCACTGTCAGGACAAAGCGCAGAAGAAGATGTGTATGGGTAAACAGCAAATTCAAAGATATGTGGTCGTCAAACTATCTCATGGAAACTAGGGACACTCCTCTTTCAAGATCTGCCATCACCACTCAGAGCTGCGGTTCCCCAGTGGAGAATTTGGGTTTCTTGTGTACATCATGGTATGGTAGAGATCACATGTGTGTACGTGGAGGCCAGAAGTGAACCTTCGTTGTCGTCTCCAGGGATAATGTCAATCCACCTTGTTTTATTTTGATCCACTGTATGTGTTCCGTGCGTGTGTGTATTTGTGTATAGGAGGATATGGAGGAGGGTGGCATGTGCTTGCCACAGCATGCATGTAGAAATCAGAGGACTTCTCTGGGTAGTTATTTCTCTCTCTTTTCACTTTTACATGGATTTGGGTGATCGAACTCAGGTCATCAGGCTTGTGCAGCAAGCATCTTTATGTGCTGAACCGTCTTGTTGGCCCCAACCTCGTTTTTAGAGACTGGGTATCTCACTACTTTGGATGTTGCTAGCCAGCAAGGCCTGTCTTTTTCTTTTCAGCACTGAGATTACAGGTGTGTGCTATCATGCCCAGCTTTTTTATTTGGGTTCTGAGGGTTGGCCTTAGGTCCTCGTGCTTACATGGCAACCATTTCACCAATAGAACTATCTCCCCAGACTAACAACTTGGTTTATAAGCCTATAGAGCCAGTGGGCATCCCTCACTGCAAGCTGCCTGGGAACCTGCTCACATACTGTTGTTCCCTGGGGGAGCAACAATAGTTCATTTCCTCAGCTGATGTGCACGATTGAAGAGTTTCGAAAACAAAAGCTTCCTGTACTGGTTTATTACCTCAAGTATAACCAAACATTCATTTGCATGTCTCGATCCATGAGACTCAAAATCAGGGGCTCTCAGCCTTCCCAATGCTGCAACCCTTTAATACAGTTCCTCAAGTTGTGATGACCTCCAACCATAAAGTTATTTTTGTTGCTACTTCATAGCTGCAATTTTGCTACTGTTATGAATTATAATGTAAACATCTGTTACGTAGTTGGTCTTAGGTGACCCCAGTGAAAGGGCTGAGAATTGCTGCTCTGAATCAAAGGACTCAGAGCCCTTAGCTTGTGCTACAGGCTGTTTGGAATCATAGTTAAAGATGATGGCAGGAATGAAGGAAGTCCTGCTATCATCTAGAGTGTTTTCAGACCCTTCTTCTCCTTCCCAGCATGCTATAGTAAATAGCACCATCCTGCACACTCATAGACTGATAAGCTCAGCAGGGGAAGCAGCATTTGTCATAAAGGGACTCAAATGTTAAGAAGTTTAGATTTATTTGGCAAAGAATGAGGAGCCACAGGAGGCCTTAAAGTCCTAGGAGTACTTAAAGGGCAGGTCATGGCAGGAACAAATTTTGTCACCTTGCAGCAGGTGACCAGGACCTGTGTAGAACAGGACAACTGAATATATCTGACAATCCAGTGAGGTTAGTCACACTGGGGGAATTATACATGTTTTAAGAGGCCCACTTACTCTGAAATCACACGTAGTTTCTCTCCTCTTCGGAATATCGGGGGGCTGATGTCAGGAGATGGGTAGTCATTCAGTACAGCCAGGAAGTCACTCTCAAGTCCTAGGAAGCAAAGAAGAGGGTTCTGACTGACCAGGCACAAGAGGCAGCTGGGAATAAGGAGAGACGAAACTGCTAGTGGTTTTCCTCTGGAGACCCCTGGCTTGTGCTTGTGAAACTCTTCCCCTGCTCTCCCAGTGTTGCAGGCCTCATCCCCATAGAGATGGCCTTAAGGTAGACTTTAGGCCTCTGACAGCCGCAGAACATGCTCCTACTACAGGCCCACCTTGGCCCCCAGCTTTCCCATTTGAAAAATGGGCTCAGGGACCAAGAAGCTAATGTCACATCACCTGGCTTTATTTTAGGGTCTGCCCTGTGTCTACAGTGTTCTCATCTTGAAAATGAGTGACAGGTAAAAGAATGCTTTCCCCCAGAAGGTTCTGGAAAGACTCCTCCTTGATGGATTCACATGGCCCTACTACTCCTTGGGGTTCTATTGGCAGTTAATGGGCTGCCAAGGGAAAGAGTGTCATTCTCCTCAATGATGCGGCCACTGAGAAGGTGTCCAAAGTCCTGTCAATATTCCTCCATCCATGCTCGTGCAAGCAGCCCTACTTAAACTAGGTGAGCTACAACCAATCAATCGATCAATCACTTAGTCGGCAAGAAAGAGAGGGGTTAGTTGGAAAGAAGGTGTCCAATATGAGGAGAGACGAGAGTAATAAGGGTGAATCTGATCAAAATACACCATATATATGTATAATTGCAATTAAAAAACAAAAACAACAAACCTTAGTACTATTTCTCTAGGTGCCCTCCTAGTCCCTGTGGGTCTCACATCTGTGATACTTGTGGGAGAGGGTGAGGCTAATGGTGAGGATCCTCCAGGGTCAGGAGGCTCAGGCTCTGTGGTTTAAAAAAAAAGCCTTTTTTTTTTGAGGTAGGTGGGCAGTATGCCAGGCGTCTAGTCAGCAGGGATTTAAATTGGTGTAGTGACAGTGAATGCAACATGAGTACTTTCCGTTGTCAGTACATTAAAATGTAAGTTCCATAACTGAGCATCTGAGACTCTGCATGACCTAAATTCTGCCTCCCTCTAATATGAACTCACGTAAGTATGAGGTCTTAATGACATGTTTGCAAAGGGAAGTGTGGCCTTTGGTTCATGTGAACCCAGTTGGCTACAGAGATACAGCGATAAGATGCAGATTTCCTTTCTGATGCCAAGCAACATTTGCCTCCATCCTTATGGCTTTCCATGAATCGTATGCATCCATGCAGGTTACTATTGTGGTGTATTCTAGGGAAATAGCACACTTACAAAGCAGCAAAGACAGCTACCACTGCACCTGCTGGCTGGACATCAGAACCTACACTTCAGGGTTATATCTTATACTTATTTGTTCAGTGGTTCTTCATTGAGCTCCAAACCTGGAGTCCAGCAGCACTGAACAAGCCAGACTCTCCCTGATTCAGAGGAGGCCTCTTTCTAGCTCGCAGGATCACAAGAGCCATTGCTTGTGCCCTGGCCTCAGAAAGCTTGGTTGAACTCTGGCACTTGGCTGTGCAGGCTGGGTCCCTAACAAGCCTCTTTCCGTGGTGTGGTCGCCTGTGCTGAGACTCCAGCCCTGGCTGCTCCCAGTCTCAAGGTCCCACAGGCCAGCTTTCAAATCTCTTGCAAAGACTGAGCCCAGAGAGAGAGAGAGAGAGAGAGAGAGAGAGAGAGAGACAGACAGACAGACAGAGACAGACAGAGACAGACAGAGACAGAGACAGAGACAGAGAGAGATTGAACATGAGGCTCAGTACATGAGATGAATGGAGCTTCCAGGAAAGGGACTGACGGCCGATTGGTGAATGAATCAGAAGTCAGTTAACATGGTGGAATAGCACGCGCAAAACTGTTGTTTATTTTTGGAAACTGAGTCATGGGCAATAAACTACGTGAAAGTTCGAGAGGAAACCAAAAGCGAGTGTCCTAATGAGTCACTGGAGAGGGGTAAGGGTTCCTGAGCAAGAGCTGTGTCAGACCAAGAAAGCTGGCTCAGTGAGACTACTGGCTGAGCCTCTGGGCAAATGATCCCCACACTCCATCTCAACAGACTTTTCAAAAAGGTTCTTCTCTTGTGACCCAGATACCACCCCAGAAATTAGAAGCAGCACTCAAGTTGGACTGGGTTGGAAGACAGAGGTCCTGAATCCTGATAAGGAGCAGAGCCAGTCTCTGCGGCATGCCACTTGTGCGAACTTGGAGGTGGCTTTTAAGTAAAAGAAGGTGCATGTGCAGAGTGAGGCACAGGTCACCAGGGGAGACTGGGCCATCCAGGGGCCCAGGATAAATCTTCCCTGCAAGTCTCCTCAGCTGCCAGGGCTGGCTATGCAGCAGAGTCCAGGTGTCTAAGGGTATGCCACCTTTCATGCCCACCTCCACCAAGGGTTCCCTATTCTGTACCATGATGGCCTGGAAATGCTCTTGAGATAGACACACATTTTTCCCAGTCTGATGCACCCAAAGATGAAACTGCCACTTATTCACTCGGCTGCCTCTCCTGAGAGTGGCAGGTCTGTCTCAGGCTCGCCTGGCTCCGTGGGTGCTGTCCCTCTGTCCAGTCATACTAGCTCTCCACTCACTCCTGCCACCCCCCCCCCTTCCAGGAATCTCAGCCTATACAAGAGGCTTGGTGCTCTGTTATCCTATCCGTGGTGTATCCCTTTGAAGCAATATCTCAAAGTTGCCCTATGTAACTATCAAAGGAATGCCCTTACCTGCTGTGAGCTCTGAGAAGACCATGCTCTTGGTTATTCAGTGTTGTGCAGCCCTGGACCCAACCTGAAGCCTGCCACTTAAAAGATGCTACAGGCATGTGCGTGAAAAACAACATGGAGCAGAGCCTCTAATATGGGGTCCTCTGTGCTATATCTCCAGATTATTCCAGGCAGAGAAGAATGGATTGGTATATCCCCTTATGAAAAGCAGGGTTCAGATGATTCCTAGAATATGATATCTGTGACAAGAATAGAACCTTGAGGTAGAGCCTGTGCCCACCAAGGTGGCTTGTGGTTTGATATGGTTACACGTACACTTAAGTTTAAACCTGTGAAACTTTACAAAGCCATCTTTTATAATGTCAAAAACAAAATAGAACAGAAATAAACACAATGCAAGAGCCCATTGTGGATGCAAGCATTCCAGTGAAGAAATGGGGCTCATGGTAGTTACAGTTTCTCAGTATCAGAGGTGGCTTCTAGTGAGTTTCCTTAACAGCAATGTTTTCATGATTATGACAGAGAGACTATCATCAAGACAGCCTTGCACTTGGGCTTCTGCCTAAAGGTTCTCGCTCGAACATCCAACATGTGCCCGATCCCCTTACAGCCAGAAACAGAACACCAAAGGACAGGTCACTAGCAGTTGCACAGCCTGGTTTATACCTTCAGGGACCATCACCCTAGCCACTGTCAGCAAACTTGGTCACAGAGTCCCCTCTGTCTTCCCTGAGCTCTGGCTCTTACAGGAAAATAAATATCAGGGGAGAAGTATGTGTTCCGCTCAAAGACATCTTCATGACTTCTCAGATCCCTGGCTCTATGGAAAGTTGGACCTTTGTGGGCTTTTTTTTAATTAAAAAATGATTAAACTTTATTGACAAACTGTTGTAGACATTTAGACATAAGTTTAAGCTAATTGTTTAGGCAGACTTACACAAGTAGCATCTAATCTTCTGGAAAGAAAATGGGTGGACAGTACTAATCCATCAGGACTTTACCTTACGTACAAAGTGAATTTTGATCCCTTTTTAGGAGAGCTGAACATTTAGATCCAACTGGATAACGGGTGAGGTAGAAGGAGAGGGGGCTGAAGAGGAGGGGCGTGGTCAGGATTCAGATCACAGAACAATGTGTGCTGGCCGTGAGAAACCCAAAGCTTTTGAAATCAGCTGGACCGGCCCACATGCCACCACTTCAGAGCTCTGTAATTTGAAGGATGACTTCTTTTAACTAATCAGAGCTTGGCTTGTTCCCATATAAAAATGGGAAATATCAAAACCGGCCTCATGGTGGATTATTTGCTGGGCCTGCCTCCGTGCTCACAAGGACATCATCCCATGCAGGACAAGCATGCTATTCCATAATCAAGACCAGTTCCAACCAGGTCATCTCAGTGTTAATGCTGCCCAGGAGTTTCAGTGTGAGTTTATCTTACCACCTTCGGCTCATCTAAACACAAACAGCACTTGGTAAGAAGGAAAAATGTTTGCTGCTGACACCTGGGGAGTGAGTAGAGTTGGGAACAGAATATACAAATGTATCATGTAAGGAAGGAAGCCAGAGTAGAAAGGAGCCCAGCCAGACCCAGCTTACTGGCCACACGTGCTACCTAGTCCGTAAAGGACAGACCTTTGAGACCTGATTATTCTTTGGCATGTCCTGACTGTTTCTTTTTCAATGCTGGCACCTGCTCAGTAGCCTCGCTGGTGACTGTAGCAAAAGTGACAACTATCCCCTCCTTCTCATGCTGTACCCAGCCCTGGAGGCCACCTGCTCTTATTTGAAGGATGAGGAAGGTGGAGAGAATTAGGGATGTGTCCAGGGAACAGCTTGAGGACTGCAGGTCTAAGGTCATTTCAAATAGCTGTCTTTGCGCCTTGGGTCCAGGCTCTTTCCAGTCAATACTCCATCTTTCACAGATAAAGGCAAAGGCAAGATACAAGTGAGCCTTCTGAGTTGCAGGCAGCCCATGTAGCTAGTGGGTACAGAGCCAAATGGCTGAGTTATTTCAACTTCTGCTTTCATACCCTCGTGAATCATACCCAAACTCAGTGGCTCCTGTAAGGTCACCGCAGGCCTGACTTTCAGTAACTTTGTCAGGAAGCAACACGTATGAACACAGCCAATCAGATGGAGCTGTAGGCTGGCTTAGAAGGCCTACAAAGTCCTGCTGATGGATGTAAGCCGGGTCTGTGGGTCTTCCTATCTACAGGAGTGGATTTGATAGGGTAGTTACCTATGATCATCATTAAGTGTAAAGTGACCCAAAAGTTGAATCTCCTTCCACCTAAAGCTACCCCATGGTCCAGGAGTGGATTAGTGATACAGAAATGAGGGCCCAGACCAAGGATCTGACTGGTGCTACCTTTTGGGGATTCCTCACAAGGGCCCAGGAGTGTCTGTGTCACTGAACCTTGTGACCAGCCATAGTTCCCATACTAGAAGGTACATCCTCTCTCAGGGCACAGTCTTCCCTGGCATAGGATGGAGTAAAAGACATGGGACACTACACTCAGGACATCTGGCTGTTTATCTGCCCTTTTCCCTGATGAGCTGGATGGCCTCAAGAGACCCACTTTACCTTCCTGGCCTCAGTTTCGTCTACTGCAAATTGAAGAGGATGATGGTGATGATGTGGTGGGCTATTATAAGAATTTAGAGTTGCTTTGAAGGAATTTACATGTGATACGCTATTCTTACGTAAGATGCATATGTAAATGCAACGGCTCGTGGCATATGCAGAAAGCTCTTAGAACCGTGTCTGGCACACCCTAGGCACCAAACCACACTGCGATTATTCCTGTTATAAAAATTAGAACTGAGACACACCATGATGAGCTGGTCATTCACCTCTTGATGGTGTTAGGGCAGAGGCAGGACTAGCAGTGACCTGGGATCTGCCAGCTTTGGAGGCATAAGACCTACCAGGGCCTGGTAGGAAATATAGCTTGCTTTCAGTATCCACACTCCACCCACCATCACAGTCCTGTTGGGTCTATTGAGATTTCATTGTTTCCTTCCTTCTCTTTCCTTGTCCGGCAATTTTTTTTTTTTTTTTTTTTTTGTCATGAGTCTCTACTATGTAAGTGCATGTGGTATTAGTGTGATTTCCACCCTAGCACAGTGGAATGGGTTCTGAGCACAGCTGGTCTGGATGGTCAACTCTGACATGAGCTGTCACTGTAGGTCACAGTGGTGTGGAGGGAAGAAATGGGGGGGGGGATTATCACAGCAGAGTAACTAGGCTGTCTTTATCGCGTGGAAATATGTATTTCCCCCAACACCCTGGGAGGCCCCCGGTTTTAATTAATTCTGTGCCGTCTGCATGTGGCCCAGAGGAGGTGTCTGAAGTTTGCATGGCTGGGAAAAATTCACTATTCGTGATTCTGTGAGGAAGTTCCTGGGGTTGCCAGTTCCACTGCATTTATACTTGAGAAGTATTCATACTTGAAGGGTGTTCACACTTGAGGGAGGCTCACACTTAAGGGAAGCTCACATTGGAGTGAAACTCATGCTTGAGACATGGCCAGGTAGATACAGCTTGCTGAAGAATATTCTAGAGAGCTTAGTGGCTCTCAACCTACTTCACGCTGTGACCCTTTGTCGTGGTGACCTCCAGCCATAAAATTATTCTCATTGCTACTTCATAACCGTAATTTTGCTGCTATTATGAATCATAATGTAAATACCTGATATACAGGGGTTCTTAGGTGATCCCACCCCAAAAGGGGTCCTGACCCACAGTTGCCCAGGCATTCACTATCCTGGCACAAGGCACTCCTGGAAGGAAGAGCTCCCAAAGGTCAAAATTCTTTTGTCTTGAGATCCCTAGATCAAAGCCAGGGGCTTTGCTGTCCTGAGCTCTTTGTCCCTGTCCCCCCCACCCCCACCCCCAGGCCATCAGAGGAAGCTATGGCTGCAGGCTGTCCTGAATCATCAGCAATTGGGGCACTGCCTGATAGGAGCCAACTAGAATAGCAGTAACCTGACACCTACTGCCTTAATCAAATAGGTACCTGAAGAAAGAGTCAGATCTGACAACAAAGGGAGCTGCTATTCTGTTCGGGGTGGGTCAGTAAATCAGCCCAGCAGTGCCTGATGAGACTATCTGGATTACACACTGGTACAGGCCTGGGGAATTCTCCTAACCAGTAGTCAGAGGGGAGACCCCTGAACCTCCTTCTTAGAGGCAACCTCCTGCCCACACAATGGAAAAAAAAAAATTACTTCATGGTAATTTGCATTTAAAAAAATAAAAGCAAATGAGCAAGTCTTTGGAGGCTGATGTTTTCATGAGGCTTGCTCAAGCATAAGGCCCCTCTGCCCAGAGCTGAGAAGTGGCAACTTCCCAGCTGGCATGGCAGCAGTCATGGCAACTCAGCCATGCACTCGAGGGAGGGTGCATTACAGTGGCAGTTCTCTGATGCATTGTGACTAGGGGTTAGTTAGAAAAGAGTCAGCCTGTGAGGTGTGGGAAGAAGACAAGTTGAGCTGCTGGAGTAGCCTGTCCTGAACTGGACACAGGAGGTAGAGGCCTGAGGATACACGCTCTGGCCCCCTTATCTTTGCAGGCCTCATATTGTCCCTTCTGTTTTCTCCTTTAGAGAGGGAAGTGTTGGGCTTGAAAATCAAGAGTTCCTAGGAATGCCCCAGCATTTGACTCGAAAGGGTACGGGGCAGGCTCCCCACCCTGTTCACAGCTGGCATCCAAAGGATGCGTCAGACTGTGACACATAGGCAGCTTCTTGTCTCTCTTTTGGAGGAAGTAGGCAGGTCTTTCTGTTAGTGGGCCACAGGTGCCATGGAAAGACCAATAGCCAGCAACATGGCAGCACCTCTTTTGTGTCGAGCCCTTGGTCGGCAAGCAGGGTAGCTATTTGAGCTCTATGAACTCTGCTCAGTTCGGTGCTACAGGGCACAGGGGAGAGACACTGTCTTCTCTTCTAGGAGATGAACATGAGGTCTTAAGTGTGATGGTATAAAGAGGCAAGAAGATGTGTTAAGACACAGGTGGTTCCCCTGGACTCACCTTGCAAACCCTGTTGGCTACCTCCTTTCTGACTCCCAACATGGACTACACATAGTACTTCTCACTGACTACAATTTTTCAGAAAGAAGATGAGGGTGTTAGGACGCCTGTAGCTAACTCTAAAGCTTGGTAGATTTGATGATCAGCCTTGCCTTCTGCTCACTTATGTCCCCTCTTCCCTATGGCCAGTTGTTGAAGGACTCTTTGTAGCTTGGGCATCTGACCCAACCTTGCTTCTTGATACACAGCTGAGCTTGGCTACCCCTGATTAACCTGCAGCCCTGGCTTCTCCTCTAGAGTGCTGGCCTATTGCAGCCTTCACTAGACAGGAGATTCTGTCATCTTCAGCAGGGTACCCTGGAAATGATGTCTAGCTTAGTAAAGAGGCTCTGACTGCACTTCCACAAGGCTAGCTATGTGTAGAGGGAGAGTAGGATTTATCATGGGCTGGCCAGCATTATAACAAAACCCCTAGTTTTCAGAATCAGATGGTCTTGGGTTGGGTCTATGTGAATAGCTAATGATATAACCTGCATTCTCTTTGTGAACCTCAGTTTCCCCAACCATAAAATGAAAGAATGGAGCCACTTATCTCAGAGTTGCCTCTCAAAATGACCCTTCTCTACTACCAAGCATTAGACCCTTTCAAATGGTCATTATTTAATATTTGAACCACAAAGTAAGGGACTGGCACAATGGAACCCCACAGTACCCACTGCCCAGTTTCAACAAGCACCGTTGTCCACCACTGTCCGGGCTTTCCTGTAGGATGCTGACTTCCAGAGAAGTCAAACTTACCTTCAGTGCTGGGTAATGGCCTCTCCGAGGGTGGAGGCGTGGATTTCATGCTGTTCCCCATCTCTCTCTCTCCCGAGGCCGTGGAAGGTACTGGAAGCCTGCAGCAGAAGAGAAACACGCGCAGAGTGAAGCGCACCCAGTGCTCCCTGAATGGGGAGTGACCTAGTTCAGAGCGCATGGTGCATCATTCTCACGCAGCCTGCTTCTTGAAAGGCGGCTGTTTTTATGTCAAGATGCGATTCATGAGCGTTGGTTAGAGAGGCACAGCTCAAATTCTCTTATCAAGGGAATGACAGAGAAAAACCACAGAGAAGGAAGTTGCTAGCAAGTGCTGTTGGTGGCAAAAGTTTCCATTCCTCCACACCCGCCTTGCTGAGCAGAGCAGAGGGTTCAGGCAGTGCTTGGTGGCCCCAGAGAAGCTGTGCTCACAGAGTCTAGCCAACAGAATTCAGGACAGACTACACTTAGGAGTTGAAAAGCTTCACAATCAAAAGGGGCAGAGCCGGGCCAGGCTGGGGGCTTTTGAGGTTTGACTCTTTCTTGTCTGTTTGACTTTCCACACCTGTGTTAACAGAGGCTTGCAAAGGCCAGATTCAGGACTGCACCCTTTACTTGGTTAGTGTATGCTTTCCATCCTGCCAAACACATTCCACATTAGCCTTGATCATTGCAAAGCCCTGTGTCCTTAAGGAAACAGACTCAAAAGGGAGAAACGACTGATCCCAAGTCACATACAGGTAAAGGAACAGCTGTCTCACTAGCCTCATGATAGCTCCTGAAGCACCCCCGCCCCCCCGCCCACTACAATGCTGTACTCTCACTTATGAATTCATAACCTCTGGCAAGCTGTTCATGTTTTCTCGCCTGCTATGGGGGAGCATATCTCACTAAACTAAGTGAGATAAAACAGGTGAAACAGTACATGAACTGGCCGGCAATCATTATGTTGACAAACATTCAAATCCAGGGACTTCGAACAAGTAGCTTGAAGAGAGAAGAGAGTCTTAGGGAACCTGTGTCTTCCAGGATGGTGGAAGCACAGAGAAGGTGGTCATTAATATGGATAGAGTTGTTCCTGTTTCAGGGGACAAAGAGAAGAGCCTAGCCAGTATCTAGGCCAATAGGAAACATATACTCAAACAGGAAACATATTCTACCTGTCCCAAGTACAGCTTGGGCTAAAAACTCATAAATTTGAAATAGCTAAAAGTGGACCAGTCTACATTCCCTAGAGCCTGGCATCAGACCACATCTCTATATTCTGTGTGTGCAGCCAGTCTCTTGCATGAGGCCAGTTCCTCATAAGCCCCTTATATGCTGAGAATATCACAAGCCAAAATTGTATTTGTGTTCCCAACCTAGACCATAAAAGCTCAGCAAAGCAGCACCCTGTTGGGTATGGGGTGTTGCCCCTGTGATCAGATAGCTGATGGGGACCTTGACTCCATCCTGGTGCACATAATTAAGAGAGAAGATTGGACCATAGATATGAGCCTGGGAGTACAACTGAGTGCATATAGCTTTGGAGCCACTGTTAAGCTTAAAATCTCAAGTCCTGTGGGCACAAGTTCTAGAAAGAGCATGCTCTGAGAACAAGCCTCTGAGAGCAAGGCCTCTGAGAGGAGGCAGAGGGAGGCCTGTACCACTTCCTAATTTTGGAGAAGGGGTAGCAGGAGGTGGAATCCCTCATCTATTAAGAAACACATAACTATAAGGAGTTTTTTTTTAAGAGTTCTATATTCTCAATACTTACTTGAATAGTGAATGGCAGTACTCTATAAAATGTTTTTAAATACAGGATGGGTGATGACTTTACCCCAACTCACTACCAGTGCAGGGAATGGTTCTGGGGCTTTTAGCCCATACCCAGCCCTGAGCCAAAGGCCTCAGAAAGGCAAGATCTACTGATCAGACAGTGTGATGCTGTTATTCAAACTCTTCCCTGTTCCTTCCCAATTCTTCTCAAGTGTTTGTGTGATGTTTGGGAACTCTGTGTCCCTAGGTTCCTAGAATTCAGAAGGAGAAGGAGAGAAGAAAGGAGGGAGAGAGGGAGGGAAGGAAGGAAGGAAGGAAGGAAGGAAGGAAGGAAGGAAGGAAGGAAGGAAGGAAGGCAGACTGGAAGCTTACATTTTTTCATACAGGAAACCCGGGGTACACACCAAAGAGACAAACCCAATGTCGTGAGCTGATGAGGCTGCAGGATGAGTTGACCTTCCCTAGGCCTGGGCCTTATCTCACTTCCCTAGTTTTGACTGTTATGTTCTCCTCCTGCTTCTCCCGACAAAAGGGCCGAAGATCTCCTTGAGCTACGAGGAGTGCAGTCACCTAAACAGTCCCTTTGCCTTGGCTCACCACCTCACAGAGGCTCCAGGAAGGAGTTAACTCGAGACTTAAAAGCTTTTACTTGGGAAGAGTGACAATGCCCAGAAGGAGGAGAGCTGGGGCCTCCCTGAGGAAATAACTTGAACAATTTGATTGAATCCGTGACAGTTTTCTGCAGCGGGTAGAGGTGGAGAGGAGGTGGGGAGAATAATTGCTTCCAGGAACAATAAGAAAAGGGCAGCAGAGAGCAGAGTTAATTAACACTGGCCCTGCCTATCCCTGACCTCCTCCCCCTTCTCTGTGGAGCGCCTGCTCCTCCTGGTCAAGTGGGAGGACTGCATGGCTAGTCACCTTCTTCCCCCTCCAGTCCCAGGGCAAAAGCTGTTTTTCGTGTGGCCTTTAGCCTCAGTTTCCACTTCTGAAAAATGAGATGAATAGGAGAGTAACTCTCTCTCTTGAGAGTGAGCCTTTTAACCCCACTTCATTCTAGCAATCAAAACTCCGTGGCTCTTGGAAGATTATTAATAAGAGAAAAGAGTCATCATCATTTTTACAAAATCCCACCGGAGAGAGTACAAACTCCGTTCTTATCTTCTTCGGGATGAGAGAAGGTAGGGGGCACGTGCCAGACTATCTTCGCACCAGCTTCCCTGGGAGCAGACACTATTTTTTTGTCCTAAGAGGGGTGGTCAGGGGCTGGCTCTGCTGCTTCAGGTCCCTGTGTGGAAACTCCATCTTTCCTGACTTCAGACAGCACGTCCTCTTTTGTGCTCACGCTGCTGTCTGTCTTCTAGATGTCACTGGACAGTGCATGTCTGCCCGCTGTTCAAGTGGTTCAGGGGGAGGAGCTATCAAAGGTCTTTGGGGGAGCTGCCAGAGGTAAAGTGTCTGTGTTTCCAGCAGCCTTTCGCTGCAAATCTTTCACTTGCTTGGCTCCAGCCCCTTCCACTGTGGGTCCCCATCAGTGCAAGGGTTCTGACAGCCCCCAGCCTTCCACTCTGATGGCATCCCACAATGGATGTGTGTCTTTCCTGCATGACACACTTACCACCCATGTCAGGCTGTGGAAAGGAAGGTCATCTGGGCCCTTTACAGAACACCAAAGAGAGAGCACCTTAGGAACTTCAACCAGGGACAAAGCAGGGACCACCCTGTGGTATGCACACGAGATAGGCTTGGCCACAGCAGGTACGAATGTAAAACCTCAGAGGCTGGCCTTCCCTTTGGAATAAGATATCTCTTCTATAACATAACAGCTATAAAGTCCCTCCTGTGAGCATCTTCTAAGGTTTGGGAGCCAGAGGCCACTAGTCAGGAGTCTCAGTATCCAACCAACATGTCACCATTAACCACAACAGTGACACATGGAACAGCCACCAAGTTGGTCAGCTTTGCTCTGTGCTGTGCAGGGCTAAGCACTGCAACAACTGTGCCTGACTGCTCACCCAATCCAATCTAGAGAAGTGCTCCCAGCTTTCAGGACTGGGCAGAGGTAATACAGAAGTCAAAGCAGGTCTGCCTGGCTCCAAAGTCCACACTCTTCCCACCGCTGGGGACTTGCCCAAGCCTCCTTCCTAGTCTGAGAAGACAACAGCAAAGGGATTTTTTCCAAGTCACTCCACCAAATTTGTCAATCATAAACACTGAGGAGAATCATTTATGTATACAAATGACAAGAAGGCTAAGGGACCTGTTGGATAAAGCATAGCCATGACTGGAAGCCTAGGCCTGGAAACCCCTGTGGGAAGGGGAAGGTACAGGAGAGAGGTCAGTGAAGGCCTGATGCTATTTCAGGACAGGAGGAGATGTGAAGATGTCTCCAGGCTTGCTGGAGCTCAGAACTATAGCACCATAGGTCAAAATGGAACAGAAAATGATGATCATGCTGATGATATCATGTGTATATATACATATATATATGTGTGTATGTATATATGTATGTGTATATATATATATGTATGTGTATATATATATGTATATATATGTACATATATGTGTGTATATATGTGTGTATGTATGTGTGTATGTGTATGTATGTGTATGTGTATGTGTGTGTGTGTATATATATATATTTGCAACAGCCCAGGCAGGCTTGGAACAGTTGGTCCTCTGCCTGAGCCTCTGGGATGCTGAGACTACTAGGATTTACCATTGTGATCAACTTCATGAAAATGTAACTGGCATCTTCATGAACTGAATATATCAAAGTAGCCCACAAAACTTTTCCAGGAGTTCCCAAGGGCTCTCTCTGGGTGAGTGATATTGGGTGGATGTGTGAGTTTCTGATGTACACATCGCTGGAGCTCCCACATTTGCCATACGTGCATGACTTGGTTTTGTGCTTCAAAGCAGGGTGAGATTTAGAACTCCTCGGAATAGAGCAGAGCAGACTGATGGTTGGTGCAGGTCTCGACTCCCCACTTGCTGGCTGTGTCCTCAAGTCGCTTCTTTCACCTCTCCTGGGCCTTCTTGTTTTGTTCTTTTCTATCAATTTGAGATACGAATGTGTGCTCCGCAGGGTTGTTTGGTGAAATTAGTTTAAACTACCATGCATAAGTAAAGCAGGGGTGTGCTTGGTAAATGGGAGCCAAAAATATACCAATGCCTGGCACCTTTGGGGTAGCAGAGTCACTAAGTAACTCACTGTGCCCAGCTGAGCACGTCGCTTGCCCTTTCTGGGCTGCATTGCCTCAGCCACCCCCATTCTGGGCCATGACTGGCCCCTGTGCTACCACATCTACTTGAGTTCAATGATGCCTGGGGTCTGACAATTTGCTTCAGGGAAAATAAGAGCTGTCATGGGGCCTTAACCTGGCTCCACTGAGAACCTGGCAGGATTTCCTGGGGGCTCTGCACCACATCCTGTCCTCAGTTGGCAGGTGTCTCTCCCTGAGTGGGTTTAGGAGGCTGGCAGGGAAGCCTGACCTTTGACCCCACTGGTCCTTGCTCACTGCTCTGTCCTGCTGCCCATTCTGGTTTCCTGTACAGAGAAGGGGGGCTGAGCCACTGACTGTCTCCTAGGGCACCAAGTAAGGGTGAAACCTACCAAGGTACCCACTGATCCAGCTGTCCTGTGCCTGACTCACTGCCAGAGTGTGAAAAGCCTGCTGGGAGAACAACCTAGGGTCCTCCCAGACAACCCACATCCCTTGGGCTGCAGGAGATCAAGGATAGCTATGAATGTAACCCAACGCAAAAGTTGTACACTTAACTTAAAACATTATAAAAAATGTTTTAGTAACTTGATTGCATGGTTTTTGACCATGAATTTCATAGACAGAAGCATTGCTTCACAATGTGGGAAAGATTGTACATGTCTAGTCCGAGACTGTTCAAACCTGTTGCTTTGAACACCTAACTTCGAAGCAAGTTTCCTCAGGAGCTCAGTATACAAAGCAGATCAAGGCAAGTTGCTCTTAACTTCTCATCTCATACGGTGCCTTCTGAAATGCATGTCCACTCATAGGAGAAGGAGGTTAAGAGAGACTTTCAGGGAGGTGCTAACATGTGCACGGATATCCAGCCCCCAAACTAGCAAGGCTGTGATTTCTTCATGACATCGCATTTCCCAGCAAAAGTTCCTTTTGCATTTCATTCATACACGTGAGTCACCAACATTACTCACGAGCCTATCAGCAAGATAGGAATCTGAGTTCTGCCCAGTGTAACATGCATTCCTTCCCTGTGGGTCAGCCTGGCTAGGTTCTCAGGCCTAGTAGGACTCAGGCAGCTGCTCTCCCACAAGAGTTCAGAGCGATTGATAAAGTTGACAGAGCACTCTGGGTACTGCCTCCAGCTGGATTCTGACTCTTAATTGTTGGCTGAGTGTTGGGGTCATGACTATCCCCGTGCTGACTGATTTCTGTACTGTTTCTTCCCCTTTCAAACCCAGAGCATACTTCTCAAGAAGATCAGAAGCAGATAAAAACCAAAGCCACAGTGTACCAGAAAAAAGCCACTTGCAGACCAGTGGTCTGGCTGTCATTCAGCAATCAGTGCTGAGAAAGTCTTTAGTTAAGTGTTTGACAATTCCTGTGATATAAAATGTCATGCTATGACCTAGTACTTGCTTCCCTCTTTACATCTCTGGATGTGTAGGCACAATGGGCCTCCCTGCAGTACCAGCTGACTCTGGGCAGTTGAAACCAACATCCTATAAAATGACAAAAAGCTCATTAGTGTATACTTACTATGTGCGATGTGATGTGATTGGTTCATATGGCACCCACTGAACTATATCATGGTGTTTGACCATATGCCCCACCATTACCCTCTCCTGTCCCTTTCCACTGTCTTTAGTCCCTTTCCTTTCCCCAGTTGTCCCCTCTACCTTCATGGCCTACATATTTGTGTGTGTGTGTGTGTGTGTGTGTGTGTGTGTGTGTGTGTGTGAGAGAGAGAGAGAGAGAGAGAGAGAGAGAGAGAGGAGAAAACATAATGTTTGTCTTTCTGTGTCTGACTTATTTGCTTAATATGCTGATCTCAAGTTCTATTTTCCTAAAACTAGCATCATTTCAATCTTTTTAATTTTTTTGCTGATTTTTTGACTCAGGGTTTCTATATGTAGCCCTGGCTGTCCTGGAACTCATTCTGTAGACCAGGCTGGCCTTGAACTCAGAGATCCATCTGCCTCAGCCTCCTGAGTACTGGGATTAAAGACATGCAACCCCACCACCCAGGTTATTTCAGCCTTCTTTATAGCTGAGTAAAACTGTTGACAGTGGGTAGATGGATGTACACCATATGTTTTTCACTGCTCAGGTGATGAATGTCTAGGCTGGTTCCTTGTCTTGGCCATTGTGAATATTCTTGCAGTAACATGAATATACAGGCATCCATGTTGTTTGCTGCCTTGGAGTCCTTGGGCTCACACCCAGGAGTGGTATAGCTGAGTTGTGTTGTAGTTCTAGTTTTAGTTTCTTTGAGGAAGCTCCATATTGATTTCCATATTGGCTAGACAGTTTACATTCCCACCAATGAAGCAAAAAGTCTTCCTCCTGACTATTAGTCTGTGTGGAGGCCCTCCTGCCTTCAGACATCCTCCTTAGTTTTCAAAGGAAAGGAGACACTGAACTCAAATGAGCAGCCACTGAATGGGAGGCCTCCATTATGCTTAAAATACTCTGATTCACTTGATGCTCAGAGAACTCGACAAAGGAGGAACCTGGGTCTCAGGGAAGCTTAAGTTTCTTGCTTAAGGCCACAGAGCTCATTCAAGGAAGGGGTTAACTCTTAGGGCTTACTTTTCCTCACTCCCAACCTTAACTCTTTTAGTCACATTGATCCAAGCAAAAGAGCATGCCCTACTAAAAGCATGTGCTTTATGAGCTGGGCTTCCATGAGATACTCTGGTAGAAGGTACAGAGGCCCGCAGCTGGCTGTGTCTACTGTGTCTGACCACTGGAGACCAACCACCCCTGCACAGTGCCTAACCAGAGATCTGTTTCTTGGGCTAAGGGTGTTATAGACTCTCTTATGAAATCATTTGAAAGGCGACTGCAATCCTGTCACGAAGATGAATTACAGCAATTTCCCTTTAGTTTTCCCGAAATTTTACTTTCCACACATTATATCTTTAGCACCCACAGTGGGCCAGCAAGAGTGGGCGATGGGTAAACCACTATCCTTCCTTGGGTGGCCATCTGCTGCCTCATAAAAAGTGGGCAGACCAGATGGAGGACACCCTATGCTTATCACAGGCTAGGGCGGTCTCTGATAGGTCTCAGAGGCCTAGTCCTCACAGCGACATGGGCCATGGGCATGAGTGGACACATGTTGAGGACTTGTGATGTCTCTGTGTTCAAATTACCACCTCCCTTGATCTCCACAACTCCATGTGGCATGCTTTGTTCTACTCAGACTTTGCCTCTGCTCAGGAAACTCTTCCTGTACCAGAAGGCTAATCGGTAGTAGATGTAGAATGTGAACCCAGACTTCTGCCTCCAGAGCTGGCTGCCACCTCGGCCTCCCTTGAGCATTAGAAAGCGGCAAAGTGTGGCATGAAGTCAGGGAAGCTTTCTGAGGATAGATATAAGTCCTCTCAACCGAAAAGCATGACCATGCATATGTTAGGTGCCTATATATGCACAATAATTAGGTGTAATGAATGAAGATGTTGTCCATAAAGTTCTCGATCCGGTGTAAGCAGGGGTAAGAGAACCTCATCCAGAAGACAACTGTCACTTTTTTTTGAGGTTCTCTGAGATTCCCTGCTTCACCTCCCCACCACATATACTCACTCCTCCAGCATGGCCCCCGACTGTCTGCTACCGAGAGAAGCGAGACTCAGCAAAGCTGTTTGATAACAGAAGAAAGGCATTGTGCCCTTGAAGCCCCATGTATAGCTCTAGCTGGAGTCACTGTAATCAAATATGCTCCTTCCTGAATGGTTCTGGATGGGAGGGAGGAAGTGGTTGGGACATAATGTACTTAATTCCTTTTCAGAAGTGTGGGGAAGTAGAGAGAGGAAGGAAGTCAGTCACATGGTATGTACTATCAGTCAGTGTATATGTACTGAGGGAACAGATGTCTAGATGGAAGGATGAGTAAGATGGATGGATAGATGGATAGAAGGAGAGGTGAATGGGTGGACTGGTGATGATGGATGGATGGATGGATGGACGGACGGACGGACTAGAGGCACTCATCTGTCCATCCCTCGGGTGACTAACAAATGGTTTGGTCTGGTTTGCTGAAAATTCTTGATGAGACTTAATGAGGTAAACAGAAATGCTTAACAGAAAATGAAACATTATCACTAGCCATTTCTATGAGTACAGGAAGTAGATGAAGATGGTCTGAAATAAGTAATTTCTGAATTTAAGAAGGACACCTTGTCATCCCAGCTTACACAGCCCAGAGAGAGAGAGGAGAGGTTCCATTTGCTGAGTCGGGGGACCAAAGATGAGGTTTTATTTCTATCCAGTGGAACAACAGAAGTCTGTCTTCAGAAAAGAGAGAGGGAGTCAGTCCTACAGTGTGGCTTTACAGACTGACTCCACCATATTTAACACTGCTGGCAAGTTTCTGTTAGGGATGCCTGCATGATGAGACAGGCTTTGCCTAGCTCCGGAAAGGTATTGACAGTCATGGTTCGATTCTTAGCACCTCCTGCATTTTACGTGTAATGTGTACTTCTTACAAACACCACAAAAGTTAGACGGCTCTAATTAAAAAACAAACAAACAAATAAATAATATTATTAATGGGACATTCAGAGAGACAAAGGAATTTGCCCAGTCGCCCAGTCCTTTGGTGGCAGACCTGGAATGCCTCCCTAGGTACTCCAATCCCAGAGCTGTTTAAAACGCAGAGATCTAAATAGGTTTCACTGTGTCTGTCCCACGGGTTATTTATCATCTACTTCTAGAGTGTGCTAAGCATCTTGAATAGGATCCTTTAACTGGAAAACATCAGTTGCCACCAAAGTGGCCAGAATGCTCGTCCCTCCCACACCAGCACAGCCCAGTTGAGTAGACTTGCCACTCAGCATCTCCTAGCAACCCTCAGAATGACAGTCTGAAGACTATGGGATGTATGTCCCCTGACACAAAAGCACTGCTGTCCACAAAGACCTTTGTCCTTAGTCCCTCACACTCACCAAGGCTCTTCCTTCTCCTATCTAGCCCCTTAGAGCCCCTGGCTGCTTAAATCTCCCTCCCAGCTGGTTGGCTTGAAGAAGTCAGCTAAGCACTCGGAGCCTCATTTTCCACTTGTCAACAGCAAATACTAACTGTAGACTTACAGGGTTGTTCTGAAGATTGAATGGCAGTAGCGTATTGTTCTGTCTTCCGTGGTTACTCCGCACAGCAAGCATCTGTTCATATCCCATGCACAGCCCCCAGGCAGGCCACTCCGAGGCTTCAGATCATAGTCCTCTGCACATCCCCCAAGCAGGTCACTGTGAGGCTTCAGCCCAGACTGTTCTCTGACACCAGTTTCTCTCGATGCGCCCGCACCCACTTTACATGCAGCATGCCACATGTCTTAGGAAATTCTGACATTCCCACACTTCTTTTATTTATAACATTTTATGATTTCAGAATTTATATGCATTGCATGTTGGCCTTCTCTTTAGCTCTTCCTCTCCCATCTGTCTACTGCCTACTCAGATAATTGTCAATTATCTGTGCCACTTTCTCCAGGAAGGTTTTAGCTACCAGTCTCCACATGGCACTGCTACTGTCATTCAGGGCCCTCTGTACCTTTAGACGCAGTAGCTGGCTGACAGCCGCTCACTGAGCGCCTATCGTATGTCTCGACCTTGGGCACTGTGTATGTGCTACAGCAAATCATTTGTCCAATGTCTGTGTGATCCAGGCACCATTTCCATTCCACAGGTGAGAACATGAAGGTCTACAGGGGTTTAAATGACTGGTCCGTGGGGAGTTGCTCAAGGCAACCCAGCTGTCACATCCTAGCTGTTTATTTTGAGTCAGACTATCCCCTGGCAGGAGAGCGGACTGCCCACCTGCCTGCCGTGGCATATTTAGCTGTTCATCATCCCCCGACCAGTCACAGTGCTCAGGGGCATGACTTCACCAGGACCTTTGCCTGCTCAATTTCAGGGGTCCTTCCCTGACTCCCCAAAGCCCAGCCCTGCCAGCTGTACGCCAGAGGGCTCCTAAAGTCCTTCCCTTCCCTTCCCTGTCCCAACCACAAGTCCCTAAAATACCTTCAGGCATGGAACATGGCCTCTCCTGGGAGTTGGCAGCAGAGGGCCAACAGGCGCAGAGTTACCACTTCTCCATCAGCAGCTGCTGCTCCAAGATGAGTGGGCCACACAGGCTCAGGAGGGAGCGCTGGCACAGCCCATGTTATCAAGTGGGCAGCAGAGCCACGGTTGCTAAAGGGCCACACACTTCCTCTGCTGAAAGGAGGAAGGCAAAGGCGCAGGGCTAGCAAGAGGGCAGGTTCCTGTTTTCACTAACCACGCAGAGGCAGAGCAGACTTCTCTCTGCAAGGACGAGGAAGAGAAGGACCTTATTAATTCCTTCACAAAGCACTTGAGGATACAGCCAGCCTGATTGTAAACGGCCAGGGCTTACAGAAACACACTCTTTTTTTTTTCCATCTCTCTTTCTAATTAAAAGGCAGATGGGGCTGTGAATCTGCCCATGTGCATGTCCCCGGAGCTCACTGGGCCCGTGGAGGCTGAGGGGAGCTCACTGCAGCTTTTCTTCCCAGAGTTTCCTCGTTTCCACAGCCCTCTTGCGTCACTAGGAAAGGGACCCAGAGCGATCCTTAGAGCAGCAGCTCTGCTCCAGGCAGTTTCGGTTGCCAGAGACCTGAGACGGTGGACAGCTGCTCCTGTGCACAGCAGAGCTTCCTTGCGGCATTCCTGAGGACAGGGCTCTCCTCTGCTGTGGTACTGCCAGGAGAAATGAAAGGGCTCTTGAAAAAGAGCCAGCATATCCCTGTTTAATAGACAAAAGGGAGTGGTGGCAGATTGGAGCAAGATGTGATCCTCGAGGGAGCTCAGATTCAAGGAGAAAGAACTACAAGCAATGAGGTTGCCTTGAGCTAGTCATTTTAGCCACTGGAGGCCTCCATGTTCTCATCTGTAAAATGGATGAGATATCCAGGCCCACATTGCACAGAGATACTGTCAAAAGGAAGTCAATGCTCTAGGGCACAATGATGACAGATAGTCAGTTGAAGAAGGTTCTAGTTCCTAGGAAACATATGTATATTGACATATGTGGAGGGAAGTATCATTCTGAAACAGTTCCTTAAACAAATACAGGAGAGGGAGGGAGGAAGGGAATGAGAGAGAGACAGAGAGAGAGAGAGAGATAGAGAGAGGGAGAGAGGCATGATGGGGAGGGGGAAGTGACTTCTGTAGGGACTCAGATGACAGTGAATGTATGTACATTACTCTCATTCACTTTTCCCATGGTTTGGAATTCGAATATACATAGTGACTTTATATAATATATTGTCATGTGTGTGGTATCAATAATTTCGGAGTGTGTGAATCTGCAGCAGAGAAGGCTATGGGCATGCTGCTAGGTGGGAGAGAGGCCTGCTTCTGATCAGAAAATGCCAGACAGCAGTGCCAGAGAGTCTGACCTATGTGACCCAAGGACTCCACCCAGCTAGGCCAGTGCAGAAACCCAGGACAGTCATTTAGAAACCTCACTGGATGTCCTTTGCAAAGATGAATTACAAACAGTGGGGCATCGTCTAAATTTAGCCGGTGCTTTGTACTAGACAGACACAGCTGGCTTGTGAAAAGCCAGCTCTGTGCAGAGCATGCCGGGAAAGGTGCAGGCAGATGGTGCAAGAACTTGGTGGAAATCTCCTAAGTGAGGAAGAGCAAGCAAGTGGAATCAGCTGAAGAGGGGTTTTCCCCTACATGCCCACTGAGGAGTGACATTGCTTTAACAGGAGGGACACTCAGGAGGCAGGAGTGAAGTAACAACATTTTACCACCTACCCAGAATCCCTCTGAATTGAAACAATACATTCCTGCTAAACGACTCCCTTCAATTAACATGGCTGATCAGAAAGCCACCCAGTCACTGGATTCATGATGTTAACCAGCTGAAGTCCTGCCTTCTCTGAGCTCCCCTTTGTAAGAGCCATCTGACAGAGACCTAGAGGGCAGCCCACAATTACAGGGCTGCTCTAAAGTAGACACAGTTGGAATCAGGGGCAGAAGTCCACGTGTGGTGTTGGGTGGAGACAAGGTATCTGTGTGTGTGAGTGTGTGTGTGTGTGTGTGTGTGTGTGTGTGTTATTGAATTATTACTTCAGGGGTCAGATAGCCTCAGAACAAGCCAGGGTGAGGGGTTCACACAGAAGAAACTACTGTTGTGAGCATGAGAGTCTTGGGAACATCAATGGCAGAGGGGGACAGGTAATGAATAGAGTTCATCCCAGCCTTGAGCTTAGACCCTGTAGGGTCTAGACCTGTGGAAGGGCAGATTCCTGAAGAGGAAGACTGTGTTAATTTGCCTAGAAGGCCTCTCCTTCTGTTCCAGCAGTACCCCGAGCACCCTTATGCTGCCCATCTTTCGCCCTGTAGCTCAAAAGTGCACCCACCATCCTCCCCTAATCCAGAAGTGGGGACTGAGTATAAGAACACTGTCATTTACTCAAGCATGTGCTTTGAGATTCATTCATTCATTCACCAGCCTTTGGTAGCACTTGGTGTGTGGCAGGCACTACTGTGCATGCTCAGTACCATGTGCCAGTAAAATGAGGCCCTGTCCTCAAGAAGTACCTAGGAACATGTCATTCGTAGTTGCCCTGGCCCAGCACAAAATGGGCTATTGCTGAACACTAGGTGGGACCACAAACTTCTATGTCCACTCAGAGTGGACTCCGCCAAGACAGCATGGATGCGTCTATCTATCTTTGTCTTTAAGGAATTTACAATCTAATAAAGGAGACAGAAACACTTGCTAACACCCATAGACTAAAAGTGGATGTAAGTAGGGAGGGAGCCTGGAGCAGACTCCTGGGCTCCAGTTCTCCAGTGCACTGAGGTTTAGCAGGACGAGGCTGGGTTTCAACCTTACAGCGGGGTTTTCAAAAATTTGAGGTCATTAATGCATGGAGTCGCCACAGCGGCTAAAAGGTGACGGCCCTCCAGGATCCTCAAGCTAAATGTGTGGTCAGCCAGGCCGAGCTGTACTGGTAGATGACAGCTACCTCTCAAGAGGTCACATTTTAGGGTCCGCAAAGACACTCGAGACCATCTGTGTCAGATTTCCAGAGGGCTTCGAAAATTAATTGCCTATCAGTGCCCAGAAAATAGCCACAGGGAGACACCAAGCTGTCAGCCATGAGTGAGCCAAGGATCACTCAGCGAAGTGGGGCGGTGTGGTTTCTACCCTTGCTAAGGTGACAAGATCCCCTGTCAGGAGCCAGCTGCCACAGTCCTCTGGATCTGGCAGCCTCCCAACTGGAACAGTGGGAAGATCATTTCTCCAGCTTCAGTTCTCCTAGTGGCTCTGGGATCAGGAAGAGATAAGCTATAAGGCAGTTTGGTGTTTCATGGCAGGGGTGTGAGATTATCAGCATGTCCCAAGTCTGGGGAGTTTCAATTTTATGTTCCTTCTTTCTGCATAAATATTGGGAAGATTAGATGATGGGGAAGCCAGTCTTAGGAGTCAGCAAGCATCACCTGAGTGGAAAGAATCAGGTACCAACGTACTTGACTAGGCGGTTCAAAGGCACTTAGATGTCTTTCCTACCTGTGTGGATACTCTGCCTCATGCAGATGTGTAGCCCTCCTAGGCTACCAATAGCTTACCTGATCTCAGAGCTTCCCCAACCAGGAGTGAAAGCTCCCTTTAGATAACTAAAGGCTGGGCTGTATAACCCTGTGCAGAGCCTACTATCAATTCTCCTTGCTTGTGAAGACCCATAGAGAAATACACATAAATTTCCTAATGCTCCATAGATTCACCAAAGTTCCCTTTTCTCCTCTCACTGGAGTGGACCCTTGGCAAGACCAAAGTGGGTCTTATACCTGGGCATCAAAGACAGTGAGTCTAACTGTAGCCACTGTACCTGCCCTGAAGTGGTGGCCCACAATCATCCACTGAATGAATGAGATTGTACCTGGGGGAGAAGAGCATTTGTAGTTATTTCACCTTACCCTGCCTTTCCAGTGTAAGGGTGGGTAGACTATCATTTCTCAAAAAGTGAGAGTCCTGCTTTGGGACTGGCTTATAGTTAGAGAAGTGGCCTGTGGGGAGATCTATGTTCAGGCACTGTCTCTATAGGAAGTCTCCTGGGACTATAGTTCCTCACCAAAACAAAAAAGTAGAAGCTTTGCCCCATGGCCCCTCTGCTCAGAAGGGTTGCACAAGTGCCCTGACTCATTAGAGTCCTGTTTAGCCTTGCTCAGCCAAACCACTAATGTGCCTCCAGAGCCTGTGTGGTTTTCAGCCCTAAAAGGGTCATTTACCAACTTCTAGATGTGCTAGCTTAGAAGCCACCATCTTTTATAGATCCAACTCAGACACTTATCTGTTAAGATCCTTGTGATGGAACCTCTTTGCGCCAGCACAAGGCAGAGCTGTGGGGACACAGGGCTGCCACTTGTTCTCCCCTCTCGGGCTAACAGTGAGATGAACAGGGGACAGGACTAAACCAGAACAAGGCAGCGTGAATGGGGCTCTGGTGCACAGGGACCCAGGAGGAAGGAACTGACAAGGCTTTGGTGACTGAGGCTGACCAAGACTGGTATTCAGGGGATCCTTAAAAACTGGGAGAATTTGGCACAGCTAGACACCTGACGGGCTTGTGGGATGTTTCCTCCGAATCTTTCTCAATTTCCTTGTGGGATGACTTTGGTTTTGTCTTGTCTGGAGGTAAAGATGATGACAGCGCTGGCCACTGACAGTCATCTTGCCTCTTTTACTAATTTTCTGTCCCTCTCAAATCTACTGGAGCAGGCTGATGAGTAAGGCCACCTCTGTCCTCCTCTTCCTATGCTGTTCCTGTTCCTATTGCCCTGGGCACGTCATGGATACCCACCAGGGCCTCATGTGGCATTTGGAATGATGAAGGATGGCAGCCACAATGGTGTCTGTCTGCAGCTCAGCAATTGTCAGGGCTGGATGAGGGTGTTCTCCTAGCTCCCCTCTTTCCTCCAGTGTCTCCCTGTTGTTTAATTAGTGACTTCCTAACTTTTGGTTATGTACCCACAGCAAAAACACTGGAAGTGATTTCTCAGGATATTCATATCATAATTAGTCATAAACTATTTCATAGGTAACTCAGCTAATAGGTACCTACACACATGGAAACTGAAAAGAGTGACATTTCTTAAATGTTATCCATGAAATATATACTCTAGAACTCTGCAATGGATTGTCTTTGGGAATCTACTTAGGAGATGATGACTGACAGACATGGGGGAGGAAATGGATTGTTTCTAAACAGAGGAGTCTTGAAAATGTTTTTGAAATCTTACATTTCACACACACACACACACACACACACACACACACACACACACCTCCATGTCTTCAGGGAAACCACAGAGATCCTTGAGCTCTGCTTCAGAACAAGGCTATTACAATGTTTTCCCATGAGAAGTGCATTGGGGTGGAGGAGTGCTGAGAGTTGCTAGGTGCCACAGAAGGCATTTTTCAAGGTGTCTCATAAGACCAGTCTCCATCTCTGCTGGCCTGACTGATGCAGACATCATCAGTTCCAAGAGGCAGGACCAGGTGTGCTCAGTCGGTGTGAACCTTGTGTTGCCAGAGCAAGCAGATACTCACAGGGAGGGAGGGAGGGAAGGAGGTGGGAAGCTCGAGGAAGCAAGCTTTTAAAGGAGAGAAGAAAAGCTACCTTCCTTCAGATCCCCAAAGACCCTGAGGCCTCAATCACGTTCTGCTGTCTCAGATTCCCTGGGGCATCTGTATGCAGAAGCTGCTGGAATTAGCCCCGTAATAGAGCCACTCCCAGCAGCAAAGTCCCAAAGTGGGGCCAGACATGGGATCTGGAAACAGCTGGCTGCCTAGCTGGTGATAAGGCCACTGTACACAGCTTCCTGACCCTGTCCCAGGAAGGCACTGTCATCACTCTACCCCAGCATCCTCATCTCCTGAACAGCAATGCCAGAGCAACTGGCCAGCCACCTCTGGGTGTTTTGAACAGCACAAAATGAGGCTTGAATCTGTAGCAGGATTGTTACAGCCTTCATTGAAATCCCACCTGGTGCTCTCCTATGGGTCTTCATGGGTCTGCATGTTCCACTTCCTTGTGGCAAGATTTTCTTGTCAGAAGAAGAGCAAGCTCAAAGTTGGCCTCGATGTCATCTAAGTCACTGTCACCCAGTTAGAACCAACTGGATAGGTGTAAAATTATCAGTCAGGTCTACTCAGCATGCAGTGACCCATGACTAATTGCACCAGCAGTGGGTAGCCGTGGAAATAGGCTGGACTGAGATGAAACTCAAATCCTAAATGCCTCTGTTAAACTAGAGAATATTCCTCCATTTTAAAATTCTAGTTTGAGTATCAGTAAGGTTATCAGTAGTGGACACTTATAAAGAGAAGTATGTTTAAAGGAGTATAACACCTTTCATATTTGTGATTTCATTTGATTGTCTCAAGAACTCTCTGAAATATTGCTTAGGTAATCTGGAGACGTTGGTACTATTTACTGAAAACTTGGTACACATAAGCCTTTTCATCCTGTCTCAAAAATTCCTCCCGACAAACATATAGGGAAGGTATTTTTCTCACCCTTACTATAAATTGTAGCTTTCCTAAGGTTGCATAGTTGATCATTGAGTGCTAGACTTAAATTTGGACTGATGACCTCATAGCCTGTGCTCTCAAAGTCACTTCTGTGACATTGCTGTATATCCATCTTTCAGATAAGAGGGTAAGACCCAAAGGAAGAAGCTAAGTGCTGTGTTGTGAGAAGAATTTTCCAAGAACCCCCGACCTGAAAGCATATTTTCCAATTAGTCGTTCTACATCTCTTCAAAATAATAATAATTTATACTTGTTTTTATCTGGCAGATTTAAAGGGCATGACAGGAAACAGACTCCAAGGATGCAGCAAACTTGGAGGTGTGCAAATATGCATATTCTTCTTGTAAAAGTGCATCAGAGCCTTACCAAGAGCCCCAGGAGGGCCCAGAACAGCATTCAAGGGTCTGATTGAGTCCAGAGCTTGGAGGTTGTTTGTACTCTCCTCTTGGTGGGAGCTGGCTCAGACCTTGAGATGAGGAAGTGGGCTCTGCTAGGGAAGTAGCAAGCCCATCTAAACACACAGACTATGAGGATGGGGAGGTCCCAAACAGGCACCAAAAGCTAGAACCATGGACTTCAACTTAATGGAGCAACAGACAGTTGGCCCTCAGGAGTGAAGAGACATTCCCACCATCATTCATTTCCTTCTCCTGTAGTATGTAGAAACCCATGTTAGACACTGCATTGCCTCCACAAAACTAGCTTCTGTCTCTCTTCCAGAGTCACCTCCAGTCCCTTGGAGAGGTCATCACTGTTGTGAACTGTCCCAAAGGGCTTCCAGCTGGTTTTTGTGTATTCCCAAGGCCTGCTATCCCATCAGACCAAGATGCACACATACACTTTCTAGGGCAGGCAAGGTCTTGAGTCTTGAGTCATGGTCTTCTAGTCGAGAGATGGCCAACCTGATCTCAGATTCCCAACTACAAAACTAAGCAAATATACGTCTCTTACAATGCCACCCATGGGCATCCTAGAAAAGCATTACAAACTGAACAATGGCAGAAAGTGTTAAACCACAGTTTAGCCTCTTCGTGATCACTCACGGACCCAGCTGTTCCCTTCTCTCCATAGTCCCAGGGACTGCTGGCCTCCTGGATGGCTGGACTCAGGAATGAATGAGAGGGAGAAGCAGGAAGGACCCTTTGCAACTCCTGATTCTGAAGTCAGCTGTGAAGGGCAGTGCAGGCCCACGTGTGTTGAGGAAGTGCTCTTGGCAGCAATGGGACAGACTCTGGGGCTGAAACTTAAGTCCCATTTACTACAGGGTGCAGACTTCACCTCAGCTATCATTAGGGTGGCATTTTTCAAGTGTGACACCTTGGTCTGGAAAGTCAGTCATTTTTAACTACCATGCACTTAAATAGCTTCTGACAGTCAGTAGTAGGTAATGGGGCCAATTAAACATTGTACGTGTGACAGAGGGCAAAGGGTGTTTTGTCAAGTCTTTGAGACCTGGAGGAAACATAATAGGTGGACATCCTGTTCCAGAGGGACAAAGCTCAGTATAGTCCTATCTACTTCCAAACAAAAGGAATGTCTGGGAAGGGGACACTGGAGTCTATCAGGTTTATTGCTGGAGCCCGGCCCCTGCCCCAGCCCTGCTCCTTTGGGTTATTTCTTCCACCTCACTAATTGATTCCCTGTGAAGTGTCCTTCAGTGGCCTTAGCTATACCATTTACTTGCTCATTGGCTCATGTGACAAGTGCTAATAACTGTTATCCCCATGGCAAGAATCAGTCACTCTACAGTGTGGAACCAGCTTTTAAATGTGCTCTAAATGCTTTTCTAATTACGAACGCAATGATAAGTCGTGGAGACAATGACACTGTTCTTGAAATTGTAAGAAGCCAGTGAAACTCCACAACTGGCTCATTATGGATAGAGGGCTCTGGGAATTGGCAAAGTTGAAGCATCTATGTAATCCAATGGGGGCAGGCAATAGGGGATAGAATTGGAACAGACTATGAATGTTCCCTGGATTCTGCCATCTACTGGGGCAATGTGTTGTTATGGAAAAACACATTGGAACCAGAATATGTGATTCTCAGCCTCTTCTGCTGGGTACCAACATTCTATTAAACTGCTTTGATGCTCTTCCTGAGTCTACAGAAATGCTAGGGATGAAGTGGGACATACACAGAAAAGCATCAGAAATAAGTAGCGTGTGTTCCTCTTCTAAGGAGAGTCTAGGGTATTTAGAAGAGGCTCCATCGCTGTACTGAGTAGAATGCAGAATGCAGCAAGGTTGCAAACATCTGCCAAGAGACTTCAGAGGACAATGTTGTGTCCCTCTGGCCTTCCCAGTCTGCAGACATGGCACCTCATTTTCAGAGCCCTGTGTGAGACTGGCTTCCATCAGGCTCTCCTGGTCCACACAGGAGTGAAAGACCCCACACCATCCCTCTGCTCTCTGGCTACCTTGCAAGCTTCTTCTTTATTGGGTGTCACTTGCCAGCCACTCATGAGTGGAGAATGGGAATTCATGAGGCGCTGTGCTAGGCTGTTCTCAGTGGGAGGTGGTAGAGCATGGGGGAAGTTAAATGATTTATAGTTTTTGGCTGTTATTATCAGTCTCAAGATCTCAGACATCTTACCCCCTCCTTCAGGACTATGGTCTCTTTATCTGTAAAATGGAGTTGCTAACATGTAGAGGGGTGTTTCAGAGATCACAGGATAAAAGTGTACATAAATTATATGCCCCAGCTGTTAAGAGGCTGCTTCTAAAGGCTGAATTCCTTTTACTTACCCTGTATGCACATATGTGCACATACATGTACACGTTCACTCAGTCACCTTCAAATTCTGCCTTGGTTGTGGGTTGTAACAGTCACCACTTAATTCCTGTTAGGAGGGCCAAAGTAGACCACTCCCATCTGGCAAGTCCAGGACACTGAGCAAGAACAAGCCACACCTTGGCTCTTCCCGCCCAAGTTTCATAGCTTCTGCTAAGTAAAACCATGAACCACTGGTTCCAATGAAGAGGAAAAGAGAAGTGTGCTGTGACTCCGTAGGATGTAGTTTCATGAAATCTGTATTTACTGTTGTCATCTCTCATGTTAAGATTTGCCAAAACTGAAGTGCTACCAACATCAGTGAGACTCACAGTCTCAGGGATCGAGCAAGGAGATAACTCTGGGTTACCGGTATGCAAGAGAACTTTAACACAGACTTGGATGGGAACCATTTTTAAGTCTCTTTACTGAAAAGGTCCATCTCCAGGTTCTCCTTACCTCTCAGAAGCATGCTCCAATACCACTGAGTCCATGTGCCTCAGTGACAGTCTCAGGCTTGGGTACATTTTCAGGAAAGGAAAGTTGCAGCAGAGCAGTGGACATGCACTCTGGTTCTGCTCTCCTCCCAGAATCCCTGGACCTCAGCCTGGGCTAGACTCTTGCCTCAGATGTTCCTGCCTTGGATGTTCCTTCTAGCTCCTCCAACACTAAGGGGGTCAAGTAGTGTCCTGCCTTTTGTTCCAATTTGCTTCTAGGCAGCGATGAAAAAACTGACTTCAGTACTCTTCCTCGGCAGCTCGCGTTCCTGAGGCACTCATCTTCAGCTAGTGCTCAGGTGTCTGCTGTGTGCTCAAGCCATTTCAGCCTGACCACACATGATGTAGGCAATGATATCCCTAAACACTTACAATGCTCAATCCAAAAGCCTATGGGCTTCTGATCGCTGTAGAAGCCTGCCCTGTACCCTAGGGCTCATGTCCTCAAGGTGATGCCTCTCACCTGGGTGTGATTGGCTGGCTTCTGACCTTACTTCTCTGCATCTTCTATGCAGATGCCTGTCCTCCTTGAAAGCCCACTTGCATACCCATCCATCTCTGTGTTGGCTCCCTCCTTCAATACATATATAGCTCTTTACAGGGATGCTGGTGTCTTTAGGCCAGTCCCAGTCCCCCCTTCCACTCATTTTTTTCCACTCGCTACCATCAAGGTCCTCTCAAGTCCTGCTTCTCCTCTGCAGAAACCTCCCGGCACACAGGCACCCATGCCCTGCTCCTTGGAGTTCTCAATGCATAGGAATTCTAGGCTCGTTCCTGATCCCATTAGCAGAGGTCCTGTCTTTGGGTCACTCTGGTGTGTAAACCGCTAAGCACAATCCATACTTTCAAAAACTATGTGTCTAACCACAGCTCTGGGACTTAGGGCATACAACTCTTTGCATCAAATCAGACACAGTCAAAATACTCTCAGGTAGATCCCTCCTAAGTAGCAAATGGTGGTTGAATTCACTATAGTCCATCACCCAGTCAGAGCTGGTGGTGCTCCTTAGGGAGCTGCAGTGTCTTGCTGCTGTGGAGTCACAAATCTGCTTCCTCCCAGCAGGCAGCTGGAAAACACATTGCATGGTGGCAAAGAAATGAGTTGTTAATACCATTCCTGATGCTAGCACTCACTTTCACTGTGTGTTGATTACACATGTAATGTGGGGTCTCTTGCTTCATTGTCTTGTTTCCTTCTTTGGAACTGTGATCATGGAGCCCTTCCATTAGAAGACAGGAGAACTGACTAAATAGCAAGCAGCACTGAAACCAAAACCTCAAGTATGTCTGTTTCTATGGCCAGGGCCTTTCTACTGAATGTTGGCCCCACCTCTTACGGAGATAGGCAGGGACCAATGGCACAGGTGGGTATGGCGGGTAGAGCATGGAGCTGTGCATAGCTGCCTGGGATGCATCCAATGTCTGTCCCTTCCCAGCTGTGAGACTTCCCAGAGCAGGTGATGCCTCTCACCTGGCTGTGATTGACTGACTTCTGACCTTATTCTTAGCATCTTCTACACAGATTCCGGTCCTCCTCCTAGAAAGCACATCCATTTCTGTGTTGGCTCCCTCCTTTAATACATGCATAGCTCTTTACAGGGATGTTGGAGTCTTTAGGCCCCTGAGGTGCACAGCTTCACTTCTGCCAACTGCCTGACATCTCTAGAATGGGGATGATTGGGTTGTTCTGAATATGGAGCACAGTTAGTGGCGCCTAATCTTGTGCTTATTGTCTGTTCCCGAGCTGAGGCTGCCACAGCCCATGCACCCATTGGGTGCCCGCTGGCTGTGGGTTTCCTACCTTCTCCTTCCCTGGGGAGTTTCTACCTCATGGTGAACATACAGATAATGAAGAACTGAGGAATATGGAGGCTCTAGGAAAGACATAGAGCTGGCCTTTCATGGACTCCCTTCTTGCATAAGAGCATTGATCCCTAAGGTAGGGCCATCAGAGTGTACCTGGAGCAGGAAGATTGTCACAGAAAATGTGCATCTGTTGCCATTTCTACTAATGACTTCAAGTAGATCAGAGAGGGAGTCCTCCTAGGGCCGTCTGAAGTCAGGACTTCAGGATGACTCCACCAGAGTGACAGAGTTGGAGTTGCAGCCTGGTCCTTCTCTGTCTAAGCTCAGGCTTTTTCCAAGGCTCTACTCATCAAGGACAACCGCCCCGAAGTCCTAGTACATGCCCCAAAATGAGGGCAACTTGTTTAACTGTTGATTTTCCACAAAGAACAAGGTTTCCTTCAGAAAGACTGATTACAACAAAAAGAGAGGAAAGTTCTCTAAGGTATCTCACAGTGTCAGTAAAGCCCACGCCTTTACCCACTTCCTCCCCATATCAAGAACACCAACTATTTATAGCTGGCAAAATACTGAAAACAGCAAAGGCCCAACCCTGAAATCCTTCCATCCCCAGGCATGTCTATAGGTGAAACTAGGTCCACTTGACATCCAACCCATCCTTTGCAGTGTGGAATCCAGGGCTACCGTGTGAATCCCTCCAATGTGACTGTCATTTGGTAACAAGAACATCTCAAGTGGCTTCTCGAAAAAGATGGCCTGGCCACTCGGTGTTACAAAACTCACACTCACTCAAATAAGTCACCTACTGTGGTACATTGTCAAGGTCACTTCGCCAGAGGCCCCATATATCTGCATGTTTGACCTGTACTGCTGTTAGTGGCTTCTCTCTTGTTTGTAGATGCTGAGACTCAGAGGTGTCTGTCTTGCACATCTTGCCAGAAGCCCCAGCAGTCTGAGTTTAGTATATAGAACATGGTAAAAAAACAAAAACCCCTTATGCTGTCTCATACTGTCTCATGTCTGCAGCCCAGGCTCCCTGGCCTTATCTATACAGCTCACAGATGTTGGAAAGGGCTCTGGTCATCATTCTATATATAGCTACTGTGTTTACAGTCCTCCTCCTGCCCACCCCATGTACTTTCCTGTTTCTCAGATGAGCTTCCCACTGCTGGCCTGGGCTCAGGCTCTGGTCACAGGTCCTTCTAAGGACCTAACAACTAGACATCGTATGGGATAGATATAGTACCCTCCCATCAGGAGCCTCGCAGACATGTGTGAGAGTCAGCCTCAGAGTCATCGAGTGCTTGATCATTGAGCTCAGGTCCCTAGTGTGTTTCTTATTACCCATGGGCTTCTCAGAGAAGCTGGCCACTTGTGTTAGAGAAATAGCCACAAGGGTACAGGACTCACACACAAGCTAAGTAACCTGTGGAGGTTCATTGTCAAGATCCCTGAGCTCTAGGCTCTCCCTGTCTGATTGCATGTCTGAACCGGCACCCACTTCTCTGTACCTCGGCTGCCTCTTCCGTAACTTGGAATGATGGTGTCTTTGGCGGTGGGGGTGGGGGGGTGGGGGAGGTGTTGATTTCCATATTCAGCTACATCTTATAGTTGGGAAACCTTGCTGCTTAAGGAGCTCCTGGGGTGGAGGTGGATGCAGTTGTATCTTGCAGAGTTCTTTCTCTTGAAGCCTTTCTAGTTCCTATTCAAAACTGTCACCCCTTTATTCCATACACCAACTTTCAGCTGCACAACAAGACTGGAAATAAACTCATCTGACACCCTCACCTCTCACAGATAAGAAAACCAAGATTTGCCTTGACCCCTTCAAGTTCACACAACATGCTGCTATGTGGGGGTCAACCCTGACATCCACACACAGCGGAGCTCCAAGGGTCCCAGGTGTCTGCATATGGAAGAGGATACAGAACTCTGCTGAGTCCTGAGGGTCTCCAGCCTCAGCATCAGGCAAAGCTGTGCAGAATGACAGCCCGTCCCCTGCTCTTTTTTCCAGGGAGGCTCTGCACTGTCCCCAGCTGCAGTCATCAGCCCAGATAGAGCCCAACTGCAAGCTGTGGCCTTGGCAAAGGAGGTTGGATGCCCTACATCATCCATCCAGGAAGTGATGTCCTGCCTCCGCCAGAAGCCTGCCAACATCCTCAATGATGCTCAGACCAAGGTAGGCACTGGTGTGCAAGTTGGGGAGGGACATTCTCTTGTCTTTATAAATGGAAGGCCAAGATCTAACAAGGAGATGTGATGATCCTCTCCACATAAACTACACATCCAGTGGGTAACCAAATAAAGATAAACTTGTCTCTTGTGACTCAGTCCATGTAGGAGCCATAGTCTGAGATGGAACGCATAAGGCCACTGATGAGAGACAGGTTTTTCTGTCATTTGGACATCTTATTTACACAATGGGAACTATGATGGAGACCTAGAGTTGAGAGATGAAATGAAACAGCACTTGAGAAGGGTCACACCCTATGCTAGGATCATAGAGGCACAAGATCAGGTCAAAGACAGCTGGGGATCCCTTTCTTCCTATAAAGACCTTGTTCTCATCCTGGGTCTCTGGCTGCCCCTGAAATTGGTAAAGGAGACCTGAGTAGGCTTGATCCTCATAACAATGAGTCTGGACTCTGAGACCTGGACCGAGTCTTGTCCTCAGCCCTGTATATGTGGGCTGTGCTGATTAGTTCCACCCATTAGAGCCACTGACTGTTTTTAAGGCCTTCCCATTCTTCTTCTTCCTCCTGGTAACCTCTTGTTACTTAAGCAGAGAGTCTCCCATGGGCCAAGCAATGCTGGGGGGAAGATTTGCTGCCCAGCCACTCGTATGTCAGAGGGTGTCCTACATGTCTGTTGTGAGTTCATTTTAACCTTGCTTTCCAATAGAACCCAACAAGATTTGGAACATGAACATTCATGCTCAAGATCCCACTAAGCAAAGCAATATAATGGTTATATAATAGAAGGACACTGTGATGCAAATGTATGGGGCTCTGGAGGTCTCCATCACAGGGGCCTTTCTGGTCTCTGTCCCTGTTTAGAGCCATTAGCTTTCTTTGCTGCCATAGTCAACTTCAGCTGCACAACCAACACTGGGATTGTAATTTTTTTAAAAAAAAAGAAAGTAAAATGCATGCAAGTAATGGCCTTCTTCCTAATCCTGCAGCTCCTGGCTGTTAGTGGCCCTTTCCACTACTGGGGCCCTGTAGTTGATGGTCAGTACCTACAAGAAGTTCCAGCCAGACGGTTGAAGAGGCCTCTGCCGGTGAAGGTGGATCTACTCATAGGAGGTTCTCAGGATGATGGGCTAATCAACAGGGCCAAGGCTGTGAAGGTAGGTGAAGGGAGGCAGGCAGGGCCTCTGCAGCCACCTCCTGACATACCGGATCAAGAGTGACCTACTGACTTACTTTGCTGTCTGACAGAGGACTTGGAGGCAGTCATGAGGGAAGCTGGGTTCAGAACTAAGACATCTACAAGAGGTGACTAATACAGATATGCCCACAAATTACAACTGTGAATCAATCACCATGCAGAGCTTAGAGTAGAATCTGAGCAGGGCGTTCCCAGCCTCTGGGGCACCACACCATAAGCAAAAGCTCTTCCACAACACGTGTTTGAAGATGTTTATCACAGCATTAATTATTATAGCAAAAAAAAAAATTGGAAAGAAATCCAAATGTCCATTAACAGGGAAACGGTTGGCTAAATTAAGATACACTCTAACTGTTAAATGTTATACAGCTGTTAAAAACATGAGCCTGCTCTCTCTGCTCTCTTGAGGGGTGCCTGTGATGGCTGCTAAGTAGAAAACAGAGATGTAGAGAAACATGAAGTTGATCTTTAGCTATGCTTATGACACATGATGTTCCCTGTCCTAGGATGTCCTCCAGCTTCATGGGCCTCATTTCATTTGGCGTCACTTCTGAGACTCCAAACATGGGTAATCATCATGTCTTGCTGAGCAGGATGCACAGTATGAGTATCTAACACCAGTATTTGTTTGCGAAGCCACTGGAAATGGACCAGTCACTTACAATGTGCCAGATGGGGGGTTGGTTATGGTGGGCGTCTCTACTAATTCAACCCCGCCCTCTAAGAGGTAATGGTTGGATCAGAACATAGAGACGCAACAAGGGAATGGATATATGCATGCTGTCTAGAGAGGCCAGCATTGTGTCCCTGAAGACAAGAGGTAAGGTGGGGTCCGTTGCCCTTAGTGGCACTGTCAGCCAGGTAACAAATGAGTAAGGACTGACCAGACCCCCTTCATTGGTCTTCTGTCAATAGAACAGGGGGCAAGTCCTGGATGTCTTTTTACTATAGTTGGAACATTTACATTCCTCAGAACCTGAGACTTAGTTTTCCTGTCTATTTGTAGAGTTTATTATTTGTAGAGATTATTTGTAGAGTTCCTGCTGAACATACCCAGAGGACTCAAACACACTCTTCTGTCCAGAAAATAGTTGGGTCTGAATAAATGATAGGTATGTTACATTTAGTTCTTTAATAAAACAGCTAATGACCCTGGGCCCCAGGAAGAAATGCAAAGGACTTAACAGCCACTGAGAATCCTCTGACCTCAGGCCAGTTTTTCAAATCACAGCAAAAATGCAGAACATTCTAAAAAAGGCATACACATTTCCTCCTCATAGCAGCCTACAGAAATGCCAGCTGGAGCCCAGCCCATAAACACACACCGTTAAGAGGAGGGATAGATGCCTCTTACCCCTCATTCAACCCTCAGGACCGGCCACTCCCTCAGCGGAGACCACCGAATACCCTCTGACCAAAGAGTGGGTGGGTAGGGCTTCATCAAATCCTAAAGATTCTCATCCCTGCCACCAAGGCCACCATGGCCCACCCAAAGAGTACTCATGACACCCAGAGACATACCTGCAGAGCACGGGGGAGGGCTACATAGATGCCGGGGAAGGTGGAAAGCCTCCGTTTGCACAGAATGATTTTATTTCCGAAGTCGGAGCATTCTGTTGAAATGCTTCATTGGTCTCCGAGATGGGGAATTATCCCCCCTTCCTCCTTCTCCTTCTGACTGCTGAAGTTGACAGTCTGTCTGCATTAACCAAGCCTACATTTGCATGATCAAAAGCAAATTTGTTCCAAGATGTACAGTTCTGTTTCCCCTTCAAGCATCTCCGAGGAAGGCAAGAAAAATCCAAAACTGTGTGTAGCCGGCATGCCCTGGGCTTGGCTGGGAGTCGGCTTCATTCAGGAGCAGGTGCAGTGGGGGCCTGAGGGTGGGGGGGATGTCTGAGAGTCGGAAAGCTGCACCTGGCAGCCAAGTTGCTGGCATGAGCCCCAGTGCAGCAGTATCAAATCCTCAGTGGGAGCATAGTAAGAGGCGGGTGCAGGAATCCTCGGCGTGTGTGTGTGAGAGAGAGAGATTTCTTGGAAAGAGGAGCCACCACCCAAAATCCTCATACGAGGTCTGATCCCAGGAAGACATGGGATATGAATACGGAGGATGGGTCTTGATTCCTGGTTTTGAACATGCAGTTTGGGCAGGTTGCTTAGCCAGTCAGAGCTGTGGACATTGTAGCTTCTAAGTGCATAGTGAGTCCCATTTGCCTTCTGTGTATCAAAGAATGCAGACAGCTTTCACCAGGGAGGGACTCTATGAATTTCCAGTTTCAAGATGCCCTACCTTCCATCCCCACTAAGACCCAGACTATCAGAGCTTAACACCCCATGTCTCCTTATTTAATGCTCTGGAGGCTCTCCCTGAAGCTCAGACAGGTGGACTCACACCCTCCCCCACTCCCACCCCAATATTAAGAAAATATTTTATGACTGTGTCTGGCCGATAGTGGTACATGTCTTTAGTCCCAGGACTCAGGAGGTAGAGACAGGCTGATCTCTGTGAGTTCGAGGCCAGTCTGGTCTACAGAGTGAGTTCTATGACAACCAGAGTTACAACAGATAAACCTTGTCTCAAAAAAAAAAAAAAAAAAAAAAGAAAGAAAGGAAGGAAGAAAGAAAGAAAGAAAGAAAATATTTTATGACTCTCGGTATAAAGATAAGTGCCAAGCAAGCTAGAATCACTATTATATTGTCATCATATTTTCTCTTATAATTTTAAAAGAAACTAATGGGAGAGTATTTTGTGGGTCTCTAAACATGTGATAGATGTTTGGCACTGATACTGCCACATCTGACGGAGGGTTGGCCCTTGGCCCTTAGCTCTGTAGCAAGAGAAGTAGGAAATGATGCTTCACACGTAGCTTATGCAAGCACCCCAGGGCATTCACTAAACATCCTGCACACTGAGGTCTTCTAGGCTTTGGGAGAAAGTTCTAAGCACCCTGACTTGCAGAACACACAGAAAAAAAAAAGAGACAATGATGCTCAAACAAATGTGCCAAGGTTTTCAGGAGCCCCGGAGAAAACAGCCCTACAGAGGACCCCAGGAGAAAAGCGCCACAAGGCTGCAGAGGAAGTAGTAGAAACAGAGACATACTTTAGGGATGGGAAGGGACAGCTTCTTGCAGGTGGGGTTGAGACCTGCGTGGGGAAGGAGACAGTCATGGGACAGGGACATGTGAGAATAGGGGAAGATATAGAAGCCAGAGTGGGGATAGCCTCTCTGCCAGACCCAGGAAGGTTATGTCCTGGGAAACTGAAGAGCAGGAGAGGGAGCAGCGGAAGAAGTAAGAGGGAGAGAGCAGTGATGTGAGATCCCAGTGTTAAATTGAAGCGGTAAACAATTGTGTTGATACACCCCTTGCATTCTAGCGGCCAATCAAGACCTCTGTGAGGGTCCCGTGATGAGGAAGGCAGAGGCCAGACTGTGGTGCTCTAGACATGAAGGGAGATCCTTGTCCTTTCAGGAGGACCTTGAGAGACTGTCTGATTGGAGTGCAGCTTGACTGACAGATAGGGCTGTGAGCTGTGAGTTCAGGAGAAACTCCGAAAGAAAACTAGGGAAGTTTCATGCCACAAAAGCCCAGGAAAAACAAAGTGGGTGGGGAGTGGGGAGCTTCCCCAAAAGAAGTAGAGGACAAAGTGGCAAACGCTGCTGGATGGAACTGCGTGGAGTCAGCTGACAGTCACAGGACCTGCCCTGTGCGGACCCTGGGGCTCTGGATAAAGGGCAGCCATACAAATGAGGGTCAGTAAGGTTGATCAGAGGACGGTCCTCCCTGCTTCCTGAAGCCACCCTGTCCAGGACACAGGGACCCTGCTAAAGTACTTTGCTCAGTTGTGAGTCTCTCCAACTCAACCATACTCTGTTCCATGGCGATTGTATCAGGCTCATTTTAAGTCTTCAGTTCCTGGCTTCCATCAGGTCAGTCTCTACTTTTCATTCATCCAGCAGACAAGAGGTCCTTAGATCCTCTAGAGAGATCTAGCAAGCTCTGATGCCCTCCGGGTTTTCCTATAGGGATTCTGCACTGCTCTCTTACTCCTCAGACCTGTAGTGGCCTAACAATCCTACAGAACCTTGTGAAGAGCCAGTGTGCAAATGTATATAGATTAAGAGCCTTCTGAGTGCAGAGCAGCCCCTGTCCCTTCCCCACAGAGCAGTGTGGTATGCTGCATCTGCCTTGGGTTAGAGCAGGAAGGAGGCAGGTAAGCCTCAGGAGAGCTGTCATGTGGAGCACGATGTGGGAGGGGGTAGGAAGCAGGAGGAAGCAGGAGGAAGCAGATGGAACCTGTGTGTCTGTGATCAGAGAATGGATCTGGTCTATCTTGCTAGAATCAGAAGCATGACAGGAAGAAGGACAGGAAATAATTAACACTAAGCTGCAAGTGACAGGAGGTATGTGACAGCTTTATAGCCATTTTGTTATGAGCTATTCCAGGGAATCAGAAAAGATGAGGACCATCCAATGAAGCTTCCCCCAGACCTCTAGAAACTTATGAAATCAGCAGGGCGCAGGCAGATGAGAGCCAATAGTATTAGCCTAGAATAAATGAACGGTAGCTCCCAGATACCACTGTAAAGGAGGTGCAGGCTGTTCACATGTTTTATTTGGGGTCTCTGAAAGAACATGGGTATGTGGATGAGGCTGGGGTGTTTGTGTGCTCTTACACAGACCTCTTTTTGTGACCTTGGTCTCTGGTCATGGTCAGTGATATTTGGAAACTGTTTATGCCATAGATGTTCATGTATTCACAAGCCATGCCTAGCAGATACTGACTGGTGTGTTTCAGATTTCTTCCTAAAACATATGTTAAGATGAATGAAGTATGGCTCTTTTGCATGGTAGCCCCTCTTGCCCTCCTCACTGTCTCCTGAGGCTGGTGCTAGGCAACTGGGACATGTCCTTGATCAGTCATCCCACAGATGTACCCAGGCTCTCCTGTCAGCAGGGCTATTCAACTGTCCCACAGGAGGGATCATGAGAATTAACTCATCAGTACACAGCTCCTCATGTTCTGATCCTGGATCCCTGTACTTAGAGGAGTTACGAGAGTAGTGTATGCACACCAGCAGGGGCTCGCAGTATACAGAAGCTCCTGGAAACTTGTAAACACATATGCATCAGGGGATCAGACATCTAGACCTCATTCCCAAACTTGCATCAAGAATTACCCTTCTGCCCTTCATTGCCAGAAAGGGGGAAACTGAGACTAAGAGTTAGGAGCTGAGTTGCTTCATATCCCACAGTGTAGTCAGCTGCAAGGCAAGCGCAGGGGAGGGAACTGAGAAGAGAGGGAGGGAGTTTGTCATCCCTGGACAGATAGGCAGCACCTCATCTCACAGAACAGCTTCCCTGACTGTCCTGGCCCCAGCCTCATCCACGTGTACTCTTGCCCATTCTAAGCTGACTCTGTGAAGCTCTGACATGCCTATTTACATGTGCCTGTCTCCACCCACTGGGACACATCCCAGCAGACAGTAGGCGTGAACCTTATGGTCCCAGCCACTTCCCAGACCAGGGCAGAGTTGGCCCAAGGATGGTGAGGAGTATGTTTTTATGAGAACACTGTCTGTTCATATTTTGAGTGACTAGTGCAGTACATAGAACGGAATGAAATGTCTCACATCAGACCAGCTGGGCACAAGTCAGCTAAACCATGTAAAACCATATATGGTTTTAAAACCATACAAAACCAGAAAGAGGCAGATGTGTGGCCCAGTATCGGACATCGATCAGGACTGAGATGGACCATACTAAGTGGTATTTGCTTCATGTCCTTCTCCTAACCCTAGGGGTTGGAGGCATTCCTTTCAGATGAGCAAAAGAAGCCACACAGGGGTAGAGCCACTTGCTTAAGGTCACATAGTGAAAAGCAGGTGGAGCTGGACAAGTACAAGTACTTAATCCTATGTTTTGCTGCTCCTCAGAGAGAAAAGTCTAGAATAACATTTGAAGACACAATGTGTACCTTTCCGGATGTGATTGGGAAATCCCATGTCTTTTTCTTTCCTTCCTCTCTCCCCACGTTTTGAAGCAATTTGAAGAGAGCCAAGGCCGGACCAACAGCAAAACAGCCTTTTACCAGGCCCTGCAGAACTCACTAGGTGGTGAGGACTCCGACGCCCGCATCCTTACCGCTGCTGTATGGTATTACTCCCTGGAGCACTCCACGGACGACTATGCTTCCTTCTCACGGGCACTGGAGAATGCCACCCGGTAAGCCAGACCCACCCAGCAAGTCAGGGCTGCTCAATAAGCCAGTTCCTATGGGATGCAATTGCCTTACCTATTGTGGGTGAAGCTGCTCAAATCCTGAAAGAGAGCTGAAGGCCTGGGACTTGATACTAGAGGTGTCCTCCGCACCCCTCTCTCAATCTTTCACACAGCAGCTACCCTGATGGCTCCTCAGACCACATGGGAGGGTTACATGACAAGGTCCAGAGGTGCATGCATGTCCCTGGCTCTTCAGTCAACTCCACATGTGGCCAGAGTCCTCTCAGGATGTGGGAATGAAGACCTACTAGAAAGATTTTGTCTTTCTTCCCCAAGCAGGATGAGATCAGGGCTCCCAGTGCCCATGTGAGCCCTTTCCTTGGGGTGCTGTCGCTCACTTTTGGTGCACCCCCCCATCCTTAATCATTGTTTGGGCTTCTTTCTTGAGAAGCATGCTTTGTTCCCACCCCAAGAAAGCTAAGGATCAGCCCTGCCCACTCTCCCAAGCATCCCTCTGCCACGGCACTATACAGGAAGGACAGGCCCCACACTCTTCCCTCTCCCTGTGTATCATCAATACACTGATGCCAAACACAACTTCTTTTTTTTTTTCAACACATATTCATGTATATATGCAGGTACATGTGTGAATGAAGGTGCACGTGCACATATGTATATGCATGTGGAGACCAGAGGACATCTTGCGTGTCATCCCCAGGAATGTCATCCATCTCCTTTGAGATAGGGTTTCTCATTGGCCTAGAGCTCACCAACGAGGCCAGACAAGCTGGCTAGTGAGGCCTAGTCATCTGTTGTCTGTGTCTTCCCAGAGTTGGGTTTACAGTAACAGACCTCCATGACTGACATGTTCACATGGATCTGGAGGTCAAACTCAAGTACTCATGACCGAGACAAGCACCATACTAACTGAGTTAACCCCAGTTAGTACTAACCCCAGTCACCAAACATTATTGAGCAAGTGGGTGGTCAAGGTGTACATTTAGATGAAGAATCTCTAGGATGCTCTCCTAGACAGACCTTGCCTGTCAAGAAGACCGGGCTGAAAGCCCTGTGTGACTTCTCCACCTGGGAGGCTGTGGCTCCACTTGGACAGTCTGCAGCAAGAGTCTGCTTGGACTCCAAAGCCTAGGGAGCCTTTAAATGCCCCTTTGAAGAGAGCCCCACTATAAACCAAGAAGCCCGCCACTAACTTTAAGACACAGACCCTAGGCCAGATCATGCAGAGATGCACAGTCTCTTACTCTGGGTGGCTTCACAATGGAGTCAGGGGCTACCCCAGATTTCAGTAGCAGATGAGCTTGGGCAAACTCGGATTCTCACTTCAAGGTCATTGTCCAGCTTTAAAGACAACTAATTTCCCAGGTGAGACCTGAGTTCTAGGAAAGCTCCCCTGGGGAGGCAGCCTTTAGCTCCCTGCAGCTCAGGACCTCATCCCCACCCCCACCCCACGCCCCTGGACAACTCAGGCTACAAACTCCCTCAGCCTCTCTACCTCCAGTCTCCTGGAAGTGTCCCTCTCCAGGGATGCAAGCATGAGCCTTTTTCTTAAAGATCCAATTCTATCCTGTGCTGTTCATAGGTGAAACACTGCTGCCCGTATCTATCCTATGAGACCCCTGCACTAGCCCCACCTTGGAACCCCACCAGTGACATTTCAGCTTAACCAACAATCCCCCAAATATTACCAACTCCAAAACCAGAAAAAATGGAGTGGCAGCTCTCTGATTAAACAGGATTCCCGAGTATCACTTTGCAAGACAGAACCCCAGGCCAAACTTCTAAGCTGGGAGAAGAAAGGGACAATGCACTACTGAATATCTCACCTTACCGATCGTGCAGTTGGAATTCAAAGCCCCAGAGACAAGGCCAACATGATCTATTTGGGCCTGAATATTTCTTGAGGCCCAGGGCCTCACACTGGTCCATACACACAGAGCCTGTTGCAACAAGGCAGCTTCTTGAATTAGTTCACGTTGCCCCAGTGAGGATTCAACATGACTCTTCATAAGTTTCCCACCACCTCCCTCTTACCATCAGACTGAATAAGGCTCTGCTTGGAGCTTTTGTGAGCAGAAGCCCAGAAAAACTTTCTGATCCCAGTTATGACATCCAAAACTGCCTCCAGGCATTGCTGAAAGTTGCCTGGGGTTTGAGGATTGGCAAATTCAGGTCCAGCTAAAAGCCCCAGAACTAAGGGTACCTTATGCATGCAGCATGTTTGGGGACCCTACCTTCTGTTCAGAGGTATTCTTATTTGCACTGCACTCCAGTGCATCCACTATGCTGGCAAATCTTTAAGTGATGTGGATGTTCTAGAAATTGGTTCAGACCTACCAGGGCCTTCTTGACCTGTGAGATATATCGCCTTGGATACCAGTTGAGGATTGCTGCCTGCATAAACCAGAGCTTTATATCTACCAGTGTAGCCACCCTTAAGGGCTGGGTAGGGGATCTTTTGGGTGATGGATCTGGTGGGTGGGACTGCCTGTGGGAAGCCCTTGCCTGGCACAGCCCTCCCCCCCAGAGCTATATAACTGAACTCCCTCCTCTGACCTTTCCCAGGGACTACTTCATCATCTGCCCCATGATCAACTTGGCCAGCCTCTGGGCAAGTAGGACCCGTGGAAATGTCTTCATGTACCATGTCCCTGAAAGCTATGGCCATGGCAGGTAAGGTGATCATGTGGCTATAACAAGAGCAGGCAGAGAAGACTGTCTGGTGCTTCCTGTCACCACTGAGATCTACAGAGAAGAGAAAGAAGGCAGGATAAGGCACTGCCATGCCTCCGTGGTGTGAGACAAGTCTTGAACATGCAATACCTTGGTTCTGTCATCTGAAAATGGGGCAGTGGTAATGGGCACTTTATTCCATGGTGTTGCTGCCTGGGAAAATGAAGTCCAAGGTATAGGAAGATCCATCTACCATGGAGAGCTTGGGGCTCTGACTTCAGTTACTTGCTGGTCTCCTGAGCATGGAGAGAGCATTTTCTTTTGCTAGTATCCTACGTGTCTATGCCTCTAAGAGCTATGTACTTTAAAAATGGTTGTCTATAGTAGCAAGTTTCTTTTTTATTTTTCATTTGTTTGTTTGTTTGTTTGTTTATATGGTTTTGTACTTTCTTATTCAGTAGCACAGGCTGGCCTAGAACTCACTACAGAGCCCAGGCTGGAATTGAACTCTAATTAGTCCTCTGCCTCAGCCTCTCAAGCACTGGGATAGCAGGCATGAGTTGCCAAGTCCAGCCTAAAGGTTTCTGTTTAGCCGAGTTTCTCTATCACCCTTACTTCTAGAAGCATCCCCAGCACCTGGTAATAAATGCCCTGAGGGCAACAAAAGCATCAAAACAAAACAAAAAACCTGATGGAGAGGGAGAGGTAAGCAGCTGCAGTGAGGGTGCAAGAACGTGGGTGAAAGACTTTGGAGGGAGAGCTGTGTGGCCCAGGTTCTACTTCTGTCCTCCATATACATGGCAAGTCCATTCCAGCAGGAGCTGAGATGTCTACATTAACATCTGAATAGAGACTTCACACAGTAGCCCTTGAGTAAGGCCTTGAGAGGAATGGCATCCTGTTGTCAGCCTTGGGGTCTTCGGGGAATGTGGTCCCGCCGACTTGTGGTTTTCCACCCAGTGAAACCGGAGCTGCTATGTGTCCAAACAGGTAGCTCGGTTTCACAGCACTCCATGGAAGAAACACCTGGAATCCTCGTGAGGGTAGGTGGAGGCAATTGCCCCTGCTTCATAGACAGAGGGCATCTTGAGCTGTAATAAACACCTTACAAATAGTCCAGATTTTTTGCTTACAGTTGTGGAGGCTGAAGTCCAGACTCAAGAGACCAGCATTTGGGGTGTCTATTGAGGACTGACCCCCTGCCTCACAGAAGGCACCTCTGCCTAGGATAGTGAATGAGCTCTCCCAGGGCTTTGTCTATTCTGTTCATACCAACCTTGTAAATTAGTCCCCTGAAGGTCTTAAGACCAACACACTTGAGATTAGTCTCAAACTTGTGAGTCTTGGGAGACCACAGACACTTATCTGTGCCACTGAGTCTGAGACTCACAGGATTCAGTGTATTCTCCCTTACTCCCAAGATAAGCAACTGAGTCAGTTCAGAGCCTGGCTGTCATTGTCCCTCCCAGCCCAGAGATCTACTTCCACTAGACCACGTGGGCAGTCCGCTTAGAACTATTTATAGTTCCACCACACCCACCTCTAAAGCCAAACAGTGGCCTGGGGTTGAAGGAAGGAGGCTAAGGAGCCCACTGTAGCTCTACTGGGGGAGCATTGAAGAGAGGAAGGAGCCAGCAGCGTGGGCACAGTAGATGGAGTCTGTGGCCCAGTGGTCTGTAACCATTGTGGACTGGAAGCCAATCCCAGGACATGTTCCTAGAATCAGCCTCGATCATGCCTTGCAGTGCCGGGCCCTGGATGAACCACTCACGACTCTCTGACCAGTATTTACTTCTTCCCATGAGGCAGAGAGGCCATGGAAAGGTGTGGGCCCCCTCAACAAGGCTGAATCCTCAGGAGCCTTAAGAAGCTTGTATATCTTTAGTCAAATATTTACAGTAAGAGAGCCAGTAAGAAAGAGAGAGGGAGAAGGGGAGGGAGAGAGAGAGAAAGAGAAAGAGAGAAAGAGAGGATCCACGCATGACAGGAAAAGTAAAGGAAAACACCAGCATGCATTGAGTTCTGTCAGGATCAGGAGGGCCTGAACCCTGGATTAGTTTCAGAAGCTTCCCTGGGGAGGGGCTGCAGGGTGCATGGCCTTCCAGAAGGTCTGAGGGCTGAAGCACAGATATGCAAAGGGCTTGCAAGCCCTCTCTAGCTTCTGGTTGCCTCGGGCATTGCTCACCAGCAGGAGGCAGTCTTCTGCCTGCTGCCCTTCACTTATCAACTCTTGTGTGTGTCTGTTCTTGGGTCCAAATCCACCCTTCTTGCAATGACATCAGTTCTGCTGGGTCAGGGTACACCCTAACAACCTCAGTTTACCTCAGTCTAAGGGAAGACTGTCCCCAAGCATGGTCCCACTCTGAAGTACTGAAGTGAGAACTCCAAGGTCTCTTTTAGAGGGGACACAGATGCCTCCACAAGAGCACTGGCCTCCCATAGATCACAGAGCTCGGTGCTGGAGGTTTCCGGTGTCAAGGACCTGGGGTGGACAGTCCTTGGGGAAGAACTCAACTGCAGCCTATGGTGCCCTCAGTCTACCAGGCTAGCCAGGGCTTCTCTCTGCTGATTGGTCTGACTGTTCCTCCCAGAAGGGCTTGTTCTGTGGTTTGGAGTAAGGAGGTGGTGAGCCAGCCTTGTGAATCAAGATGCCCCAGCTGTCCACAGCCTGAACTCTGGAATACTCGAGGCTGTCCCATCGTTTCCAGAGGAAAGACCCTGGGACGTGTGAGGCATGGCCCTGTACCTCAGAAGAGGCTTGGTACCCTGTGACAGGTGGTGGGGACTCCAGTATCCGCTACTCCCAGTTAGAAACAGGCCTTTGACTGTTATCAGCTAGTGACCTGAGGGAAGTCACGTGGCCTCCTTGGTGACTTAGGTTCTTCATAGGAACAAGGAGCAGAGGGCCACTCAGAAATGGATTTGGGTGCAGGCCCTACACACAGAGTAACTTTAAACCACAGAGTCCCATTGTCCTTGGCCATCAGAACATGCTTTAGACAGCCTCCATGCCTCCTGTTACCACCGTCACAACGAGGAGCCATCCGTAGAGGAGACGCTGCAGTTCTGAGTGGATCAACAAAAGGGCTTGAGATTTCTGGCAAGTTCTGTTTTGCTGCTATAAAATCTCTGTCTGTCTCTGTCTCTCTGTGTCTCTCTCTCTCTCTTCCCCATGACTTCCTTCTTCCTCTTTCTACCCCTCCCCCTCTCCTTCTATCTTCTTCCCTCCCTCCCCCTTCCCTTCTCTCTCTGCCCTGGAGCTGTCTGCTCTCTCATTTTTCTGGCTCTGATCTACACACTTGAAGTGTGTGTGTGTGTGTGTGTGTGTGTGTGTGTGTGTGTGTGTTCCTGTTACATTCCCTGCCGTCTGCCTCCTGGCTCTGTTCTATTAGCATACAGCAGCTTTCCTGGCAATTACAGGCAAGCAGACGCCATGCTACCCCTTTCCTTATAGACTACTGCTCAGATGTCACAGCATCACAGTATGACATTCCTGCCCACCACATAGTGGGTATCTCATCCTTCCTGCTAGAGTAGCAGACTTGCGAGGCCAGGACAAGCATAGAGAACCCCGAACCTGCAGAGTCAAAGGTCAGAAGACACCTCCTCATAGGCCTCCATTTACCAATATAGAATCAAAAGCCCAGGGAGGTGACTGGATATGTTCCCTTCACACAACCTGGACCCTCACCTATCTTCTCAAGTCTCCTCTGTTCTTTCAATTGCATTCACTTCAGCCAAAACTAGATTGTATAAGTCCATACTAAGCTAAGTCCATACTAGTTGTGCAACCATGGGCAACCCACTCAGCCTCTCTGAGCCTCATGGGAAATGTGTAGCAGTATACCCACTGAGGTCACTGCCAGACCTCAGCACAGGGAACTGCTATCACGGTAAGTTCCATACTGGACAGTGGAACCCTGAGCATCTCATCTCAGGGATTTTTATTGATACCTAAGCTCCTCAGGTGTTCTATTGCTAGCATGTGCAGATCATGAGCAACCAGACATCTTTTACATAAAGCGAACACCCATAGAAAATACAAAATGCCAAGACCTAGCAGCCCTTCACCCAACAGTGTGCAAAACAACCATTTTAAACATAAATGGAAATAAACTTCTGCAAGAGAAGTACCTGGAAGGGAAATAGCTGCCCCACAGAGCGGCTGAAAAGGGTAATGAAGATAAGACCTGCGAAAATTTATCCTGGAGTTTGGGGTATGTTCTGGGGAGGGGCATGTCCACATATATAACTGGCAGACTTTGAATGCCAAGGCTGTAGATGCTATGGAAATTCACCATGACTTTCTCTCTGTCTCTTCCTTTCTTGGCTGTTTTCATCTGAGCAAGTTCCTTTGCCTGTGAAATGGAAGTTGCTTCCTCCGTGTCATCTTTAGAGTATGAGAATTAAAGATAATACATGTTTAATATCCAGCACCTAGTGGGCCTTCAATGTTTAGTAATTAGCATTAGGTTATCTTAGGAAGCAAATAAAACTCTGCTAGGGAAATAAAAAGTAAATAAAAGTGATTAAGAAAGCAGCCACATTCCTCCTTTAGACATTGCTCAGAGGTGAGAAACGGAACTGTAAATCTCAGCCTCGAGACGTTTTGAATACCACTGGTCTGCATTCTAGACACTCTGTGCATTCCAGGGGTCCCTACTCATTCGAGGTCCAAAATGCATCTTTCTAGCTGGCTGTCTTGGTGACTTTGCAGAAACTGACAAACCAAAGAAAACATCATAGGGCTGGATTCTTGAACAGGGTCCACGGGCCCAGCCACATCCTGTGTGATCATTAAGATTATCTCCCGGGGTGGATGAAAGCCAGTCATTCCTGACACTGACCGCCCCACCCCACAGAGTTCTCCTATAATCTTGTCCAACACTGACACAACAGACACCAGCCTGATACAGGGAAAACACCAGAGAGCAGGTCCATCAGTCTACATGTGAGTTCAGGTGACTCGGCAGTGACAGGAGGGAGGAGCCCTAGGGTGTCTCAGCACTGAGAGGAGGACCTTGTGAAAATGTGACATTTGAGCTTCCAACCTGAACGAGAGGGACTGTTACTAGTGCATAGGTGAACAGTGAGTTAATGGTGCCCCCAAAAACAGTGGTTGCCAGGTGCCAGGGCCCTGGGGTGGCAAAGGCTCAAATGTCTGTGAATAAAGAAGACTGGGAAGCTGGAGTCTACTGAAGGCAAGGAGACTGGCTGGAGCATGAGGGAAACATCATCTTCATCTTACCGTCTTCAGAGGCATTTAACTGGGTGTGAGAGGAGTATCATCCAACTCAGCATTTTTTTTTTTCTTCAGACATGTCACTTAAAATGCACAATGGTCCTTTCATTCACACCGAAAACATGGCTCACAGGGACACTGTATCTTTCGGTGGTTATTTGTGGGACATAAAATAAAAGCCACCAGTATGGTGGTCAGTTAATCAGAAAAACCCACACTGTGTGTGAGCTCGTGAGAAGTGATCATAGCAGCTCAGATCTGAGGCGTGGATTTCCACTTGGAACCTGTGCAGCTATGTTCATCCCCTTCCTGCTCTGATTCAAGATTAGAGGCCTTGGTGGGAAGGTGCTGTTTTCAGGTCCCCTTCTGAATTTCCCGCAAAACCATAAACTTAATGTGTGTGCCACAGTTTGATTTCTAGGCAGGGCCTCTTAAAAGTGCATGACAGACCATGGTTTTAATGACTCTCTACTATAGCCCTTGGCAGACGCCCAGCCTGAACGCTGAGAGAGTGTATGGCCTGGAAAGTTCTGATTTGTGTTAGTGACACTTTGTGGAGGAGTCTGATGTCCAGTTCAATCCAGCCAGTCAGTTAGAGACTATGACTGCTCCACAAAGCAGTGTCCCATCAGCTATGATGGGCTCTGCAGAGGTCAGAAACACTGCTGTATTATGGGTAATTTCTGAGAGGGACATGGGTGCCTCCAGGGCACCACATCTGTAAGAACTTCCCCTGGTGAGTGGGTGGGGTTGGAGTATGTGAAGTAAATGGGAAGCTCGCCTTTAAAGGGCTGCACAGGAACGAACACATGTGATCTGTGTGGCCCATGGAGAACTGATGCATTCAGGGCAGGATCTGCATTTTCAAATATCAGATTTGCCCAAAGACAGGCACTTACCCTCCTGCATGAGCCGAGCGCTTGACAAAACTAGTGTCTCACGGAGAAGCAAAGATGCTATGGAAGCAGACTTTCCCTCCTCCCTTCCCCTGATTTCCTACCGAGGAAGGGTTATAGGGCTAGAGTATGCTTTATGGGTACGAGGTCAACTTGCTTCCTCTCACAGAGGGAACTTCTGGATCTCTGTGGACACAGACTCATCCCCAAACCTGTCGAGTGGTTAGAGTACATCCTCCCCAGTACATCCTCCTACCCTGTCATCAGAAGGATGATGACTTGGAGCACACCAACTCTCAGACACAGCATCACCATTACCCCGTCCCTCCCTCCCCTCTTGGCCGGAAGAGAGCCAAGCTCAGAGCTTTTTGGAGACAGCACCCCATACTGCTTCCTGCCGAGCTGTGTGAGTTGTGGCTTCTGGAAGTGGACCTCACATCAGAAATCAGCAGTTTAAGAAATCACAGATTAAGGGCCAGCGCAGAAGAGAGACTTGAAGCACCCCATTTTTTAAAAAATGATTTTGCTCATTGAAGAACAAACATCCAAAGATAATATAGGCATTGTGGTTGAAATAAGGTCAAAGGGTCATCCTGGAACATCTCCAGGTCATCATTTCTCAGCCGCAGATGAGTCTCAGCCACCACATGTGCCATGGGTCTGCCCCCAAGGATACAGGCTAAATGGAGTGTTGCACTAAACAGGAATCCTACACACTGTGTAAAGTGGAAGAAGTCTTGGTTTTAGTTGGAGGACTGTTGGGTTTGGGCTCATAGTTATCACCTTTGCCTCTCTTTCCCTGTTTCCTCAGCCTAGAGTTGTTGGCAGATGTTCAGTATGCTTTCGGACTGCCCTTCTATTCTGCCTACCAGGGCCAGTTCTCAACGGAAGAGCAGAGCCTGTCCCTGAAAGTCATGCAGTACTTCTCCAACTTCATCAGATCGGGGTATGTGGCCCACTGCTCTCCTGAATCCTATCTTGTGCTCCTCCCATCCTCACAGGGAATGCAAAGACCACAACCACACTTTTGCTTGTTTCGTTTTGTTTTTGAGACAGGGTTTCTCTATTGTAACTCTGGCTGTCTTGGAACTCACTCTGGAGACCAAGCTGGCGTCAAACTCACAGAGATCTGCCTGCCTCTGCCTCCCAAGTGCTGGGATTAAAGGCGTGCACCACCACTGCAAGGCATACTTTTTTTTTTTTTTAATCAGTCAATTCACCCTGGTCACAAAAGCTGCAATTCTCTGCTACCCTCTCCCTGCCTTGGCCTCACTGTTTCTAACCAAACAATCTTTGTGTAGATAAATCATGAAGAAAGCCTTCTTTCCTGCTCTGACACACTAATAGCAATAGGGTTTCTTTGGCCTCTGTACTGTTGACCCTTGGGACCAGCTAAGTTGTGTGTATGTGTATATCCTGTAGGATGATTGACAGCATCCCTGGCCTCTGTCCACAGACACTATATACTGTGCTGTTTACTTTACATAGCTATGACAAAATTCCTGACGACAGTTTACAGTAGGAAGGCTTTGTTTGTGGTCACAGTTCCAGAGGGTTTGTCCTTGGTCTGTGAGGGGAGCTTCTTTTCCACATGGAAGATAATAAAGGAGGGGGGGGAAGTCAGGAGGACAAGTCACATGATATTCCCTGAGTCCATCCCCCACTGACCTATTTCCTCCAGGGAGGCTTCACCTCCTAAAGATCCAAAACATCACAAGGTAGCCCCACTAGCCAGGAGCCAGGCATTCAACACATGAACTTGTGGGGAATGCTTTATATTCAAATCGTAGCTCCTAACCCTGGTCGATTATGAGAATCAAAAATGTCTCTGTCAGCCAGGCATGATAGCATCACCCCTCATCCTAGCCCCGCAGGCTGAGAAAGGAGGATTTGGGATTTCCAGGCCAGCCTAATCTATAAAGATTAGGTGTTTTGATCTATATAGATTAGGTGGAAACACCCCCAAGTGTTTCCCAGTGTGTTGCCTGGGGGACAGATCAAAGGGAGAAGAGCAGTTCTGTGCCCCATGGCTGCAGTGCCTCTTTAGGGTGTCAGCTATGGTGTGCCATCCCCCAAGCAGCCTCTGGTCTGGTCCTGTGGTTCACCACTTCCCAGATGTGCTGTTCTTCCCCACTCCTGGAAGTTTCTCTGCCTCCTTTATGTTTTGCATTTCCCCAAGGGAGAGAGAAACATCCCGGCACAGCACACAACCTACTAAAATCCTCCAACAGAAGGGAGTGTGCGTCAAAGCAGAGCAGGCAGACCTTTGTGCAGTTTGCTGTGGAAGTTGGAGGGAAATCTCTTCTTAGTAGAGTTTTAGAAAATGTCGACCTGAAGAAGCATTCACACAGGGTCTTTGGGCCTTTCGGATGAGCTAAGGCAAGCTGCTCTAGAGAGGGAGGGAACCAAGCCAAGGCAGGAGGTGAAGAGGCAGCCTCACTAGGAGGGTGGGGGCTGGTGGCATGGAGGTCAGCTTTACTGAGTAAAATGAATCATTATGACAGCATCTGGGTTTTAAAAAAAATAGCACGATGCCTTTAAGATTCTTCCATAAGAGTGAGCTAACCACTGACATAATGAATGTCTGTCTTTCTTGGAGTCTGGATTGCTGTCTGTACCCAGGCTCATGCAGCCTGAAGAGTGGCACCCATTTTCCCCTGGAAAGCTTCCGGGACGCTTTGGGAGAAAAGTTTAGAGTGGAGGAGCAGCTGGTGGATCATGAGAAAAGAGATCTTAACATGTTTTAGATTCTCAGCTCTACTCTGAGATTCTGAGGCCAAATGACTCTGGGGACAAAACGAACTGCTATGGAAACCCTACATCCTGGAGATAGATCTGTTGTTCTGATATCTCTGGGAGGTTGATAGCTCCTTCATGGGACCTTAGTCTACAGCTTGCATGGTGACCTCTGATCTCCCCCCCTTCTTGAATAAGCAAGGGCCTTTCAGAAATTGGCGATCAAAGGCCCCGAGTAGAAGGGGTGCCAGACTCCTGAGCACTCAGAACGGCAGGGCCACACTAGGTCCTAGGTCGTGCCACTGAGTCATGAATCGGATATAGCCTCTTAGCGGTGATTTCAGAGAACTTTTGTGGCCCAGTCCTTTATAATACCCAGTTATGGTCCCAGCTTTCAGCTGGACCAAGTGAGTTCCCGCTTGGAACTCAAAGTTGAATGATTTGCCCTTAAAGACCAGAACAAGTAGGATGTGATACCATGCGTGGGGGAAAAAAACGCATTTCCCTCAGAGACATTGCTTTCTTCTCACTTGCCTAGAAATCCCAACTACCCACATGAGTTCTCAAGAAAGGCAGTTGACTTTGCAGCACCCTGGCCTGACTTCGTCCCCGGAGCTGGAGGAGAGAGCTACAAGGAGTTCAGTGCTCAGCTTCCCAATCGGCAGGGCCTGAAGCGAGCTGACTGTTCCTTCTGGTCCAAGTACATCCAGGCTCTGAAGGATGCAGGTAGCAATCCCCTGGGGAACAAGAATTTGGGAGTGGTGTTGGACTCAGTTGTGTGTTGGCTTACATTGCATACATGAAGGTCACTAGGTCACTGGGTACTGGAGGCACAGTCCCTTCTCAGAGGCACTCACAGTCCAAGACTCTTTTACCAAGAGCCTCCTATTCTGATCTCGGGGATGAGGGAAAGCAAAGGTGAGGTTCAAGGAGAGGAACTGGACAGAGAGAGGGAAATGCATGTGGAGGTTGAGTGATGAATGGCAGCCAGCTTCTAGCCAGTAGCACTGGTGCAGGAGCAGAAGGATCTTTAACCTCATGTGGCCCTTGCACGGCTGCATAGGAAACCTCAGAGAAAGACAAGTGGTGAGGTACTGCTGCTGGGGCCTAAGGGGTAAAATAGACCATAGCGAGACATTGGAACTGTAGAAACAGTGTGATATCCTTAAGATATTTCCAGAAGAGTATGGGATCAAATGACATAACCCAGTGAATGTCCTTCCTCTTTCCTGTCACTGGGGTGAAGAGCCAAGGGTTTGAAAGGCCCTCAGAGGAGGAATGATTTAGGAAAGGGTCCAGAAAGACAGCTCTGCATGCAGAGATGGAGAGGAGAAACATCAGAGAATAGACCTTTATCCAAAGTGTTTTAGACTCTCAACTCTGCTTTTAGCTTCAAGACCAAGTGAGTCCGTGGACATCCTCAAGTATTGTTGTGCTCTTAGCATGTCCCTGCAGCCTGGAGGTGACTCTGATATCTGTGAGGCATTGCTAGGGAATGAATCTAGGGCTGGGGTTCTTACCAAAGGATCGAATCTGGACCAACTTGCCCTTCCTTTCTGAATCAGATGGAGCTAAGGAAGCACAGTTAACCAAGAGTGAAGAGAAAGACTTGGCAGTGGATTCTGGACTGGAAGAAGACTTTTCAGGTTCCCTGGAGCCTGGCCCCAAGAGCTACAGCAAATGATTAACCTGAGGCCTCCCACCCACCTGCCAGTTCCATCCCCAACTGTCCGTCGTGGTGATTTTGCTATATATAACAACCATTTCCTTTCAATAAAGTGTCTGCATGCAACTAAGCATTGATGGTTCTTAGTTGTGACTTCAAAACAGTTCTTGGTGACACTACAGTAGGTGTCAATGTAACTCCTCTTGAGATTTGGCTCCCAGGTTATTGGGTTGTCAACAATATTTATAGAACATCCACTCTGTACCAGAGCCTGTGCTGAGTCCTGGGAGAGCAAAGTTCCTATTCCTCAGAGAGAGGAAGAGAGATAGACAGATGACAGTGGCACAGAAAATAAGGCTCCACCAAAGGAATGGGCTCTAAAGAGACAGTCTCATGTAAGTGAATGAAAGTTCCAGAATGTAAATAAGAGAACAACTAGGTCTGGGGCAGCAGTATAGCAAGAGACAAGGAGATCTGAACCCACAAGTGATGGTAGAGATGGATGGAACAGGTGGTAGGACAGAAGAGACTTTGATTGCATGTGAGAAGGAGTGGGCTCCAGGAAACAGGATAACCCAGGAAACAGGAGGCACCTAGTTTCTCCTTAACCTCACTAAAGGGAGCACTGAGGAGAATAAATCCTCCCCCCTCCCTCTCTGTGTCTCTCTGTCTCTTTCTCTCTCCCTCTGTCTCTCTCTGTCTGTCTCTTTCTCTCTCTGTGTCTCTCTCTGTCTCTCTATCTATCCCAAGTACACACACACACCAAGGCTAAGTTGGAGCAGGTGGAATTTGTTAGCACCCTGTCATTTACATGGCACATCATAAAACGTGTTCACACCCGTCATCTCACTTGAGTTCAGACCAAATCCAGTGATGCTTTGCAGGTTGGATGAGGCTCAGCAAGGCTAGTGAAGTGTTTGGATTTATAAAAGAGTAAGGGGAAGGAGATGAAGTCTAACTCAGTCCCATACCTTAGTGAGTCTCTGAAGCAGACAGCTCAGCATGTTTAAGTGACTTAAGGCAAGTCCTTTGGCTCAGTGGCTCCCAGCCTTGGGTTTTTGTTAGACTTAACTGGGGACTTCTGTAAACCCCAGAACCCTGGCTATACAGGGCCACACCAGGGATGAATTAGGTAGTCTCAGGGAGCAAGGGTCAGACATTAGGGGGCATCAGTATACCCATCAATGTCCATCCCTTCTGCTCTCACCAGCCTTTGGTCTCTTCGTCTGTTCGATGCATAACCAGACTACCTGTCACTTCAGATGCCAAAGAGCAAAACAAGAACTGAATCTTAACAACTGTGTGCTATCTAGAAGCTGGAAAACTAAGGAGACAGTGGACCAACATCCTCAAACTATGTCTTCTCTCTCATTCCAGCCATCAGGTTGTATAGGGAGAAGAGAGAGCTGGAGACAAAGGCAGTCAATTGCTCTGGAGTTCAGTCGCACTCTGGCCAGGTGGTGAGCCACATCTGAGACTTGTGATGCCTATTTCTCTCTTGCTTGCTCTCATCTGTTGCACTCTTCCCTCATTTGCTGGGTATCAGGGCTCAGACACTTCTTGAAACATTTAGTCAAGTTAGTTTCTGCTGGTACTAGTCTAGTTCTCTTCTGGGAGTATCTGAGCTGGGAGGGGGAACTCAGAGCAAACAAACCCTTAACAGTGTACTGCTAAGCCACACATAACATGTATGTGCTGATTCCTTTCCACAACATGGAGTACTCAGGTGAGACTGTCTCTCTGGGGCCTGTGCCCTTGATGGAGCTTTATTTTCTGCTCCATTGTCTTCTGTTTACCCAACTTTCTTTCCCAGAGGGGCAGGACTCCTGCTTCCCCAGCACTCAGCACAGGTCTCATTGCAGGATAGATGCTCTTTATAACACAGAATGTGAAAGTTCCACCATTAGATGCATTAGTTATGTTTACTGGGTGGACAACATTTACCAAGGTATAAAATGGAAGCAATTTTAATTTCCTCACTGCTTCTCATTTGAACTAGGTACTACAAAGTCCACTCTGAAACTGTGCCAGCCTAATTCCTGGAACTTATGGAGGCATGTGGAGTTAGAGTTGAAAATCAGCTGACCTTACACAGCCCAGAATTACCTACATGGATCCACTGTCATTTTGCCAATAAGAGTAGATTGAGGAGGCAGAAGAGAGGACCAGAAAGAGACTTAGAAAATCTAGCCCCAGCATTGCTGGTTTCTAAGATGGAGGGAGTGGACGTGGATAAGGAAATGTGTGCGGTTTCTAAAGACTGGGAAAAGCAAGGGGAGGATTCTCCCCCAGGACCCCTGGAATGGAATGCACCCTGATGACATAGCTTTGGCCCATTGGAGATTCATTTTGGGCTTCTGACCTAAGAACTATAAAGCAATGGACCTGAAAGTTGGTAGTAATTGCTCCAGCAGCCATTGAAAGCCATTGCATCATTGTGCCTGTTCAGATATGTATCTTCTCCTGACCTTGACCAAGCCACAGGTATAGTGAGCTCATTGTTTTCCTGATAGTAAAAAGTCCACTCTAGTTCAATATTGAAACTCCAGATCCACCAGCACTCCATCAAGGGCACAGGCCCCAGAGAGACAGTCTCACCTCTGTACTCCATGTACTGCCCCTGAAAATGGATGACTCCTGTTCTGCCACCTGGTTGGATTGGGGGATGGGCCATGAGTGTGAAACACTTTGTCCCTATAAGGCCTACATGTGTGTGGTTGGTACACTGCGGGACATCTGCTATGTCATGCTCATTCTTTACAATTCTTTACATTCTTTACAATCTGAGGTAGCAAACACTCTGTTACTGCAGTAATGTCTGCTTGGCAGATTGTCCTGCCAATTGTGGGAACTGGTGCATGTGATCAGGAAAGCATGAAGCAATGCTTACAGGGTCCTTGAGGTTAATGGTGGATTTGAGGTACCACCGTGTGCCATTTGCATGAGAAAGGTAAAGAAGAGAGTCTTCAGAGTCCTAACCATCACAGCCTTGACCCCACAACAGCTCTGGGGAAACTTGAGTTGAACAGCCAACATATAGTAATCAGGATGTTTGGGCTCCAGGGGCAGCACACTGCCAGGTGCCTGGCCAAGTTGTAGGAGCTGTTGCAGAGCTCTGAGCTCCAGACTCTCCATCATGCAGTTTCTCAAACTGGAGTCATGGAGACTGTGTAGTCAACCATTACAAGAAGAGGGGACAAGATCATATGTCTAAATAAGGCAGACAAACATAAGTAATACCTTATCAACCTGGGACTCCACTTAGCTGGAACTAGGGACACACTCCTCTTTGAATGTGCTTAGAAACCTGTCAGCAGCACAGGTCCCACACCTGCATAGAGTTGCCTGGGTGCCTGCTTTAACCCATGGAAATAAACCACTCCCCTCCACAATCCCTCTGTAACTCTGTTTCTAGCCAAACATGTCCTGGAACACATTCCAGGAACTGGCCTGGTGTATATATGAAATAAGGCAAACATGTGTCCCCAAATGTGAAGAAAGAATCCTCTTTCTTTTTTTTTTTTTTTTATAATTTTATGGCTTTACATAAATGAGTGCGTGCTTAAAATTGGATTCATTATGGGAGGGACATGTTCAATAGAGAAATGATTACATGACCTAATATGTCTAGAACATTGTGAAAGAAAACTTCAAACTATATTTGAGGCCTACTGTCACTCTTGATAATGTGTTTTCTGACATATACTATTGCTTTGCCTTTGCATAGTGTCTTGGCACTTTGCAATCTGTGTGGCCATGTATGCCATTCTTGAATAAAAGGCCATGAACCTGGAAATGCCCAAGCCAGCCCCAGACCACCTCTAGTAAGAGCAACTGAACTTTGAAGTCCTCTTGAACCCAGTTCTTCATTTGAAAAGGTCAGGAAGGTCATAGAACACCCAGGTTAGGTTCACACAAAGGTCATTTAGGAGGAATCTCCTATAAAGAGCTAGAGTGACCTCCAGGATTGAGCGGGTATGATGCAGCAGGGAAGTGTGGACATTTGCTGAAAGCCCATTTTCTTCTAAAGGGAAGTACCATGACGCAAGTGATCTTTCTTTAAGGGAAGCCAGAGGCATCCTTGCAAGTGTCCTCTGCCTCTCCCTGAAACAAGCAGTAGATACTCAGGATCTAGGGACTCTCCATGTCCTCATCAAAGCCAGGAAGGACAATTCCCCTCAGGCTAACCTAATCCATGGTGACTATTGCAAGACAAAGGTAAAAGGGTGGAACCCAAGTGGCTTGTTAAAAACAAGGATTCCTAAAGGGGCATGGTGGTGAAATCTGTAATCCCAGCTCCTTCGGAAGCTGAGGCAGGACAGTCACAAGTTTACATGTGGTTCACAATGTCTACCATTCTGAATGAGTAACACCTCTGGATACGAGATCGCTCCAGTGGCCTCTCAGCCAGCTATAAGTCTACCTTACAGTGATCTCTTTTACCAGCTCCTACTTAATTCCTGTCACCTATAGCTCTCCATTACAGGAACCCAGTTCTGTCACCTGTTACACTGGTCTCACTGGTTCCTTCCAGGAAAGGTGAGGGTCTAGGGTACATATGCCACCCACCTCTTATACCTCCACAAATTGGGTAACGGCAAAATTTCCCATTCTTCTTTGGGTTACTTCAGTAGCTCTGAACAGCAACCCCTTAGCTCCTTGCTTTGCTAACATTTTCTGGTTTGCCATGTAAATGATGAGTTGCTCAACTACTTCAACCATAGCCCCGCCCCTTCCTTTCCCTCTCGGGCTTTGTTCCTAGCCACCCTTTCATTTGACTGGCCACACTCTGTTTTGATTTATTCTGGAGTCTCAGCTAGATCTTCCAGGGTCTGTCCACAGGTCCTGCACCAGAAAACCAGTTTGCCTTACTGGCCCCAGTAAGACTTTGTATTGTCCATACGCCGAGCAACATGTAGGAATCACGTACCACATCACATTCTCACGGCCCGTGTCTTAGTTTTAGAGTGACTTCTGTGTCGGCCATGTTATGGCAGAATCTAAATGTGGTTTAACATAACCTACTTCCCCTCTTTTCTTTTTCCTTCCCTTAAGATCCTAACTCCACCCAACCCAATCTCTCCTCACCCAAAACAAAACTGTAGAGCCTTGCAGATGTGTCCAATCTGAGGCCCATGGGCCACATGCATCCTGTGTAGCTATGAATGTGGCCCAATGCATCCGTAGATAGCAACATCCTGCTGTAATATCACAAGGCTGAGCCCCCCCCTCCCAAGGCATTCTTGTCTCCATTGCTTCTATGGGAACTGGTATGCTGGCCTTGAGGCAAGAAAGCAAGTAAGAGAAAGAATCCATGGGAAGGACCATGGTGCAGTGGCAATTCCTGGCTTCTACCAAAAATGTCACTGAGTCTGAGACTGTGTGCCTCACAGAACGAAGTGAGGTCCAGTGTTCTTCCAAAACCTTTGCTGGTCATCCAGGATAACTGCTGGGATTTTCTCCGCCTTCTTGTGTCTCACTGGATCTCTCTTTCCTCTGAATGTAACTCAGGGTTCTCCCCTCCTTGTTCTCAAATATTTGTACCCAAATAGCCTTTGAATATGATTGTATGTCAGGCCAGAGGTGGGTATGGTGGGGAAGAGAGACTCATACCTCTCCTGAAGGAGATGACCCCTCTGTGTCTCTGACTGGGGAGCTGGAGCCAGAAGGGAAGCTGTTCTATGTGGACAAACATCAGAGAAAGATAAATTAGGAAAAGCCAGGTCTCAAGAGCCAAACAGACTGTGTATGCCGGTGCTACATGGTTCATCAGCAGGCAGCAAATGTAGCTTCCCGTGATATGCACTGTCTAGACCAGGTGGGTCCTGGAAGACCAGGAGAAGGTCATGCTGAAGTTTGGGTTCAGGGTCCAAAAGTGCCAATTCCTCCTCCTCTTCCTTGGGGCCCTTCTTCACTGTGGTATTGACAAAGCTCTGGCTTTGTACCTTCATGCCTCTGTGCACTAGAAGTTACCAACCTTCTTCTATCCCGTGTTGAAAGATAATCATCTCCACCCTTCGTTGGTGCTCTGAATAGGAAAGAAACTCTCACCCAGAGAAGAATGTGGAGGGGCTGGCACACCGAAGCTTCGAGGAGGAGAACTGCAGGTGCGTATCAGTTGATTCTCCCTGGATGCAACACACCCCCACCCCCCTGACCCCCTCCTCTGGAGTTCACTGATGTCAGCACTACTTCTCTTGCTCAGTCATGGGCACAAAGTACTTCGCTCGTCCCAGGGTCTCTGAAAGAACTATTGTCTGCTTTGCAAATTGAAGCCTACAGCTCATTGCCCTTTGAAGGACAAACTAAAAATACACTGGGTCATTAAAAAGAGGAAGGACTGCACCTGGACATCAAAAAACATGTAAATTTGACCTGGGCAGACTTCTGAGACCACAGTCTGCTGAGCTTCGATGTCTCCTCCTGGCTTCTGAAGAACCCTGAGCTTCCAGACCAGAGCCTGCAAGCCACCAGCTGTTCCACGCAGTGACTCTAGAAACCCATGTGTACCCCTAGGAAGATTATGACTTTAGACTGTGTGAGTTGTCACAAGTCTTTGGCTGTGACCAACCTCTCTTTCTGAAGAAAGTAATATGATGACCTGTAATGGGGAAGGTCCTAGAGGCGGCCTCAGTGGTAAGGGACATTTTCAGAAGATGTGTCTATCCCTCTAGACCTGTCCTGAATGTCAGGAACATAGCCATTGTGACTGCTGCGGTTACTTTGGGCAAGACAGCACTATCATTCGAGACACCAGAGCCTGACTTGGCTCAGTAAGGCAGCATGCACACACTGTGATTAAGAGGGATTTAGAAGAATTACTGTGATACTGATAATCCATATTTTTTATTGCTTTTTTAAAAGCTATCAACAAAAATATATTGCATACCACTCACTTTTTTTTTTTCTTTTGGTTTTGGTTTTTTAAGTCATGATTTTTCTGTGAAGCCTTGGCTGTCCTGGTACCAGTCACTTTCATTCATACATGAAGTGATTATATGATAAATGAATAAGTTTCTCAATTAGGATATATGTTAATAAAAAAAAAGTATTAGAAATCTCCAACCAAGCTGTGTTCTAAGTCTCTAGTCCCCAGTCCCCAGAGAGATTTTACAAGGATGGTGGTGGATGAGAGCAGAGACCACCACAAACCTCTCTCATTCTCCTAACCGCAGACACATGTCAGAACTATGAAGAGCTGATGATGTCACCTGCTCACACCTGTGACATCATCTGCTATCTGACAAGCCAGTATAGTGCAGAGCAGAATTTCCAGAAGACTCTTGTGCCTTCTGCTGAGGGCTGTGCCCTCTGGTCTCAGTCTCCAGGAAGGCAGCAAGAGCTGCCTATGAGGCAGCTGGCAAGAGTCAAGCCCAGGGATGCAGACCTCACCCCTCCTAGGACTGCTCTGCCTGTTTGCCCCCTGTAGCTCCACAATGGAGAGAGAGTATAGGTCTACTATATCCATGGAGTTTTACAGGGGGCTCTCAAGGCCCAGCCTGATAATTCCCAGCAGCCCTGCATGTTGAGCATTCACTTTGCTACATTCTCAGGAGGGAACCTCTGCTCGACACCATCCCTGTGACCAGTGGACCAGTGTGTGGCTCCTGCCAGCCAATCCTGAAAGAGCCTGTTCCCTGTCTGTCCATTGTACCACAGTGACATCTAGTTCAGACGCCTGCCACTGATGCCTGGCCACAGCTCTCATGCCAACTCTTCTCAGCAATGTGGCTTTGGGCAGGAGTCCTCACCTTTCTGGAATTGGATGGAATACATGATCCTTCATTTTGTGACATTTTGTGACAAGACAATGAGCAATATTGAGCAGAAGTCTGCTGGACAATGTCTGTCATGATTTGGTCCTGAGAGGATTTTGCCTACTGATGTGTTTGACCAGTGACTCCCTGTTCCTTCCTGACTCTGGGACCTTCACCTTGAGGACATCCTGGAATGTTCTGCCTACTTCCCCAGTATCAGCTTCTCAGTGGGAAAGAGAGTGAGGAAGTTGAGAACAGGCTTGTGTTGGGGCAGCTGAGTCTCATCTTCTCCTAGATGACAGGAAACCCTTTAACAAAGAGGTAATGGAAACTACACACTACTTCTTAGTTATTGGGGCCATCTGATTGAGCTTGACCACAGCTCTGTCTATACCATCGTGGGTACAAAGATTTGACCTGCTTCTCAGGATAAAAATAATGACCTATGCTAACTTTCAGGCACATAAAACCACAATCAGAGGATCTGACCCTATCTTGGTTAGTTTTTGTGTCAACTTGGCACAACCTAGTCACTTCTGAAGAAGCAGAGTTGGGGCCAGTTCTTCTGAGGAGCCAGAAAGACTTCTAACCATAGGCCAGCACTCAGGCTTACTATGTTGGTTAGTTTTAACTGTCAACTTGACTTAACCTAGGGTCACCTGGAAGGAGAGTCTCAATGAGGAAATATCTAAATCTGGTTGGTTTACAGGTGTGTCTGAGGATTTTTCCTAGATTGTTAATTGATTTAAGAAGACCCCAGACTACTGTGAGCAACACTATTCCCTAGGCTTGGCTCTGAATGGTACAAAAGTAAAATAAAAACTAGTGAGCAAGCAAGCAGTATGAATGTTTTATTTCTTTCTGTTCTTGAATGTGGATGCTATGTGGCTAGCTGTTTGAGTTATGTGAATGTGATTGTTGTGTGACCTCTTCTTGCATACCTCCTTGCGTTCCTGAGCTTCGTGTCCCCAACACAGTGGGCTGTAGCTTGAAGTTGTAAGCTGGATCAACCCTTCCTTCTCTCATGTTGCTTTTTGACAGGGTATTTTATCAGAGCAACAGAAATTAAACTAGAATAATCACCCACAGAGTACTTATGTCACCTTGAAGGGGAGCCTTACTTTGAGAATCCCTCTTATATTCAGACCTTGGGCTGGATTTCAGCAGTAGTCCTGGCTTTACAGGGACTTGATTGATGCCACTGTGCAGAGCACAACTCCCTCATCTAACCACAGCCACCTTCTTTACCTACTTGCTTATCTGAGCTCTGTCCTGAGGATAGTTGGTATTTCCTGCACTGACTGACGTATTTCCCATGCTCAGTCATCATGCAAGACACAAAAGTTGGAGCTGGGCATGGTGATACACACCTTTAATACAATCATTTAAGGGGCAGAGACAGGAGGATCTCCATGAGGCTTGAGGCCAGCCTGGTCCATAAAGTGAGCTCCAGGACAGCCAAGACTACAGAGAGAGAACCTGTCTCAAAAATAAAATAAAGTAAAATAACATAAAATAAATAGAGGTGCAGAAATCCTTCCAACTTGCCCAACACCAGCCATCAGGAAAATGGAAAAGGCAGGAAGGGCATGTGGGTTGTTTAATGCCCAAAGCCAAGACCAAGACTAAGACCTTAGTCTTAACTGTTATAGACAATGAGTTTGAGGTGTGGAAGCTGAGGGGAAGGCATGTCAGGAGAGAACAGTGTTCTAGAACACCTACTTCCTGAAGTCAGCATCATTGGAAGGTACAGGGCCAGGCAGACCTCTCACCCAGCCTTGGTGCACACACATGAAAGCACTTAGCTTCTCTTCTGCCTGGGACTCCCTTCTTCCTGTCTCCCTTTCCACCTTCCTTGGTCCCTCTAGGCCAATGAGAACTTTCTACTCCTCCATAGACTACTTGTTACCATTTGCTGCTTGCGTACTGACTAGAAATCAGCTCCACGCCTCTCTTCTCCAGACAGTGAGCAGTTTGGAGGCATGCAAAGCATCTTATTATTTCTGGTGGCTCTGGAGACTATAGAAGTTGTCTCCTGCCTGCCACCTCTCAACACTCTCATGTGATGCTTTTTTACTAAAATTTCATAGCTCTCATTCTTGTCCCTCAAAACTTGGAAGCTCACCATCCTTCTCATGAACTCTGGGGAAAGCAATAAAACAGGATGTCTGGAGAAGTCCTGAGAGCTCAGTCTGGGTGCCTAGACCATGAGTTGTCCAGGACCAAGAGCTCCTCTCCTACCCAGAAGCCTGCACCCAAGCTGTGTTCTCATTGGACTAGACCCTTCAAGCAGCCATCAGGAACTACAGCTTCTAACAGAACAACCAGATTCCCCACAGCAGCTGTCCACAATTAGCACCCAGATGTATATCTGCTGTGCCATTCCCTACTGTCAAGATGCTTCCTTCAAAGTGGGCAAAATAGGACTACTCCCTAGGAGAGTAACATTATGCTTCTGTGTTGGGGAGACGACCTCTACTCTTGCCAACACAGCTTTGGCAAGAAAACTAGCTCTCTGCCTGTGATATTGAAATGTACCCCAAGCCCCAATGCCTTCCCAATGGTGAAGGCCAAACAACAGCCCTGGAGTGCTCCACAATGGTCCTGAGGTGCAGCTCCCCGACACAAGCGTTCCTCATGCTTTCTCTCCCAGAGTCTGCTGCTTTGAACTGAGCAGGGTCAGCATCAGCCTCCTGAATCTGCTGCCTTCTTCCTGGGAGGACTTGTCCTCACTCGCTCCTTCTCTCACCTTCTGCTTCGCAGACCTGCAGCTCAGGTAGACTCTTACTAAATGCAGAGGCCATGAACACAGTCCATAGAACATCAGGAAACCACTAAATGTATGATTCATGATTATTCTGATTTCTTGGCTATCCTGTTCCAGGCCCAGCCTCCCACAGGTTTGTGAAATCTTCTAAAACGAACTAACTTGTAGTCTCCATCTCTCAGTCCAGATCCTGGCCTTTCTTCCCTTGACCCATTAGAGGAAAAAAAAAGAAAAAAGAAAAGAAAGAAATCTCTTTACCTTATCAGATAACACAACTAGTGTATTCTCATGGCCTGAGTAGGGAAATCAGGGATGTTTGGAAGTTTGCTTTTCCAACCTCAAAGGCCCATTAAGATGTGTTTCTAGAGAAACAGCTACACAAGTTTCCATCTAGTTCCTCCAGGAAGTTTCAGAGGCTTTGAGACAATAGCAACTTCTCAGTGTGCTTCGGTAAGTTCCTATGCTTGTTTCCTGGCCCCCTCCAACTCTTGCTGTTGATAATATTGCTATTGACAATGGGGGAGGCCCATGTACAGCAGAGTTTCCATGCTGTGTAACAACTTGCTGATACATAGAACAGTACGATGGTGAAGGTGAGGGGGTAGAACACAGCATGTGTTGAGACAGAGAGTTTTAAAGAATTCAGGTGGTAGGCCATTTCTGTGTGTGTGTGTGTTTACCTGCACGTGTATACTGATGTACTCCTCATGCTGGTGAGGATGTGTGTGTATGTGGGAGCTTACATGTGCTTGGGTTTGAGGTGGTACGGTGTATTGTTTATGTAGGCCAGAGCTAGAGGTCCTGTGGAGTGTGGGAGAGGGAGAAATTTATGTGTGATTTAAGATTTCTCAGCCTGTCTCTTGCCAAGTGGTTTCCTCTGAAGCTCAGAATAAGCCCATATGGCCTGGGGTGGAAAATACCACTGTAGGCAGCCAGTCCCTGACTCATTCCAAAAGCCTGCAGGCTGCTGCTTACTACTGTGTGTCCCACACTCAAATCTGATCAGCCTTACCCCCAGACTGTTCCTTTGAGGACCCATATTCCTCTCATAAAGCTTGGAAGAGAATGTGGAGACCCTAGAGCACTTGTCTCATCTAGACTCCCTCCTGCCCTGACTCTTCTGTGGAACACAGACTACTCTGTGTTCAAAGATCTGCCAACTATAGACTCCCTTACTATTCCCAGAGGCCCCTGGGAAGTATCTTCCAAGTCCCACAAATCATGTGGCTCTGTCTGCCCTCTTTCTTCTTTATCTCCCTGTCTTCCTGTACTACTTGTATACTCTTGGGTGACACATCACTTCAGAGCCCTGTAGAGGTGATGACATCACCTCGGAAGAGAGACTGAAGAATATTAAAACTTTATGGGAGGCTGGGGTATTAGTGAAGGTATGGAAATGAACCACGGCCTGATGCCCAAGATTCTACCAATGACACTCGGAAAGGATATGCAATCTCAGGTAAAATCCGGAGAAGCAATGTACACTTTCAAAATGAGACTAGTTCCGTCATAGGCTTCAGTGTACTCATTGCTCCTTCCTTTCCTTCCCCAGCTGTGATAACAGTGGGGGAGTTCCCCCACTGTTTCCACGTTGTGCGACTATTTCCTGTGATATGGCTCAGCATGAACGAGTGGTTAAAGGAGTGGATACCCTTTCTCTGCGGTGCTCCAGGGTTGGAGCTATAAATCTATTGTCTGTATTTCAGTACCATGGAATACACACTCTTCTACTTCCAATCCTCCATCCACGGGAGTGGGTGGGCATGAAATGAGATTCCAAGGCTTGAGAGCATTCATTCAGCATATTCATCAGTGTATAGGTGGCCATTTTGTTTTACAGAAGAGCTGACCCATCTCCTTGACCTCCATCTTGCAGTATCTAATGGAGACTACAAAATGGCCGCCTCCGCTGAGGTCCTGCTCAATATTGGTGATGATTTTCATTCTGGGAATGTATTTCACCTGCAGGATCTTGTCCTGGGATCTAGGACCTACATCTCACATGGCACAGATTCTGTGAGTGTCAGTAGAGTTGGCATTGATATTCCATTGAAATGTGGGGCAGAGCGATGGGCTAGCATCTGCTGACAGTATGTTCCTGCTACGAATGATTGCTATTCCCCATGAGGAGAACCCCCTCCCACTTCCTCCTGCATACCTCCCATACATACTCAGTATACACACTCATGTATTCACAACCCACGGTCTCTCTGCCCGGAGACACCCACGGGAAGAGGTTTCTCCCAGTACTGCAGTTTCTTCTAAACAGAGTAAATGGCTATTATTTACCTACCACCTTCTCTTCCTGAATTTGCCAGACTATGAGCACAGCCAAAGAGAAACCTGCTGCTGCTTCCTGCTGCTGTAAGTCTCCCCTCCCAGCCCTCTGTTCTTCCTGGGTCCTGAGCTCCCACTTTTATTTGTCCCTGAGGTCAGCAAGAAATAAGTTTGCCGCTGGCTTGCAGCAATGCTCACGGAAGTGTTAGGACAATTGAGGCTGATCTCCCGCACAGTACTCCAAGGTGTCACTCCAAGGATGACAAAGCCAGGCCCTGGATGACAGAGGTTACCCTCTTATCAGATGCTGCACTTGCTTGAAAAACCTTTGCATAGGAAGCTCATCAGTTCCAGAGGAAACTTCCGACGGATTATCAACTCACTGGATTGTGAGCTATGCAGTCAACAGATGATCAGAAACTGAACGTTAAGTCCGTTTTACACCCCTCCCCATCTTTCCAGGTACTGTCACACGCATGACAACTGAAGTCACCACAGATCAAATGCAGCCCTGCAATAGAACCTCCCCCTGTCTTCTGAAGTGACATCTGAATTCTAAGGTCACAAGGCACAGATGGTCCCTTAGTTTCTTTCTCTCTTGCTGCAATAAAATACTGCTAGGAAAGCAACTCAAAGGAGAACGGGTTTATTCTGGCTCACAGTTCGAGGCCGCAGTCCACATTGATAGGGAACCTGAAACTGGGGAGATTGAAGCAGCACATCACATTGGCAAAGAGGAGTGAATGCTCACTGCTGTTCAACTCCTTTTCCCCATTTAGGTTGTCCAAAATTCCAAGCTGAGAATGGTTCCACCCACCATTAAGACAGGTCTCATATTAACATTATCAAGATAATCCCCTATAGCCGTGGTTCTCAACCTTCCTAATGCCATGACCCTTTAATACGGTTCCTCATGTTGTAGTGACCCCAACTATAAAATTATTTTCATTGCTACTTCATTTTTTCGTTTTTTGTTTTTGTTTTTTGTTTGTTTGTTTTTTGAAACAGAGTTTCTCTGTTGTAACTCTAGCTGTCCTGGAACTCACTCTGTAGACCAGGCTGGTCTCGAACTCACAGAGATCCACCTGCTTCTGCCTCCCGAGTCCTGGGTCACCACCACCCAACTTGTTGCTACTTCATAACTGTAACCTTGCTACTGCTATAAATCATAATGTGAATATCTGTTGTGCAGATGGCCTTACATAACCCATGTGAAAAGGTTGTTCAACCCTCAAAGGGCTCACAACCCACAGGTTGAGAACTGCTACCTTACAGACATGTTCACAGGTTCATCTTTTAGGTGATACAAGATTCTGTCAGGGTCACAGATATGAAGCACGTGAGTGGATCATGCCCTCATCCCCCATCCTTCTCCAGTGACAGGACCTGATGGAATTGTCCCTTTCAGGAGTTGGGCTGGCAGGAGAGGACTATGAACTGCCATTCTTCTGTAGCCTGTTATAAGAAAATGAGTGACAAAACCTGATCAATGCTTTTCTTTAACTATAAAAGTCACATAATTCTTTGTGAGAATTGTTAAGTATAAAGAGAGTATAAATGCAAAACCCATGGTCCCACCAGAAAGCTGTAAAATAACCACTGTAAATATTGTGACATATGATCTCCTGACCTTTTGTCTCCTTGTGTAGGTGTGTGTACGTTTATGAAACTCTGTTAACTCTTTACATCCTTTGTTTTCTTACATCTGTTACCATGAGCTGTTTCTATTTTCTATTAAAACGTCAGTGAAGCCACCGATGAAGTTGAAACTGAAACCTTAAAAATAAAAGGTGCATTTCCCTCAAAAGATACACTGTACTAGGCTCTGAGTGTTTAAGGTATTTTATCCCTGCTCCCTTTCAGAAGAAGTAGGTTTTGCTTTTTCTCTTATTTTCCAAATTAGGAAACAGATGTTTGGAGAGGTAGTGTAAGCTGTGGAAACCAAAGTGGGATTGATGGGACAGAACTGGTGGCTCAGCACCTGAGCGCTTGCAGATGCTGCATGGGACCACCTGCAGCTCTGCATCAGGCCATCCGTCGCCCACTGCTGGCCACTGTGTGCTCCTACACACACATAAGCTCACACAAGCGTACACATGTGCACATGTGCACACATACACACACATACACGCACGCACATATGCACACAACATATTAATAAGTGTCTTTTCAAAAGAATATGTTAGAAATTGAATTAGTACGTGTGATACCAGCAAAATCTTAGCTGTCTCTCTGTTCCTGTACTCATCCATTCTTCTACAAATGTTGTTGCCAGGCATTCCTTTAAAATACGCCAACAAGAACAGGCAAAAGAAGCATTTTCGCAGTGTTCTGCTTTATTAGGGGCTGGTGGGGCAAAATTAATCGGTGAATAGATGAGTACAGAAAGCTTACTACAAATGGTTCTGAGAGCTGTGGAGAATAACAGTTGGGGAGGGGAGATGGGATAGCAAGCAGCAGTACCATGCTATGGTAGACATCTCCAAGCAGTGATAAAGAGTAATGACTAGAAGATATTGAGGTAGCTGGCCATGTGTTTCTCTGGTGATATGTGGAGATGATGTGCCCTCCTCTCCCAGACCAGGTGTTGAACCCCCAGCTTGTAGGTTCTGTTATTGGGAGGTAGTTTCACCCATGGTTTAATCCCCTGGTGGATCCATTGTGGAGACATAGAGGATGAATAGTCTAGTTAGAGGAAATAGGCCCCTGACAGTGTGCCTTTAAAGGCTCTCTTCCTTGCCCCTTTCCGCCCTTCTCTCTCCTGTGGATGCCCTATATTAAGCAACTTGGCCCTGCCTCCATGATGTGCTGCTTCACCACAGGCCCACAGCAATGGAGTCAGCCAGCCACAGCCTGCAACCTGGAAACCATGAGCCCAAATCAATTCTTCCTCCTTGAAGTTGTTCTCTTAAGCTTCTATCACAGGGACAAAATGTCTGACATTTTGTGTCTAACACACTGCACTGGAGAGCACAGCAGACACAAAGTCCCCCAAATCAGGAGGTACTTGCAGTGTCTGAGGGCTGAGTGACAATCAGTGCGGCTGAGGTGGAATGGAATTTGAGACAGGGGTCCAGTCACTTCCCATTTTACAGGTGAGGCCATTTGAGACCTAGAAGAAAGGCGTTGCCTCAAGTATGGATTAAGGGAATGTTCATGCTAGTATAGAAGTCTTGTTCTGGGGTCTTGGTGTGGTATTTCATGGCCCCACCCCTTACAGATACTAACATGGATGCTACATTTCTTTTTACAATGATCCTCATGAAGCAGTCCTCCATCATGACAGGGTGTTGAGGCTGGTGTACGCACTCTCCCACTTCTCCCTGCCTCAGGTGCTATGATTCTGAGTCTCGGTCTCCCAGGGGGACAGGGTCCCAGATACCTGAGGTCACCTTTTGAGTGATAACACTCCCTGATGGATTTTCCTAGGTCCCCGTGCGTATTAGCTACTGTCTCATTGCTGCAGCAAAATACCCGGCAAAGGCAGCTTAAGGAAGGAAGGTTTGAATCAGCTGGTCACATTGTGTTCACAGTCAGGAAACACAGAGTGGTGAACAGAGTGCTCAACTCCTTTCTCCTATTATCTAGTCCAGACTCCGGCCTGTGGCACGGTACCATTTACCTTTAGGGTGAGTTTTAATGCTGCAGTTAACTTAATCTAGGTAATCACTCACATGCCCTGAGATATCTTTCCACTATGACTGTAAATCTCATCAAGTTCACAATCAACACTGACCATTCAGATTAATTCCCCTTCACGGGATGTCTCCATGGTTTCCCATACACTTCCCTCAAACATGTATCTTATCCCAAATTTTCTCTGGAAAAACTCAGACGTGGACATTTGTGTATGACACAGGGATGAGGTGGAGGACAGACATATCTGGTGGAACTGACCACAGTCTGTGGTGTTTGGGGAGCATGTGCATGTGTCAGTACATGTGACACACGTGATCCGAGGCACACATCCTGTTGGGTACTCACGACTGCGTGCCAGCTCATCAGTTTAAAACCAGAAAGGAAAATGTAAGCAGCTACTCATGTAAACACTGGGCAGACAGAACGCTGTTCTTTGCTTCCAGTCACTGTGGAGTTTCTGAAACCCTGCTCCCACACACATACACTGAACAGACGGCAGGAATGGAAGAGGAAGACAAGGCTATTTTTGCTCTGGGGATTTCAGGATCTCTCTCCTCTACCTATCTCCCCTCTCATTCTGAACTCTAGAAGGTCAGAATGGAGGATCCACTGGTCTACTGAGAGGGAGACCCTGAAGCTTCCAGGAAAGGTAGCACTGTCTCTGGGCTCTGCACAGCAGAAAATTCACTGGAAGATGCTGGGTCACCCAATGTCCCTTTCACATGTCACCTTCTTCTGAAACTTGAGGGGAAATAGTGGGTAGGAGTACAGTCCAACAACTCTGGATTGCATAATGGAAAACATGGTCTTTCCACTCACCTGGGTTCAGTCCATAACCAAGGCAGTTAATGCTCTGAGGATGGGTTCTGGCATGTGAAAAGGGATACTACAGCTTGCCTCACACCCAGGAGGGTACCTGTGAGCCTCAGGTGATGCCAGAATCCAAGAGAGGCATCTGAAAGAATGAACTTTACCAGACACACTCAGGTTCAAGTCTGGTCTTTGCCATTCCTGAGACTATGGAAAGTAACGAACCCATTTGATCCTGTGTGTCCAACCTCCTTTAGTTTAAAAGGTAGTGTGAAAGTATTCCAGTTGTTGGCCTACAGGATGTGCCTCAGGATGGCCTTTTCCTCTGTTTTGAAGACCCACCTGCTTCCTAGGAGACTGAAGAGAAAGAGGAGCAACAGGGTAGGTAGAAGACTCACCTCAACACAAGAACAAAGAGGTCAAGCACCTTCCAGACCTGATGCCAACAGCAGATTCCATTTAATAGTCTGAGTTCAGCCTTCTCTTCTCTCACCACAGGGACAATGGCCATAGGCGAGGAAAATCAGAATTCAGTCACCCAGTGATATGCTTGGAGTGTGGGGTGGTCTAGGATCTCCATGTGCTCCTCTGAAGGAACTCAACAATGCTTATTTTTATTTTTGTGATTATAAAACCAAAGGTTCACTAAAGACAACTTTGAAATACAAACCAGAATGAGAAGATCACCCATAATTCCATCACGCTTTGAGTATTTCTCTGCTATGTCTTTTTGTTTTCTTCTTGGCGTTGCCATGTGCGAAGTACCATCCAACAGATGGTAAATGTTACAATCTTAATTAATCAGCTTTTTCAAATTTCTGGATTATTTCATTTCCCAAGTATTCTGGGGCTACACCCTGAATCATTCAATTGTCTACATTCTCACAGGCTCTTATGATGCCAGGGGGCATGGAATCCCAGATGTGCCATGTGAGGAGTGAGACACAGTCTCACTCTGTAACCTTGGTTGGCCTCGAACTTACAGTGTCACAGGCTGGCTTTGAAGTGACCATCCTCCTGCCTAAGCTTCCCAATTGTGAAATTCCAGGTGTACACCACCATACTTGGCTCTTTAACTGGATGTTACATGTGGTATTTGCTTCATTCTTCAGAGTATTTGAGATAGGATCTTATTATGTGGTTGGTGCTGGAATGTAACCCACAATCCTCCTGCCTCAGTCTGTCACATGCTGGATTTGTAAAGTATATGTCATTGTTCCAGTTCTGTTCCAGTGGCTCCTCTGTGGAAGGGGCTCCACTTTGCTCCACCCTCAATTCGGTTAAGCACTTGCTAGTCTCAATTTTTCTCCCTGTGCCCTCTTCTTTTTTTTTATTGAGGCATAATCAAGTCTCACTATAAAACTAATAACACGTTTTAATGTATACTTAAAGGCAGTGGATCCTGTCTATGACTGTCTTACCAAATTCACCTTGGGTAACAAGATATGACAAAATTTCGAGTTCAGACCACAGCTATCATTTGTCTGTTGTCTGACACCTTAGTAAACAAGGGCTAGACTCTTCTGCTGTGGGCCCATATGAAGTACATGCACAATCCATGCAAGGAGACAGAGGAGCAAGAAGAAGAAAGACCTGGACAAGGTCTGCTGTGACAGACTCTGCACCTATAAGCCAGTCTGTAAGAATATTGATTCTGGTAGAGTTAAGGACACCTTGAAAAAGAATGTTGTGTGCTGTCCTATGGCATGCACATGACCCTGTGATTTTGTTGTTGTTGTCCTTTTAAAACAGTTTCTTATTTAACTCATAGAGTTTAGACAGAATGGACCCTAGATACCTGGGGTGTGTACAGCTGGCTGGAGCTGTGTGTGGTGCAGACTGCAGAAGGGAGAGACAGCAAAGAGATATCTCATAGCCCATATGAGACAGTAAAGAGTATGAGGTTGTGACGCACACTTCATTTGCTTCCAGGTTTCCAGGACCTAACACAGAATCTGACACACACTCAATTGCCAAGTAATCTTAGTGTGTTCATATACAACAAAGAGACAAAAACAAGATGCTGTATATATATTATAAGAAGCAGACCCATTTCTCTGGCTTTAGCAACCAATGTGGGAAGACAAGGGGAGACAGAGTTCTCAGGTCCTACCAAGGCCTCAGTTCTGCACATGCTGTCCCTAGAGGCCACAGGACGTGTGAGGCTGGGGCTTGGAGGAGGCTGGGTGGGAGGGGCATGTGCAGGGCTGCTGGTTGTAGTGGAACTGAAGCCACTGGAATGTATGAAATCACCAAAGCAGAGAGAGACCCTCACAAAGTTCAAAAAACAACTCAGCTACTCCAAACAAAATACCCAGATCCTGGAGGATTTTGAAGTAAATGACTTGGAAGAATTTCCTCTGTGGTGTGGGTTTCCACAGTCATCTTTGGCTGTAGGAGGGATGCTGCCAGCCTCAGGCTGTGGTCTAGCTGACAGGATTTTCATTAAGCCAGTCTGGAAACCATGTCTCCTCCCTCAGTCCTGCGCCAGGCCCTGTGATCACACTGCCTCCCTTCCCCTCTCCTTTCAGTCTGCATATGTAGGCAGATCATGGCATTTAGATCTTGAAGCTCTGGAAAGACCCTCAAGGTTTTACCAAGCTTGGCTTTTCTCTTCTGCTAAATGCCAACTATCATCAGCCTCAGGTGTCTACCATGAAGAGGAGTAGGGGTGGGTGGGTCTGGTGAATATCACTTAGGGAAACCCAGACGCAGGGTGGGTGTGTGTGTGTGTGTGTGTGTGTGTGTGTGTGTGTCGGGGGTGGGAGTCATAATGTCAGGCAAAGCATTCCTGGGGTGGATATAAATGTGGCTATAAAAAGGGAGTGTTAGTGTGGACAGCTTTCTCAGGTGAATGGTGGCTGCAGAAAGCCAATTTCTTTTTGCCTTGCCTCTTCCATCCTTCCATTCATCTCCAAAATGTATCACCAAATGTCAGCTTGCTATGTCCACTCATCATCTCATGGCTTTTCTCACTCACTTTGCTCCAGACAAGATTCTTGATGTCTTTTTTTCTTCAATGTTGATCCTCATTTCATCTTCCTAATTTATATTAATGACAGTATCATTAATCAAATAATTGCTGGAACTGGAAGAAAAGATGATCTTCCAATACCCCTTCCTTTCCCCATTAGCCACACCCATCAGTTTCCTGAAGCAGTAGTAATGGCTGCCATCTCCTTTTCTGTCCCAATCCTCTGCTACCATCTCAGCTGGACTTTCTACCAATTATGCTCATTGCTCTTTGCCTGGAGTCTCATGCCCTAACCACACACACACACGCACACATGCACACATGTTGTGGTATATTTGAACATATCTCTAGATATACAAAAGATTCATTGCACTGACAGCCTGAAAGCCTAGCAGGATGTGATTTCTTTGACTGAACCAGCCTGTTTTATCAAGTATATAAGAGTTACTTCCTCTAAGCTTAATGTAAATAGAGTTGCTGATAAAGGGGTCATTTGGATGCTCCACCAGACCAGAGGTGACATTAAGCATGGCCTGATCTCCCCTATTGATCTACAGTTCCCTCCTTATAATACATGGACATAACTCAGATGGGTGGGCCTAACCTCTTTTGTCTTGGTGGCACTCCACTATAGACATGGACAGGCTTGACAGCCAATCTCTTTGATCATGCAAATAGACTGCTAAGAGAGGTAGAAGGATATTTTAAGATAATAAACTGCCAGGACTAGGGAGCTAGAAGATAGCATGTTGTGAGTTTTCCTTAAATCTGTCTGGCTTGTAGCTTTAACCATGTCTCATATGTCATTATTAATATATAGTTGAACGTAGTAAATCTTCTACAATTGGCACCCAATGTGGGGCACACATTGGCATCTACAAATGGCATGCCAACATGTGGCAAGAACACATGTAGGACATGAGACATGGAGCCTATGTTTGAGGCTACAATTAGCCCCAAGATGGTAGACTAGGGAAAAGAAGAGGAAGATATGTGGACAACTAAAGCCAAGGCAGAGGTCCTACAACACGTGCAGTGATCAGAGATCCTACAAAGAACAAAGAAAACACAAGACAAGTAGCATGTGCAAGGTAAAAGGTAATTAACAAAGGTATTTAAAATAGAGAAAAAAAGAATATTAAGTTTGAATACAGAGATTAAAAAGTAAATTTTTAAAAGGGGTTAAGGCCTTCTATAAGAAAAGGAGAACCAGAGAGAGAGAAAAAAAATTACAGAATTTAAAGATAATTAATGAGAAGACACACACACACACACACACACACACACACACACACACACCACTCATATTACCTGTATTTTCTCCTTACAATCTGATTCTCAGTCTCCACCACAAAAGCCTGGCAGGTTCCTAGTCTCCCTTAGGAAGTCTCCAGAACTCAATGGCAAAGCCATTGCCTGCCCCCTTCCCCAGTGTCTATCTCCCTAGTTTCCCTACTTCTTTTCCCTCCATCAGTGAGTCATGTATCTTTGCCCCACACCACTTTGTGCATCTCTTACCCTGATGCCTTAGCTGTCCAGCAATGTCTTTTCATCTTTCCCTGGTTACTGCCCCAACTCAGGGGTCTGATCTGGTGGAGGCACCCCTCCTCTGTGATCCCACTTCTGCAGGCTCCTGACACTTTCATCACCACTCTATGCTCCTCTATTTAAGGATCAAAACCCCTCCTCCCACTCAGGATCTAAACCTTCTTGGGCTCTGTATTTCTAGAGACAACCAGGGTTCCTGATCCAGAGGAAGCATCAAGGAGTAATCACAGAGTAGGGAAATGGATAATTAAAAGCATTCTCATGTGACAAGTGGCTAGAGAATCATTTGAAAGCTCACCTCTCACAAGCAGAGAGCATCAGAGAGCACACAGTGGGAATAATAGGAGGCCTTGGATGCCCTGTGACATCCCTTCTCTAACAAAGCCACATCTCCTAATCTTCCCTAGACATTTCTACCAACTGGTGATCAAGTATTCAAGGGCTATTCTCATTCAAACAACGGCAGCATCTATCCTGTTGTTGCTGCTGTTGCTGCTGCCGCCATCCATGGCTGCCATCAGAAGCCAGCCTCTTTAGCCTTCAAGAAGCTCTCCAGGCCTTCAGCATCAAATTGAGACTACTGAGGCACCCAGCCCCATAGACTGAGCAGCTACTTTGTTCTCAGCCTCTGACATACAGGCAGCTATTGTTGGCTGGTCCAGCCATTATTATGTAAACCAGTCTAGCAAATCCCCTATGTAATGTATATCCATTATTGCTCTGTTTCCTCTAAAGTACCCTGACTAAAACATACATGTGGATTCCATCTGTACCTAGGTTCCCTGACCAGCCAACCTGTCACTCTACAACTGGCTCCTGTTGATCTCTTTGTCTTCTCACTGCACACTCTCACTACCCCTGGCTCTTCTCCACTCCCCTCCTGTTCTTCAACAACAGTCACAACATTTCTCAAGACTGGGCCTGCTCTGCTTCCTCTGCTCTGTCCAAAGCTCTCTTCCCCTGATCTCTTGCTCTGTCTCATGACTCAGGTAACAACTCAAATGTCTGCACTTCTGGATGACCTTCCTTGAACTTGACCGAACTCACTGCCTTGGGTTCACATACATTACCTTGATTTTCCTTGAGGAGGCATTGACAGCACCCAGTATCATCTTACTTGGTCAGGTAGGTATTTATTATGTGATTTTCCTCTCTGGAAGCAGATCCAATCTGTGTTGGGCACTGTTGTATCCTCAATGAGAAGTGCCTGGTACTGCATATGGTGCATTTGAAGAATCAACCACTGTTGCCTGGATATTTACAGTTACAATAAATAAAATCTAAACTTCAGATTCTGGTTCTATCCTGCCTTTGCTAGGTGATTTGCTCAGCCTACTTCACCTTTCTCAGTCAAATGAAAATAACAGTCCTTCCTTTAACTGTCAAAGATCATTGGAGTCGAAAGCCCAACTGTGTTGAACACTGCAGGTCCTCTCATTTAATCTCTCACTGTGAAGTGAATGGTTTTGGCTTTTTATACAGATGAAAACATTGCTTCTCAGAGAAGTTGACTGACACCCAGAAAATCACAAATAACTGATGGTTTCAGGGAAGGATGGAATCCCACATCTGTCTGATGCTCATTAATAATACTACTCAGGTCTCCCCATCTTCTTGCCTTCCATTCTCCCTTGGCTGTGACAATGAGCATGGAGTTCAACTCCTTCATTAATTGGGCCCATGCCTCTCTTGGCCTCAGGCTCTTATCTGAGAGATGAACGATGATGTAGACAGTGCATCTGAGTCTAGTTTCCACCTCTGGGCATGTGCATGAACAAGGCTGACACTGGTTTACACCACATTCCTGGAATGTCTGCTCATCACTCACAGCAGGGAAACAAAACCACCAAGAGTTGAGAAACAGGAGGCAGAAGGGATGTAAGCCTGAGGTCTGCCGTGGGCTTGGGGAGGCTCTAATCAGCCACAAACTTGTTCCTACAGGCAGGCATGGATCTTCCATTATCTCTGGAACTGTACACGGCTTGTGAGTGAGCTCACAGTGGTGAGCCATGGGAAGCACACAAGACCAGCTCAGGTTCCTCAGCACGTTGTGCAGACACGGGAGAGGGCTGCCTCAGGCTTGCTAAGAGAATGCAAAGACTGGGAGGAGGGGGTGTTCTGCAGGGTTAAACAAACCTCAAACATGACCCTCGGTGGGCTGGACATGGCAGCAGCAGAAGAGGTGGGTGATGACCCTCACTCAGGGTAGGGGCAGTGTGGACAGACTAGTGATGCCAGGCCGGGATGTGGGCTGCTATAGCCACCCAAGCTCCTCATCCTGGTCCCATCTTGTTGATCTGACATTCTTCCACATGCAGATACGGGCATTCGATCGCTAATAAGAGTTAGGGTTCTGATCATCTACTGGGTAGTACAATGAATTTGTTAAAAGTCTTGTTGGCACCAGAATTCATTCATCCACCCTATCCATTCATTCACTAATTCTCACTCATTCTAGTATCAGCTTTCCACTGAATTCCTATAATGTGCTTTGCTCTGAGACATCACAGTCTTAACAGTGGAGACAAGGAAGCCCCTCCCTCCAGAAGCACCCAGGAAGGACAGTTATAGTGACATAAAGTGTGTGTCCTTGCGGGGAAGGCTTATGGGTTTGAATAAAGAGATAGAGAGAAAGGCTGTTGTTTTTGATGCCATGGTCTGGGTCTGTCTGTGTGGCTGTAAGTTGTGTAAAAAAATGGCTTTGATAGTCATTTGAGGGGGTATTGGAATCAACAACAATGAGACTTTTAGATAAGGAGCTTCTAGAAATATAAATGGACTCATGGCAGAGATGTGGAGAAAACCGAAGACAGAGGCTCTAAATTTGATGTAAGGCCTGAGAGACTGGCAAGGGTAGAGATGACTACAGTGATGTTTTGTTTGTACCTGTGAATAATGCTCCTACTGTGTTCTTAAAGCTTAGGGCAAGTTAAGCTACATAGCTTACTCTGTCTCTCTCTCTGTCTCTGTCTCACACATAGAAGCACACAGAGAGAAGCAGACAGAGACAGAGAGACAGAGAAATTTGGAGACCACATCTAGATAACAGGGAGAACACAGAGCAAAACTGCAGGACCTTAAGAGATGATATGTGCTGGGATACCATCTGCAGCCTGGCAAGAGTCTTTTGGCATGGGTGCTTTTCCTAGTTGGGGCTCAATGTCTGACCACTCCCAGTCTCTCTGTACCTCATCCTTCTTAGGACAATAACCAGGCACACTCTGTCAGCTCCTGCTGTCAGGGCTCTGGGGAAGAACATGTCTGGCTCGTTCTCTGGCATCTATAGATGCCACCTTTGACATCTCTGGGCTTACAGCTGTGACATTTCATTTCTGTCTCCATCATCATAGAACTTCCTCTCTGTGGGACTCTCTGTTCCCTTGTCTCTCCTTCTAAAACCAGCAGTATGGGATTTAGGACCAAACTTCAGTCCATGATGATTTTTAAAATCCTAAACTAATAACATCGACAAAAATCCTATTTCCAATTTGAGATGCTTCCTGGAGCTCCTTCTAGGTGGGCATCGATTTAGGGACACACGATGCATCCAGTACAGAAGATAAGCTCAGGGGTGCATTTTTCAGGCTAAGAAGGAAGGGTATTCAGGATGCAGGAGAGAATAGACAATAGCAAGGGATCCTAAGGAACTGTAAGCTAATGTGTATTCCTCCCAGAAAGGACCCAGAAAAAAGACTAAAGAAACTACCCTATCCTCAGTCTAGCCTGGTGAGCTGGGGTTTTATTGGAGTTACTTACAGAAGCATGGGTGACTCAAATGCAGCTGCGTCACTAAAAAGCCCACCCTGGCATGGTGATGACTCATGCAAGCTACATTCCTGGAACTCCCTGCATGGCTTGCAGGTGGCCTCTGCTGGCCCAGGAGTCCCCTCCTTGGCAGTTTCACTGTTTATATAACCTTGGGGAGAGGCCTTGTGACTTTCTTGGCTTCCTGGGCCTTGTAAGTCAATTGCATAGGCAGCTGCTCCTTCCTATAGGAGGGAGTGTTTCAAATCAAGAAAATGGCTGCCCAGCAAGAAGACTGGAGGATCCCCAGGGTAGGAAGGAAGAGAGCAGAGAGGTCAACAGAGGACATGTGCCTATGGGCTTTCAGAAAGAACATGAGGGATTTTTATCGAGACCCAGTGCTTAGGCAGCTCCAGAGAATGTGAGAAGAGGGGAGTTACAGGGAGGGCAGAGGGAATTGTTGGCTGCTCTGATAGCCGTAGGTCACTTTCCAGGCCTTCAAGGAGTCACTGAAGTGCCACAGCCACAGCAGCAGACAAAGGGTCTTACAGAGCCCCCGGCATGGTGTAGAGCTGACTGCTTCCTAGTTCCCACCAGTGTTTCCTTATGTGGAGTAAACAGAACCAGAAACACATGGTGCTGGCTTCTCTCACACAAACAGCAGCAGCCTGGAGGACTTGCAAGAGCAGCTTCTAAGTTGTGCTTTGAAGCTCTGGGCCAAGCCCAGAGGAAAAATGATTCGCCACAAGGAGTATCCTTCTTGTCACCTTGATGCAGTGTCCCCCTGTATCCTAGCCTCCCTGAGTCCCACTGCCCTCTCCCCTCCGCTCCTGACAGGTTACATACTGAGAGGACAAAGCAGGTCCTAAAAGGGACACATCTGAAACTCTTTAGTGAGCTGTGTGTGGTGCCTGGCTACTGGGCTTGAGAAAGAAGCTATGGGGAATAGAAGGGGAATATAGATGGTAACCAGAACTCTTAAGAGAGATTAGAGGGGCACCAAGGCCTTACCTGACAGGAAGGCATTTCAAGGACTAAAACTGTCACATGCTTTGGGCTCTAATGGAACTGGTTTCAACTCCTAAGCCTACTGGAAACCTGGAAGCAAGCTGTGTCTGGTGAGAGGGCCTGGCTCTCTACACACAGGACAATACACAGCCATTTCAAACAAAGCCCCTGCAGAAGGCACCAAAAATATGTCATAATGTCACATTTAAAAATAATTAATCAGAAGCGGTGGCACACAGCTTTAATCCCAGCACTTGGGAGGCAAAGGGAGGTGGATCTCTGTGAGTTTGAGACCAGCCTGGTCTATAGAGTGAATTCCAGGACAGCCATAGTTACAACAGTGAAACCGTATCTCGAAAACAAAGAAAGAAAGAACAAAATCAAAACAAAAAAAAAAAAAAAAAAGAATCCGAAGAAAATTCTTAAAAAAACAAACAAACAAACATATTTTTGTTTCATTCTGGATTGCCTGGAAGGGTCATCTATTACAATATCCATTAAGTACCATAAGTAATTAAAATACATATGCTCAACTATGTCTCTTCTGATTTGCAAAAATATATGAAAAGAAAAAGTATTGTTGCATGCCTTTCCACAGGTCAGTAATGCTTTGCTTAAATCAGGCTACTAAATTTTATATTTACTTTATCAATTAATTTTCTAAGAAAAAAGCAACAGAGAAAATGTTTTCCTTAGCTGGTAAAATGTTTGCTTTTTTCATATGGCAGAATTCATGAAAATTTGCCTGTGTCTTTTGAGTTATGTATAAAATGACTGACATCTATTCAAGGTAATATTAAATTTGATGAGGGTATATTATTAAGTGAGACAATACCTGTTGTAAGGAAGTAAATCAGCAAAACAGCACGGTATCAGCTTCTAAACATGTATGTACTATATACACATATGTAGAAAAATGCTTAAAATCTCTCAAAATATAAGAGTACTTGTCCTTGAGAATTAAGTCTATGTGTATGTTTTGATTTCCTACTTTTAAAAAATGTAAGGAGAGAGTTGTGCCTCAGAGGTAGAGCATTTATCTACTTTGTATAGGGCCCTGGTTTTGGTCAACAGCACTATAAAAAAATTAAATTGACAAAGAGGGGCTTGAGAGATGGTTCAGTGTTTGAGGGTGCATGTTACTCTATTGGAGGACCAGAATCGGGCTCCCAGCACCCACACCCACCCACCCACACACACAGACAGGCACACACACATACGAGATGAACTAAACTACATAGGCCTGTAGACATAAACACACATAAATTGGAATTTAAAGTAGCTGCTGTCTCTGTGTGCCAATCTGTGGCCAGACTTTCTAAATGTTTTAGTATGCTTTTCGTAAAAAGCATACTCGTGGTATCCAATTTTCGTAATTTTTGTTACAGATGGGGAACTGATGAAACTCAGAGAAGAAGGAACAACAAAAAAGTAGAAGGCTTATCTAACCCAGATCTGGAGGAGAGAAGACAGGCAGTATTGTGACCCAGGGTAAGCACAGGCTGGGGACGGCGTGGGACGGCTGCCCACACAGAGCCACAGCTGCCAGAGAGTCTGCAGAAGTAAGGGGATCGGATGCCTCCTCAGCCAGGGGCTGCCAGCCAGCCAAACCAGGAGCTGTCCCCAAGTGCCCTCTCCTAAGGAAGGGGCTGGAGGCCAAGGTGACAGAAAGCTTAAGAAATAGAATGTCCCCTAGAGAGTGAATCCAACCCTCCATTCTACAGAACAGGAAACTGAGGCTTAGAGAGGGAAAGGGCACACACAGGGAGACATAGTAAAGAGGTGTGGGAGTGAACGAGAATTCAAACCTTTCGAGGGGCACTAGTTCTTGCCAGACACCATGCTGAGCACCTAGGATGCAGCTGTGGGCAAGGAGCACAGGGTGTTACAGCTCACCACCAGGTCATGATTGGTCGCAGAGTACCACTTACAGGTATACCAGTACTCCAGTCTTCAGAGCTTTGGGTCCATTTCTGCCCACATTCCCTGAGTTCTCTGGGGCCACTGGAGCGCAGACTTCAGGCATGCCCTGCCATCCTGGTGGCTCACAAACTCTCAAAAGCTGTGCTTCAGTCATCCCAAATCTCTGCCTCCTTATTCAGTTTCCCACCCACTTAATTAGTATCTGTCCATCTATCCATACATCTGTTCATCTATCGCATATCCATCCATCCATCTATCCAGCCAGCCAGCCAGACACTAACTTTACCAATTCATTCATCTTTTTAACTTCCTATCTTCTCTTTTCCTCTTTAAAAACTATTACACTTGTTCACTTGCTTATGGAGTGACTCGTGTGCATTCTGATGCTCATGGGGAAATCAGAAGACAACTTGTGGGAATCAGCTTCCACTCTCTCTCTCTTTCTCTCCCCCCCCCTCTCTCCCTCTCTCATACGCCCTGGGAATAAAACTCTGGTCCTCAGACTTGGCAGCAAGCTCCCTTACACAGTGAGTCATCTCACTTTTCTCTGCTTCCTCTTTTCTCTTTGCTGGTTCCTCTTGACTTTTTATTCAATGCGTGATTAGATGTGGGACAGACATTTAGCTCAAAGAACATAAAGAAGGAGGTCCCCAAACAGCATACAATCTTGGGAAGCATTGATCACGTGTGCATATTATTTCAGTCCACAGAGAACATGTGTCTGCCTGACAGCTGGACCTGTTCTTTATGTTCTAGTTGGAAGAGCCAAAGGATCCATGGCGGGAAGGTGAGTGCTCCGGCTGAGGCTGCAAGAGACGTCCATGCTGAGGAAAGCCTGGATGTGAGGAGGCCAGAGCACTTTGAGGACAGTGGTGTCGAGTGTGTGGAAACAGCCCCTGACTGCTGCTCTGTCTTCAATGCCAGTGCCGAATCTGTGACCCCATCACTCCTCCGTCCCTGCACCCCATGAGGACCTGCACTGCAGCTGCTGCTGCCTGGAGGAGCTCACTGCTAGGCAGTAGTAACAGTTCTTGTGACTTCCACCTCTACTCACCACTTGTTCAGAAGGTAGAGATTTGTCCGCAGATGCTGAACCCCGATTCAATAGCAACCCTCCATCTTGCTGCCACCTCCCCGAGTGTTCACGAGACCATTACCCATCCCGAGCATGGACGTGGCGAAGCCCTTTCCCTCATTTGTGTCTATTCTCCCCAGCCCTGTCATCTCCCACATCTGCCCTTTCTATCCCATGTGTGCCTTCATCTCTTTCACTGCCACTGGCTCAGAACTCCTCGGCATCCCTGTCACATGGAGAATGGACCCACTTACACCCCGACACCTTCTCCTCCTGCACCAGGCTTCCTCTTCACTACCCCTCGTGTGTTTCTGAGCCCCAGCCTCTTGTCATACCCAGCCCCTTCACCAGCTGGACTCCCTGTTTCCAATGCTCTCCCAACCATGTCCCTTCCACTCAGCCTCTATGTGGGATAGTCTAAAAATTCTGATCATGTGCCTTTTCTATTGACTCCTCAGTGTTCCCTCAGAAGGACAGCACAGGCCTTCCCAGGGGATCACATGTTTAGGAGAACCTGGTACCTCAGAGTACCCTCCTGCCCTGTCAAGATGAAGTCTTCAAAATCCTACAAATGTGCAAAAATCATTCTCTCCCCTCACTCCCCCATGGTAAATCTTATCCATAAACTCCCATCTATCTCTGACTTCAACCTATTGCAGGCAAGCTGAGTGAGAGCGCTTCCGGTATACCTATAATTCTTTGGGTTTGTCTCAACTACAACCCTATTGGACATAGTTGATCTTGACTTTTTGCCTACATGTTAATGTCCTTAGAAGTCCAGGCTATGGCTATTGGGCCACAGAGACTCAAGCTCCTTCCAGTGTCTGGCATACAATAGGTACTTAATGAGCAAGTATAGAGTTTCTTTCTACAGTGCTTGGAAAGCTGGAGAGCAGATAAGGAGCAGGCTCTGGAATGTTCTCTGCCACTAGCTAGCTAGGGAATCTGGGTTCATGATTTAATTTCTCTGCATCCCATTGTCCTTAAAATGGAGCTGGTGTGAGGAAAGTTTTTTTTTTTCTGTCATGAAGATTAATAAATCAACATGTTCAAGGTGCCTTAAATGACACCTAGTATGTATATAAGCTCAGTAAATACTGGGTTCTATTGTAACAGGGCAATTGTATTCCTCCTCTTCCTCCACTAAATTTGGAGTTCTCTCATATCCCTTTGCCCAGAGACCAAACTGTTCATCCTTCATAGCCTATCCAGGTTTTTTTGTTTTGTTTTGTTTTTTGACACAGAGAAACTCTTGACTTGCACTGATTTCTGTAGTGGCTGGTCCCCTTGCTTGCCTTTGGAGCCCTCTGTGTCAGCTTAGGCCTGGCTCCTGGGTGAGTCCACAGGCACTCATGGAAGAAAAATGACTCATTTTACCCGCATGCTAGTAAGGAGCAGGTAGGAGTGAGCATCTGGGTCACTGAGTAAAGAGAGAGACAGGAGACGCCGCATTGTTTCAGCATGGTTCCTTGTCTCCCAGTGGCCTGAGATCTGGACTTAAGGTTCTGAAGCACTGCCTGATGATGTAGCACCCACATACTCAATCCCAGAGAGTGTCACACTCCATAGAAACACAAGAAAGAATCCTGTGCCGGTCTTGTCCAAGATTCCCAGACAGTATTGACAGGAAGACTCTGCACTAGGGGGAAGGGCTGTCTGGCTCTCACAGCCTCTGGAGTGTATGAAACCCAGTGCTCCTGCCAGATAGAAAAATTCATATCTGCATCCAGTTGGCTGCATCGGTGCTGAGGGGAAGTATCACTTGTCACAGGCCTGTTCTTGGTCCGTACCACATGTTTCCTGTGCTCTGTGAGAGACCCAGTAGCTACCTGACTTCCTCCTGCCCCAGTACACACTCTTCCAGACTAAGCCAAGCCATATCAGGCCCGGCCTGTCTCTCTGTACATCTACTTCCTGGCTTTGGAGAATGTGAGTTGATGATAGATGTCATGAAATCTGGCCAGGGTACACGCAGAGCCAGAGCCCAGCTGTTCAGGCACCATTGAGTCACCCAGATTTTTCAGGGTATGAGGGTAAAAGTGAGCTACAGCTGGCTGTGCTTCAAATGAGGTTTGAGGCTTCCCTGATGGACCGGACGACTGCATGCCCGGAGCAAGCGCCCCACTTACAGTGGGTGCCAACAGTATATCCAAAAAAGAGTTTTGGTGATGCCAAGTGGGCATTTGGGGGTAACTAAGGGATGAGCGAACTAAAAGGTGTGGGCCTTGGCTCCACCTCTTTGGGTAAACATCCATCTGATATGGGCTGAACAGTGTCCTCCATAAGACACTAATGTTGAAAGTCCTACTCCCATGACTTAGATTTCTATTATTGTCATAAAACACCATGGCTACCAGTCACTTGGAGAGGAAAGGGTTTATTTTTACCTTATAGCATGGAACTTACTGAAGGGAAATGAGGGAAGAAACTCAAGCAGAGCCATGGAGGAATGCTGCTTACTGGCTTGCTCAGTCTGCTTTATCATACAATCCGGGACCTGTACAGGATCTGTATAGGAGCAGAACTGCTCATAATGGGCTGGGCCCTCCCACATCCATCATTATCTAAGAAAATGTCCCAAAGACTTGACTATAGCCAATGCGATGGAAGCGTTTTCTCCACTGAGATTCCTTATGTCCCAGGGGACCCTAACTTTTGTCAAATAAACACTAAGCACACCTCACAACTTCAGGATATGGCAGGCTCTGAAGACAGGTGCTTAAAGGGATAGCAAGGAGAAGCTGATTGCCTGTAAGGCAAGGCGAGAGACAGGCCCTGCTGATCCCTGGATCATGGGCTGAAAGACCTCAAACTATTGAAAAAGAAACTTCTGTCATTTGGGCCAATCAAATCTACAGTATTTTCCACAGATGCCCAGAAAAATCAATACTCTGTCTGATTCCCTACCCCACCCCGTGCCTGCAACATATCACTCACTCTCCCAAGTTTAGCTCCTCCCTCTGCTTTCTGTAACCAATACTTGATTTATTCTATTTTTTTTTCATTCATGAATGGTAGCAGTGGGCGTCACGGCTGGCTTCAGAATTCACCTATGGAGGGGTATCTCGCTTTTGTTCAGGATGGGTCATTATAACTGAGGTTGCAGGAAAGAGCTCTGAACTTGTGACTTTCCCTTCTCCCCTCCTGCCTCTTCTTTCCTCTTCCCCATCCTCCCTCCCTCTCCCTCTCTCTCCCTCTCTCTCTCCCCCTCCCTTTCTCAGTCTACTATTTTTTCTCATTCCTTGCTTCTTTCTCCATTTCTTCTTCTTTTTTCTTTTAAAATCCTTCTTCTTCCTCTTTTCCAATTCCTTGGAGGTAGATGGTATTTCCCTGGGGAGCAGAGGACTAAAGTCACCTGGATTTTCCCATCAGCCATAGCTCAATGATCACCAATGCAAACTTCTCTCTAGGTGCATTTTGGTGAATATCATTCTTTCTTCACAGTTGTAGGCAGCATCGCTAATGTGTGTCTTACAATATGTACCTACCTTGTAAAAAGTGTGCCTCTGACTCCCATGCTCATGGTGGTTGTTGCTGGGGCCTTGTTCCCAATGCTCTTCCTTCAGTCACTTCTGGGTTAAGCTCTTGCCCAGGGACCATTGTTCTTAACGGGATTCTCTGCTGGGCCATCCAAGGTTTACTCTCCCTTTCCTCGGGCTGCTTCAGGCCTCATTGGCATAAGCAATACTGCATAAGTTTTTTTCCCACTTGATGAATATAGAGTGTGTTCATTATCTAAGGTTCAGTGGATTTCATTAGTCAAGGAAACAAATGTGTTCTCTTCCTACCTCATTCAGGTGACCCTTGAAGCCCTTAACAAAGCCCTGGCTTCCTGAGGCTGACTCAGGGTCCAATCTCCCACATGCTTTTCTATGTGGATTTCCTCCAGACTCAGTGGAGACAGGAGCTGCTTGGAGACACGCTGACTTGGGAGCCCAGTGTGCAGATTTGAGGCTCTGTATGCCTTGAGAATTTCCACTGAATCTCATGAACAGGTACTTAGAGATGCCCCTTTTAGCACTGCACTGCCTCTAAGGTGGTCAGCATCTGGCCTGAGCCCTCAGCCTGAAGATAGATGTCTCTATGAGGGCTCAGCGTGCAGTCGAATGTCTCAGTGAGGGCCCAGTAGAACCATGGAATACCCTTGGTGTAGCTTAAGTCTTCGGCATCTCCTATCGCAAGCTGGCTTCGATCTACTTCTCTGTCCCCCGCCTCCACCATTCCCTGTAACCTTGGCACCTAGGATGAAGGCAGTATGCCATCCTTTGTGGCAGCTGTGCAACAGCTGCTCACTGTCCCCAGCCTGGAATGCCCACTTGCTAGCTGCTGCCAACGCAAACCAGCTGGGAGCCAGGATGCAGCATGTGCCCAGCTCTTTCAGCAAGTCTGCAGGATCTCTGAGCTTCAAGTGTTTCCTCCTGTGAGTATTCCAGAGCACAGAGCTCAGGAGACCATTGCTCAGAGGCTCCAGCATATTCTGAGCTGCATGTGCCTTGGGCAGGATATTGGTTACTTTTCTTTTGCTGTGATAAAACCATGACCAAGACAAGTTATAGAACAGTGATTCTCAGTCTTCCTAATGCCGCAATCCTCTAACACAGTTAGTTCCTCATGTCGTGCTTACACCAACCATAGTATTATTTTCACTGCTACTTCATAACTGTAATTTTACTACTGTTATGTGAACATCTGACATGCAGATGGTACTAGGTGAGTTTTTTCACGCTACTGTGACTGGCTCTTACTTTGGTTTCGGGGATCGAACTCAGGTTCTCTTGCTTGTACAGCAGACACTTTATCAACTGAGCTATCTATCTATCCCCACTTTATTCTTATAATGAACATCTATTGAGTGCTTACTGCATGCAGGACAAGGCCAAACCACAGAAGCATAGAGATTCAAAAGGACAGATGGACAACAGCAGCCATCTTGTACCCAGCTCAGATCATTGTGGCTAGAACCAAGACCCTAAGGTTCTCAGAAGGTTCACACAATGCTTCACAGAATGAAGCAATGGACAGAGACCCAGATGGACCCCAATGCAGATGAGAGGGCAGGATATCATAAAACCCAACCCCAGCATCCACCAGCTGCAGTCATTAAAAGGACTAGGTGAGTATCTGGATGAGAAAGTCAAATGTAAAAGTCCATGGGTTCTGAGCATCCCCCACAGAGGCACTGTGTGTACAATGGGGGAGTCTCCTGGTTGAGAGACACTTGAAGCCAGAGGACAGGAGGGAGGCAAGCTTCCACCTTGGTCTAGAGGAGGGGTGGACAGAATACTGTCGGACATGATCAAAGACTCTGCGGTGCTTGGAGACAGGAACCCAAGACGCTGTAGGAGAAAGGCGAAATGAGTCTCTGCTGGAGTTCCAACCCCTTTGTGTTGGGCTTTGAGTTGTAGACAGGCTGCAGCTGCTGCCCACATGAGAGCAAAACTGATGACACTTGTGTCATCCCATTGCAATGTCTCCTCCTTGACCTGCACTTGCTCCTACCAGACAAACCAGCAGGACTGTATCTTTTACCGGGTGACCAGTGATGAAAGAAATTAGAGAGCCTGTGTCACACAGCAGCCAAGCTCAGAGAAGGGGCTCAGAGAGTGAGAGGGGCCTACCCCAGGCGCCCCAGGTGGTAACAAAAGCTGAGCCTCTGTGACAGGAAAAAAGAAGATGAGTACCAACCGTTTGCTCAGCCTCTACCAGGTGCCGAGTATTCATCAGGACCCTGGAGGCAAACATTATCCTTTGTCTGGCGGAGTAGCCCAGGCTATCTGTACCAAGGCCCTTGCTTTTCTTTTTTTCCCCTTCCCTTTTGAGTAGTGGGGTATCCTGGAGTCCCCAACCTCTAGCTAGACTATAGTAGGTCAACCTCAGCTGAAGGACCTGATAGCAGAGAAGGGAAATGAGGCAGACCATGAAGGAATCAGAAGGAAGGACATGGTTGAAGACCTTGTTCCTGTTGGTTTCTAGTTAAATCTGAATTTCCAGATTCAGAGCTCCCTACATGGCCTCTCTCCATTGTCCCTTGGATCCCAGGAAATGAGGTGGAACCCCTGGCTCAACAGAGTTCAACCCATCCATGGTCACTGGAGGCAGCTTCCCAGATCAGCTATGTGAATGCTGAACAGCCTCGCCTGGGCCTGCATAGACCTGGCCCTCTGCCACTTGCACGCAGTGTGGGCTCCCAACATGTTCATGGGATGAATAAATGACGAACAACAGGCTGTGAGCAGATCCAATGCAGATGTCAGCCTCGGGGCCTCTGGGTACCTGGTCCTGAGACTGGGTCTGGAATATTCAGTGCATCTGGCCCTGGTCAGGCCAGCCTCACTGCTTGGTAGAGGAATGCTGTTCTCTGACCCTAGTCTGGAAGCCCTTCCCCCACCCCCTCTTTGGAATTTATTTATTATTTACAGCTGCTCCAGGAGATCTGCCAGGACACCTCCTGCCTGATTGCAGCTCCCCGCTGGTGCAGAGCCCCTGCCTGAGATGAAGTAGAAGGCAGAGCTTTGGAGGGAACTTGGGGACAGCCAAAAGCAGGCCTTCTAAGACCTGCGCATGTGTGGCAAGCTGGGGTGTGGGACACAGAAATGTCCTAGACCAGACCCCACCCTTGGAGTATTACCAGGACAGGGGCCAAGTTGGGTGGGGGAGCTACAGAACACTTGCTCTGTCTTAAGTTTGCCTACAGCCTCACCACACACACACACACACACACACACACACACACACACACACACACTATCGCTTTCTCAGTGCCAGGAGCCACAGGAAAGAAGCCAAAGCACAGAGAACTCCTGTGGGTTCTCCAAGGCCACACAGCTGAGCATCTCAGGAGGCAACCAAGTTCTCTTCAGTCGGCACTGGTCCATCCATCAGTCACATAGGAAAAGTGGCTGCTGTGACGATATCCAGAGAATGAGTCCTGAGTCCCAAGTCCTGAGAAACTCCTAAAAGGGGAGAAGCTGTCTGGTCTTCTGGGAATTGAAGATATATCAGAGCCTTTCGTTAGAGGAACAAGATGGGGTACGACCTGAAAGTCACATATGCTGGACACTAAGACAGCCATCAGGAGCCATATTCTAGGAGGAGGCTCTTGGAGAATGTAGTGGAAGCAGAGATTGAAGGAGGTTGTGACAGCCGTTGTTGACTTAGGTCAAAACCCCTGATATGCCCAGGATTAGGTACCAGAATTTATACTCAGGGAAACTGCTCTCTGTTTACACTAAAATGCACTCCAGACCATCTGCTCCCTGGGCCTTAATTTCCCCAAAGATAGAATGTTTCAGTGAACATTTTTTTAAAGGAACAGCTGCTAGGAAGCTGGTGGAGATGTGGGCCAGCCATTACCCTAGCTGGTGTGCCCAGTGCTGGCTGTCCCTGGGAGTGAGAAGAAGCAGACTCGTGGGCCACAGGGATGGAGAAGGCCTGGGACAGAGGAAGAAACCACAGCATTGATGTTCTTTGGGTTCAGATTGGCAGGCTGGAGATGTGGAGTCCCAAGGGGCTGAGGCTGATCCAGGTGGCCTGGGAAATCAGTTCCCCACCCTGTGTGTGTCAGCAGTGAGGAGACTCGTTGCTCAGGGCCTCTGAGTTTGCCCTGCCTGGCTACAGCACAGAGGGAGTTGTGAGATGTCCCATGGGACACATCTATGCCCCCAATGCTTGTCAAATGGCCATAAATGATGATCCACTGGTCCCCAGCACTTGAAGAGAGTCCTTTAATGACAACTGCCAGCACATTGGCCTTGTGGGGTTCCAGCTACAGCACCAATGAGTTAATGAGAAGGAAGTCATAAGCTGAGGTGGTTGGTCTCATGGTTCCACATCCCTGCCCTGATTTCCTTCAATTCTCAAGTATCAATAAATGTGGACTGGCTCCAAAGAAGGAGAATACCTCAATATCTATGACTAAAGCCACTAGTTTCTGATTCATCTCGTGTTTGGTTCTATAAGAACATAAACTCCCAGGAACCCACATCTTTTCATCAGCCTCAGCCTTGTTCTTATACCAAAATGACTGCTCTGGCTCCAGCCATCACATTTGCACACCACAAAGAAGATGAATAGAGAACTCTCTCTTCTTAAGGTCCCTTTTAGACTTCCTCTTATGTCTCATTGGCTAGAATTGGGCCAGAGGTCCAATCTGAATGAATGACTGAAGAAATCATCACAGAGTCATCTTCTGGGTGCCATGTCTATGGTGTTCACAAATGATTTCTGTGGGTTCAGCCACTGCTGTCCAAGCAGACAGGATCTCCTGATAATGAGCTGCCAGGAAAGGGAAGGGAAGGGAGTGCTTCACGTTCAGGGAGCCTTCCTACAAAGTAGGAGACAGGCAGCAGCGAACTCTACAGGGAATGGGGCGCTCTGGGGGGTTCCACAGGGATAGGACAGGGGAACAGAATGAAAGGAGAAAGGGAGAGAGGAGTCCCAGGCAGGCATTGACTGGCAGTGCCCTGGAGATGTATCCACACTGGCCATAATGCCAGTGAGGACCACTTGGTCTCTCTGTGATGCGGGAACAGGAGAGGGCAGAGGGGAAGCTGAGATAGAAGGCCGAACCATATCCACTGGACGAGGCTGGGGCTGTATGAGGTGGATCTGGATCCCCTTCTCTTTGTCACACAAACATGAGATTTCCTTGACTGGAGTCTAGAAAGGACCAAGGCCAGGAGCTCACCCCAACTAAGAACAAGAAATATCCAATGACACTGAAGACAGACTAATGGACTGCGGGGCCCAGGCAGAGGACCCAGGTGAGAAAGGAACTGTCTTCAGTACTCTGCTGAGAGATCCCATTTCTAGGCATGTCAGTGGTAAATCCTTGCCATTTCTGGGTGGAGTAAAAACTTTTGCTTGCAGCTGAGTCAGAGGTGGGAGAGACAGCGGAGAAAGGCTAGCCCATGAGCATAGTGCAGGGAGAAGGAAGGACCCCTCAGAACCCTTGCAAAACCTCCCTCTGTCTCCAGCATTCCCACCTCCAGAACATACTCCCCTGCTTGCTCCCTCCTGCCCTGAGAGCTTGAGCCCTCCAGGAACAGGGAGGATGTTGGGTGAGAATTCACCTCCCCATGTGGAGTCAGTCCTGAGACTTTCCCTTTAAGAGCTGTCAGAGCAGGGAGGCTGGCCAATCTGGGCTGGAGGTGGGGACAGAGGGAAGAAAAAGAGAGAGAGGGAGAGAGGCAGGAAAAGTTTTTTTAAGAGGAAAATGCAGGGCTAGTCTGTTGGCCTGACGTCAGATGTTGCTTTCATAAACCCCCCCTGGGGGCTGAGGAAGGCTCTCTGCTGCTCTGATGGGCCAGCCCAGTCCTGGCCCAGCTCCCCGGAGACACATCTGTATCCTCTGGGCTGAGCGGTAGCTCCTGTGCCGCTGACTTCCAGGCATGAGGTGGCTCCTGCCCTGGACGCTGGCAGCTCTGGCAGTCCTGGTGATGGGCAACGTTCTGGCCACGGTGAGTCCTGCCTGGAAGGGATCTGTGTGGAGACCCGATCTCTTCCCACCTGGTGCTGAGGCCAAGGGACTGGGGGTCATGAACAGACAGGTTGGAATGGTGGGCAGAGAGAGGAGAGGACTTCTGGGAACAATAGAAGCTGGCAGAGTGGGGCAGAAGGAACATCCCTCAAGAGAGGCAGACAGTAACACTCAACAAAACAGAGGTTGGGGATCTGCACCCCAGACTGGCTTGTGAACTTGGCTGGATCAGTCACTCATTCAGAGCAGTTTAAATGGAAGAGATTGCAGGGACATCCAGCGCCTGTGAGACTCAAAACCTCAGCATCAGAGCTCCCATGAGGAGTGGTACTGAGAAACACCAGGAACAGCTGAGAAGCAACAGCTTTCGGCAAATCCCTGCAAGCGGGGTTCGGGTGTTATCAGGCTACACAGTTGCCTCCTTGAGCTCCTGTGGCCCTCCATGGTTTGTCCAGTGAGTGTGTTCCTGTCCTGCCATTCCCAGAAGGCATCTGGAGGCTTTTCTCCCACCTGGGTCCCAGAGCGAGGGACTACAGTCTGCACCCTTGAGAGCCAGGAGAAGGAGACACGTGGCAGAGCAGGGAAGCCTGCTGGAGCTGGGCGGGGGGTGGCTAGGCGAGAGGGCAGGCTGCTAGGGGCAGTGAGGTGGGCGGCTGGGCAGAGGAGAGGCAGCTTGGGGCAGCAGGGTGAGCCGCTGGGCAGCTGCTGAGTCTGAGGTCTCACACAAGGGCCAAGGACAGTGGGAGCTGTAAGGCTATTAATACTGATGCTGATACTTGGGCCGGGGATTTCTTTGGAACTTAACATGCCTATTAGAAGTTAAGAAGACTTGGAGTCAGGGTTCAGCAACCTGCCTGTGGGCACTCAGGCTGGGTCCATTTCCACTGAGGCTCAGAACTAGACCTGGCTGGGACTGGGTAACAGGGACCTTAAGGTGTTGTGTGCAGAGAATGAATCAGTCCAGGTTGTACCCAAGCTCTCTAGTCCTTGCATGGTTCTTTTTGATGTTAACTCAAAAGGAAAACAAACAAACAAAAACCTAGCTCTATTCACAAAGGATGGCTAGAAGCAGAGGTTTGGAGTGACTTGGGACTTGCGCAGGGTCACAGTCTCACCTGTGCCCAGGTAGAAGGTGGAGTATCCTCACAACTCTGTCCTCCCAACATTTCTCGGGAATGAGGGAACTAGGTCTGCCTCTGCCTCAGGGCTGGATGTGGCTGGGCACAAGCCTGCAGATGGCTGGGTCTGGGAGGGCCAGGCACAGATGGAGAGTTGGTGAGAGGACAGTCACAGTCAGAGTGTGGGGATCGTGGTGAGTCCTGTACTGGAACCTGCTCACCTGTCATCAGAGCCCAGAGCATCCAGGGCTGAGGGATGGTTCAGGGGGCGGAGTTGGGGCTTTTCAGAGGATCTCAGCAGAGAAGCCCAGAGTCCAGAGGGCTCTCGCAGTGGCAGACAACAGCTCCCAGGCTTCCCAACCCTTATTGTTAGAGGACTCAGAGTCTCTTAGTACAAAGGTCTGAGTTCCCAGGATGTCCTCAAAACCCCTACCCACTGACACAGTACCCTTGATGGTAAAGAGCTGGACTCTGCCTAGAAGTCAGTGCCTGGCTCTGGGACCAAATTCCACAAATGGTATCCTCCAGAACTAATACAGAAAGGGACCTCATGTCCAGCAAAGGGCCGGGGGTGGGAGGTGGCTCATGGAAAGAATGACGAGCATTGGTCTTATGGAAGGAAAAGTATGTGGGAAGTAGGAATTGCCAAGAAGACTTTGAGGAAGTGGGCTGGGAGGGAGATGCTCTCTGATGTGCATGTTGCTTAATGGGCTGTTGGAAGGAGTGGGAGCTGGCTGGAAAGGGGGTACCCAAGGTGGGGAAAAGCAGATCCTGGGCTCAGATGTGAAGCCCAGCAGCCATGGCAGTGTTGTGGTTGACACTTGGTGTGAGGAATATTGTTTTATCTCTTTTCTTTTTCTCGGACACATATCGAGTGCCCACCTGCTAAGATGAAAGGGATAGAGTATATGAGCCTTCCCAAGGACTGTGTACACAGTAATACCCACCCACGTGCCATGCCATAGTGGATACAGAAGACTTACCTGAGTACCACCAGCATACACTGATGCTTGGCATCTCTGAAACTCCTGTCATAATAATAAGGAAATGTAACCATCCTCCTTTGTAGATGTAAAAGCTGAAGAAGCTCAGAGAGGTTAGATAAATTGCCCAAGGCCACACAGCTAACAGTCAGTGGAAAGGATATTTGAACTTAGGTGCAGCCATCTTTAACAAAGTCTTACACTGCTCTGAGTTCTTGTACAGATGGAATACATGTTGGCTAGACCCCAACCTTTGCAGGTTGGTGAGACTGTGAAGCTGGAGACATCCACTCACGTATTAGAATTAGGGTTGAGAAAGGACAAGGCAATGTCTTGCAGGATACACAGGCTGGGGTGCAGGGTCTGCCACTGGCTAAATCTTTTTTCTCTGTGCATGTGTGTTGGTGCCAAAGTCCAGCTTCAGCTAGAGGTCAGGGCTCCCAGGAGAAGTGTGGAGTCAGATGACTATGTAATTGAGAGGAGGGCAGATCCCTGTGTATCAGCAAAATTCAGCAGGTCAGGGTTTCAAAGAGGAGGTGTGGAATCATGTTTGTGTGTGTAAGGGCTACTCATTGTTTGGGTAGGAATGTAAACTCATTCTGTATTCCCAGAACACATTACAAAATACCAGAGACCTGGGCATGTGATGAAATCCTCCCTTTAACTGAGAAAGCAAGCATGACCCACAGCCTCCACATACCTAGGCATAGTGCAATGATGTGAGTCAGCCCCCCCCGCACCCCCAGATTAGAGCCCTACAAGTGCCTTTAAGCCCCAGCCTGCCTTGGTCCCACCATAGAGCTCATCAGGATGCTACAGGAAGGCTGCTGAGAGTCAGTCTCCCCCCGTCTCGCCCCTTGGCATCTGTCCAAAGCTGCCCCATACTAATCTTGGGGGACATGTGCCCCACCTGTGGCTGGACAGGCCTCTGGTCCTTTGACAAATGCACACATCACACACCGCAGGATTTAGTGACAGATGTGTCTAGGACCACTGAACAGGGAACTTCCGAGGCTGCCTGGGACCTGATGCAGACACCATCCCTAAAACCTGCTGTAGGGCCCAGGGATGGCAAAAGTCTGTCCCCAAAGTGGCCCCACTGAGGGCAAGGAAGGAACCACAGCCATAGAAGTCATTCAGGGTTGGGAGGGTGACTGTAAGATCTCATAGTTAGGCTGTGGCATGTGGGTCCTTATGGTCAGCATACCAAGGATGCCCCACTTGCCAGCAGGGAGGAAAAGACTCCCACTCAGTTTGAGCATCCAGCTTTAGCCTCCACATAGAGCCTGCTGAGCGTGTTGAGGTCCAGACACTCACTGCTCATTGCAGCTCCTGCCATGGGCCCTGGGCTCCTGTGCTGCAGCCAGTCCTGCAAATTGGCTAAGAGGTACCTGCAGACCTCCATGGAGACAGTTCAGGCAAGCAGACTCTCTAATTCCTACCCTGACTCCTGTTGACAGGATATATTTAGACTGTGTTTCGGGTTCAACAAAACATACTATTGAAGTCTATTTCACCTGCTTCTGGTTCCTTTTGAGAAAACTACTAGAAAATTCTGTCTGCTGGCAAATGGATATAAAGGTGTGGTGTTTAATAAGAATGGGACATTTTGGAGGGTTCTGAGACAAGCTTACAAGCCTAATATTTGGGGGGAGTGTGTCCCTGATGCAGCTTTGTCCCTTTACATGGGCAAATGTCCCTTTGAACATTCACACTAGATTCTGGGGATGGTGGGAGGGTGGAAAAGATGGAGGGAAGGGGGAGAGAGAAAAACCATGGGGCCTGAAGACTCAGGAAACAGTCCTATTGTCCCAGCAGCCATGCTGGATCCCAAGCAAGTGGAAACCCAGGCTTCAGGCAGGAGTACAGACACTAGGGGGACTGGGTTCAGTACCATGTGTGTGCAGAGCAAGGCAGTGGAGTGTCTGCTATTCTGGGTTCTGTGCAAGGAATCTAAAGCCTGTAAGCCTGGTCTCCAGCCCTGAGAGCAAAGTCGGTGAGCACTGCAGGGGACTGTGAAAGAGAAGGGAAAGCTGGTGGGTGCTGCTGCTGCTCATGGATGACAGTGATGATGATGTTGATGATGATGGTAATGGTAATGAAGGTTACAGTGATGATAGAGATGGTGGTGATAATGGTGTTTGTGGTGATGATACAGATGGTGGTGACAACAGAAATAGTGGAGATGATGGTGGTGTGTTGTAACTAAAATCCCACCTGTGGCTTCCTGCTCTGCAAGGTGGCTGCGCTGGTATGGTTCGACCACGTTCCCAGCTGGCCTTAGATCTGTGAGCTGATGAGAAGGAACCAACCATTCTCAGAAATCAAGGGCAGAGGGCTTGACTCATTTAATGGGGGAAGGGCTTACATATTTATAGCCAGAGGAATAGGCCCCGTACCCCAAGAGTATAAGTGGAGGCTCACTGGTCAGGATAGGCAGTCCCACTTGCATATTGGGGTGCTTTAGGTATTTCCAGGGGAACAGGGGGATAGACCTTATAAGGAAGGGTTTAGTTGTAACGCCAGATAAACAACTCTGCCAGATTGAGTGCCCTTGGAGAGGGGCAGTGTTTTGCTGTGGCTTGTGGTCTGTCAACTACTCTGGAGGGGAGGGGCCAGATTCCTGCCAGCTCTTCAGAATGAGAGCTTGGGGTTCTAAGCGCCCTCGGACCCACTCAGCTCTGTGACAATTCCTTGACAGTCCCACAGTGGTGATTATGGTGTTGATAGTAATTATGGGGTGAGGATAGAGACAGAGATGAAGATGTTGATGTGGTGACAATGATACTGAGGATACCTGTAGGGTTGTGTGTATCTCAGAAACCTGAGTCAGGGGCAGTAGCCCCTCCATTCTGACTGTGGTCTCAAAGCCCATCCGTTTGCTTATTCAGTTGTGAAGCCCAGGCACCTGCATGGGGTCTGCACTAGCTGGCTGAGAAAACAAGGCACCTGCATGGGAGACGGTTTCCTGATAACTCAAGCTTGCTCTGACATTCTGACATTCTGACATTCATCATCCAGTGCTCCCCTTCCCATTACCTCCCCCACCTTCTTCCCTACTTCTCCTCTTCTTCCTCATCTTCTCTTTCATCATCATCTTTTTTCCTTTTCCACCCTTCCATCGGCTGAAAGAAGGAGGCTGGGGCAGGGGGAGGTAGAAGAGGGGAGAAACTGGGGCTCTGAATGGGGATAATGGACATTCCAGGGATGCGATTTGATCTTGGCCCGCCCACCAGTCTGGGATCTGGAGGCAAGTCCAGGCAAGGTTTCCACTGTTGTAGATCTGCTGGGGCCAGGGAGCGGGGAGGGCAGAGCCCAGGCTCCAAGGGCTCCTCTGGGGACTCTGCTTCCATGCCTTTGAATGAAGAGAAGGAGAAGGAACATGGGTTGTGAGCCTCCCCAGGGCTAGAGAGGTCTGAGGGGGCTCTTGGGATAGAGGAATATTTAGAGAAAGCTAAACTTCAGCCCAGTCCGCAGCAGACGGTGGACTCCCTGAACTGCTGCACCACATCAGGAACTTCCCTCTCTGTGTTCATTTTCTTATCTTGAGAGGGAAGAGCGGTTGGACTTGACTCTTCAACTTGTTTCCTGCTTCCGCAGGAAGTCCTTAGAGTGCACGTGTTCATCCCTGGGCTGGAGCCACTGAACAAGCTACAGGATTAGCTTTGGCTGGTCATCATGGGGATGGGGGGGTGGGGAGATTAACCCAACACTACTGCCTCCCTACAGAAAGCTGCTTAGAGAGAAAATCAATGTGTCCCTGTTAGGAGATGTTCCATTGGTCGTGTCTCTCTAGGTCCCAGGGCTGTTTTTCCAGGCCTAGTGTCCTCTGCTAATCCACAGCCGTTCCTTGTCCTGCCTGACCTCAGGGGTCCCGCCATCTTGGTGGATACAACGGGGCCCTTCACCAGCTCTCCCTACCCATACCTGTTTTTCAGCATTACCTTTCATGCCTACCTAATTGACTTTTTAAACTATTTCCTGAGTCATTTTTTTCCAGTTCTCCATTCTGCACATGCTGTTTGTTCATCACAACCTATCCATCCCGTCCAGTGAGTGGTACCTACTTGGGACACCTCCAAGGAGCCTTCCTCACATCCCCCAAGCAGGGCTGTAGACATCCCCATAGATCTTATCCTTGTCGAGTGGATGGGATCATACCACCCAACTGGAACTGCGCTGGCCTCAGCCCATGGAAGACCATCCTTTGCTCAGACCCTGTACTCCTAAAGCTCTACACCTCTCAATTTTTGAGCCATCTGGGCCTCTCAACCCTGGGCCTTTGCACATGCTGTGCCCTCCACAGGCCTGGCTCATGCTAGATTCCATCTTGATCTGGAGCTCCCTTCTTGTTTGTTACCAGCTGTGCTAGTACACTGCGGGTGCACGGGGTAGACTTTGCAGTAACTCATAAAGCCAGTCCAGACCTGGTGAGCACTAGGCAGATTATATATGCAATGATGGACAGGAAGGGGTGACCAAGGAGGTGGTGGTGCCTGCTGGAGAGAGGCAGGGTATGTTGGAGAGAACCTGAGCTAGCTGTTAAGAGGCCCAGGCAACAGTTGGTGACTTCCAAACTAGGTATCAAGTCAAGAGTCAGGAGCTCAGCTTTTCCAGGCTCTGTGGTAGCCTCAGCCTCAGTGTCCCTATCTGGAAAGTAGACATAATGAGCTGCTGTTCCTGTGTACCAGGTTGAACTGAACAGAGGTCAGGAGGAGGTGAGGACAAGCAGCCTAAGGAAAGAGCCAGCTCTACCCTGCCCAATTCAGGGGCTGGGCAACATTTTATTGGCTGTGATGGCTATAGAAACCTTTGTCACAGGAAAGGGCACAAGTTGTGCTGGACTTGAATGAGACTGGAGATCAAGGTCCTTTTAGATTGGAGAAAGTTCCTTTGGTAGTGGGCGGCGTGTGGTTTGGGAGCTGTAGTCATCACTTCCTCCAGTTCCTGCCTTTGCACTGAAGCCTGTGTGCGCGCACACACACACACACATATACACATACACACACACGCACATGTACATAGTAGTATGTGCACACAAACATGCATGCATGCATGCACATATGCATACACATATATGCACAGATCTTTTTAGAGGTAGAGAAAGATGAGCAAGAGTTCAAACACCTCAGGGCCTCACTTTCCCTATTTGGGATCACCTCCCAAGGCATTTTCACCATGGTTTAACTGATTCAGGGAGGGGGACTTGTCTTCTCCATGGATCATGGCCCCTGCCTGCCATCCCCATGCTTTTGGACCCCAAGTCTGTCTTCTCTCATATGGGTGCCTGAATCTCACCCCACCTCAGCTGAGGCTGTCTCCAGCCTGATCACTTTCTCTGAACTGCCTTGGTCAATTCCTCCCCCCATTTAGGATGCAGTGGGAAGCACGTTCTGCTCTACCTCCTCTTCCAGGAAGCATGTTCTGCTCTACCACCCCCCTCTTTCTTCACCGTGCCTCACATTCCCTCCTCTACTAAATGAAGAATCCTATCAGAGTACAACCTGAAGTAGTGGCACCCAGGGTCCAGCCCCGTACTCAAGGCCTTGGGCAAAGGATCTGACTTTCTATGATTCATTTTACTCACTGCTTAAGAACTTGGCCATTCTACCTGCCCTCTAGGGTTATCAGTTATGGAACTGCCTATTGAAGACCCACAGGATTTTAAACTGGGCATGGTGGCATACACTCGGAATCCCAGCACTTGGGAGGTGGAGACCTGAGAAGCAGGAGTTTAAGGTCACCCTTGGCTACATAGTAAGCTTGGGGCCTGTCTGGGCAACACTGAGACCCTCTCTCAGAAAAAGCCAAAAAAATGAAATAAATGCATAAAATAAATGAATTATAGATACTATTGATTCAAAGAAGCCATTGGGAAAAAGTCTTCAAGGTGGCCACGGCCATTTGAGCGTGCTCCAAGGATTCATATGAAGAAACAATGAAACTGTAACCCATTGTGTTGCTGTGATAATTATATGCAGGTTTCATTTTCTAAAACTCCTCCCGACTTCGCAGACACACTCAGGAGTCTCGGGTGAGAACACTGGGTGCCTATGACTTCTACATTTCTCAAATGAGCAAGCATGCATGGGGAACAAGAAAGAAACAAGGTCAACAAAGTTCAGGCGACAGTAAAGGCTGGTGATGGGGGACAGTGTCATTGTCCCAACTTCATGAGAGTCAGATTCTTATTTGAATGTGTGTCTAACAACCATCGTGTTTCAAGTTTATATATATATACATATACATGGGTATATGTATATATGTATATATATATATATATATAATTACACATTATATATTTAATGTAAGCTATATAACTTTATTATATCATATAAAATGTATTTATGTATATATAATTACGAAGCCTATAATTATACATGATAGAGTATATGTTATATGTCATATAACATGCATTATAAATAGGTAGGTAGATAAAAAGACAGATAGATGATAGACGATAGTGGTTTATTGTAGTATTGTTTGTTTGTTTGTTTGTGTTTTGTTTTTCAAGACAGGGTTTCTCTATGTAGCCCTGGCTATCCTGGAACTCACTCTGTAGACCAGGCTGTCTTTGAACTCAGAATCCACCTGCCTCTGCCTCCTGAATGCTGGGATTAATGGCGTATGCCAACATTCCTGGATCGTGATTTTCTTAAAACCCTTAAAAATGCTAAAACCACTCCACTCCAGTTCCTATATAGAAGCCCTGGGGTGGCTGTAGCCAGGCTGTGGCTGCCTTCACACCATCCATTTGTCTCTTTCACACTCTTGTCTCCTCAGAAAGAAGGGCCTAGAGCTTGTACTCAGCATGCTTCATGTACCTGCAGGTTAGTAGAGGCTCAAAGTACATTGTCCTCTGCTTTTGAGATGGGTATTGATATACATTCCAGGCTAGGCTAGAACTCACAAGCCTCCTATTTCTACCTCTCAAGGGCTAGAATCATAATATTGTCCACTGTGCCTTGCCTCTGTGTACATTTGAAGAATGATTGAATGAATGCTTATAGTTTGCAAAGATCCCCATCTCTTGCCTCCTTTATTCTCACCACACAAGACTGCCTTGTTCTGCCAGAGTCTTCCAAAATGCAGTGTGTAAAACTGATGGGAAGAAAATGACAAAGTCTTCCATGTTCCCCATCTTGACCCCTGGCCTGCTGGAGTGAAGACTTGGAGCAACTTTGCTCCCTGAAAGCCCTCTTGAATGGGCAGCCTGGGGATCCAAGCCTGTGCTGGGAGGGGAAAGGGTCCTCCACCCATGCCTGGTCTAGGCCTGCAAGGCTTGGAGCCAAGATCCTCCATACAGAGGTCTAGGGGACTTGGTGTCCGGAAGCTCCCAGGAGGAGCTGGAAGAGCGGCAGTTTCGAGGCATGGTCCTCTGGACCAGAAATATGTCAACAAGGCAGTGGGATGCACAGGTTCTTATGGTGCATGGAACAGCCTGGGCACAGGCCAGCTCTGTCTGTTGTGTCTCCCAGAGCCTTTCTTTTCAGCAGCTGCTTCTTGGCAGGGAAACTCTCCTAATCATTAGAGGACTGTTCTACCATTCCTGCCTCGACACTGACCCCTGGTGGACAATCTAGACACCTCCTCCCAGAGGCTTCAACCCTCCCCTACTGTTCCCTGAGCACCTTTCAATTATGCCCTGGCACCTGTGGGCACTCAGGAGCTTTCCCTTTGCTGGACATCTGGATGCAGTTGTTCTCTGCTGTGGCCCAGAATCATCCCTGCTGCTTTACACTTCTGCAGTGGCTCGTGCTTTCTCCCTCCAATTACCCAATAGAAGCTTTCCACCTAAGTGTGGTGGAAAGGTGGAAGAACAAATGAATGGTACAGGTGGCTGAGGGGGTGGCGTAGCTAGCAATGACAAATACATACTATGGAAGGGCAGCAGGGTCATGGCTCACCGGCAGTGAGAGCTCAAACAAGTGACTTCAGCTCTCCGAGGCCTTGTTTCTTCCATTGGAGATAACACTAGAGACTTCACATCAGGACTGATGGAAGACCCTGCCACCATTACCCTTTTACAAATGAGGAGGACAGTTCAGATTGGGTGGCCATCCCCAATGCCCAGCCCTGGCAGTGGTGAGGATGGGAGGTTGTCACGTGAGGTCCCTCACTTCCATGTCTCCACTGGACCACTCATGCCCTCAGAAAAGAGAGACAAGTGTGTCTCACTCCTCACTGGATCCCCGGAGGGGGCCTCTCCACCAAGGCAGGGTACCATCTTCAAATCCCATGGCCCCATTAGGCACATTTATAAGAATGGAGTAAACCCACTGTGGGAAGCCCATTGACCTCTGAGTCCATCTAGAGTGCTGAACTATGCTGCCCACCCTCGGTCACGGCTCACCTGTAAACAGTAAATTGCAAATGCATATGCAGGCTCTCCTGTAGTTCTGGGCTTTCCTTCTCAACTCCAGCTGGCTTAAGCATTCCTGTAAGTGTGATAGCAGAGAGCAAACCAAGCTTTCACCTTGCCTACCCGCTGTCTCCTTCGTCTGGAAGTGTAGGACTCTTGGGGACACCGCCACCAAGCTATGCCTCTCTCTTTTTCTCCGTTTTCAGGTACTTTAACAAACTCTCAAGGGCTAAGATGAATTTTAATCCATCCCTTAGCAGCATTTTGTCCTGAGTGGGTCCAAAGTGTGGGGCACTTTGAGATACTTTATATGAAGCATAAAGTATAGGCTTCACAAGAACCAAATATTAAAGCAGGAAGATGACCTGAGGCTCTGCCCTGTCCTGCTCCTCCATCCTGTGTTCTCAAGCCATTGTTCCCACCCTCTTAAGAATCACAAGGGCTACAGCCCAAGCTCAGGCTCTGGACCTGTCTAGAAGAATCCAGAGAGACCAAGTGGGATCAGGGTATCTGTGTGGATGGTGACTGCATTCGGAGCTATATAGAATAACCCGAGGGCCAGCTGCCTATGTTTGGGTCTCTGGGGACATTAATGGGACATGAGCGTACCCTGGTTGTCAAGGAAGTTCTGTTGGGCCTTGCTTCTGCTTGAGAGTCCTGAGCAGGGAGTTGAGAGGGTCTCAGAATGGGCAAGGGGCAGGCATGCCCACAGCAGTGGCCAGCTATGACTGAGCATGTGCTGTGCATTAGGTCTGGGAGGCGTCTTGGGTGTGCCTTTCTTCTTGTCTTCCCATTAACACAGTGGCATCTTCAAGCTCTGCCGCCAGAAGCACATTGTAAAAGGAGTTTTATGTGAATGACTTCAATTAGGAAAGACTAAGCCTTTTCATTTTTTTCTCTTTTCCTTTCTCTGTCCTTCCTAGAGAGCATTCTCCTTATTTGATGATTTATTTACCCCTTTCTTCCTTCTTAAAAATAACTCAGGGTCCCAAGGCATTGTGTCTGCACAGATGAGTCTGCCTACCTTCAGGGTAGGTACACTGACTGTCTGTGATGTGTTAGAGGATGGGCAGCCAGGGTTTTCTGGGGAGAGTACGGGGCCCATACCAGGAATAGCAGGGACATGACCCCAATAAAAGAAGAGTGCAGAAAGAAGGTCTTATTGGTCCAAGGCAGTGTCCCCCAAAAAGGAGGGTGCTTCTGGGAGATTCTATGGCACTTTAAAGTGCACAAATGGCTACTCCTCCCTTTGGGTCACCAAGAGATTCTCCCCATGCTCCCACCTCACCCAGGGCTATGCTCCCAGAGCATGTGAGTCTTGCAAGCTATTGGGCTTGCCTGCATGCCTGTTGCTTGCATGGGATGGCCACGGGTTTGCTGTTTGTATTCTGGGAACAAGGATCCCCGAGTCCTGCTCTCTGTGGCAACCAAAGGCCCCAGAGCACAGCCCTTCCTGTGGTTTTATTACAAAGGCAGCCGAGTTAAGTGCTTAAAAGCTTTAGAGAAGGGTCTGGAGAGCTGACTCCATAGTTATGAGCACTTGCTCCTCTTCCAGAGGACCAGAGTTTGCTCACAACCCCCTGAGACTCCAACTCCAGGAGAGGGATCCGATACCCTCGTCTGGTCTCCATGGGCACCTGCACACACACACACACACACACAAGCACACACACCACAAATAATAAAATAATAGTAATAATAAGAGCAGCAGTAGTAATTGTAATGATAATAATAACAATTTTCTTCTAAAGCTTTGGGCAGAGAAAGTCCCATCTCTGGCTCCCTAGGTGACCTTCTGCTGACCAATTGTCAGGACACTTAGGCTCTCTGAGAGCCTTGTTCCTCACCACTCTAATGAAAATCAGCAGGCTCACTTTGTAATATGTCAGACAATTTATGATCCCGTGTGTGTACACATTGCTACAAGGAACATTCCACAAATACTAGCCATAGAGATCTCAAGGACTTCTGTGTTTATTCACACCACAAAACAGGGGAGTGGCAGGTGACCCTGCCCTCAAGAGTTCAAAGTTCAATTGAGAAAATGTATAGTAACTCATCCATTCTACTGACAGGGGCTTATTGACACCTACCATGTGCCCAGCTTTATGAGGCCTGATCTCTGCCCCAGTAATTGCCAGCTACTATTTATTTCTTAACTTTCTATTCATTTTTATTTAGTATCAGTGTGTAAATGTTTGGAGGTCAGAAGACAGCTCTCAGGAGTTGGTTCTCTCCTTCCGTCTCATTAAGGCAGGACAGGATGTCTCTTGCTGTTTCTACTGCACTGCACACTTCAGGCTAGCTAGTCCACAGGCTTCAGTGCAACCCTCCTCTTGCCATCTCCAACCTCACTGTAGGAGTTCTGGGATTACAACGCAAGCTACCACATCTGTCTTCTATACGTGGGTTCCAGGGGTGGAGCTCAGGCCACCGGACTTTTACTGGCTGAGCCATCTCACCAGCTCCCAGGTGCTTCCTGATGAACTCTCTAGGGGGTATCTTGGGTGCCTTTTAGCTGGTTTCTTCCATCAAGAAACTCTCTCTTTGTGTACCATAGTGAGAGAAATGCTAAATCCAACAGATCTGAGCTCTAATCCATGTTCTGAGGTAGCTGGGCCGTCTAGTTGTCTCAGTGATCTATAAAATACAAAAAATGTACCTGTTGCCATGGGGGAAATGAAGTAGTCTGAGTCACAGAGGGCCCATGCTAGGTTGGTCTCAAGCGTCCTCGGGGTGGTGGCTCTCCGTGGGCAGGCTGAGCAGCTGCGGGCTATAGCATAAAGCTGTTCCCTGGGGAATGAGTAAGAATGCCACGTGCAGAGGAGAAAGCTGGGCCTCGGGTAGAGAACCCTCATGCCACAGGAGCGATGACAAGCAAAGGCCTGGCACAGCGGCAGTGTGTTTTGCTCCAAGCCCAGATCTGCCTTGGGCATCTCCTGCTAAAATCTGTCGGCGAGTGAAGCATTCAGGACTATTCTCGGTCAATGGACTCTGTGGACACGAGCAGCCAGCCAGCCTTTGCCTCCTCACACCCACCGGACTTGCACACCTGCTCTTGCACTCAGGACACTACAACTCAGTATTCTGTGCTGCCTGCTCCGTATACTTCACCCCCCTTGCCTCCTTCCTTATGCTGGCTCCATCCCTGCTCTTCCATCGTGGTTTCTGCAGCCTTGCCACCTCCCAGAAGAAGTTGGCCTCTCACTGTATACCTACCATATTCCTTCTCTCTACTCCTGAAGTCGGGTATGTCCAAATGGACACCCCATACAAAGTAAAGGCTAGGGCTGGGTTGAGCAAGGAAACGAAATGGATGAGTGAGTGAAGTGAGTGAATTGCAATTATTCACGTACACATCACAACTGGATGTGTTAGTGAGGGGAGGGACTCGATGCAACAGTGTTTCCTCCAAGCCCATCGCAGAGCCTAGCACGCAGTGGGTGCTATCTGTGGGTAAGTATCTGCGGATTCATTAGTCTAAGCCGGTGTGCATTTCTCTGTCTGAACTGTCTTCCTTCGGGAGCAGTAGTCCCCTGCCAGCCATCTGTGTGTCACTGTGTATAACAGGAACTTATCACTGGGAGTCTGAAACTAACTGCTAGCCTGTAGTCATACATCCTTGATGTCAAAGTTGGACAAGACATCAGGAATTGGGCAGTAACACATCAAAATCCCGGAGGAGCCTGGGGATGGATAACCAGGTGCCTCTTGCTTGGGATGGCTAGAAACCTTGCTACCACTAGGTGGCGCCAACTCCAAGGCCTTCTTTTCTTTGCATCTGCGTCCCTGCACTTGTGACATTTCAGGTCCAGAACCTGCAGGTCAGACTAAAGCAGCTGCTCATCTCTAATCCTCCTTGTCCAGAGCTATCCCTACCCCAAGGTCCAGAGAGCTTCTTCGCATTTTCCTCAGCAAGCAGAGTCTTATAATACGATCCATAACTTCTAATGTTTGTCTCTCCTGTAAGCTGTATGAGCTTACAGGTACAGATATTTTATTTTATTTACAGATATTTTACAAATAAAATATCAAGTACAGATATTTTATCTAGGTGGTAAAATGTAGAGAAGGCTACATGCTAGCTCAGCAAAGATCTGCTGAATGATTGGAACGGTCCAGAAAGACCTAAAGGGCTCAGGTGATTTTTCTCCTTCCTTTGGGCCATATTCCCCACTAATGCAGAGTGAGGAACCCAATTGAGGTTGAGGAGACAGTCAGCAAGGGTGGGAAGGTGACTGACTGGATTACAGAGACAGCATCTTGAAAGTCTTCCACCTGCCTGCTCTCCAACGCGGGACTCACATGGGCATCTCAGTTTCCCTTCTCACTGGCCCATTCTGTTAGTCACATTTTCCAGAGGGAAGATGAACTTGCTGGCTGGGGGTGGGTAGGAGGGATGGGGTATTGAGGAGGGGCATAGGTGGGAGAAATAAGGAGTTGGTTCTGAGAGAGAAATGAAGGCTCTTTTCCATCAGGTTTACTTGAATCACAGAGTACAGCTCTCTCCCCTAGGGGCCAGGGAAGACAGGGCTGCAAAGAACTGAGGTCAGGAACCTGTTACTGCAGCTAGGTGGCCCTGCCTGGTAAGGCTCATGTGTAAGGCAAGTCTTACTACAATAAGAAGTTAGCCTGCTAAACTTGGAATTACAGAGGAGCCATGCTGGGGCTGGAGAGACAGCTCAACCCCCAAAGAGCTTGCCACAGACAGAAGGAGCAGCTTTCCATTCCCAGAACCCATGTGAGAAGCCAGATGTGGTGTGTGCTTGTAATCTTAGTCATGGGGGAATGGGGACAGGCAGATGCCTAGAGCTGACTGGCAGCCACTCTAGCCAAAAAAACTTTGTCTCAAAAAACAAGGTGTACAGCACCTGAGGAAAACAGCTGAGGATGTCTTCTGGCCTACACACACATGCACACACACGAGCATGCACATACACATGCATACACACACACACAGGCACACACATACACATGCATGCACACACACAGGCACACACAGGCACACACATACACATGCATGCACACACACAGGCACACACATACACATGCATGCACACACACACACATACACACAGGGGCATGCACATACACATGCATGCACGCACACACACACACACACACATGCATGCACACACACAGAGGCATGAACATACATGTATGCACAGGCATCCCCACACACACAGAGAGAACTATCTGACTCCAGCAGGCACAGAAGTCTCAGTAGAGAAAGAGTTTGGAGCTGCAGGAGGGAGCAACAGCTGTGCATTGTGAGCAACTCCCCAGCGGCAAACTTATCAGAAAGTTTGTATTGCCTAAGCCCTGGTCTCCCTCTTCTGTAAGTCAGTGTCACCACACATATTGCTGGGGCTACTGAGACACCAAGGAAAGAAGGAAGCCAAGGTGGGCTGAGGAGGACCCTAGGTCCCAGCACTTCCCTTGCTAGGAACTGGCTTGATGTCTCTGAACTTTGAGCTCCTTAATCTTATTGGCTTTTTTGAAAGAAAGGGAATGTTTGTCTATTGATCTTATGGAAGTAATAATTGTGAGGTCCCTCTAGCCACTGTGAAGATGGAAAGACAATTGCAGCCATCTGGGCTTGGAAACTCTGGACCCTTTTCACTTCTGCCCTTCCTCCACAGGCCCTCTCTCCAACCCCCACAACCATGACTCTCACCCCAGTGCCACTGGAGGACGCGACTACACGCCCTGAATTCTGCAAATGGCCATGTGAGTGCCCACCATCCCCACCTCGCTGCCCAGTGGGTGTCAGCCTAATCACAGATGGCTGCGAATGCTGTAAGATATGTGCCCAGCAGCTCGGGGATAATTGCACAGAGGCTGCCATCTGTGACCCACACCGGGGCCTCTACTGCGATTACAGCGGGGACCGCCCGAGGTACGCAATAGGAGTGTGTGCACGTAAGTGAGAGCCTCCATACCTTCCGACTGCCCCCACACCCCAGCTCTGGCCCACAAACGTCCATAGCCCTTCCCTTGGCCAGGCCTGGCTTAGTCCACAGTTAGAGGTCACAGGATGGATCATCTGGGGGATGCAGCAATAACTGCATTCTTCTTATGCCTAGGATCTCATCATGTCTTGCTCTTTCCATATTAGAGACACCCCACCCCCTAGCCCCCAGCTCCCGAGGAAGGAGATTCTGCCAAGAAATACTCAGCCCTGGTTCTGTTATCTTGGTAGATAGGATTCTTCAATAGATGCCCCAGTGGCCTCTCAGATGACATTGAGTCACTGCAGTACTTCAAATATTTTAATTATCCTTTAAATTAAAATAATATGCTTAAGAAAAGCCAGTGATCATGAAATAGTGAAAGCCAGTAGCCTGCAGTCATCATTTCCTATCAGCCGTGCTTTTCCAGTTACTATGGTTACTTAAAACTCATTAGCTAGCCGGACAGTGGTGGCTCACACCTTTAATCCCAGCACTCAGGAAGCAGAGGCAGATGGATCTCTGTGAGTTCAAGGTCAGCCTGGTCTACAGAGTGAGTTCCAGGACAGCCAGAGTTACAACAGAGAAACTCTGTCTCGAAAAAGAAAGAAAGAAAGAAAGAAAGAAAGAAAGAAAGAAAGAAAGAAAGAAAGAAAGAAAGAAAGAAAGAAAGAAAAGAAAGAAAGAAAGGCAGAAAGAAAGAAAGGAAAGAAAGTTATCACCACATAGTATTGTCTTCTTCTAGATCTTAGTTTGCTTTCTAATATTCTTATGTGGTAGTTGATGGCTTAGCCTCCTGCTGCCATCAGATACCTTCGTTATCTTCCAAATGTCCTTGTCCTAATTTTTTGCTATATAATCATCAATATTTATTCTGTTGTGACTGTGTTCACTGAGCCTGAGTAGTGAGCATGTTTGAATTTCCCCATCTCATAGTGCTTTTCGCTTTTCCTGGTGTTTCTAACTGCCTTCGTTTTTCTTCGATTTTGCTGTGTATAGCATCCTTGTGTTTGGAGGGAGGCTTGCTGATGTGTATTCTTCATATGGTTCGTCCTGTGTCCTCTGTTCTTGCTGCTATTCCTAAAGAGCATGTTTCTGGGCCGTCATTACCTCCTGCTTCTCTCTGTTTACTTAGTCTGAATCCTCTGAGCATTGCTCGCCCGAATGACATGAGCCAGCGTGACAATGTACGATAGGCTGCCAAATGACATGTCAGTCTATCCTCTGAAAGTCTCAACAATACAGAAACTATTCTCCCTTTAGTACTGAATCAAGACTCCTCCGTAATTATTAGCCCATACATCCCCCACTGTCTGTTTTTACCCTTGTCCTACCGAATGCCTTAGATTCCTGTAGGGGCTTGTTGATGAAGGCTGTGCACACAACCCAAGTCAGTAAACTCTGTCTGAGCCTCTGGGTTCCTTTGTGCTCCCCTTTTCGTTTTCATTCATCTATAGTTACCTCTTTGGCTTTTCTAATAAATCTCCCTACTTCCCCCCCATCTTTTCTGTTTTTCTCCTCTTGCTGGAATTAGTTATTAGTGCCAGAAAACATGTTCAAAGAAAACTTGCACCATGACCTGTGTATAATTACCAGATTCGTTGATTAAAGATGTGTTCCCTGAGAGTCAGCCCAGACCTATTTAAATGTACCCTTCCTTTACTGATAGTTACAGTGATCTCTGTTTGCTAGTGCTCAATACTGACATTATAAACAACCTTATACCTTTTTGCATAACCCAGGGAGACTTGGTCAGCTTCCCTGTACTGGAATCACCCATGAGACCAGGCAGATGGGAACCAGATAATAATTTCTGTCCCAGCTAACAACTATCTTTAAGGTCATTTAAAAGGTAATTCAGTTCACTGAGATTACACTAATCTCCAAAGCCATAATGGGATCTCACACACCAGGCCTTGCCCCCTTATAGACAGTGTCTCATGGATCCAGAGATTGCTTTTTCTGCTTCCCACCCCACCCCCCACTCCACTCTCATAACTTCCCATTGCAGGTCTCACCCCCACCACCACAGACCCTTAGCTCCCTGCCACCAGGAACTTTGATGTGTTTCCGTTTCATTTATTTGGGGAAATAATAAGTAAAACACCCGTGACCAAAGGAAGGATTCAATAGGTCTTTGCATTTGCCATGAGTTCCTTGGCCATATGGGTTTTCAGGCATTGAAATAAATACAGTTCAGCAGAAGTTACAGGGCTTAGAATGTTCTAACCCATGGTTGTAAGTTCCAACAGGAGTCTCTACAGAGCCATTTCCATTTCCAACTCCAACACTTAACTCTTTTGTCCAGGTACATTTTACCCATGAGCCTCACCACAAGCACTTACACAGACACATATCAGGTTCATTCTGTACACACACACACAAACAGGCACACACACAAACAGGCACACATACACACATTCACATACTCACACTCACACACATACAGTCATACACACATAAGTAAGAATGTGCACATATCTGTACAATTCGCTGGTGTCCCCCAAGCATTTCCCCAAAAATGTGATGTAATGTCAGAATTTGTGAGGCCCAGATGCAAGGAACAAGGCAGGGCATGAAAGTGCAGAGAGGCAGCGAGAGAAGAGAAAACAGGATCTCTCAAACAGACAGTCCATCAGCACGTGGTCAGCTTAGCTAATGGATGGCCCCCAGAAAGGCTAAACCTGTCTGGAGATTTGCAGGAAATTAGGCCAAGACAAGGCGAGTGAAAAACAAGTAGCCAGAATGCAGCCACACAGGACTCAGGGAGCTCAGAAGAGGCAGTGTCATGCTGCTGAATGCTAGCTTTGGCTGTCAGTGGTCAGCTCCCTGGGCCACCGAGGCCAGGCAGGACAGTGAATCTAGTCTTGCCTAGTCTGCTCAGCTGTCAGGAGAAATCTAGGCTTGTGTGTGATTGGTAAACACTAGAACTTCGTTCAGAGAGGCTTTTAAAAAGTGTGTCTAGGCCAACCTAAACACAGCAACGGGCACGGTGCCCTCTACTTCAGAAGGTTCCACTATTTCAGTTGCCCAAATGCTGCTCTAATGCAGCTGGAGCAGGCACCAGGGCAAAAACATCTGGTGATGGGAATGTGGCCTCTACAGGCAGATGGGCTTGGGGTTTCAATCCCTGCTCTGCCTCTTGTTGCTACCCACCTGAGGATCTTGATTAAATCATCCTTGTTCTGTCAAGGTGATGGTGGCGCATGTCTTTAATCCCAGCACTCAGGAGGCAGAGGAAGGGATCTCTGTGAGTTCCCCTAAGACCAGGCCAGACTGGTCTACAGAATGAGTCCTTGGATAGCCAGAGTTGCAACAGAGAAACTCTGTCTTAAGAAAGACGGAGAGAAAGAGAGAGAGAGAAGTCAACCTTGTTCAGGGAGGGGTAAATGGGAGGTGGTGCCTGTGGCTGTCCCTTGCACTGCAGAAGTCCCTCAGCCCTGTCCACTGTTATCCTCAGAAGAGGGAAGGTCTCATCCCAGGACCACCCTTTCTAACATTGCTAAAGGAGGGAATGGAAACTCAGCATGGCCTGGGGCTAGACAACCTTAGCTGGAATCCCGGTGCTGCTACAAAGTAGCCCTGGGATGTTAGGCAAGCTCCTGAACTTTTTAAACCTCAGTGTCCTCAATAAGGACAATGCAATGAGGAATGAGGGCTGTGGGAAGTCAGGTTATCACAAGCTTAGACAGTAGGACCTAGTGGAGATTAGGGGTCCGGGGACATGTGTGCCTCATCTACCCTTGTGCCCACTGGCTCAGGAAAATACGAAGATGAGGTTGCAAGGTCATGGACGGTGAGGGGCATGAAGGTCCCAGTAAAGGAGCATGGAGGCTTGGTTGCTGCAGGTCTTTTAGCTATAAGAAGGCTGGCCAGGTCCCACCTGAACTTACGAGTGAGGTAAGAGAGGAGCTGGCTGTTTCCCCTCACCCAAAACCAGTCCCCTGGGAAGATAGAAAGGCTATTTTTACATGAAGAGGAGTTCCACCTTTGCTGATGGATCATGCATGCTCATCAGGTACCCTGATCTCCCCTTGGTCTGTGTGGAACAGGTTTATCAGATGCCCATGTCCCCATTAACTGTTACATTACATTATATTAACTGTCTCTACAGAGACAGCATTTCCTAGGCACAGTGGTACTTGACTTTGGCTGCGTAATGGACTCGTCTGGAAGGCTTTAAAACATAGGAAGCCTGAGGAAAGCAATGTTTCAGCATTTAGGCCTGCTTCATGTTATGTAGCTTGGGTATCAGGATTTCCAAAAGCTGTTCTGTGAGTCCCTTTGAGCAGCTAATATAAGGATTGCTTTGCCAAGGATTCCAGAGCCTGGACTGATGTCTTTATACATGGGAAAAAAGCATAAGCTTTAGCCTCCTGTCCACCAGTGTAAACATACACATATACACACATTCATGCAGATTCATGCACACATCTACCTACACACAACTATATATATGCACATGTAAGTAAATACATACACAAGTGAGCATGCACATTCACATTCACACATATGTGTATACACACTCACATGTTCACATACGTACATATACACCTTTCTGGAGTTTGAGGGAATGGCAGAGTGACTGAGGATGCAAAGCCCAGGGTCCCCTTAGCATCCTGCTTCCTCTTCCTCTGCCTGGCCTTCCTCTCCCCTCATCTCTCTCCCTTTCTGGTGTCAGGTAGAAGGAAAGAGACTGTGAGTTCAGTGTCTCCACCATGTCATTCACCAGCTCTTTGAGCACAGGAATCCCTTCCTCTCCCAGAACTCTCTTGTCCCTGATAAAGTAGACAGAGCTCTCCCGATGAAGTCATCACTGGGAGACCTGAATGAGATCATGGGCCAGAAGCTGCGTCAATGCAGGCCAGTACCTGCTTCCTGGATGTTCAGAGAATGGTAACAATGACGAGATGTACACACCCTGAGACGGCTGCTCATTGGCCAGCTTACACAGGATGTCACCTTGCTGAGACTGCTTTGCTATATGTAACAATGGAAGCCACAGTGTATTTCCTTACAAAACAAAATGTGTCCGGAAGCACTCAGCAGAGACCCTGGTTCCACACTCAACACCCCTTCCCTGCTCCGTGGTCCCCCAACACTGTCTGTCATCATCAACTCTCACTTCAGAGGATCAGTGGACCATCTTCCCACCTACCTTGTGAGATCTTCAAGGACCAACCCATCATCATTCCGACCAGTACTGGGTCCCCAGCTCCTGCCAGACTCCTCAGTCAGTACTGAGGAAGGCAGCCCATTTCGTTCCTAGATTCTGGTTTCCTGTGTATGCCTTTCTCCCCTAGACAGGCATCCATCAGTACCAGGCCTGGTGTTGGGGACACTGTAGGGAGAAAAGTGCCTGACCTCATGTACTAGGGTGCTGGATTCCCTGCCCAATACCCAGCAGGCTCTTCAGTGGCTGTCCCCTGACATCATGAAAGACCTTCACAGTACCCTCTCTCCCTTTCTCCCTGCTGTGCCCTACCTCTTCACATGGCCAACTCTTTGCCCTTGGGGTGCAGCGAGCTGATATGTGCGCCAGCTTCTCTTTCCTCACATGAGTGATTTCTTGGCATGGCATCTTAGGCAGAAGGAAGCTTCACAGAAGTGCCTCCTAGCCTCACACATCCACCACCTGTGTTTGCAGAGGTGGTCGGTGTGGGCTGCGTCTTGGATGGCGTGCGCTACACCAACGGCGAGTCCTTCCAGCCCAACTGCAAGTACAACTGCACCTGCATCGACGGCACGGTGGGCTGCACACCACTGTGCCTGAGCCCCAGGCCCCCGCGCCTCTGGTGCCGCCAGCCCCGGCATGTGAGAGTGCCTGGCCAGTGCTGCGAGCAGTGGGTGTGTGACGACGACTCAAGGAGGCCACGCCAGACGGCGCTGCTGGACACCAGAGCCTTTGGTAAGTGTGGGCAGGGACATATGGAGTCTCTAGATGCCATGGAGCCCCTAGAGTCTCAGTTTTCTCTGAAGAACTCAAGCCCTCAGGCCATTACCCACTCCACAACTCACCAGTTATATGGTCTTGGGGATGTGCTGTCTGGGACCCAAATTCCTTATCTGTAAAATGCAAATTACACCGTCTTTCCTGCCTGCTTTATGGGCTGCTCCGGCCATAAAATTCTAGTGTGACGTGTGCAGTCCTCTATTCTCCAACTGATATATCCCAGAGAGTGGGCAGGGACCTAGAAAGAGGAGTAGACAGCAGGGATTAGGAAGGAGTAGGTGGGCCTTCCAGATAACTCAAGCGTTCCCTTGCTATTGTCCCATGAGCAGATGAGGCTGGAGCTGGGTAAGCCTGAGAAAAGGAGGCCCTAGAACGGAAACCAGGGACATGGGTTTTTCATCATCGCCTACCGGAGCCCAGTGCACTTGCCAGATACTTGGAAAATACTCATGTTTGCAGAGATAGCCATATAGGTGTTTGGCTGTAGGTGGCTGAATAGATGAATGAATAGATGAGTGAGCTGGTGACAGATAGTCAATGGATGGGCACATGTGTGCATGCTGAACCATTAATATAGGGATGTGCGGATAGATGTATAGAGGAGGAGTGGTTGGAGAAGGGAAGGGAAGTAGATGGATGGATGGATGGATGGATGGAAGGATGGATGGATGGATGGATGGAAGATGAATGAGTAGATAATGGATAGAGGATAGAAAAAATAAATAGATGAATAGATAGGAAGATAGAAAGAATATGATGGATGGAAGATCAATGAGAAGATGATAAATAGAGATAGATTGATAGATAGACAGATAGATAGACAGACAGACAGACAGACAGAGACAGATAGAATGTGAAGGAATGGATGGATGATAGATGAGTAGATGAAAGATGGATGTAGATAGATATAGATAGATGGTGACCGGCTGGATGATGGTGGATGAATGCATAGTTAGGCATCTGAGCTAGGGCAGAAGGGGAAAGAAGGGAGAAAAGAATAAGTAACAAGTAACAACCCTCAGGGCCGGGCATCTGTGCTGTGCAGTGTAGCGGGAGGCACGCAGCTCCTGGGGCTGGCCACTGCCCAGAGGAGAACACAGGGGAAGAAGCACATTTAGGGTGATGGTGGGCTGCCTGGCAAGAGCAGGCTGAGTTTGAGGAGGGTTCAGAGGGAGAAAGGTCCAGTGAGGGTAGCCTCACAGAGAGGGTCCCACCATAAGACAGCTCTGCTTCCAGCAGCTGCCCGCAGTTGGTGTGGCCTGAGAATAACACACACAGTGAGACAGAGGAGTCTGGGGCAGAGGTCACGGGAGATTGACCTTGGAGGTGTGGATGAGAGAAGAGGGGGCAGTTACTGTGGAGTAATGGGGGAGGGGAGACCAGGAGAATCTGACATGACCACAGAAAGTAGAATGCAGACACTGCTAAAGGAAACACATCCCAGCAGGTAGCCCCAAAGGAGAGAAGACTAATTGTAGCTGAGCTTTTGGGGTGCTGATGTTTTGAGGAATTCTAAGTGTATGGGGTTTGCTCAGAGCCTATGCAGAGCTGGGTTCCTGGCCTTGGTGCCAGCAACATTTATGATCAGAAGGAGTTTTCTTTTTTCTCTTTTCTTTCCTTTCTTCCCTTCCTTCCTTCCTTCCTTCCTTCCTTCCTACCTTTCTTCCTTCTTTTGTTTTTTATTTCTTTCTCTTCTTTCCTTTCCTTTTCTTTCTTTATTTCCTCCCTTCCCCTTTCCCCCTCGCTCCTTCTCCCCGCCCCCCCCCCTTTCTTTCTGTCTTTTTATGGGGCATTACAGGCTTGGCAGCATCCTTAGCCATTCCCTTTAGATGGCAGAAGAACCTCCTTAAGTTGTGACACCTCCAGACACTAACAAATGTGACTGGGGGGATACAACCTCCCACATGGAAAAACAACATGGCATGGATGAGAGCCAGTGACAGGGAAGGCTTGGTCCCCAGTAGTTCAGGGCAGCATGGCAGCTCCTCCCACTAAACCTCCCTCCTGCAGATCTACACAAGAGCTACTGGGAGGTGGCGGGGAGCAGATGCTGCCTGCCCACCGGGAGGTGCAGGAGGCAGAGGCTCCCTGCCTTCTGTGTGACCCAGTGACCCAGTTCTTAGCTACCACAGGCAGAACCCCTGCAGCGTTATGGAGGAGACCCAGAAACCAAAGCCCTTTTATCCTCTCACTGCCCTCCCTACCCCATCCCAGGCAAATCCCTCCCTCCTGCTACAAGCTCCCAGCCTGCTCATCCCAGGCTGTCTGTCTCTGTCCTTGGATGCCTCCATTGCTTTCTCCCTTCGATCTATGGCTATCTATCACAATTTCACTTCCAAATTCATGTGCCAGCTTTGTTTTCTGCACACCTTCAAGCTCCGGGGACTGTGTGCAGAGTCTATGGTACCCTAAGTAGATTCCTCGTCTGCCTGTTTTTCCTCTCCTCATCCCCCATTCCTTGATTATCTTGTCTTCTGCCCTTGCTTTCATTTGCTCCCCTTTCATCTCCCCCTCTCTCTCTTCCTCCTCCCTCCCTTCCCTTTCTGCCTGCCCCCTTTCTCTTATTTCCTATTCCTGTGAATACAAGTGGCAGTTCTCTGTGTGTCTGCCCCACCCATCATTGTGCAGGCTGTTCTGTCTTGCCTGCCATCTACCTGTCTCCCTCCATGGCTCACAACTCTCTCCTGCTCACCCCTGGCTAAGCATACCCTCATCAGATGCTGGGGCATGTTCACAGGACCAGCCAAGAGCAGATAATCCAATGGGCCCACAGTCGAGTAACTGTGCCAACTGGCATGTACTGGGACTCACTAATCCAGGGATGCCTGAAGTACTTTCACATGTGTGACACAGTCCTCTCAGACCCCAGGAATGGAATGCTGTTCTTGACCCCTTTGGTATAAGCCCTATACGGTGTGTGTGGGTGTTACATACATTATTATATATAATATATATTAGACAATGTATATAATACATTATATACAAATATATATATGATTGGGACCTATAGGCGTGAGCCAGCTCACTAAGTCACACAGCTCACATACTAGTTCAGTACTGAGTGGTGAACCCAGGAGTATGACATGGAAGCCTGTGGTGTCTTCAGCCATTCTGCTCTGAAATTACTGAGATGGGGTGTCAGATGCTAGCATGTGGGACTCACCTTTGAACTTTCACATATATACTTCACCTCTGAGAGTCTCTAGGGTGAACAGTGTCTTTTTATCATTTCTTGCTCAGTGCTTTGCAGATGAACGCTGTAAACTCAATTGAAATCTACACCCTTGTCCAACAGCTCCATGAAGTAGATATCTGAAGTAGATCACTGAGGACCAGCAGAGCTAGCAAAGATCACATAGCTTGTAGGTGTTGACTGTATTTCTGACTTTTCTAACTGCTATAACAAAATACATGTAGAAAAGAAATTTAAGAGAGACACTGTTAAGAATGAGAATTCAGCCTTTCCTCCCTAGGTGCCCCTGCTGATTAGAAGACAGTATGTCCTCCTGTGGGAAACCATAGCCCAATTCTGTCTGTCTCTGTATCTTTATCTCTATCTCTATCTGTTTTTATGTGCCTCTTTCTGAGTCTCATGAAGCCCAAACTTTTTGGGCTTGGTGTTGGTGAGGACTGGAGATGTTCGTGGAAGATGCAGAATCATGGGTACTTTGGTGTCCGCCTACAGCAGCTTCAGGCACAGTGGAGCAATGGCATGGGAACTGCATAGCCTACACCAGCCCCTGGAGTCCCTGCTCAACCACCTGTGGCTTAGGCGTCTCGACTCGGATCTCCAACGTCAATGACAGGTGCTGGCCAGAGCAGGAAAGTCGCCTCTGCAACCTGCGTCCGTGTGATGTGGACATTCGTCCTCACATCAAAGTAAGTCCAGAGCATGGTCATCTCAGGCAAGTATAGGCATGATGAACTTTGAGCCTGGCCACTGAACTTCTTGGGGTTCATTTGTAAGATGTAAATAATGAAAACTGTCTTGCAGGCCTGCGGTAACAATGATTTAGAATTATGGGGCTGGTAGTCTGGTACATGGTAGATTTCACTGAACGGATACTTTTGTAGTTTCCATCCTATCAGAAACAAGGTCACTCCAAGGAGAATTCAGGAGCCATCCAAAATGTTCTTTTGTAGTGGTTCTGAGGGACCAGCACCACCTTTCATCCCCATGGCAACCCACACCCACCTGCCTAGGCACAGGGCAGATACATGGGCAATGTGAGAAGTGCTAACTAGAAACAAGTGCTAACTTGAAGCACATGAAGTCAAATGCCTCTCTGCTGTTAGTGCTTGCAACTGTGATCAGTCTCCTGCTATTGCTGAGCCTCAGCCCCTTTCCAATGTGTATAATTATGGTGCTCATTTCTGAATTCCTTCCAGCTTTGAGTGTCCAAGATGATGGAAACACATCACCAAGGACATCTCTGCTAAGCTGCCAAAGGCTGAGCCCAGCCCTGGGATTTAGGCGTGGATCTTCATTGTCTAACTCAATATTCCCACTCATACCCAGTACCAGTCCACTTGATGTCAAAATTAAACAAATCAAACTTCTCAGGGATCATCCCTGGCTCTATTAGGGGAGCAGAGTAGCTTCTTTGAATGCTGAGGAGGTTGCTAGCTGACAAGGGAGTCCTGTTTTCCACCATCATATTCAGACCTGAGGTTTGCTCCTTATCCTCAAGACAGCATCTTGTCATCTTTGATAGATACACATTCTCCTTCCTTCTCTTCTCTTCTCACTCTGCTGTGGCAACCTTTGGTGCCAGCATGTCCTCAGTGGATGGACTCCTAATTGGAAGTATGGATATGAAGGGCCCAGGAGAGTGAGAAATGAGAACGAGGACCCTAATCTGGTCTGAAAAATCGATCATAAAGCCAGACCTTCACTGCAGGCTCATGATTCTTCCCCCATCACCATGATCATCTACCCTAGATGGCTTCCCCGCCTGGATAATCTGTATGTCCTATCCCCATATTGGGTGTGCTCCGCACCCAGCTCTGATATGCTGCCTATGCTACAGCATAGATCCTAAGAAATAATAGTCCAAGGTGTTTAGTAAGGGCCTACTGTATATCAGCTTTGTAGTTAAATCAGTGGGATACAGAAAGAGGCCCAAGTATCAAAGGGCCCATAGCCTCGTGGAAGGCTAGGATTGTATGTAAATAGTGTCAATGCTGTTGAAAATGTTGCATGAAGATCGCATGTGTGTGAGAGAGGCTACCGAGATAGAGGGTACAGGTGAGGGCAAAACACGCCCCTGCCAGATCATGGAGTTCCATGTCAGCCCAGCCACTGGCCAGTTGAGGAGCTTGATTGGCTAAAAGAGATAGTAAGCCTTCCTGTGCTGCTGACACTGATATATGATCACCAAAAGGGCAAAAATTCAAGAGAGAAGGGAGACTGCAGGCTATGATATGCTGTGATGACTGCAGACTCAACATGCAGCTTCCTTTGTGGAATCTTCGGTTTACTTGTGTCGTGTGGCTAGGCCTTATTGTGTTTGCTGATGGCCTTCCTTGCTTGAGGTGCTGAGAATCTGGAGCAAAGGTGATGCTTGCCATGCACAGTGATAGGAAGGGGAGGACTGGGTGCTTGGAGGGAATGAGGTGGCTGTGCATCATCAGAGCGTACTAACTGAAGGCCCCTTTCTGTTCCTGAAGGCAGGGAAGAAGTGTCTGGCTGTGTACCAGCCAGAGGAGCCCATGAACTTCACTCTCGCAGGCTGTGTCAGCACACGTACCTACCGACCCAAGTACTGTGGAGTCTGTACTGACAATAGGTGCTGTATCCCCTACAAGTCCAAGACCATCAGTGTCACTTTCCAGTGTCCGGAAGGGCCGAGTTTCTCCCGTCAGGTCCTATGGATCAATGCTTGCTTCTGCAACCTGAGCTGCAGGAATCCTAATGATATCTTTGCTGACTTGGAATCTTACCCTGACTTCTCAGAGATTGCCAACTAGGTAGGTGTATGGCTCGGGGTAAATCTCCCTGTTTCCAAAGCCACAAGCCCTCTATGGCCCAGAACTTCACAAATGAGCCTTATTTCATATACTTCCTATTCAATTCTGAATTCCCTGATGTGACTCTCAGTCTCTGCATCTATTTTAACCATCCCAGTGGCCCACGAGAGTGCTGCTCAGGCTCAGACAATGGGTTCCTCCTTGGGATATTCTGCATCACTCCAAAGAAAGCACATCTCTGACTGTTCAAGATGAACCCCAAGCCTGACCCATCCTGTCTGACTCCAGCCTGCACAAGTTGTCAGAAATCCTGATGAGGCTGCCCAAGGAACAGAATTGGCTGAGGTGCCAATATTACAGACTCTTCCTTCAGATGCTCAACCTGAGGATGTTGGCATCTTTCAGACAGATGGGTGGGATTGGGGATGCAGTAATAAGCTATTATTTGGGCCTTGCCAAATGATATTATCATGGGTATTTCTGCCCACAACACACCAAAAGTGCTCTTGTTCCAAAGATCTGCATACAGATCAGCAAACATTGTCCAGGGGAGGCCAATGGTTGTGCCATTTTGATTTACAACAGAAAGGTATGTTCACTAACCTGGCATAACTGGGGGTAAATTTCTCTTCCCCCTGAAGTGCAAAGGGCTCAAATTGTTTTTGTTCAGAAATACAATTTGAGAAATTTTATTTTTGCTGGTAGATGACAACCTCAATTCATCCTCTAGGGATGGGACAAAGCCAGCCAGTCTCACGAGCCACAGCTGATCAAGTAATTGAATCTGCTGCTGACCAAGTTCTTAGGGTGATTAGCCAACTCTTTCTAACATCTGGGCCTCCCTCGCCCTAGGGCTCATGGGAGTTAGTAGGGACCTTGGGGTGGCCTCTCTATTGTCTCAAACAGTACCCTGGAAGAGTGGGAAGATTTCCTCATGGGCTTTAGAAAATTCTTTTAAAGTCCAGACCAGACCTAGTAGGATGTATGTGTCGAACAAATAAGTGAGTCACCCTTCACGGGGCTGGGTGGCCTCTGGCAAAGGTGATAAGGCCACAGTAGCCTCTGAGCCCGGGACACATCTCTTTTGCATTAGTGACCTACTTCACCACATTAGTGGCTGTGGACCAAAATAACTCTGTCTTTTCTAGTCTGAAGATAGAAGTTAACCAACTGTTTAGAAATGGAAATCTATATAACAACAGAGATAAAAGCCAAAGGGTTTGTAAGTTGAAGAAAGAGATTTCTTACAAGTGGCAGTGAGGCTATTATTTATTTTAGCAATAGAATGTAAGATTTTCTGTCATCATTCCTTTCTTGGGTATGTTCTATGTGCTACCCATTGTTCTCAATATCTGCAACATATTTGATCATCAAAGCTTTGTGATAACGTTGAGGAAGTCCATTCATGATTTCTCTTCTTGAAACTGTGAAATGGAAGCTCAAAGAGGTCAAGAAATTCAACCAAAGTCACCCATCTGGAGATTCATATCTGAGATAGATTAGCGTCATAATTCATACTTCCCCTTTGCTTCTCAACCTTCCAAACTTGCCAAGACAGGAAAATATACTGAAATCAGCAACTTGTCCTTCCCCAGTTGGCCTCATAATATTGTCTCTCTAGCTCTTTCCCACAAGAGGCAAGTGTTTAGATACTAAGCATCCAAACCAAACGGGACAGAAAAAGACATGTACATCCCCTGTGGCTCCTCCTGCCTTGGAATCAGGACCAGCTCACAACATGCATTTATAAGATGGCTCTGCTTGTCTAGCACCACTAGTGGGGTGATTGGAAGATGCCTGTGGAAGAACTGTACACATCACACATGTGGATTCTTAACTAGGAAAGGGGAAGTGGGATCTCCCATCCTTCCTGTAACCTCCCAAGGGTCTAGCCTTGTGAAGGCAGACAGCGGTGCTCAAGATGCATTTAAGGAAGAAAATACATTATATGTACACTCCTACCTTTCCTTAGAAGCGCTCTTCTTCCAGAATCTCATCTTACCAGTGAAAATTTAGTGAGGCTTAGTATTTTGAATAAATGTATGCTCATATCTGTACAAGGGCTTACATGAAAAGATGAGTTACCACTGTGGATTTTCCCTTATGTAAGTTTTCTGTGGATCATGTTAAATTTTCTTAGATTGGGAAAGCCTGTCTTAACAGCTAACTCTGTAAGAACTTCCATAGAAGCCACAGGCTAGGGTTTTCTCAGGTACCCATCCTCATTCGGGGAACTGAGCTGAGGATCTTTGATCAAAGGAGGCTCAGTTAGAGGAGCTAGGGTGATTGTGAGAATGGAAGGGAGGAGTGGCCAGAGATGCTCAGTAGTCACTGGTTTTGAGAAGTGGGCCTAGTCTACAACAAGACCAAAGGAACTGTCTTGAGCCAAAAACTGAAGTTCCAGGAAAGAAGACTTGGATACAATATAAAAAGGCTCTTTCTGAGAGTCAGAAACAGCCTGCTATGGTGTAGCCTGGTTCAAGAAACGTCGAGAATAGCAATTACAATTAAAAACAAAAGTCTGTTCATTGATAGCTTATTTGGTGCTAAGCAAATGCACGATTGTGTATTTTATTAGGTTATCAGGTAGCAGAGCCATGCTAGGTACACAAACCTTCTCCATTTGATAAATAGAATCTCTGAAACTCAAAGGGGCTGAGGAGCTGAGACCCAGGCCCAAGCTTATTCCACTCTGCCACAGGCAGGGATCTAGACAGAACCCAAGTGACTGCTCCTAGAGACTCACATGAGCAAGGTTTTAGATCCATCCCTCCCCCATCACCCCTGAATGCTTAGAAACAAAGCAAAGGAGAAATGAGGGTTCAGTGAAGAAATTCACTCTAGCACTGAGATCAGTGAGATTCACTGAGAGTGAATCTCAGGGCTGGAATTTCTTCTCACAAGAGAGGGAGACCTGAGCTTGTGAACCCGCAGCTTACCATTAGCCTTACAATTACCTTACAGTTAATGTCTGGAAAGCCCTGGGTATGCATCAACCAAGACTGCTACTTAGTACTTTACTGACACCGCCTGCTTAATCCTTCCAGTGAGCCCAGGAGCTATAGCATTACCACTGCCCAGTTTAGGGCTGAGACAGCAAAGTCTCCAGGAGTTAAGTAATTTGCTCAAGTTCTTAACCAGCCAGGGTACTGCAGGCAAGCTCCAAAGCCCAGAGTCATGTGACATCCACACCATCTCTTCTGAAACACAGCCAGAGGTGATTCGCATACTGGTGCTCAGATTCTAACTTTGAGGGTGATTAGAGATTGATCAAAAAAAAAAATGTGATTTTAAATGATATAATCGTCTGTAATCACTCTAATTGATTTTGGTCTGTTTATGCATAAAGAGTGTGGAGAACATTCTCAACCTCTGAGTATGGTGTTGACTTACGTCATTTCTTTTTAAAGACTTGCTTTTGACTCAACGGAACCACAGTGACAGCCCTGCATGGCTGGGAAGCAGGAGTGGCTATGATTAGCTGTGTGTCCCTGCACAGGTGCGTTTGTGTATTTGTATGTATGTATCTATTTTCAAACTGTGATCAAGTATTTAAGTATTCCTACTGCATTTTTGTAAGTGAATAAACGTGAAGAAATGTCTTTGAATTTCCCAGTAGAGGAAAAACAGCCCTTGGGCAGCCTGTCACGTTTTACCACATTCCTCATTTTTCTCATGATTTGTGTAGCAGGGAATGTGTTTGTTCGCCCATGATGGGTTTTCATTGTTCAAATTCTTTGTTTACAGCTTTTCCCCTTAAAGCAATAAATCATCAGCAAAAATGACTTCTTTGACTTGGTGTTTTTTCTTCTAGATTCTGTTGTTAGGAGGCAATGATCAAGGACTGGGACATATTCGACCAGTATGTGGGTTGCAGAAATTAAGTCCCAGATGTTGGGTAGGAAGGAATAAAAAAATGTTTGAATGTCATTTTGTAAGTGAATAAACATGAAGAAATGTCTTTGAATTTCTCAATAGAGGAAAAATAGCCTTCGGGCAGCCTATCATGTTTTACCACATTCCTGAGAAACAGATTCTGAAATTCAGAGAATGTCAGTGTTGTATGACACTACTCCTGGAGAGACACGAGCAAACATCTAGTCACCCCACAGTAGGCGAAAATAGGGATAGCACCAAAGTCCAACTTAGTGAACCGGTGAGCTTCACTGGGGTTACGTATAGCAGGCTAGATGAGAGGTCACTCACAGGAGCAGATATGACTCAAGGACCAATGCACCACGGAAAATACACTCCAGCAGGGGTGACAGCTCATGAGAGCTGGAGTCTTCCAGCTCACTCCAAGACTTGAAGGCAGCTCAGCAGTTCAGAGTGTCTCTCTTGGGCAGCTCAGCTGCTCTGTCTTTTTAGACAGTACTGCTGATTTGTCTTTTTTAGGCAGTTCAATTGGCCTTTGTTCCCTTAGTAATTCTTACTATTTTTATAGCCTTAAGAAAGGGTCTTGTGTATCTGGTTAGTTTTAGGGACTTTCTGAGTTTTTTACTTCTTGAGTTTTTACTTCTTGATTCTTAGTTGGTTTTTTTGTTTTGTTTTGTTTTGTCTTAAGAACAATCCTGCCCTTACAATTTTTTGAGGCTTAACAAGTCTCCTTTATAACTTTTTGGATCTCAACAAGCTTTGAGCTTTAGAAAAAATTGTTACACAACGACCAGAGTTGCCAATGTCCCCCAGCTTAAAGATAAGCATAAATAGAAAGGGGATTTTTAGCATCCACTCCCTCATTCACACGCTCACTCACTTATTTAATGGTTTGCTTTAGTATAACTAGATGTTGGTACCTTGAGGTCAGGGCTGTGTCTACATAGCACAGTGCCTGGTGAGACAGATGGATGGGCACAGTACCTATTACATGCTGCCCTCAGTTCTGAAGAGAGCACAGAGAAGCATAAAGCTGACTGCAAGTTGTCATGGAAACAGTCCTGCCAATAGGGCTCATCTGGGTCTCAAAGCATTGTACTTCCTGCTGGGATGTCTCACCTCAGTCTCCTCAACTGGGGAAATTCACATAATAGTAACACCTACCTCTTGGTTGACTGCACCTTGCACGTTCGAGCTCCAAACAGAAGGCTAACACAAAAGTTAGATGCTTAACTTGCAAGCATGAGAGGCCTAGGTTTGATCCCCCCAGAACTCACATTAAAAACAACACTCTGACCATGGTGTGACAGGTGCTTTTAATCTCAGTGCTTGGGAAGCAGACAGGTGGGTACCTGGGACTCACTGGGCAGCCAGCCAACTTGAATCAGCAAGATCCAACTTAATGAGAGACCGCCTGAAAAAACAAGGTGGGGACAACTGAGGAATGACAGCTGAGGATGACCTCTGACCTCCACATGCACTCACACACCCATGCACGTGCACCCATGTGCACACATATGCACCCGCAGTAACACTAGCTCAGTCCGCTTTATAACAAATGGGGTAGTCAGCTGGGTTATAGTAAGAATTAACAGCAGTGTACACATCTATGCATTTAATGCAGTCGTTATTTAAGGTAGTAAACACGGAATGTTGTCAGTATTCAGTTGCACTCTTTCATTTAGTCATAAACTGCTGAACCACCAAAGTGTTTTTCATTAGTGTATTTTTGTTCCAAGTTGTAACATGATTTACAGACCGGCTTCTCTAAGGCAGGAAGGGCATGGTGGTCCTTTCTGCATGATGTGGCATGCTTAGCCATATGGGCAGCTGAGCTGATGGCTGTGATAGGTAGGGTGAATGAACTCTCTCAATCCCTTCTAATCAATCCCTCTCAAAGCAAGTGATCTCACAATGCAGGCCAATGGGAGACTCGTTTCCAGTTTGCGAAAGCCACATGACTTATTTCTGTTAACACTATTATACTGGAGCATAGTTTTTCTTTTTTTCGGGAGGACTGTCTATCCTAACCACAGAAATCTCTGCGTGTCCATGTTTACTGATGCTCTAGTCACAACAGCCTGGAATGGAAACAGCCTAGAAGCCCACCAGAGGAAAGGGAAAACACGGTATGTATGCACAGTGAGATTTTATTCATCCACAAAGAAAAACGAAATACTGTGATTTGCTGAGTATTGGAAGGAACTGGAAAATATTATAGTGACAGTGGCTCAGACAGACAAATGTCATGCGTTCTCTCTCATGGGTAGGCCTAGCTTCTAAGTTTTTATATGTGTATTTATATGGGAATTGAGTGTGTATAAGTAGATTACAGAAAACCAGAAAGAGGCCCATGAGAGGAGGAAGCAGGCTTTAAGGGAGTTAATTTGGGAGAGTAAATAGACACGTAATATGAATGTGGAAAGCTGGGACAGGGGTGTGGGGGGAAGTGTGGAGAGGAAGGGGTGGGAGGAAAACAACTGAAACTGAGTATGTAAGAAAGTGCTACAAGGAAACCTGCTTTTGTAAAGTCATCAAAATATAAAGTAAAATTTAAAACAAATTGGAAGTTGGAGCCTGGAGTTCTGTGGGTGCCTCCGATTCAGGGAAATGGGTGGACCTTAGGGAACATTTCCACACTATCAGCTGGTTGAAGTTGGAGAAAATGGAACAGGAAGGAAATTGTTAAAACATTCATAGTGATTTCTGGGTGGGATGGTGATCCTGTAATCCTGCTCCACGTGCTGAGGCAAAAAGATTTCATGGGTGTACAATTTTGTGGCCAGCCTAGGCAACAGAGCAGGACTCTTTCTGGGGGAAAAAAGATCTTTCTACCTGTCTGTCTGTCTGTCTATCTATCTATCTATCTATCTATCTATCTATCATCTATCTATCATCTATCTATCTATCATCTATCTATCTATCATCTATCATCTATCTATCTATCATCTATCTCTATCTATCTATCTATCTATCTATCTATCTATCATCTATCTCTATCTATCTATCTATCTATCTATCTATCTATCTATCTATCTGTTATTTCTCTACCACCATCCATCTACCTATCCACATCTTAGTGACACTGTGTATTTAGAATACATGTCCTGCTGGAATCGGCCTCTTTCTATTGTAGAACTGCACAGACATATATTCTAAAGTGATGCTGCACAGTCTGCTCTCCATTTGGCACACACTGCATGGTGTACCTCAGGCTCTCCACTCTAAGCCTCATTACTCTGGTTTTATATAATACAGAAACATGTGGATTTCTTCGTCCATTTCAGTAAAACGGAGTGAGAGCTGCTAGAGGCAGGCTCACTGATAAGATTAAGAAATGCCAGCAGACGAAAGTGAGAGAAACTCAAACCACATGAAAGCTATTGTGTCCTGAGAGTCTGAATGGGACCATTTAATGGAAGAACAAAGGTACCTTGGGCCAGTGAAAACTTTGCAGGCCCACTGAGTTGATCTCTGAAGCTCACTGATAGTGATATCCCCAGATATTGATAGGTAAGGGTGTGAGCCAGTCCTGTGCTCAGAATTTACAGGCATGGAGAATGGCTAGTAAAGTCACTGGGTCTCTCTGTATTTTGAAAACTACTCTTTGTGGGAAGTGGAGACAGGAGAATCCCTGAAGCTCATTGGCCAGCCAATCTAGTCAAATTGATGAGTCTCAAGTTCAGTGAAAGACTCTGCCCCAAAGAGTAACGTGAGGAGCAGTGGAGAGAGATGCCTGGCCTTGACCTCAGGCCTCCAAGCAGACACACACCTGCACACACACAAACATACACTAAGTAAATGTAACACAAGTTCTTCTTTAAAAATAAATCAGTACTTTGTGAATGGGAAATAACAAGAGAACACGCAGTATGCAGCTGCACACTGATCTCTGCAGGTCCCCTTGCTTCCTAGGAATACTGGGCCTGTAGGAATCACTTCTCAGAGCAGGGATGAGTGATGGTGGGTTCTGTATCCATGGACTTGGCTGTCAGTAGATGATGTCACTGTCAGTTCATCAGCTCATCTGCACTGATTCCTTAGAGCTTGTTTTAGTCACTTTTATATTGGTGTAATAGAACACCATGCAAAACCAAGGCAACATATAACAACAACAACAAAAAAAGCGTTTAATTTGAGGCTGAGACTTACGGGTTTAAAGGGTTAGAGTCCATGGCAGTGATGGTGGGAAGCATGACAGTAGGCAGGCAGTCATGGCACTGGAGCAATAGATGAGAGCTTGCATCTCGATGCACAAGCACAAGGCAGAGTGTGGGGGACTGGGTATGGATGGAATATCAAAACCTCAAAGCCCATGCTTAGTAACACACATTCAACAGGCCACACCTTCTAATCTTTCCCAAACAGCTCTACTAACTGGGGGCCAAGCATTCAAATATATGAGCCTATGAGGACCATTCGCATTCAAATCACCACAGAGCCCCTGCTGTATGGTGAGATGCAAATGAATAATGTGGGCCTAGTCATAGTTGAGTGTGTCCCGGAGGCAAGCTGGAACAATTTGATCTCTCCTTGTTAAAGAGGGTCTGGAAGATGGCTCAGTCAGTAAAATGCTTTCCACACAAGGGTGAGGATCTGAATTCAAGGCCCCAGAGCCTGCATTAATTAAAAAAAAAAAAACAACTAGTTAAGAAAGTAAATGCCTGTAATTTCAGGACTGAGAGAATGGAGATAGGCAGATCCCAATGTCTAATTAGCCAGCCCGTCTAGCTAAATCATTGAGTCCCAGGTTCAGTGGAGAGTGAGCAAGGAAGCTGCCTGATACTGACCTTAGACTTACATAAGTTCAGATACACATGTACACACACACACACACACACACACACACACACGGAGGGAGGGAGGGAGGGAGGGATGGAGGTAGAGAGAGAGAGAGAGAAAGAGAGAATTGATTCTGGGTTCAAAAAGAAAATGGTTAGGCACTCTTTCGAGTAGGTTTGAATTCATGCTTTAGACTCGCAGAAGAATCCAATCCTAAAAGGAGAATGGTTTATGTACACTCCTTCAGCCTCTTTTTCTACTTTGGGATCTGTTGAGGAAGTTATTTTTAGTTATATATAAAATAATTGTTTTATGCACTGTTGGTGCACAAACCACTGTTGGGTAAGGGGCTGCCTAGGTTTTTGGCATTTTGTATTGTCTACAGGTGTTGGATTTGTGGTGGAGGATGTTGATTGGTAATTACATGCACTTGGTATCAGTTGAATACCAGAGGTGTTCGGAAAGAATAAAAACACCTGAGCTGAGATGCTCAGGGTTCCACTGTAGCATCTGGCACTGGCCATGATGGTGATTCCCTCTGCTGAGGTCTGGTAGGGTTTGCAGTTATGAAATATGCCTCTGTGTCTTCCCTGGTGACCCTCCCAGTAGATGTATTGCTACAAGGATCCTACTATGGCTACCATGGGATAGTCTCCATGCTGCCTAAAAGCTCCAGACCAGCATGAGGATAGGTGTGGTCCCATCTAGGGACCAAACTAGTGGCTCTTACAGATTTTGAGAAGGGACTGGGAGGAAGAGGACAGCAAGAGTTTGGATTGTCCCTATGAGTGTGGATGAGCTTAATAAACCCTTGATCTGATTGATGGGGCTGCCCTTGAAAGTCCAGATACCTTTTGACCTCCACTCCCAAAGTTTATGTAGGTTTGACACCATCCTCACATAGCACCTCAGCTAGGAAAGGCACTTCCTTCTTAAGGTGGTTTGAATGAGAACAAGCCCCATAAACTCATATATTTGCATGTTTGCCACCCAGTTGGTAGAACTGTTTGGCAAGGATTAAGAGGTGTGCCCTTGTTGAAAGAGGTGTGTTATCAGGGGTGGGGGTGAACTTTGAGTTTCCAAAAGACTGTGCCATTTCCAGTGTGTGTGTGTGTGTGTTTGTGTGTGTATGTGTGTGTGTGTGCACGCGTGTGTGTGTGTATGTGTGTGTGTTGGATCAAGATGTGAGATCTCAGCTATTCCTTCACTCTGCAATCATGGACTCTAACATGGTAAGCCAAATTAAATGCTTTCTCTTATGAGTTTTGGTTATGGTGTTCTATCATAGTAGTATAAAAGTAACTAAGACCCATCGTCTGTCTGTTGAGTGTAGATCAACATGCCATCCTTTGTCTAAGTTAGACCTTAGGTCCGGGGAAATCCATGCATTGAATTCAGTGATGGTGTTGTTGAATGAGGAGAAATTTGACTCTGTTTCTGCTAGCCTCTAGTTGCAATTTAGCACTTTTCCCTTCCTTAAATGTAGGGAGCAAATCACCTAAATCTCAGCAGTTATGACTGAAGGCTGGTGTCTATCACAACTGAGGCAGCTATATCAAAGCATGCTGGTCATCACTTTGAAATTGCATGAATGGGTCTGCCTCTACCTCCCCTTCAACTTGTTTACAAGAAAGCTTGTTGGATAAGCATACTCCAGTGTGATGCTAGAAATCTTGCCCTAAGCATTTAAAACTATTGACAGGGCTCAGAAGGCTTCTCAAACTCACATGTGGTACAACAGCTCCATGGATGCTGTGTTCTCTGCTGGGGCAGGGCCGAGATGTAGAGGACCTGCCCTTTTGCCACATCTCTAGCCTGGCTTCCTGACACACAGGACACCAGGGTGCCTTCCCATGCCCACACATCCTGTGTGGTACTCATCCATCCTGTGCTGGTGGACAATGTGTAGTTGACATCTCTTTACCCTTCAGTGCTGAGATTATTGCCCTCTTAGTACTACAAGTATATTTCTTTCCTAGACAGAAGTGTTCCTGAACTATGGCTCTACCATCGTGAAGATCTTGTGTGTTTATAGTACAGAGGAAGGAGTTCAAGGAAAGTGAAGATGCTCCAATATAAGTAAGGGCCAAGTGCTGAGTGCTTAGTGACTTGCTTCCAAGAAAGGGAAAAAGAAAAGCAGAGGCTTTTAGTAGTGGGGAACCCAGCCCACATGACCCTGGCCAGGGACCAAGGTATATGTCTCCTCAGAGAATCCATGCTGCAGCATGTGTCTCTGACATGATGTCAGAAGTGCACTTGAAGGCTTGGACGGTGGCTAGTGGGTAAAATGCTTACCCTGAAAGCATGAGGAACTTAACTCAATCCCCTAGGACGCATATTAAAAAAAGAAAAACATAGCCAAGCACCAGGCGATAACTTGATGGTTAAGAACATTGGATGTTCTTAAAAAGAATTTAGTTTAACCTGAAGCACCCACATGGTACCTCACAACTGTCTTTAATGCCATTTCTGGGGATTTGACACCTTACTCTGACCTCCAGGGACACACACACACACATGTGGAGCTGACTTACATTACATGGAGACCTGTACACACATAAAATACTCTTTTCTAAAAACCAGTAATGGTGGCGAATACTTGTAATCCCAGTGCCGGGGAGGCAGAGATAGGAAGATCACTGGGGCATTCAGCCAGTTAGCCTAGCCTACTTGATGAATTCCAGGCCAGAGAAAGCCCATGACTCAAAAATGCATAAAACAAAACAACAGCACAAGAATGTCCTCTAAGATAATCTGTCCTCCGAAAGCACAGATGCGCACCTACACAACAAAGGTGCATGACTTCTGTGGCCATCCTCCAACTGAGAAAAATCCTACACAGACCTCAAGTGAGCAACCTTCATGCAAACACTTAATGGTCAAATTGGAAAGACCTACAAAATAGTCACAGACAGTAATAAGCTAAGAGGAAAGTTCTATCATGAGGCATTCTGGGATACAGAGAGGACGTGAGAGAACTGGTGTCATCCCTCTCTCAGATCCAGCAAGTACTGAAGCACTAATGTTTTGCCTTTTAGTGACAGGGACGGCCTAGGGCTGTAAAGGGAAGTCTCTGAACTGATTGTGAAATAGCTTGAATATAAAACAACCCCCCAGTGTCGCATGCTGGAAACTTAGTCCTCAATACAATAGTCAGAAACACAGCTGTGTTAGGAGGGCACTGATCATGAGTGGGTTTAATGCATCAGTGGATTCAGAACTGAATGGATGATAGAGAGATAGTCGGCTACAGAAAATGAGGCCTGATGGGTTTCCAGGTATGTCCTTTCTGGGTATTTACTGTCCCAGTTTCTTGTTCTGCCTTCTGGCTGACATTATGTGATAACTTCCACTCCCACACACACACTATCTGATATTTGAACCATCAGGCCACTGCAACAGAGTCAGTCAACCAAACTGAACTCTATGAAACGTGGGCTAAAAGAAACCCTACCTACATTTATGTAAGGGATCTTATGGTCCTGTCATGGCAACAGAAAACTGACTGATACAAACTACAAGTGTTCTGTAGATTTTAAGAAAATCACAAAATGCTTAGTAAAATGAAGAGTTATGTTAAAACCCATTAACAACCTTCTCTTTTAAGAAGAAAACATCAGCTTGATGGTAGTGGCTCACACCTTTAATCCCAGCAGGAGGCAGAGGCAGGTGGATCTCTGTGAGTTCAAGGTCAGTCTGGTCTACAGAGTGAGTTCCAGGACAGCAAGAGTTACAACAGAGAAACCCTGTCTCAAAAAAGAAGTACAAGGAAGAGGCGGAGGAAGAAGAGGAGGAAGAGGAAGAAGAGGAGCAGCAGCAGCAACAGCAGCAGCAAGCATCAGGTCTCCATTCTTACCCAGCAAGCACTTTACCCACCAAGGCATCTCCCCAGCCTGATGCTGGCATATGATGGGGAGGCAAGCCAAGTGCCTGGGGGCTCTGTGGCCAATCCAGTTGAAATGGTGAGCTCCAGGCTCAGTGAGAGACTCTGTTTTAAAAACAGAGATGGAGCTGGAGAGCAATACAGGAAGGCACCCAGTGTCAACCTCTGGCTCCCACATGTACACACATATGCAACATGCACACAACATATACGCACAATGCAAACGTCTCCTATGCAATGTGAGAACAGGAATCATTTTTGCCCATAGGCTTCTTTAATAAGCGTAAGCCTGATGTTTCCCTCTTCTTTCAGGTTGAAAAGTATTCTTTCATCATGGTGGCCTGCTATTGGGTGCCTGGTGTGTGACAGGCTGACTGCCCACTGGATTCCTTAGTACAGAAAAGGGTGTGCCTGGCGGTTTGCGTGGAAATGGTGATAATTTAGATATGTTGGGCTAAAGGGATGCGATATTAAAATTACCTTCATGTGTTTCTTCATTCTTCAGTATTGATACCAGAAAGCTTAGAAACCTATGTGACAGACAGTTCTATTTCTACTGGTCAGTACCAATCTGTGGCAACTCCAACAGCAAGGGGCACATAACAGGGGCTCTGGGCATCAAGGGTGAAGCTCCACCCCTTCCTGTTCCACAGTGTCACACACACTCTCAAAGGGCAAGGAAAAGACACAAGCCACTGCAAAGTTACAAATTTATTGGTCTGGAAATAAATACAAACATCTCATTAAGAAACTGCCCTGGAAAGACATGTACAATGGTTTCTTGTCTGCATTCAGGCACCCTAGCCTGGATCCCCGATCTTTCTATACAAGGTCAGAAGAAGCATCCATGGTAGGAGATGGCAGGTATACCTTGCCTCTCATGCCACCTATAGGGTGTGACTACTTTACTCTAGCAACACCAAGGTCCTGGAACTCGCCAGGCCTGATGGCTGAGTCTCAATGGTCAAGTGTCTCTGATCTGATCGCATTTCCTATAGGAAAGTCCAAGGTCAGCCACAGTGAGAATCAAAAGGCAGTAGTACAGGGATGGGCATTAGGCTGCCATTGCTTAGAAGGGCCAGTGCTACTAAGCCAGTCAGCAGGAGGGGCAGGGAGAGGAGGCAGCAGGAGAGGGAAGCAAGTTCCCATGGAATGTACAGATTCCAAAACCATCTTCTCAGCCCATCCCCCACCAGAGTGCATGGTTCCCTGTGAAGATCCAGCAATGGGCCAGTTGAAAGACATGTAGCTATCAAGTTTAGAGCCAACCCCAGATGTCAATAATGAGAGATGAGGTTTGTTCAATCACACAAGATTCCAGGTCACAGACTGGCGTTCCCTGAAATCACACCTACTGGATTCTAGCACTCTGCCCTTCTATCAGTCACCAAATCCCATGCCCACTGCATCTCCAGCCCTCCTCTGCCTAAAGACACATCCCAGATCATGGCCACTACCACCTGTTGAGTTCTCCCTCTGTCTCAAAGAACACAACTACAAAACAAAACCACCATCCCCAGGGACAAAGGTATCACCCACTCATTCACACTGTGGGATGGGAGCCAGGGACAGTGGGGCAGACAGACTGCAGAGCAAGAGCTTTAAACCATTGTGACACCCACCCACTATTTGCTTAATCTCTTTCTCTAACAAACCCAGGAGTTTGTTACCAGTTTCCCTTGTATGGTAAAAGGTTGCCAGAAGAACAGGCTGTGGGTTCCAGCATCCAGAACTTTAAAGTCAATTCCTTCAAGTGAACTGTGTGGTGTTGTTTCCCCTCTACCTATCCTAAATCCTGTCTCTTTTTTCCCCCTTCTTGTTTTTCCTACTTAAAATAAGGCGCCCAACTTCCCTGCCTTGACCCCTTTCAAATCAGAAATCAGTTTGTTTCCAGGAATGAGTTTAGTGGACAAGAAACAGGAAGTAGTGGGGCTGGCAAGATGCCTGTGAACCAGGATGCTGGATCAGCCTGGGCTTGGAGCCAGGCAGTGTTACAGCTATATGTTTCTTAATTTTGGCAGTTTGGTGTCTGAGTGTAGAGAGAAGGGCCACCAGGCCACTTGTTAGCGGAACAGGACACTGAACTGCTTCTTGCCTTTGGTCCAAAGCTGCCCACCCTGGTTCCAGAAGGGTGGACAGCCCAGTCTGCCACTGCCAGAGTTCATTCTTACAAAAGCAGCTTTAGATTAATACCGCATTAGCACAGGGTGGCAGGCAGGGGTTGGGGGCTAAGGGAGAGACCACCAGTCCAGGATGACTGATGCACAGGCTGCCTAGCAGGACACCTCCATGGACTTGGGCCCGGTATTGTTCCCGGTGGCACCCGAGTTGGGGGTGATGTTGAGACGGGCATCCTCACTGGTATGAGAGCGGGCTGCGGGATCCCTCGCTGGTGTGGGAGCGGCTGCGGGGACCCTCACTGGTGTGGGAGCGGCTGCGGGAGCCCTCCAGGGATGTGACACTGGAGCCAGAGGCTGTGCGGGACCGCATCAGGCGGGTCATGCTGGCAGAGGGCACTAGGAACACAGAAGACAGTGTGGTTAATATAGGAAACCTCTACAGTTGTGAGACCAGTACCCCTGTCTGCCAGCCCTGGTACCCCCCTAAGAGCCCAGCTGAGCATCCCTTCTCTATCCTCTTCATCCTTGAAGTCATCCACCTTCTATGCCACTCTCAAAGGGGACAGTAAGACCCAGATGTGGGGAAGGCATATCACATGGCAAGAGACCTGAGCCATGGTTTGGGTTTGAACCCCAATTTGTTATGTGCTTATTAGCTGGGTCATCCTGGAAGCCTTCTTGTTCTTGACTGCAAAGTGACGACCTCCTTATGAGGTTGTCCTAATGAGTAACTTCCTCTGCAAAGTACTGACAGCAGGAAGTAGAACGTGGAGGCCAGTAGGGCTGGGCCCCGCACATCCCAGAGAGGACCTCAGGGTGTCACCTCATGGTTCTTGCAGAGGTGCTAGCTGTCTCTGTCTGCCTTCCAAAAGCCTGCTAGCTCCCAAGCCCTAGCAAGACCAAAACTGTCCGTGCCACAGCAGGTGACTGACAGGATGGGACACAATGAAACAACCTCCCTTTGTCTGAGGTTGCTGTGTTTCCCCCAAATTCCTGCCCACCTGAAACCTCAGAATATGACCTTGTTTGAGATTCTTAGTAAGACAGCAAGAGAGGGTCATGCCCCCGTGGATGGAGAGACTGGTGTAATGAAGCCACAAACCACAGAGGCTCTGACTGGTATAGCCAGCAGAATCTAGCAGGCAAGAAAAGGTCTTGCAAAGGGAACCCAGCCCTTCCTGCACCTTGACCTCAGACTTGCACCCTCTGAACTTGTAGGGAAATGTATCCCTGGTGTTTAAGTGTCCTATCTATGGGAATCTCTTAGGGTACTCATTAGGGTGACTAATGCCATCCCCAATGAAGCAGTGCCCTAGAGCAGACACCTAAAATTGGATGGATTAGTTCTTGTTTGGTGGAATTCCTTCTTGAAGAATCAGGGCTGTTGTTACTGGTCTGTCTTTCTTTGCTTCTTTCTTTCTTTCTTCCTTTCTTGCTTTCTTCCTTCCTTCCTTTCTCTTGAGTAAGGCTCCATTTAGCCCATGCTAGCCTCAAACTGTCTATGTAGCTGAGATAACCTTGAACTCACGATCCTTCCTTTTCGGCATTCCAAATGCTGAGCTTACAGGGGTGTGCCACTACACCACTAAACAACCCATTTTTTAATTCAGAAAGAATTTGGGTCAATGCACAGCTGTGGCTCCTGTTTTTCCCCAACTCTCCATTTCTCTAACCAAATTTATGAGTCCTGATGACCTCACCAGGAAATGGCAATTTCCCATGTCACCAGACACACAATGGTCTAGTTCTGTGAGGCCAGCATCACAGGCAGGCATTCTGTGAGCTGAAACCTTCTCTTTCAACAACACCTTTGGGATTGTATCTCTTCCTATTTATTTTCTTCTCTGTAGGAAGCTTTGTCAGACTGAACTGTGAGACAGAGGAGAGACAAATTTAGGGAACAACTGAGGCCTAGTTTTTGCTTCTTTTCCTCCTAGAATACACAAATGAGCTGTGATCCATGCCTGGGAAGGGAAAAGCAAAGTCCCAGCAGTTCTCTTCATCTCTGCCAGGGAAAGCAGGCTGGGTGGAGGGAGGTCCACAGGCAAATGTGTTGGTGAGGGACAGCTAGTGGCAGGGGCCTCGTCTGGGGTACTCTTATCAGGCTGCCTCACTCCGTCTTGCTGGGAAGGAAGCAAGGTGAAGGTCCATGGGAAGGTTGTAGTGCTTCACCAGATAGACCCATCCATTTCTAAGTGGGTGGGTGTTGTAGGGAAGAAACACAAGGTTAGCCTTTCTCAGCTCAGCTCAGAAGGATGCATGGACCGTAATTCCAAGCAGTAGACAGGAAGAACTGAGCTGGCTGCTTTGGGCCTGAGATGCTACTGACATGTCAACCAGTGCCAACCGAGGCTGCTGCCCAGCTGAGCCTGGAGTCCCAGTCGCAGCTTGGCATGTCTGAAAAAAAGAGGCTGCATGCCTGACAGACTCACTCCAGGCTTGAAGCAGGAAGAACAGGTCCCTGAATCAGGCTGCTCTGTCCTTCAGTTTCCTGATTTAATGATCTCGCAAAGAAGCACTCTGTCTTTGATCTCAGACGCTCTGGTCTCCCTCTTACATGGAGCCCTGCCTTCATCAGCCTTCCACAGATCAACCCCTTGTGGCTTGCTTAGCACCTCCCTTGTAGGATTATTATGATGGTTAAAGGAGGAAAAAAAAAAGACTTACTAATCTTTCCTCACCATTCTATCCCCAGCACTGCTACAACTGCTGGTCTCTTGAGCAAGCATGTAATCAAAATTACAGGCATCCCCTGGTGAGCTGATGGTCATTTTCTGTGTATGGCATGTGTTTAAAGGAACAGTCCTAGCCTAGTATAGTGGTTCCTGCCTGTAATCCCAGCACTTGGGAGACTGAAGCAGGAGGATTATTATGAGTTCAAGACCAGCCTGACCAGTAGGGATATTCAGTCTTATTTCTGCCCCAAATAATCTTTAAATGGTTCTCATATAAAGCTAAATATATCTCAGATGTGAAGCAACTTCTGATCATGCAAACATAAGGACATCTCATTTAACAGACTGAATACAAAATGGGATCTTCTGAGACCACACTGCTCAAAGACGCCATGACCATCTTAGTTTGGGTCAACATGTTGTATGATGTGTGCTGCACAATAACCAGGTTAGTTACTGATCCATTCCTCCATTCAGCCACATGTGATTATGACTTCTCCTTTCATAGACTTGCCCAGTGCTTAAGAGCTGAAGCCAGCCAAGATGACAGAGCTCTCTCTAGTTCCCTCTGACTGTGACATTGCTGCCCCCACACCTGTTCGGTACCCAAGGTGTCATACTCACTGTATCCCATGCCTTGCACAAAGTACTTGAAGGCCTCAGCAAGCTTGGCAGGCTGTAAGAGAGAGTGAGAATGTGAGGTCAGTGGATGGAGTTCCAGATCACCATGGGTCACCTGTACCTGCAAGCCAGAACTTTGGGCCAAGATGGAGCCACCACATGTGGACAGGAAAAGTAGATGGTTGAAAGAGCATGGATAAGTTACAGGACTTTCTGAATCAATGTCCTTGACTGCATAGAGTCAAGCCACACTGTGCTCACAGCCCAGTGTCATGAGCCGCTTGGTCTGCTAGGGACTCTGCAGAGCCATCCAGGACACCTGACACCAGTACTCCTGGGTGCCCATGACAAGCTGAGCAGATGAGGTGGCAACTGCCTACCCAAGGGCCAGAACTAGTAAGTGGGGGTGTCTCGGGGATGAGCCAGAGCCCTCTTCACGTCTGGTTGACAGCAGGATGGGTGGGTGAGTAGACAGAAGAATGAAGGATGGTGATGGGGAAATATTAGGTGAAAGAAGAAAGGTTGGAAAGAAAAAAGGGAGGGAGGGAGAAATGGAGGGAAGGAGGGAAGGATAGAGAGATTGGGGAAGGACAGAGGGATAGAGAGATGGGAAGGGAGAGATGGGGAGGTGGCAGGAAGGAGGAAGGGAAGAAGAGACGGTGGGAAGGAAGGAAGGCTGGAGGATAGCAGGAAGAAAGGAGGGATGGAGAAATGGAGGGAAGGACAGAGGGAAGGAAGAGAAGTGGAGAAGGAAGAAGCAGAGGAGGGAAGGGATGGAAGAAGGGAAAAAGAAGCAGGAGGTATAAGAGCTCAGATTGTGCATTGGTGGATAGATAGAAACAGGACTGATAGGAAGAGAAAGGAAAAAACAAAGATGGGTGGGAGAAGAAATAGAACAAAGGAAAGATGGAGGTATGGATGGTTAGATGGGTGGGTGGCCATTATCACTACCTAGGTTGGCTCAGCCACCACTGGATATGTGAGCAGGCAGTGGCAAGGCCGGCTTCAGAGCCTCTGTTTCCACTACATTTGACTCACCAGTCTAATTGGGAGCCAAGATTGTGCCACCGAGGGCACCATCTGTGTCATCCCTTGATCCCAGCTCAGGAAACCACCCCAGTGGCTCACTCGCCTCACAGACTGAGACCATATGTACCCCTCTTCCCGCATCTGCATCAACTTCTGCTACTCATCTACAAAGAGGCAAAGAGCCCTAGTGACATTTGGCTATGCAAAAGTTGCCCCCCCTGGGATTTTGTGACACTACAAACAATGGCAAAGCAGGGCATGACTGGGCTGCAGAGAAAAAGGATGTCTGTGTTCAAGATGGGCTGATTCTGATGAAAAGGGTGGGCCGGGTGGGCACCACTGGCAACTGTTACCGTAAGCAATATTTCCTTCTAATCAGCCTCAGTTTCCCCTTATGATGCTGAGCTGAAATGCCAGCTCCTCCCACCTCTGAGAACTACAGCAAGGGTGCAATCTGATCAAAGGTGAGAAAGCTTTCTGAAAACACACCCAGTCTGGGAAGGAGCCGTGGGAGAAGTTACATGGGAATCAGGCTTGAGGATCAGTTCCCACAAGTGTTTAAATAGTCTCAGCTCTGGCCCAGGCTAGGTCTGACTTGGTGGCAAACAGGTAAAAACAGCAGGGAGCAAGCCAAGGACTAGAGGAGGGTGAACAAGCGAACTATACAGATACAGGATTATGGGTTCCCACACACCTGGTCACATGTATCCAAATGCATAAATGTACACATGTGCATACACAGGCACACATGTACAACCCTCATGTGACCACACACACACACGTGTGTGTACACACATACACACACACACACACACATATATATATATATATACACAGATATATACACATTTTGGTGTCATATCCTCTTTGTCCCTCTGTTCTGGGCTTGAGCTCCTAGTGGCCCCTGGCTAGGCAGGGCAACTGAGATTCTGGCCCCATGGTCAAGCCAGGTCCATCTGGCAAATCTCTTAAGCCTGTGGACCTCAGGGTCACCCAACCCACAAAAGCTGCTTGATGGGATCTAGTGAGTCCTCCACATTTAGAACGCACGTTTTATGAGGAATATACACATAACTTGCCACTGGATGCCACACAGAGGGGGTGGGGGAGAAGGGCCACAAAGACACATGCACCCCATCAGCAGAAGGTGATAGATGTTGGGTGAGAAAGCCACAGTTCCACTCACCTGAGAGATCTGCGGGAGGCCACCACAGTCGGCCATCTAGGAGACAGGGAGGCTGATTAGCACCAAACACCTAGGCTGAGACAATCTGTGTTCTGTGAGACTGGCCCCAGGATCACCCACCCAACACCCGTTCTGGGTGGGTTGATTGTGTTTGAGAGCTGCTGCTGACTCTTTTCCTTTTTCCTCCTTGGCAACTCCTCGAAGCTTACACACAGAGACTGGCCTCACAGCGCACTCCATTTAACCCCTAAGACCATACAGGGCTCAGCTGTGCTATTTTGGAAACTAGAGTGGCTGATGAAACTTTCAAGATCCCAGCCTCCAGAGCACACCCTGTGGGGAGATGTTTAGGAAGGAGCCAGAGCCGAGGGCCCATCCCAGACACAGCTGCCACACCCTGGTGGGTGTGCAAACAGCCCTGACTGCATGCTGTGGGATTTCTGCAGATCTCTAACCCAGCACAAGGTAGCAGTCACACTGAACTCAGAAGACTTTGCTGCAGGAGGCTTGCCTGGACTCACAGCCTCTTGCTACACAGGGGGATCTGGAGCAGGGATGTCTTTGCCCCATCCTAGGGAAAGGAGACTCTTGTCATGTGCTCCCAGTCTGTCTTCCCCCAGCTGCATAGGCAAAGTATGTAGACCCCTGCAGTCTAGTCCCAGGGACGGACCACTTGGCTTTGCAGCCTCAGATCAACTCCAAGCTTGCGTCCATGCTTGCTTCCTGACCTGACTCCCTCTCTCCATGTTTCTCTTCCTTCCTTTCAGAGACAGGGTCTCAATGTGTTGCCTGGGCTAGCCTATAACATGCTATATAGCCTAGGATGGCCTCAAATTTGAGATCCCCTGCCTCTACCTCTCCAGTTCTGGTATGTGGGGATACATACTACGCCTAACTACAAATCCTTATTTTTATAGCTCTAACAACATTCTGTGCTTCAATAAGCATAGCTGAGTTTCATAACATGTGGGACCTCTCAGCTACGCCAGCTGCAGCCCCACTGTTGCCTGTACCTTGAGCAGGGTGGTCTTTGTGGGGTCCAACTTGGAGTTGCATTCCACCTGGACGAGAAGAAAGACTAGATAAGCACTCAATTCACACCAAAGTCATGTATTCTCTTCTCTCCTGCACTCTGCCCGGCCATCTGAAACACCAGCGTTCCTTCAGGCATGAAGAAGGAAGGTGGACTTTGGGTTGTTAAACACACGTGGCTTTGGAGCCCAGCCCTGCCATGACTAGCTCTGTGAGCTGGAGAAAATCCAGGGCACATTTTTCTCTGGTGCACACTGCAGAGGTAGAACGAGACAGGCTGGTCTCTGAGCAACAGCATCATATCACACATCTCCCCAGCTGCGGGGATGCCAGAAAGCAGGCATCCTCTCTATCCATCTCTAGCACTTCAGGTGGGAATTAGAGGGTAAACTGAGGCAGAAAGCTCTGCCTGACCCAACTGCTCTAGATTCTCGCTCTTCTACTACATGGAAAGGTCAATCTGATGCCAAGACTGGGACGAATCCCTAGCCCTGAAGCCTAAGCATTAATCCTGCCACGTAGATGAGGTGCCATGAAAAGGAGGGCAGGGGAGGCAGATGGCCAGGCAGCCAGGACTAGTGGCTACAGAAAGAAGATCATCTGAGCTCTGCCCCAAGGCTGACATGGCATTTAAAGAATGCCTTTGCATTGGGAAGGGGAAAGCAGGACTTCATACAGGTGAGCACATGTGGATTGCTGAACTGATACATACCACAGCATCCACGGCAGGAGAGTTGTCCCCAACCACCAGCAGAGCAGGGCACCTGTACAGGGAGAGGGGGAAGAGGAGTCAGCCCAGGATCTATTTCCTGGTTCTTAGATACCAGACTCCAGGCTACAACAGGATTCTAAAAGAGCATTTGGGTTCCCTAGCATCCCCTACAGCTCTATGCCCAAGCTAACACCCTCTGCTTTGACCTTCGAATAAAATGGGCTAGCAGTTATTTACACTTTAGTATAAAATTTCAGCCCAATGATTCCTATGAGTTAATGCTTTTGTTCCAAAGCACGCTCTGCCCCGGGGAAGGAAGAACAGGAATTTCCCGGGAATTAAGATGGAAAAAAACATGTCTGGCATAAATGACAAACGACAAATGATAAAATGCGCATGGGGAACCATAGACACCATCACTGCTGGTGGACTGTGTTAGCTGTCACAGGTCCCACAGCTTTCATCTCCAGGCTTTCGAAAGCACATGCTAACTCAGCCATCAGTGTGGGACATGCTTCACAAAGTCAGTCAGCCTCCTGTTTCAAGGGCTCTAGTTATGATCAAGCACATCCCGACCTGAGGCTGGCTTCAGCTACACAAGGAGAAGTTCGAGTCAGATCCTTTAGGACATAAATAGCCGCCTCTACCAAAGTGTTCCACCCCAAGGTGTCATTCCTCACACCCAGCAAAAGCTCCCGCCGGCAGCCCTGGGTGAAACACAGCCGCCTGACAACACAGGAGAAGGAAGCTACTCACTGCAGGGTGACGGTGTTGGTTCCAGGCACTGGCCGCTCAATCTCCAGGTCCCGCCGGCTGCAAACATGCACATGGTTAGCATTGGCAGATGTGCCCCAGAAGCCACTTCCACCATGCCAACCCTGGAGGTCCCACCATAGACCATTCTAGAAGAACACCCACAGATCATCTTCATCAGGTCATGTAGCTCTCAAGACCCTATGGCCACTTGGCGTCCACAGAAGTGGTTAAGAACCAGCAGGTCTCATCTGTTACTAGCAAAACCCTCCTCATTTTGCCCAGAATTTATGATTAGTATTAATATTATTTCTACAGGAAAACAAGTCAGGTCCTCCCTGTCCCCATAGCTAAAATAGTCCACTGCAAAAGCCTGGGAATGGCCTCTCAGCACCCTCCACTCCTACTGAGCTGCCCTCAGCAGCTCTGAAGCCTCAACACAAGAAGCCATCTCCAGAGCTTGACTGTGCTCTTCTATGTGTTCCCAAGCCTGCACCGGCGTCCCACTCTGCTAACAGAGGTCCACTGTGGACCTGGTCCCTGCATGCGAACATCTGGCCTCTTTGCCCTCGGAAACTCTGAGACCAAAGCTAACATGGCATGATTCAAATCACACAGAGCCACTTCTTAGCTGTGTGACCTTGGGAAGAGGACTAAACCTTTCTGTGCTTTTGTTTCCTCATCAGGAAATGGCCTTGATAGCAGCCCCTTTCCTTAGGCTACTGTGCAGAAACCAGCCAGAAGCCCAGCTCCCTCTTCTTGGCGTCCATTTGCATCTTCAAATGTGTGGCAGTGAGGATGTCACAGGTTCCCTGCACTGAGACACTGACAGTATTGTAGAAAGGGCACCAAAGGCCATCAGAGATAATGAGTTCATTACAGATGCAAATGCACTTCTGGGAGGTTAAGTCCTGGGCATGGCCTACATCAGAAATATAAAAGGCTCACTCCTGGCCCCTGTGTTTGGAGTGTGGCAGTGCTGCCTCTGAAGTCTGAAGGAGTGTACTAGACAGTTCCAGAACCCCTGACTGATGCTAATGGCCCTGTGTAGCCCCCTCCTTGGGAAAACTCCCATCAAGCACTTCATCTTTTATCCTCAGCTGAACAGATTCTCCTCCGAGTAGCCTCTAGTGTTCTGTATTCCCACAGTGCTTTGCTCTACTGTCCAGCTCTACCCACATCAGCTTTTTTCCTCTGAGTCAGCCTTGGGCACATGCTTAACTCTCCACCCTGACTGCTCAGCTGCATCCAGCTCATCCATCCCCACTGTCTGGATAGGTGCTCAGATCCTGGCAGAGCTCACACAGTGCCAAGGGCCAGGCAGCTCCTACACTGCCATTGTCCTCCTCTGGCCCTATCCCATCAACCTGTGGCTCTATAGTCCTGCCCTTCACTTCTAGGCCTGCTACAGGAGGCTGATGAGGACCCCAGTCCAGCATGGCAAAGCCTGTTCCCACACAGGGCTTGTACCTGTTGTAGGCGCTGATGAATAGGTGTAGGTTGCTGGGGTTCATGTCGTTGAGGATGTGCTGGCGGTATGTGTGTACTACCTCCACATTGTTGTGTATCTCCTCCTGCAGTGACAGAGGGAAGAGCCAAGAAGGCTTGTCATCACTCTCCAGCCACAGGGACAGGGAGGGAGGGAAAGCATGGCTGAGGAAGAGGCAGCTGTGAGCTGCGACATGGCCTGTCTGCGGTGTCCAGAGTAGACTCCTGAGTGATAGCTACTGGCAGCCAGAAGGAGTCCACCAGCTTTCCCTCAGGAGCCTCAGCTAAACTTGGGACTCCTGCTTCACGGTAGACCTCAGAGCAACCTACCCCTGTCACTTAGGCGGTCAGAAAAACCCATTGACAGCAAGGAGGCTAAGCCACACCAAAGGCATCCTGGGGGAACTTGGTCTTGAGGAACCTGATCAAAATAACAGCAGCAACTTGGGGGCATGAGCCAGCCTCAAGTGATTTGAGGGCAGTCTGAACTGTGTGACGATACCTTCAGGTCACCCTAAGCCATTTCAGTTACAAAGCAAGGCAGGGTGGTTTCTGCTGCCTTGAGACTCAGGAAGGTATCAAAATGTCGTCACATTCATTAGCTCAGCAGCAGAGAATGTAAGCAGCATCCAGTAAGCAGTATGTCATAGAGTCTGGGAAGCCAAGGGGTTTTCCAGACACTGAACTCTAAGCAGAAATCACAGCCTCCTTCAGAGCTTCTGACCCTGGCTGAGGCTAGAGATAGGACACCAGACAGAAGCAGAGGCCAATCCTGCCACCAGTACTCTACATGAGTGTCTGTTCTGCCTTTAGCTCACGTAAGAGCCAGCCTTAGGAGACTGTATACCATAGCCAAAGACACAAGTACAAATCCCTGTCACACTTCTCCTGGCTTGGGAGACCTTATACAGGTGGTTCAGCTTCAGGTTTGAATTTCCTCACCTCAAACTGGAATGAACATTATGTTTACCTCATGGTCACAGAGTCCCTGAGCAGACTCCATGAGCTAATGTTGGCAAGTACTGGGGATGGAGCCCCACACAGACATGGAGCTAATCCCACAGGCATGTACTCTGCAGACTTCATTCATAACAACCCCCAAAATGTTACAAATGAAGGTCCAACACAGGACAACAGAAAAGTTATGGTATGTCCATTCAGTGGAATATTACACAGCACCAAATGGAAGATGGCTTCCAAAAACATGAGTAGATTCTAAAATAATCATGCTAAGGGAGAGAAGCCATAGCAAAGAGAGGAGCACAGGATTCATGGACAAACCTAGAGTGACAAAAAGCAGACCACAGGGTGCCTGGGAGGAATGAGGACAGCTAAGAGTGAAAGGAAAAGGAGGGGGTGAAGGACATTTCTATTATCTTAGTTGTTGTGATGGCTGATGGATTTGCTTAAATACATGCAGCACATTGTGCTTCAACAAAGACAGTTTAATTAAGAAACCCCACCCCTGGCTGAGTAGCTATTGCTGTCAGTGACTGCTGGAGAGGAGGAGTCAGTTTTCTTCGAGAATGGTGCCTCAGTAGGCTGCCCAGGCTCCAGTGGATAGCACTATTCTCTTGCTTATACCACAGTACCAACCAAATTCGGTAATATTTTAAAAACACACATGAAGTCAGGAGGGAGATCTGGGAAGAGTTGGTGGGGGAGAACTCTGGGTACATTTGATCAAAAGACACAGTACACATGTATGAAATTCTCAAATATTGGGGAGCAGTGTAGAAAAACAGTACGGATAGCTTGCTGGCCACAAGTCAATACTTCACAATAATTCACAGACCTCGGCCTGGGTAACCCCTTGATTGTATCTCATGTACACCAGCTGCCTGTGTGGCCCTGCACTGAGAGCCACATGGTTAACTGCTCCATGAGGACACCAATGCATAGGCCCACCCACGCCACTCACCTTGCCGAAGAGGTGGGACACGACCATGTCTGGCAGGGCTTGGGTCCATCCTGAGATCTGTGGAGAGCAAAAGAAGACAAATCAGTAGCTAGGTCTCAGCAGCAAATAGAGAAGGCCAGCTATTTAGGGCCCTGGAGACAGGCTGACACTCCTAGACTCCCTGAGCCTCATCCAGTCACCATGACAGCCAGAGTTGGACTCTGGGATGTAGTCCATAGGCTAATTCGGTAAAGGCTTGCTCCCTAGCTTGGAACTACTGGGGGGGGGCTTTAAGAGGACAAGGCCAATAGGAGGCCTTTAGGACACTGGGGTAGTGTCTTCTCTTTTGCTTTTGCTCCAAGCCACCAGGTGCAGCTTGCTCTGCTATGTGCTGGCCTCCTGCCGTGACGTACTACTCTCTTGCCATAGGGCCTGCTGACCATGTGCCAAAACCTCCAGATTGGTAAGCCTGAATAAAACTTTCCTCAGCTGAAGTCAGGTATCTCAGATATCTTGGATATCACTGATCTGCCTGTGTGGCAGTTCAGCTCCTGTCTCCAGTCCCCTCCCAGGCCTACAGCCCAGGGCAGACCAGGCCCATCTTTCCATCCAGCTCCTTCCTCTTGGAGCCCACATGGAGGAGACAGCAAGTGGGGTGGAACCACAACCTAGCCATGCCAGGCTTTCCCCTCTCCAAAGGCTCACCAAGTCCTCATCAGAGGCCCTATCTCACCAACACATGTTGATCTCCCTATCCACAGTGCAGGGACCACTCAGCCCTGAATACCCCTCCTAGGCCATCACCTAGCTTCTCCCCTCCAGCTAGTTTCTGGTCTATGAATTTTTTGAAGTGGCTGAATTCACTGATGACTCCCCATATCACTTCCAAAAAGACTATGTATACAGCAGGAGCTGAAGACATAGTAGTATAGAACTGATGCTCCATAAATGTTCAGATCATGACATAAAATCCAAACCACTAGGCATACAACAAGAGATACATAAATGCTATGTGTACACTGTAGGTGCTTTACAGATATAAGGCAGCTAGCACAGGTACCTACGTAGTTTAGAAAAGGTAAAGAATATGAGCCTTTGACCTAGGGTCCTGGACTGGCCCTTATCACTACTACTCAGCTGTGGGGTACTGGCGTGGCTGAAGGCCCTGGGTCTTAGGCCTCTTGTCTATAACTGGAGGTGTTAGAACCATGTGATCAGGCCGTAGCAAGGCTCCCACAGTAAGGATCCTGTAAGGCAGCCAGGTTTCACAGGATCTGACAAGCATGCCTGGCTCTAGATATGCAGGCTGTTCTTCAAGGCCAGAGGGACAGCACATGGGGAGTCCATTAAGACCACAGCATATCTCAGCTAGAGGCCAGTGCCCCAACCCCCCTTTTTTGGCTCAGAACAGCTGACCAGCAGCCAAGTGGGCCCAAATGGAATGTCCCTTTCTCATTTGGAAAGTAAAATAAAAACCAGAGAGGATTCTTTGCTCCTGACTGCCCTGCAGGCAGGGACACGGCTCCTTAAGCTCCATCGATGTTTTAGGAAGGAACACAGCATCTAGCAGATAGGAAGGGGGTGCATATGGTCTATGCCCTCTTTCTCAACAGCTGTCCCAACTAACAAAGTCACTATCCCAATGAGAGACCAATCACCCCAGCCTGAGTGGCTTTGCACCATACTGATCAAAACAGATTCTCCCTATCCTTGGCAGACAATGAAGACAAGAAAGGAAGGAAGGAAGGAAGGAAGGAAGGAAGGAGAGGGAGGGAGGGAGGGGAGGAAGGAAGGAGAGGGAGGGAGGGAGGGAGGGAGGGAGGGAGGGAGGGAGGAAGGAAGGAAGGAAGGGAGGAAGGAAGGAAGGAAGGAAGGAAGGAAGGAAGGAAGGAAGGAAGGAAGGAAGGAAGGAAGGAAGGGGCAAAGCAATCATCACTTTAAAAGAAACATCAACAGGATTAACAGGGACCCTTGAGACAGCAGTCAAGACAGAGCCACTTAGACCTTCTGTGCAGCAAATGGTTGCTAGTCTAGGCAGCACTAAGGAAGGTTGTAGTGTTGGGCAGTAGGGAAAGTGGAAGAGTGGGGCCAAGGAGCTCTCCTGGGAAGAGTCCAGGACTCCACCTGCCTGTCCTGCCCACCCTCACCTTGGAGGCAGCCCAGTCCATCCAGCCTTCAGCACAGGGGTTCACATTTATGAGCACGAGGCCCTCCACCATCTCAGGGTAGTCGAGCTGCAATCAGAGACACAATGTGAGATATAGTCAAGAGATCACAAATACCGAGTGCTTTACGACAACAACAGTGGGACCTGGGAGCAGGTGTTAATGGCTCCCTGGCATTGTCAGAGCAGAACTGAGGTTCTAGATCATTCAAAACTCAATTAGGTCCTCACGGGAGCAAGAGGAAGACGCTACATACAAGTGCACTGGCACTTTGAGGACCTGCCAATCATGTCCCCTCACTTCACAGAGCCTCAGCTTCCCCAGATGCCCAGTGGTGCAATAGCCAAACCACACCTATGTGAGAAGGGCCCAGGAATGCCCTGTGGCTCTATTATCTTGAATGCCTGTGTAAACTCTGAGATAGAAACAGTGTGGGATCAGAGGACGCTATGAGTGAGAAGCCATCCACTATCCCTGCTCATGGAACAAGGCCAGTGACCAAAAGCTCCATCTAGTGTGGCATTTCAGCACCAGAAAGACCAAAACTGTTAGTATGAATGTATTAGATACATGCTCAGGTACCCATGGGGCACATGCCCCAAGTGGCCCCAGTGGCTCTCCCTTGGGAAATGGAAGTAGAGCTCATTTCTTTTTCCTGTTTGGGTTTTTTCTTTTCTTTCAAATTTTTTATTTATGTATTCATTAATTTATTTTGTGTGTGTGTGTGTGTGTGTGTGTGTGTACGTGTGTGACGTATATGAATGCTCAAGTATACACACCCAGCACATCCATGAAGAAGTCAGGGTAAGACACAGGTGTCTATCTCTGTTGCTCTCCACTGTGTTCCCTTGAGACAGAGTCTCTCACCAAATAGGAAGCTTACCTTTTAGGCTAGGCGGACTGGCCAGAGACCTCTCCAGATGCACCTGTCTCTACCCAACCCCCACGCTGAGGTCATAGGTACTTGCAGCCATTTCTATCTTTTACATGGGTTCTGGGGATTCAAACCCCAATCCGTAAGTCTGTATGCTTGCAACAGCAATACTCTTTCCTACTGAGCCAGCTCCCCAGACCCTAAATAATTTCTTAATGTAATTTTACAAACTGCAGAGGAACTTACTGCGAAGCGGGTCAAGATGTAGGCGCCAGCTCCTGTCCCCATGCCAATGACACTCTTGAGCCTGGAAATCAAATGAACATTCAGGCCACCAAAGGCAGATGCAACGGAGCCCTTTAAAACCTCCCTCCCTCACTCCTAAGAGCTCCACTCTTCAAATGTCTTTGTTGAGGATGCAGATAAGCTCACCGTGCCATGAGAGAAGCAGGCTGCCCTGATGTGCCCTCCAGGCCCAGAGCCTTGACCTTGGGAGCTTTTGTTCCCTCTCCCCTTACTGCAGCCAGCCAAGATTGAGACACCTAGCATTTACAGGAAGGCCCATTGCGAAGTTGCCTCGCCTCAATCCCAAGCTTTGTTCTGCATTCTGAAACTTGGAGTAAAAACAAATTGGGCTAGAACCTAGGTTTAACCCTAGGAGAGGCTGCAGTCAGGAAGAAAGGGGAGCTTGCAAGGGCAGAATGAGAGTATGGAGAGGGAAGCCAAGTTCTCAGGGAACATTATTCCAGAGTGTTCCATGGGATCAAGAGGCAAGGACAGAGTGGGCATGGGGACCACAGGAGAAGCAAGGCTACAGTCAGGAGACATAGAGCAGGGTGCCAAGCTGGCGGAAGCAGTGGTTGAAGCTGTGGAGAGCTCCTTCCTGGACTCATCTGAGATCTGCATTTTAGTGGTCAGGCCAAGGAGGGGAGGCCAGCAGCTTCCCTTTCCTGACAACCTCGGAAGACAGGGTCGTTGTTCTTACCCAAACTTGTGAAGGACGCTAGGAAGCATTTCAGCCATCTGATCCATTGAGGGGTATATGTACCTGTGGGGGACATGGGAGGCAGATCTTGAGAACCCAGACCCTGGGAGAAACAAGTCAACCATACCAGGATGTTCTGAGAGCCAGTGTACGAGCTGGCCCCTCCACAGAGCAACACAGATACTATATCCCCAACCCTCGATATCCACTGTGTGACGACTCCCCACCTAACCGTGTAGCTTCCTCTGCCCTGGTCCTACATGAGTCTCATCAGCTATTCAGCAGCCAGTTGACCAGAAGATCTTATGAGCTTTACGGATAAGATGCTGGGAACAGATACTACACAGATTACATGGCATTTCACAACTGTGGCCTCAGGATCTAGAACAAGTATGATGGATCTGAACCCATGCAACTTCTGGATGGGCACATAAGTCAAGTTCTTTGGATGAAAGGAACCCATGGACAGCAGAGAGGCACGTGTGATGTGAACTGTGAAGGGACCTCAGTGGGCTTGGGGGACACAGAGGCAAAAGGATCTGTTCTGTTCAAGCGGTCAGGAAGAGCTTCCTAGAGGAAGTGATGCTGAGACAGTGCTAGAACCCGATGGGGAAATGGATCCTAGACCGGGAATACATGTAGAGGACCCTGAAAGAGCCGGAAGGAGCCTGGATGGTGTGACTCCACTGAACTGGAGGCAGCATTAGGAGAAATGAGGGGCAGAGACACAGGACTCCTTTGGGAGTGGTCACCCCTCAGCTTGGAGCCAGAGCTTCCCAAGTGCAATAATAGAAGAACCACCTAACCATGAAGGCTTCGGCGTCCTGTCAGCTTCCTGGGGCTGGGAATATAAGAAAGAGTAGCAGACTCCCTAAGCAGGCAGCAGACTCCAAGGAGCAGAAGACAACCAGTGGTCCCCAATTTTGCTTTCATAGCCCCAAGACCCCCAGTCCCGACCCCACAGGGAGGGGGAAAGCCTCATCCTGTTCTAATAGTATTCTAATAGTATACACACTGGAGTTGCCTGGTGAACTTGTGGGGGTGGAGTACACATCACACATCTTAATCTGCAGGTTAACTTCACATATGTCTCTGGGGCTCAGTTCTAGGAGCATCATGAGACTTCACCTGGTGATGGGGAGTAAGAGTCTCTGTGAGACTCCCTGTCAGACAGTTGCCCAGGCTGACTTGTGGAGAAAGGCCTGGCTTTGTCAGCTGATTAACAGTTAACTGTACCCAACTGTTGAACAAGCTCTTTACACCCAGGACCCTCTGGGAGATGTCAGGTGTCCCCTCCCTTCTTCTCTGATAAAATAATTAAGAGCTGGGGCCAGTAATAAGAGCGGTGATCTGTCTGTAAAGGCTCACAGGCCTCCTTTGGGAAGCCTGTGAACCCAGGGAAAGGGCTCTTCCTGTGTGTTCCATCCAGCGTTGGGTGTGGGAGGAGACTTCTGAGGTGGGCCTCCACATGAGATGTTTTAAGACTAAGCAAGTCCAACCCCCACACACAAATGGACAAAGAAGTTAGAGGGTAAATTATATGTTATACACATATGCAGACATAAAAATGGTTGAAATAATATATTTTGGCTTGGTTTTTGTTTCTTTCTTCCTTTGCTTTGGTTAAAAAAAAAATGGAGATGGTTTTGCTATGAGCCCAAGGTGACCTCAAATAGTGATCCTCCTGCCTCAGCTTCCCAAGTGCTGGGATTCCAAGTATGCACCACCATGCCAGCTTAGGAACAGTTAAGTCTAGTATTTTACAATGGCTATTCTTTAAAACCCAGATTGACATTCCCCACTCCACCTGTACCTCACCAGCTCCTGGGGTGAAGGTCCCTGCTCTTACCCCACTGGGTAGGAAGGGGCACCATCCTGTTGGCCAGGGGCATCCACATGGCAGACAGCAAAATGTTGTGTGATCTCCTGCATGTCCTCATAGTTGAAAAGGGGGTTGTAGCAGGTCTTGTCTACAGAAACACCAACAGGTAGATGAGAAGGAAGTTAGGAGAGGAAACAGGGGCTGGCAGCAGAGCACATTCATTTAGTCCTTCAATTCCCAGCAGCAGGAGGAGCTCCCAACAGTGTGCATTTTTGTGAGTTCAAGCCAGCCAGGTCTATGCACACAGAGTTCTAGACCAGTTGCACTACATAGGGAGAACCTATCTCAAAAAGAAATGGTACAAGTCTGCCCACTCCCAACAATCTCCCTCTGGTGAGAGAGAAAGGAAGAAGTCATAGAGCTAAGGTCTGGTACAGGGTAGAACTGGTCTCTGAGCTAGAGTCCTCAACTTTCAGACAGTGCCAGAAGGGGCTGAGTGTCTGGCTCTGCCTCCTCTCTGGCAAGGTCACCATGGGGAGAGTACAAGATGTTCTTGCTCCACTTGTAAACGTCTCTGGGTCTCCCAGGCTGTAGGATCTGGGATAGCTTTCAGGACACAGAATTTTCAAACAAGAAGTACATTACATAAAATAGGAAGCATCCACTGTGTCTCCTGGCATGAGCCTCCTACTTGCTAGGAGACAGAGGCAAAGACAACCAGCTATGTGGTTGAGTCTGTCCTTGAACTCTTGATCTTCCTGACTCTATCCACAAGAGCTGGCACTAGAGAGGAGTGCACCACTAACCACCACACTTGGCTTTTGCTTTCCGTAGCTCAGGCTGACCTGCAACTTACTATGTAGTCTAGGTTGGTCTCTACTCACAGGAATCTTCTGGCCTCGACTTCCCAAGTGCTTGGATGACCAACATGAGCCACCAAGCCTGGTCATCTTTAAAAACCCAAGGTGTGAACATTGACTACAAACTGTGTATAACACAATTAAAAGCAAAGAACCCAGACATCTATCCCCCAGTGTGATGGTTTGAATAACAATGGCCTGATAGGTGTATTTGAATACTTAGCCATCAAGGAATAGTGATATTTGAAAGAACTAGAAAGATTAGGTGTGGCCTTGTTGGAGGAAGTCTGTCACTAAGGATAGGCTTTGAGGTTTCAAAAGCCTTGCCAGGCCGTTTCTCTCCCTCTTCCTTTCCTTCTCTAAGCAGGGCTAGGGAGCATGGAAGATTGGGACAATGGAGAAAGGGGACAAGTCTTCCTTTCAGAGTGACTACAGTGTCCTAAAAACATTTGTATAACTGGCTGCACACCTCTGAGGTGATATCAAAGGTTATCCCATGTATTAATTTTTAAAGCACCAAATCAGGCTGGTAGGCAGCAGAGGCACTCATTTCCTGTCCCCAGAGCATCCAGGCCATACATAGTGTAGGCTTCAGGTTTTCACAGGCTAAAGCAGGAGTCCCTTCTGGAATAGCTCCAGGAAGATCCCAAAGCAGAAAGAATTGCTGGCTTCCCCTAGCCCTCCTTCCCTGGCATTTCCCTCCCCAAGTGATCTGGCTCTCCAAACTCACGGTTCATGCCGATGTCATGGTATGTGAGGATGACAGGACGGTTGCCCTTGGGGGTCCCACACAGCGTGACATGCAGGGAGCCAAATAGGGTTTCAATTTCCTGCTCCTGAGGAGAGACCACAGACAGAGGTCCATCACATGGGATTCACAGCGACAGTGTGGCTTATTCACTGACTGTGGACACCTGCCATGTTCCCAAGTACACATCTCCTTTGGTCCCCAGAGCTCTGCCCTATCGACAGCAGATGTTTGAGTCCAGAAGAGGAAGGGGAGGAGAGGTAGGGCAAAGCTGTGTCAGGAAGCAGAAGACAGGGCCCTGGCAGGTTGCACACTATATTTCAGGGCAGATGGTCCCAGCCAAAGGACTTTGCTTTCTGCATCTGGCATGAGCTTCCTTGATTCCTGCTCCTGTGCCTCACCTTATTCTATGGGTAATAAACATTTGCTTATTTGAGGCTTCCTAGAAGTCACTCCCCACTTAAAAGAACTCCCTCAATTTCCTGTGGGGACACACAGTGTGGTGGTTTGAACAAGAATGACCCCTCTCCATAGACTAATATTAATCAGCAGGGAATGGAACTCTGATAGGATTAGACTTAGGAGTGGGGCCTTGTTGAAAGAAGTGTCTTCCTGGGTATGGGCTTTGAGGATTTCAAAAGTCCACACCTGGTCCAATGAGTCCCACTCCCTTTTAGCCTATGTAGCTACTGCTCCCACACAATGTGTGCTGCCATGCTCCTCACCAGGATGAGTACAGTCTAAGCTCTGAAACCGTAAGCAAGCCCCAATTAAATGATTTCTTTTCCAGGAGTTGCTCTGGTTATGGTGTCTCTCCACAGCAATAGAACAGTGACTAAGACACACATACATATACACACAAACACTGGGTCCCTTGGCTCCAGTATCTGTTGATGCTCGCCCCTCCTGTTTCACAGGCTGAGGTCAATCCCCACACTGCACCTCTCAAATGCCATACATTAGGTGATTCTGACCAGAGCCAACCTCACTCACTGTGGAAATGGCCTGGGTTTGACCTAGCAGTTTCCCTATCATGAGGTAAGAGTTTGCCTGATGATAAAGGCAGAAAGGAGGTAGAAGTCTAGGCATGACACCTACCTCTTTGGATTGTCAGTGTAGTGAGCCAACAACTTCCCATTCTGGACTGGCTCTAGAACCTTCAATGGTCCCCCTCAATCCCTTCTCTCCTGCTCCACTCTGAAGCCTATACCCAGCAATCCACAGCCCTCTCCCCACACCCTCATGAGAGCAAACGAATATATACATCTTCTTCTACCCTCAAAAAGACAGGCTCCACCTTAGTTCCAAGCTCTCAGCTCCCTGCCACTGATCTGAACCTCTCAAGCAGATGGCTGTGAGCCTCTATGACCCCTCTCTGTCCCTGCCCTTGTCCCAGGCTATCTGTCTTCTTCTTATCACTCAAGGCTTCTGAGGACCCAAGAGACATATATCTATCTCCCAGGAGTGATATCCTCATCTGAAAACGATAGCTTCCTCCTCTGATTTGCTTGGCTTTAGTGCCCTTCTCAGGTCTGCCGGGGACACTGAGGCCTTCCTTGTAGTTGGGTCATTTCCCTCCAGATCCCTATTACAAGAGTCCTGCAGGGCTGTATGACCCCTCCAGCCATGACTGGTGGTCAGAGGCAGGCAGGTGACCACAGAGTCGGATGCCCCAGCCAGCCAGCTATGTTTCCTGGCATCTCTCACTCCAGACACTCACAGAGGTTTCCAACCTCAGAGCCAACTTGCACCTCAGAAGGCCACTATGGGTCAACTCAGAGAAGTCTCATGAGGTGGGAGACACGAGGCAAGCAAAAGTGGTACCCACGGTCTAATGTAAGAGGAAAGGGGATAACGAGGGCCACCACTCAGGAGCTGTGGTCTGGGCAAGTCACCCTAACTTGTCGCAGGAGCAGCCTCCTTCCTGCAAGACTTGGGGTGGCTACAGTAAGACTGTGAAGCCCATGGGACAGGGCTTCCCTGACTGGGGCACTACTGTAGCACAAACAGACATCATGCACTAATACAACAGAGCACGTGGGTGTACTTGTACAACAGTGCTCACGCCTATACTAAAATAGCAGTGCACATGTCTGTAGTCGTAGAGTGGTACACCCGGGTGAACTAGCACAGCAGTGCAAGTGAATGTACAAGTACAGCAGCAAATCTGCATGTAAGATTAACATAGTGCACGTGAATGTGCTGGAATAGCAGTGCTCGTAGATTAGTTGGCAAAGCAGCGCACATGATACACTATTACAACACTGCACATGGACACAGATGTACTAGTTTCAAGAGAGCATTGCACACTGATATCCCAGTATACAGTCACATGGATGTCTGTGAACAGCTGTTCGCATGGATGTACCAGTACAGCAGCACACATGGGTGCACTAGTGAAGAGGTACATGTGGATTCACTAGTACAAAACAGTAGGAACGAGCCCTCATTCCAGGGTTCCAGCTCCAGAGTATGGTGGTTGAATGCTACGTTTTCTTTTCTGTTGTTTGCACATACTAAGAACTGAGCCCTGGGCCTTACACCTATTAGGCAAGTGCTCTACTACTGAGCTACACCCCTGATCCCCAGTGTGCCATCTGACCAAAGCCTTACCCTAGGTGGTTGAGACCTCGAACATCTATAACCCCAAAACTGAAAGGGGTAAGGCAGGAGGATGGAGAGTTTGGGGACAGCTTGGACTATATACTGAGACCCAGTCTCAAACAGACTCTGCCCCCACCAAGCAGGAGAGGGAGAAAAGATGCAGGTCCTAACCCTAAAGACTTCTGAAGCAAGCAAACCCAGAACCCTCCCCTCCCCACTTAATGGAATAAGAATTTGAACCTGTGGTAGTGTCTATGAGAGCGGGGGGTGATATGGTGAGCACAGGCAGACATTGGCAAAGGCACAGGCAAGTACAGGCAGGTACAGGCAGGTATAGGCAGACACAGACAGACACAGACAGGCACAGGCAGGCACTGACTGGCACAGGCAGACATAGGTAGACACTGGCAGGCACAGGCAGGGACACCCAGCCCCTTGAACCCCCAGCACAGGGGTCACTTGAGCCATATGCCTTATCACCCACAAAATAAGTCTCCTGGAACACAGAACCCAGCCCTGCTTCCCTTCCCCCCTTTCCCTTCAGGCCCAGCACTTCTTTCTGCTCAGAGCAAGCACTGGAAAAATCCATAGGACAGGAGCAACAGCCCAGCCCCGTGAGACCCAGGTCATCTGCTGGCTCTGAAGCTACCATGGGAACAATGGTCCATTGTGGGACCACATTCTTTATTGTCTTGGGGCTAACCCACATGGCTCCTTCTAAAAATAGGCCTATCCAGCTTCCCTGTGGATACTACCATTCAAATCCTTGTCCCACTCCATAAGCCTTCAGGGCCTCGCCTCTAAGAAGGGAGAGCATGCCTCAAACCAGAAGCCTGAACACCAGTGATGGAAGGGGAGTAGGAACACAGATAGGCAGAGGGGACCCTTAGCACCCACTGTCACTCAGACCAGCCCCAGGGGTGGAGGCACAAAGCTGACTTTGGCTCACCTCTGTAGAAGCCTTACAAATTATTGCTTTAACTCAAAAGGGTCATCCCTCCACCCAAGAAGGAGAGAATACCCCAGGTCTGGCTTCCTGTTCTACAGGGATCTTGTGTGTGCACAGCGGGGCTCAGGGCTTAGGGAACATGAAACTTGTGCTCCTGTACCTGTCTTTGTGCCTGACGGTGGGCACTCCCCTGTGCTGGGAGTCATCAGGAGACACTTCTGCCCAGGATGCTGTGGGAACTTGTCTCTATTCCTCCACCTTTACAGCCTCACACTCAACACTACAGCAGGTCGGAGGCAGACAGCAAGAGACACAGCTAAGAGGTTATACAGCCGGGAAGACCCCATCTCACATTTGCTCCGAAGGGTCTAGAAACGAATTCTCTCAGTGACAGAGTGACACGTGAAGGTGGCAGGACTGACCCCCACAATCACTCCGTCTCACTCCAGACCCCACCTGGAGCTTCTTCACATGTTCTCATGGAATCCATATGATTCCACTGCCTAATGACTGGCATACCACATAGATAAGGAAACGGAGCCTAAGAGAGGCCTGAAGTCACACAGCTAGGACGGTAGCATAGCGTTTGAATTAATTGTGGATTTAGACAGCCCGGGTTCAAAGCCTGGTCTCTTAAAGTTCATTTTCTAGTGTATGCAGATGAAGGGAGTTTAGGAAACTGGCAAACAACGTGTCCGGTGACTACTTGGGGAGCACCCAGCAAGCTGGTCCCTGTCTGTCTTCCCAGCAGCTTGAACCCGTGTGTGGTTGTACTAGCACCCAGAACTGAGAGTAACACCTGTTCCTTTCATCCTGCTGAATTGTACTGTCCTCACTATGGGACACAGGCTTTCCTGGGCAGGGGCATCAGACACAGATCTCAACACAAGCCCTACCTGCCCAGAGAGGTCCTTCCTACCATACCCTGCCCATGGCACATGCACTCTTGTTCTCTCTGCTGTACATGCTATCAGCATGGGTTCCTATGCATAGCTACCTAACCAGACCAGACTGGGGACTTCTGGAGAGAAGGCCTGGCCCTGAGACAGAGAGGGTCTAGCCCAGGGGGGATGCTTAGAGTTCATTTGACCATGCAGCCAGTGAGTCAGCAAGGAAATGTGCTCTTGCCTCCAGTCTGCACTGTGGGGACTGGTAACCATCATTGGGGACACTTCCAAACAGACATCTCTGGCTGCCAGACTAGGCCTGAGAGATTGGACACTGCAGCAGACTATTCCAGAGGCCTGAGATGGGGACTGTCTGATCTATGTGGGAGTCCCAGCTGTGCATCAGCTGGAATATGTCTATCCAATCTCCTCTTTTTTCTATCTCCTCTGTATCCAAGAGGGTCAGGAAATACCACCCCAGCAAGAGAAATGTTTCAGAACTTTCTGGGGTTTTGTGGAGACTTTTAAAAGTAATAGATCAATACTGGAATTTTTTTTATCTTTTCCTCTTGCCCTTTTACCTGTTTCCTACCTGGAACATTTATGGGATGCTCAGTGATTCAGCAGCCATGTTATAAACACGAGGACAGAAGCTATACACTTGGAATGACAGAGCAGGAAGATGGAAGGAATCTGGGGCTGAGTAATATTCATTGCCAGCTAGTGAGAAATAGCAACTGTGCTTGTTTAGGGAACTGTGATATGAGAGATACTAACCCTAGTGTTATGTCCATTATGTGCCATTAGCTAAAATAACAGCTGTATCTGAGAATCCCTGCCCTAAACTGTAAACCTAGAGCTGCTCTAGTTTCATTTCTGCTGTGACTAATACTTTGACTGAAAGCAGCTGAGAGAAGAAAGGTTCTATTTCAGTACACAATTACACATTACAGTCTGTCATTGAGGGAAGTCAATGCAGAAACTTGAAGGCAGGCCTTCTTGCTAATCTACAAAATGCTACCTCCAATCAAGAAACTTATGTCACAGCCAAAGGAATATGGTGGGAAAACACAGAGGATACTGCTTGCCTTCTGGTAGGTAGGTCTGCACATAGTTAACTTTCTTATATAGTTGAGGATCACCTGCCTAGGGAATGGTGCCACCCACTGTGTACTGAGCTTTCCTACATAAAGTAACAATCAAGACAATTCCCCACAGACATGTTCATAGGCCAATACAATCCAGGCAATGAGATTCTCTTCCCAAATAATTCAAAGTCATGTCAAGTTGACAGTTAAAGCTAACTAGAACAGGGGTAAAGGCAAGCCTGCCACTCCACAGACTGCTACCACAACAAAGATCCAGAAGTGTCTTGCATATTGCTACCTCTCTCCATGTTGGTTGTTATGGCAACCGCTGGAGATGTGATTACTGTGGAGACAGAATAGTTTAAGTCACTTGCTGGATAATCTAGGATTCTAGAGAGCAGATGCTACACCTGCCATAATCTCACTCTTTCCTCAAGGCTCTGAGCAGACACTAGAGGATGACACTCTCCCAGATTCTAGGGCAGCTAGTGGTTTGTACCACCCCTTTCCCAGGCCAGCAAGCCAGGGGTCAAGCCACACCACAGTGGAGACAATGGGAGATGAGACTACAAGGACCCAAGGCTCCACCATCCTCTGTGTCACCATTCCACCAAGACAGAGAAGAGAAGCTACAGCCCAGGTCACAGAAAACACCTAGGGCCACACTGAAGATCTGGAGACTCCAAGGAAGGCAGAGAAGGGGAGAGTGTTTCTTGGGTGTAGAAAAGGAAAAAGGAGTGGCCAATTGCTACCCACAACACAGTGGAGAAACACAGTGGGCTGTTCATAGGATCAAGGTACATGGATGGTGTGCTGGCCATGCCCTTCATGGTAGTGACACCGTGACCCCACCCTACCGATATTTCACAAATTAGAAATAAGCTTTGGGAAAAAGAAGCAGGTGACTAAGGACAGGGCCTTCTGTCCATGGCACTTCTTGTTACCAGATGAAGGGCTAGCTGGGTCAACCTGACAGATCCTGGCCTGGAGCAGACATGTTGGCACAGCTCTGAGCCTAAGCCTAGATGGCTTTCCTTTATTGTTCCAGGGGAATGTAGCTAGGAAACCCCGGAGCAAACTGCTGGCAAGTCATATCCACCAAGATGTGCATCTCAGTTATCTGCCAATGGTATTTCTTCTGAATTCCAAAAGCCTTGCTGGGAGGTGGGACCAGGAAAGGGGGGAATGGAAAACAGGGAATTAAGAACTCCCTACCTTCTGTGGGAGTTCTGCTCCCTTTAGCCATGGAAAATGAAAACAAAAGCAAAGGTGTAGAGAGAAAGAACTTAGTCCAAGATGCCCACTTGTTTGCATTCCCATGAGCTGATGGTTTTGCAACAGAAGGGCAAAGAAACAGCCTTCAGCCTAAACTTGCTCTAGCCAGACAAGATGCTTCAGGAAGTAAGGACAGAGCTCAGGAGTCCTTGAGGCCAGCTACTCTGTCTAGCCCTGTACCTTTCCAGGAGGCCCCAAAGGGAACATCTGCTCATTTTACAGAGCATATTCTGTGTGCACTAATGAATTCCCATGGAAACCAAATCAGATGAAGCCATCTGAACAAGCACAGCCTAGGTAGAAGGCATCAGAAATTGACATCCTAACAGCAAAGGCAAGCTAACCAGACTGGAGCCAGAACTGACAAAAGCCCAAGTCCCTCCCCAAACTATTTGCAGTGGAGACTCTGGCTCCGGATGTAGGAACTGAGTCAGCTTCAATGCCTACCTCATCATCATGTGACTTCTCTGCAGTTGTCTCTTAGATGTTAACACAAAGAGGGCAGGGGCACTGCCCTCACCACAGAACAATTTCCAGAAGATACTCTGTGCTCAGCAATCAGCCCATTCGATTTTACAGCTCCTGGACTGCTATGTTTTCGGGAATCAACTGGACTTAAACTTAGGACTACCCCGACAGTACTCCTGAACATCTTCAAACAGATCTCTCTGTGAAGATGGGCAACATTGCTTGTGACCTAGTAAGGAAGCCCTGGGACAGATGGGCAGCCAGTGGCTTAGACAAGGACTCCCATTTGGAGCAGAAGGGCAGGACTGGATCATCTCAAAGACATCTGCCAGTTTTGATTATCTTGAAATCCAGAATGTTAACCAAACGAAAGAAGCTCAAATTCCAAGCACTTCCACGACCCCTACTCATCAAACTTACAGACAAAGCCTTCCTCCTCTGAGGACGGCTATCCCAGCAAGACCAGCTCAAACCACATCCTTCCTGAAGCACTGCAGGCTAGCAGCCACCAGCTAGTACACTAAGGGATCCAGAGGCCCTTTGACAATGGGACATGCATCTATATGAGTTAGAACAGTGCCCAGCTCAGACAAGCAGATCACTGCAAGGTGGCATAGTTAGGGAGAGATAAGGCCCATATCACTTGCTTGGGCAGTCGAGTTATCTCCTAAGGCCATGGAAAAAGGAAGAATCTGCTAGGTTCAGTGAAAATGCCAAAGTAGGAGCTGTTCTCCATGTAGCAGCCCAGACTGCCTTCAGATGGGCATGGCTCGGCAGTGGGGTTCTCCAAGACAGCTCCCATGACATGGGAGGAATAGAAAGTGATGAAGATGCTGAGTGGTTGCCAAGAAGGCACGGACATTTTCTAAGCCTCACTCCTCCTCCCCTCCAAGGACCTAACAAGAGATCAATGGAGTGATACAAGCCATGTGGTTGGCCAGACAGACCAAAGAGGTATGGGGTATGGCAGAGGTGAGTCACAGTGCAGTCTTTAGGACAGAAGGTCCTCAGATCTGGAGCTATAGGAAAGTTCTGGAAGGGAGAGCCAGGGCTTGGACTCAGGGGACCACCTTACAGATGCTGTCATGGTCCTCATCATCCACCAGCAGGGACAATGAGATGATAACACAGGTCCCTGAAGACTCACCGAGAGGACAGGGAAAGACCAGGGAGCTGCCAGGCTTGCCAGTGCACCTCATGGCAGACAAGTAGCATCATTTTATTACAACATGAAGAGCTCTGAGGTTACAATGCTGTATGAAATTAGCTAGTCACCAAAATACAGCTGCTAAGCATTTACACGAAGTGCTTAGAAACAGCAAACTCATTCATACAAGGTAAAATGGTGGTGGAAGGGCCTGCGAGAGGGGAGCGTGGACTTTTAAAACCTATACATTTACTGCCACCAAACTGCACATCTAAAAGTGGTAAACATGTTGCCTGTTCTATGTATTTTACCACAATGAAAGGCAGAGGAAACCCACAATAGAGGGTAGGGTGTGTTCTGGTTGACCCAGCACCAATGTTATAGCCCCAACATTACCCTCTGTATAATGCAAAGTCACTTAAACAAGGCTAAAGACTGTCCCATATCACAAATGAGGAAACTGAGGCTGGAGAGACTGGATCAATAAACAGAAAAGTGCAGCTGGTACTTGCATCCCCGCTCTCTGTCTCTCTGGGTCCACACACAGCCTTGACTCTGAGAACAGATAATTACCATACCAATCGTGCACTGAGGAGGAAGGCCCACAGAGCACAGAAAGCATGTCACCAGGCTCTTATCAGGGAGAGACTGGTGGGGCTCAGCCCTGACTGCACAGATGGGCCCCAGGGCTGTCAGTTACAGCTCTGCTCAGCCCACCCAGCTGATTTAAATAACCAAGGCTGGGGGGGGGGTGAGGGGGGACCATTTCTTGGCTCTTATTACCCTGGGATAAGAGGACATAGTTTTTAGAAGCAAGATCTGGTGTCTAAATCTTAGCCCCCACCAATGTCCAACTTCTGCTCTTACTCTGTCCCTCTATGACTCCAGCAGGACAGAGTAGGGCTGAAAAGGAAAACCCAAGTCCTTAGGATATTTCACTGACTTCTAGTTCACCATAGGACTGGCTCATCCCTACGCCCTAGAGAGTGAGGTGGATGGTGTGGTGGAGTTCTGGCCATTGCACAAGAAGGAAACCAAATGCACAAGCTCAGTACTTGGAAACACTGAAGCAACAGTGCATTTCTCCCAGTGCACCCAAACCTGGGCCTCGTATGACAGCCAGTGCTACCACTTCAACCTCAGTTTCTCCACCTGAGCTAGGTAGACATGATGCTTCTCCTGATTGTTGAGGTGCTAAATGAGGTGCTGGGAAGCCCTTGGGATGGTACCTTGCATATGGGAACACGCAGTGACTTTTATCAATATCACCCAGACATCTGTGGGTCTGAGACAGGAAGGTATGGGCTGTGACACGGCCTCCTACAGCAACCACAGCGTGGCCTCTGACAAGCCAGAACTGTCTCTCTCCTTCTAAACAAGAATGTGGGTGGAACTGGAGGCACCAGGAGCCCTGTTCTCCTTGGAGACCAAGCTATGTGTTCTGGGTACTGGATACAGGCAATGAAATGAGTCCCCACATCCTCAACCTTCTGGTGGGCAATGGACCAGGTCACAGGGAGTCAAACAGGACAGATCCAGTCAGGCACTGGCAGGGATGGAGGGACAAGCAGTCCTCGGTGGGCCTTCAATACTCTAACCTCCCTCCTTTTATCCTTTATACGCAAGGAGCTGCCCCCACCACATGCACGGCCCCTCTCCTGCTCCTACAGCACCAGTGGGCCTGTCTACTTGTTGGTCTTCTATCTCTGGTGGGCTGCCGGCTGGAAACAGACTAGCCTACTAATTTGAGGGAAAGGGACTTCTGACATTATCACCCATGATTCTTAGAAGTATGTTTCTCATCTAACTTCATGTCTTTTCACCCACCAGGAACATGTAGATAAAGAAGCTGCTGGCTAAGAGGCCAAGCTTCTAGACTTTAAAGGCCACTCCTGCCCACTTAGGCCTCTGCCATGCTTCCTTGCAGATCACAGTCTTTGCTTTGAGCCACTACTGGAAGTTCTACTGGTATCTAAGCTGTCACAGGATGGGAGACACAGCCAGGCCAGAGGGAGAGTTCCACAGTAGCCCCAGGCATGTGAGCCAGCAACACCAGTTACCACCTAGGTAACCTGCAGGCTCCCATCAAGAGACATCACAGAGCTCAACACTTCCTGACTTTCTGACTAGGACTAAATAGGGAAGAAAAGTTTGTACTCAGGGCTCTTGTGAAGAGTGGATGAGTGCAGGCTTGTGAGGCCTCAGGATGCATGGGCATCACCCTCCAATGGAAGCAAGTTCCACCTCTGAGTAACCTTCAGATGATCACTGTCCCCGGGCTCAGGGTTCCCTCTTAAGGGACCAAGATGAATGCATATTTGTATGGTTAAATTCCAGAGCCTCCTGCCGCACTTATGCAGTGCGGGCTAGACCACCTACCTCTGTTTTGAAGATTAAAAAAAAAAAAAAAAAAAAAAAAAAACCAAGTACCCTGCTTTACAGGGCTATTAGGGTTTGGAGGGATATCTCTGCACCGTGAAGGCGCTACCTTTCTTAGAGGACTCCGAGGGCTGGTATTACAGCAGTATCTTAATACTTTATCCCTGTTGCCAGCTACACAGGATAGGTTGTCCTCAGAGGAGAACAGACAGATGAAGCTATGGCCTCAGACCCAGACTGGGAGTCTTTGGAGACCTAAGGTCAGGGTAGCCTGCAATCAGACCGATACTAGACCCTCAAAGGCCCACCTCATATCTTCAGACAATTTATGAGGACCTGTAATAGAACTAAGCAAGCTTCTAACCCTTGCTTGACCTACTTTTCCCTTTTCCTTTGTCAAGGCCATAATCCCACCTATATGTGGAAAGATGAGTATGCATCAAAGCAGGAGACCTTAGAAGATGTTAAGGGGTGGTTCATCTACTTGCATAGAACAAGCCAAAGTAGATACGGGTGGGTGGGAACTGGTAGCAGTTTAGGTGAGCATGCCTGCAGACAACCCTGCACATGTCCATTCCACCATCCATGATACTCATGCTTGAGGGTGATGGCACAGGACTTTAGAGAGACCAGGGTTTCTCTACTCTCTACTAAGAGCTGGCTCTTAGACAGAGCTGGAGACATGCCCCTGATTGGCCCTGTAAGCTGGCTCTGAGTGGGCTAGATACTCCAACCTTCGGCCAGGAAGGCTAGGGGAAGTCTAGTTTCAGATTTCCTAACATAGTCAAGATTAGCACATCTCTACATCACAGGGTCCCAAGTTCACTGGACATCTGTTATTTCCCACACACTCCCTAGTTCTCTAGGGCCACAATGCGGTATGTCTGTATGCCTTCCTGAGGGCTAGCCACTGCCTGCATCCCTGATAGGAACTTAGTCTAGCTTCTTCCAGGAGAAGCTTCAAAGTGTGGGGATAGGCCAATTCTGCTTCCTTTTCTCTGCTGACTTCACATTTAAACAGCTCTCCACATCATGCCAATGGAAAGAATAAAAGAAGAGGCCAGGTAAACCAGTGGAGACCACAATCTCTACTTGCCTGAACATCGAACTCTTGCAGGAGGCCAGTGATGGTCTGTGGAGAGATGGGAGAGCCATGATTAGTTTTCTTGGTTAGAAACAAACATCAGCACTCATGGTTCGCTCCATTGCCTGAATCTAAATTCTGCTCAGTGGGTTTCCCTTAGTCCTTGCAAAGAGAGACTGTCAGCTTCATCTCAGGGAACAGCAGCCCAGTAGAAAACTGACCCATTCACTAGATTTTTTTTTTTTCCTAAGGACACTTGGCCAAAAGAGATCTGAAGGTAGAAGCAGAGCACAAGCTATAGAGAATGATCACTGCAAGTGGCTATGTAATTCACACATACACCCAGGTGCAGTACTTCTGAAACTAGAGCGGGATGATGTAACCTTTACTCTTGCAACTCCATGCTGCCAATGTCGGCATTGTGGGTAGAAGAGGATAATGAAAACCTTGAAGCTTCTTCCTCCATCTGTATACAATGAATTTCAGCCCAAACAGTTTTCATCTTTAATAACTTTCTATGACAGGAAGGACCCAGGAAGGCAGCAGAAGGTCTTGACTACACTGAAGCCAGGGCAGCATTGTTTAGGAAGGACCTGGAGCCTTGCTGGTCCAATTAGCATCTATTAAGGATTGCTACTGCCTTGATTTCTGCCCAACTCAGAGACTGAATCCAAACATAAGAAACCAGGCCCTAGCCCGAACCACCAGCCTCCAGGACAGAAGGTGGCTCGGCAGTGCCAAATGTCCAACAGGTCAGAGAAACAAAGCAGGGTGCAGAGGACCATAGGGGCTGGAAAACTCTAAACCAATCATGACAGATATCCTGCTTCAGGGCTTGTGACTGAGTGGTAGACAAGAACATCAAGAGTCACTAAATGCAGATAGAAACAAAGGATATCAATACCTGTGCTGTGTGTATGTGTGTGGGAGTGTGCATGTGTGTGTTCCATACATTTGCTAATATGCTATATACTTGCTCACATGTGTGCATGCTGTGTACAAATGAATGTGAACACATACCCACGAGTGAGCATGCCATGTACCTACGTATGTATGTGTGCCCACCACAAGCATGTGATGGGGTAGCCTGAAGTAGCTCCACTCACCTCCCCTTTCTCCACCAGAGGCTTCACCTCGGCGAGGTCCACGTCCTGTAGCTCTCGGGACATGTCCCTGCGATCACAGACCTATCAGAGGAAAAAGCCAAGAGGTTAGCACTTCCCATAACATTTTTTGGAAGAAGCTAATCCATGATTGGGACAAACAGGAAGGCCAGGCCTCCCCACTGCCCTCAGCTCTTCTCATCCACATCCATGCCCATGCTGTGGGCTACAAGGAGGCCCTCATTGCCTCAGTCTTTTCCAGGTTTCCTGGTGGAACTGGGCAGTAGATTTCTGAAAGAGAAACAGGCTCACAGTCGCAACTACAATAAAGCAGATGGATGGAGAACCAAAAGTAGGTGCCACACCTAGTCCAAACCTACCAAGCACACCTGATGCTTCTTGATACATTCTAGAAGAAGACCCCTCTGCTGACCCCCAAAGCCACACACCCCCAGATTAGCAATCAAAGAAACCATAAGGCCCCTGGGTGCCACCATGTACAGGTGCTATATACACCTCTGGGCAGGACTCTGGGCTGCCTGGCCAGAGTGGAAGGTATGGGAGCTAGGGACAAGCCCAGGCCAAAGGTCTGATAGGCACTGAGCACTCAATAGGGCTTGGAAAGAAGGTCCTAAAGCAAATGGCACTTCCTGATCCAGACCCCAAAAGGGCAAGCAGAGGTGGCAACAGGGATCTCTTTGGCTGGCACTGGGACAGATACTCTACAAGGCCAAGAAATAGGGGCTAGAGAAATAGGCAGGTGCAGAGCCTGGGGAGAAGAGAGGGCAGAAGGTGATACCTAAGATCTGGGAGATAAACACACATTTCTTCTGAATCCATAGTCAAGTTGAAAAAGTAAATGCCACAGATAACAGGGATGTCTCATGGGTAGCTCAAGGAACCCTGGAGAACAGAAGTGATTCACAGAGTTCTTAGGAGGAAAAGAATGGCGAGACACAGGCTCACGATAGAGCCTTCTACTACCTACAAGCAGAGTACGAGTTAGAACCCCAGCTGCTCAAGACCCTATAGATCCTCAGCAAAGGGAGCTAAAGTCTCAAAAATTCTTGAGAACCAGCTGCCCGAGCCAACAGGATCCCTGTAACCCTCATCTACAGGTCAGCCTTCGAGAGCAGACTGCTCCCATACATACCCATGCCAACACATGGCATGCCGTGGGTGGACTGAGTGTGCTGGTCTGAGGCCCAGCGTGACTCTTGCCCAGTAGATAACCACCTCACAAGAATGTCTTTATGCAGCCTTTGGGGTCTGGGATCCAGAACATTTCAAAAACAAAGTCAGTTTTATATCTGTGAACATTCCTGGGTCGCTGCCAGCTCGGAGGCAGCAGGCATGAAAAGCTACGGGCTGAGAGTCTTGCTAATTCAGCATGTTCATAGTCCCGAGACCTTAGTCGTGGGACACCTCGCCTACATAGCCTAGAGAGACCTTCCAGGAGCCCTAGGCTCCAGCCACACCACCTCTCATTTGAGAGTGGAGGAGTTCACATTTCACAGGGATCCAGAACAGACTCTGCTTAGCAGAGAGCCCAGGATGAAACTGAAGTCTTTAACTTTCCCACGGGTGGGTTCCAGCGAGCTCTCTTCAGCCCTTGCCTGTGAGCCACGCCCATCAAGTAGCGAACCTGCCTTGTGCCTCTACCATTCTACCTCTAGCAATTTCAATTCCCCGCAGTCAGTCACTAACCCACAGAACAAGATGCCTTGAGAAACCCCTCTGCGTTTATAAAGCTTCACCACACACTGTGGTCCAGTTCAATTCTCCTCAGCTTCTAGGAACTATCACTTCACTGGCACATACCAGCAGCCTCCACTGGCTAGCTCCTCCTTCAGAACCTAAAGGAGATCAAGTGTAGCCTCCGGTTTCCTCAGTGAACCCGATTCTCCTACCTTACACCCTTTGTCCTACCCCTAGACCACAGGAAGAAGAGGTTTGGAAGATGGTACAGTCTCCTCGCACTTCAACCACATGCCAGTCTGCTCTTTGGAGCTACAGGACCCTCCTCTGACAGACCATCAGCCAACTCAAGACCTGGTGGAAGTCCAGAGGTGAAGAACTAGTACTGAGTGTTATCTCTGCTAGGATGGATATGTTTCCCAGAGGCCTTCTTGCAGTTTTTCAAGACCTGATCGATTGTCTTGAATGGAGTGCTACAGGATGAATCTTGATGGGGAGAGGCCAGGGATACTGCTAAAGATCCTACAATGCACAGGAGATTCCCGTAGCAGAGACCACCTGATCCATGATGCTAACAGTGCGGAGGTTGAGACATCCTGCTCTTGGTGAGGGTTCAGAAGCTGATGGGAACAGCCCACATCTTCCAGAACACTGTGAGAAGTGCTCGGGGACAGAATGTTCTTAGGGTGGCAACATCTGTTCTGTCCAGGTCACTGTTTCTCAGTAACCAAGACTGTGCAGTAACCAGGGCTTCAGATACCTGGACTGTAGCAGGCTAACTCAGTTCCACGTAGTCATCAGCTGCTGGGGTGCAGTGTCACTCTTCTACAGCAGGCTGAGAGGGGCTGATTCCTCTCCTGACAGGGCCAGTGGGGGACCAGTCCTAACTGGCTTTGGTTAGGCAAAGTCTAACAAAGACCAGCAAAAAGACCTTCCATATGGTTATTTTTTTCCATATGCTCTGATACAAAAATATTCTTAGGATGTTCAGTAAAGAAAAGCAGGTTAAAAAGCAAACACGGCCTGGGCTCCAGGTATGGCCATTCTGTGTGGGCCCTGGTCCTCCTCCTCAACCCCACTCATCCTGCTTTACACTTCCAAAGCTGTCCTTAGCCAGCAGCTGAGTGCCAGCAGCAGTGCACAAGGTCCACGATGCAGTCTAGGTTTCTTTCCAAAGAACATTATGAAGTGCCCCACACGGGATCAGGAACAAAAGCAACTGCAGTAATGAGTTGTGATGTGATGTGTCTAGGGACAAAGCCATAACTGCTCCCAGGACCTCAGTCTCAAGGTTTGTGTGTGGCCCTCAGACTCCCCTGTGTAGCCAAGTGGCACATCTGTCTGTCCCTGCAGGGCCTGACTCTCCAAGAGCACGAAAAGAACCAAGCCATCAATGTATCTTCGCACTATGACAGATCCTCGAGCATCCTATGATGCCTAGAAACATCCCTGGGCCTGGCCAACTATACCCTCAAGCTGTGACAACTACAAATGCCTGCTGACACTGCCAAGTGTCTTCTGGGTACAAAATCAAACCCGGCTGGGATTGGTTGAGCTTGGTGGTCCCTGGTATGAAACGGGCATCCAGAAAATGTCTCCTAGACACAATTCTTTAATGCAGGACACATTCACATCCACATACTCTTGACCCCAAGTCTAATGACTTCCGCTCACATAGCCAGCCTCAGGGATTAGAGGAGGGCAGATCTCCTCCCAGTGAAAGCCTCCAGCAGAAGCGGGGCCCCAGGTCATACCACCAGCTGGCAGCCTGGCTGGCATTGATTCTTCCTGTGCCACCTGCCTGCTCCAGAAATTCAGAAAAAATTGAAATAAGAGAAATGATACTAAGCAGCAGGCTGTGGAGCAGACTCTAGTATTACTATCAGCCTCCAAACCCCATGCTATCTGAAGCTCCACCTCTGTGTGTGTGTGTGTGTGTGTATATATATATATATATAATGCCAGGGCCATCATAAGCCCTGCCCCCAGCAAGCACCAGGGCTTAAACTGAACAAGGACACAAAGGATCTGCAAACAGCTGTTTAATGAACCAGTGTCCTTTCCTTCCTGCATTGCTGGGGAGTCCCTGGGGCACTGTGGGGACATAGCCTGTGCTTTACACATTGTTAGTCCCAGAGTGTCCCAGAAGGGAGGAAGGCATGTAAAAAATGCTCAGTAAATGTCAAACAGGTCTCCAGTCCTCTGTGAAGCACCATGAGGTCCCTCTACCACAGGCGATGTTGGACCATGAGGGACAAGACTCGAAAGGCTGGGCAAACACATCCTGATCAGCAATGAGCAGGAATTTGAGGACTCCTGGCCAAGCTAAGCCATCATGTGCTGGAAGCAGGGAGAAATGTAAACCTGGGTCTCAAAGCACAATGGGTGGAGACCCCCTGGCAACCCAAACCCACTTGAGAATCATTAGACAGTCTCTGAGGGCAGTGGGGACAGAGTGTGGAATTCTCAAGAAGCCTCCGAGAAGTGGCAGGACATGGCTTGGGGTTCCCAGCATGGGAATCAGGTTACCTTCTTGCCTCGTGATTCCAATTCCCTATGAGCCTCAGTGTGACCACTTGCAATGAATGTCTGTCCATGAGGACCGAGGCAGGAATGTGCAGCCCCAAGACCAGAGTGCCACAAGCATAATGCTCAACTCTTGCTGAATGAACTGGCTCACTCTCTTCCTCAGCAGGTCTCAGACTGCTCTCTACTGACACTAGGTTCTCTACTTACTTCTGTCACTCCTCTGAGTCGCTAACTCTGTGGAACCCAGTCCTCTGCTTACCCTTTTGGGCAAGCTTCCCAGACTCCCTAGAATTCCCATGGGATGAAACAAAAGAGATGTCTAGCAACAGACCCATTCATGAACTGCTGTTGGACCTCCAGGATCCAGTGTCCCAGGAAGAGTATCCATGGGGATTGGGCAGAATGAAGCCCCACATGGTCATACCACAGTAAATACCATAGGTCACTTCCATGATGCCTCATTCATTTCTGTGCTCAAAGAAGTCCTAGACAAGAGCATTGCCTAGGCCTTCATAGAAAGGCCTGCAATCATGAAGCCTGTAAATATCTGTTATGTGACTTCCCAAGGGTTCTATGTCTCAATCCTCTGGCTAAGAGAAGGATGGTCACTACTCACTCCTTTGTTGGAGTCAGACAACAGGCTCCTGAAGTCCTTTAGTGAAGGAGAGAAAGGAAAACCAGAGGGTACCGTGGCTGGCTCAGCACTGACGGTTATGTCAACAGCTGGTCCAGATTCTGCCTTTTGGGTAGCAGTCACAGAAGCATGGGTATTCTTCCCAGCTTGTCCTTTACAGAGACCGGAGTGGTGGTCAGTGTGTGCTAACAATGGTAGCAAACCCTTAATATGGCAATCCCCAGAAAGGTCTGGAGGGCAGTCTCATTTCTGTGCTAATTCAGGGAAAACTACCTTGGGACATGCCCAGCCCCATATGACTGCTGGGACTTTCCCATGTCAGTTTCAAAAAGAATCCGAAGTCACTCTACCAAGTGCTCACTAGGCTCTCTTAGTGGTGATTTCTGAACTTTTGAAAGTGAAGGCTCTGGGAAAGGTGAATTGATTTTCTTATGTAATCCTCCTCCACAGTTGTGCTGGGGAAAGTGCAGTGGATGGGCTGGATCACTGAGCAAGCTGTTAGTGGGAATGTGGAATGGGGTGTAAAGTCTCAGATTAAAACACCAAAAGACAGTACACATATACTTCTCAGAAACTTCCAGACTGGGGTTCCTTCAGAGACACAGGGCTCTGCAGAATACTAGGCATCTCTGCCTTGCTCCATATTGGAAAAATGGGACAAGGATCACAAGGAGAAAGGCACCTGTTGTCAGGCAACCAAAACTGCTCCATCCCCTGTGCATCTATGGGAACTGTAACTTTTGTTTTTTGGATTGAACCTTCCACTGAACTGTGTTCCCCACCATCTTTCTATACTTTTTCTTCTGAGACAGTCTCAAGTTGCTCAGGCTAGCCTTGAACTCGCAATCTTCCTGCCTCAGCATCCCAAGCAGCTGAGATTACAGTGCTGCCCAACCTGCCCCAGCTAAAAGGGGTTTTATGTGTTCAATCAGAGCCCTGGAGCAACCAGCAGTGAAGTGGGCAGAGCAGAGGGCTGGCCAGAACAGAACAGCAGGAAGAAGAAGTGCCAGGAACCCGCCTGCCCTGCTCCACCTCGCTGATCTTCCCAAAGTGCTCAGTGGTGTCTTGGCACTAGGGTTCTGGCAGTTAGTGGCTTGGCAGACGACGTCTGAGGGATAAAGCCAGTAACTGGAAGTCTGAAGGACATTGGTCGCACTAGAGGACTGTTCTGTGAATCCGTGGGACGGGTGTAAGCTGTGCTGGCAAGGCTGAGACAGGTTTTTGACATCACAGAGCCAGTGTTAGCCTTGGGCAGAAATGGATCTTCATACAGAGCCCTTTGTCCCCACGATCAGACTGCATACTGGCTACCCTAATGAGAGCTTTCCCCTAAATGGCTCTGGCATTGCCACACACACGGAAGAGCCCCTCCAGTTCTTCCTGTACAGATGGGCTGGTTTATCTCCCTCATCGGTGAAGATTTCCTTTGGACAGACCTGGAGGATAGAGTACTCACTAACAGTCAGGCTCTTGGGCCCTGGGAGGGGGCCCAGGAAAGCAAACAGGTGACAGGACAGTATGGTCCCACAGGACACATGAGAATAGGGCAGGAACTCAGCCCAGATGCCAGCTCTGGAGAGGCCATGGAAGAATCTGGAAGGGAGGCCAGAGGCTGGCTAGCTGAAGAAGACTCAGAGTCACCTGTCCCTTAAGAAGCCCGTCACATCTGTATTTGGAAAGGACTTCTCAAGAACTATCTCACCAGCAAGGGGAAGGAACTGGGGATGGAAACCGGGGAAGATGGAAGCCTGCCTGCACCCTGTCTCTCTAAGCAGAAGACTACAAAGTGAAGATTTAAAGGTTTCTTCAGGTTTAAGGAAAGGGGGAAACCTATAAAACTTGAACTGCAAGTCCCCAAACTGTTCATGAGTCTTTCATTCTACCTCCTAGGGCAGGGAAGGGCTAGCTAGACTGAGACTCCTGGAGACAGAGCTTGAGACAGCAGGAGTAGGCAGATCTACTAAATAGATAGGAAAGTAAACTCTTGGTCCAAAGAGGCTATTTGTGGGCCTGATTTTGTAAGCATATTCTTATTCTGAGGTGCCAAGGTGGACTTCCTCACATTCTCTCCGAGGGCTTGAACTCTCCTCTACAACACCCACCCTAGAGAATTAAACTCCATGCCAATACCCAACTGTGGCCCTCTACTTCTGTAATCAACTTCCTGTTGGGCCACAGTGCTCCCATTCTGCCCCTCTACAAACCCCCTTCCAGTAAGACAACTGGAGGCCAAGTTTAGCATGAGAGCACCCATCTCTCATGAAGAGAAAGAGCAAATGAGAAAGGCTAGCCTAGGGTCAGATGTGATCAAGAAGGCCCGGAGTCTACATTGAGTCCAACCACGTTTGCTACCCATCCCAAATCTGGGCCCAGAGGCTCTGTGTGGCCTGAAAGGATGAGGTTATGCGTTTGGAATGGGTAGGGGCAGATCTATTGGACCCAGATCCACCCACCTAAATCTGGACAGAGGCCTAGCTTCTTTTCTAACCTGGGAATTAAAACTGTCTCTTACCTCAGTTGTGTGAGGGAATACGCTAGACCACAAGGCAATCTAGATTGGCAAGAAGAGCTATGTATTGAGCAACTCCTAATTTCCAGACCCAGAGGGCCAAATAAGTTGTGACAGGTATGCCCCCCTCCTCTCTGAGGTCTCCCAGCCTCCTCAAGCAAAGATCCCCCAGTGCCTACCTTCAACCTAATCCCACTATTGTTTAGCTTTTTGAAGCATCTCAAAAAGCCCAAAGTCTGGGTTCACTGGTAGTATTCACAGACCAGGCTAGGGTGATAACAAATAGTGCTCTGGACTGACTATCAAGGAGGTGGCTCTATAGTCTCCTGTGTAGGTGTTAGGCCAAACTTGCACACAGAGCTCCCCATGTGCCAACCACTGGCCTCACTTCAGACTAGCCTAACCAAGTTCTAGATGAGATGAGAATGTCTGTGTTATTCTCCCTTTATAGAAGGGGAAAATGAATGCACAAAGCCCCTGGCTGCTCCTGCATGTTTCATTCTGCCCTGCTTTCTCCAGGCACTTGGATATATTGTTATGCTAGAACACAAACTGAGGGATGACTCAAAGGGTCCAGTCTGGTTCCCCTACTTTTAGCGATATGGCCTCACACAAGCCTTTGGTTTCCTCATCCACTCAATAGAGATGATACAGCCCAGGCAGCATTCTTGTAGAGGAGATTTGGGGGTGGGGGGAGGTAGTAAAGGGACACCAGGATGTGCTGTTCATCCCATCACAGACTTTTTTCCTAGCCTGTATTCTGCCTGTTCTGGCTAGACCCCCCCCCCCAGATGCTATTTATCATGCTGGCTTCCCCGAGAAGCCACAGGACCTTGGAGGCACACCTTAGATGGGTCTTCTGAAACTAAGTCTTAAGAGAATTACTGAAGCTTTGGGACATACTGCCTTTTTTTCTGCCCCCCTGCTGGGACTGACTCAGACCACTAGGGGTCAGTGTACCCAGGGGCCCCAGCACTATTCAGGGGAGCAACAAACTCAGAAAGCCACCAGGTGGAGGGACTGTCACTCTTGTCCCTTTCTCACTAAACTGACTTTGCTTCTAACTCAGGGCCTGATTTAAATACTTTTAATAAACAAACAAATCCATCACTTTTACTCTGCCTTTCCCTCCAAATGGTCTCACCTGGAACTTGGTAAGGAGACAACTTTCTATTCACTTTCCATGGCATACAGGCAAAAATCAAGTTCAATCCCTACAAGAGATTTCTGAGAAGGGACTCTGAACAGGGTACTAGTTCTCACTGACCTCAACAGACCTCTCCCACTCTGATCTCAGTTTTCATCTCTAAAATGGCAAGAGACAGGACAGAATGGCGTATGAACTTGGATTTCCTTTTCACATAGCCAAATCAGTGGTCTCTGGTTTGCCTTCACCTGGAGAAAGCTTGCCAGGCCAGGAAACCCTACAATGGACTAAGTAACCAAGAATACCTCCAGCCATAGGATTGTATCAGATGCCTATCTGGGACTAAAGTGGGTCAGGGCAGAAGGCAGGGCTTCTTTATATATGTTTGAGCCCTTCCTATTGGCCAGGCTACTGTCTGTAAGTGCGTAGGCAAAATCCTCTTTATCCAAGTACCTGGTACTGGCCACTGGGAGGCCAAGTTCGACCAGGCTAAGAAGGCACAGGTGGGATTCCTGACACCACCTATAGCAAGAACTCCACCCCTTGGAGCTTTACAGGGCCTTTTTAGCCCTACTTGGTACCTTCCCGGCCTGGGGTGGGTTGAGCCACATCAACAGTGGTCTATGCTTCCCTGCCACTGCCCCAGAAGTTTAGCCACTCCCCTGAAGACAGGCTTGGAGGTTTTCCTCCGCACCTGGCTTCCTCTCATTCACACAAGTGAAACAGATAAAATTTTAGAATTTCTTACAGGAAGAAACAACCTGGAAGACTTGCCTTGAAACTCATTTCACCAGTCGGTTCACCTGGAGTAGTGGAGAATATTGGGGGTGGGGTGGGGGCACTGGCTGACCTCTGAACTCCCCATCTTCTACTGAAGCTTAAAGGACTAAAATAAGCTGACATGCCCAGGAAGCCTATGAGGGAGAGCTGAAGGCTGTTCTAGGACACGGACCACTAGTCTTACCTCCCCCACCTGTTGTTCTCCCACATTCAAGCTCAAGGGGTGGCCTCTGGGGATCGGCGATGACTGCCAGCAGGGGCGACGGACAGGGGTGGGGTGGGAGGAGGCAGGGTAAGGAAGCGATCCACAAATCCTAGCTTCGGGTACTAATTTGACAGAGGCGGTGACAGCGTGTTTCCCCTGAGCCTGCAGCATTCCACACACCCCTCCCGAATCTCCCCGAAAGGCTGAATCAGAGACCGGGACGGTTCTCCCGGGAACGGACGAACGGTTCCAGCTGCTCTTCCCTGGACCGCCTGGGAGAAACGGGGGTTGGGGGAGGCGAAAATGACGACACTCCGAGCTCCAGCCAACTCCCGGGCTGCCAGATGCCGGCGCAACCCAGGCGGCCCAAGTCACCTCTCTTGCGCAGCCACAGCGCCAACCCGGGGCCACCTAGAGGGCCGCACCCTTCTGAGCTGCGCTCGCCGCCGACACTCGCTTTGGCGCGTGCAGCACGCGCCGGGACACACCCCGGACTCTTCCCCAGCACACACATGTTCTCTCACACGCACAGCTTGGAGAGCACCCGGCACTGCGAGCGGATGGGAACCCGGGCTCAGTCACATTGGTTGAGGGCCAAGCTCCAAAGCAGACATACCCTTGCCCCCTTCTCCAGACTCCCCGCCAAGTCTGCTCGCCCCTACTCACCCTGTGGATACACGCGGTAGAGTCGCTCCTTCCCTAACCATCCCAACACCCATCCACACTCCTTCACACGCGCGTGCACGCAAGGTGTCTCCGTGAGGCCTCCAGCCAGAAGCGTCAGCTGAGACTCTGGAGTGAAGCCAGGAAGCGGGACTCAGGTGTTCCTAGGCTCTCGGCTCCAACTTTGATCCCTCTAAGCCCACTTCCCCAGTTAAGAGGACAAGCGGGTCGGACGTGTCTTTTTGCTCCCTTATAGTAATCGAAATCCCCTCCAGTGATGCCAACGCCCCTTACCGCGCCGGCACTACCAGGTCCTCGCAAGGACCACAAAGGGCGGGCGGGGAATCCAGAGGCACCCCGAAGACAATCCTCCCTGAGGGTCCTTTTCTTGCCCAGGAGGAAGAAGGCTTCGGGAGGGCTTACCTAGGAAGCGAACACGGAAAGAAGCCGACGACGCCCAGCGGAGGTGAAGAGAGAGGTGAGGATGGGTAAGAGATCCGGAACGCGAAAGGGTGGCCTGGCAAGGTTTGTTTATGTCCGCGCGCGTAGGGCGATTTTATAGGCGCCAGGGCCCCGCCCCCAGAGCCTAGCCCCTCCCCGACCCTTGGCTCCCTGCGCAGCGGGCGGACACACCCCTTTCCCTACCCCCCTCTGCCGCTCCCTTAGCGCTGCACTCGGCCTGGTCTGGTCTGGGCGGGCTGGAGCCGCCGCCTGTTGCGCAAGCCTTTGCAGGGGCGCGGCGGGAGGGACTGCCTGGCCAGAATTGCCGCTTCTCCCTGCGATCCCCTCTCCGGGCCGCGGCGTGCGCAGCGGACGTGTGCTCCCAGTGGTTGTGTGTGTTCCCATGAGCGCTCGTGCTTGTGCATGCGGACTTCCTTGTGTCTCTACGCGGCCGCGTGGCCTCCATCGCCTTCTCCGAGTTTCCTAAGCTGCTACCCGCGACACGCCCTTCTGGGCGGCGCCCACACTTCCTCTGGGTCTCCACGTAGTCACTCCGGAACCCCATTTACAGCCAAGGCTCCAGACTTTCTCTCCAGGTTCCTACCACGTTGCCTCGGGTCCATTCTCCACAACTCTCTTCCTGCCCTTAACAGCTCTATGCACAGCTGCCAAGCCGCTGATCCCTGCTGCTCCAGCCTGCTTGGTCAGCAGGGAACACAGGCTGCCTTCGTGGTCCCTAGAACTTGCATGGAGTTCACTTTCTAGCCATGACCTGCCCGGCTGTTAGTGCCTTTCCAAAACTTTGGCCTGCAAGCCTTTTACCAGATTCTCAGTCCTGGCCTACACCTGAGACTCTCTAGGGAGGCTTTTCTTAAGCAGGTGGATATCCTGGCAGAACTCCAAAGCAGCTTACTTAGAATCTCGGGGAGTGTGTACCAACACTGGGGCTTTGAAAAAAGCTTCTCAATGGGTGCAGCAAGATGGCTAAGCTAAAGAGCTAAATTCCTTCTGTCCCAGGAAACCAAAAGGTGGAAGAAGAGAACCTACTGCCACAAGCTTTCCTAGACCCCACACTCCCCATCCCCACTAAATAAATAAATACTACCCAGGTTGTTCTAATATGAAGCTGAAAAGACTCAACAACAAAGCCACATTGAGAACCTCAGCACCAAGAAAGCATCCCATCGCTTTATAGAGAGACTGAGTGACTTTATAGAGTCACAGGCCCAATCCAGTCATTGTCCCAAAGCCACCTGCTAGGCCTTTCTGCCTAATGTGACCCCCCCACACACACACACACACTAAGCCATGACCTCAAGGCTCAGTACCCACTCTCGTCTTTGCCCTCCAATATGCATCTAAATACCCTGGTCCTCATTCTGTTGGCCTATGAATATCTAGGAAGCTGCTTTATGACCCTGGCCTGTGCTGGGGTAAAGGGAAACAACTGGAAAAGGAAAGCCCTTTCTTTTTAGAGCATAGCAACTTTGAGACCCAAGATTTCAATGTCCCCAGACATCCATACAAGATGACTAAGCTAGTTTATTCAGTCTGTGGTTGTACTGAGCACCTATTATGTCCAAGAGCTGTCCTGGACCCTAAGGCCAGGGGAATGAACACTGGCATCCTTAGGAACCATCTTGTTGATTAACAACACCCTCACATGGAACAATCTGTTACCCCACTAATAACCCATCTTTCAACAAGCATTTATTGAGTACCTATGGCTTTCTACCTGTCAAAAAGTGTCAAATTTGAGATGCTGACAGAGTAGCCAACTTTCCCAACAAATATAGCCTTGGTGTGGGCTGGAGAAGGGCACTTTGCCAGTAGATGTCATTTCCTGTCCCTTTAAGGAAGTCTTCCTTAGGGACAGAGCATATAGAACAACCCAGACCTGCAGCTGAAGCCCTGAGTATGTTTGCTGTGGGTCCTGGGTCTGTGTTGAGGAAGCCAGACCTTCTAGGGAACTACAACACTGAATTCTCACTCAACAAGCTGGGCCATGGTGGTTCCAGCCCTCAGGAGGCTACAGCAGGAGGATTGCCAAGACCATGAACTATGGAAGAAAACCTTATCTCAAAGCTACTACAAAAAGGAAACAGGGCCAGAAGGCAGAAGAGAGAAGGGCAGAGAGGAGGGAGACCTTGACCCTTGGTGTAGGATTTGCAGGGCAGTCTTCATTTCCATTAAGTGTGTGACTACAGCACCCATATCTGGATAAGAGACTGCCTTAGTACAGTTGTGTATGTATACCCAGAATAAAAGAAGCTTGCTCTCAATAGAGGTCACTCACTCAGGGAGCTGAGCCCTGCTGGACACCCATCTCCCCAGCACAGGCCAGCTGAGGCAGCAGAGTCTGTTGAGCTGAATGTGGCTCTTGCTGCATTGAGCTGTTGGAATGATTCCTCTTTCTCACTGGTCAGCAATAGAATTGGATTTGCTTAGCAAATACACACAGGCTGCTAACCCTGAACAGGATGAGATTAGATTTTCTAGACTAATGTGCTCTGGAACTTTCTACTGGGCAACACCTTAGATTTTGAAATGGCTGCAGGGTTCATCTACTTCCAGCCTTCTTTCTTTTCGTCTGTGGGATTGGAAGAGACACCCAGGTAGGGCTAGCTGGTCTCATGGAGAGGAATGTGGAGATCTTTGCTGTCCTGTACACCTGTGTTTCTAGCTTGGGAATTACCCCATTCTCTGTGACAGACAGCTGTGAGACACTAAGAAACCTATGAAAGGATACTGGCTTCAAACTGGGTGGCAAAACAGAGGCTGTGCTCCAAGTACAGAATCAATATTTTCAGCATAAGTGAAGAAATAATATATGGTCCGTAGGTAGGGTCTCCCAGCTCCTGCCTTACATGAGCTTGCTAAAACGGCCAAAACCAAGTCTCAAGAGCTGGGGGAAATAAAGCAGCAAAGTTCATTCCCCCTCAGTTCCAGAGATGAGAAGCCATTGTCAAAGCATAAAGTGGGGCCCGCTCCTTGGGAAGGCTGGTCTATGCTTGTGTGGAGTCTGGTGTTATTGAGGGTTCTCAGTGTCCCTTCGTTTATAGAGGTTGATACTGGTTGTCCTTCCCTGTGACTTTGGGTCTCTTCAAATGTTCTTCCAGAATGTCCTCTTTGATAGTTATCTTAGGATTCTTGCATGTTCAATGCCTGTGGGCACATCTACCATGTGAGTGTTTGGTGACCAGAGGACAGCATGCTTTTAGGTATATGGGAGTGTGTGTGTGTGTGTGTGTGTGTGTGTGTGTATATGAGTGCGCGCACATGCACACACACACTTCATGTGTACAAATATCTCTGAGGGGTAGACGAAGGTGTCAGATTCCTCAGAGCTGGAATAACAAGTGGTTGTGAGCGGCCTGATGTGGATCTCTCCAGCTCCAGAGGATAACTTTATGGAGTCAATGGTCTCCTTCTATCTTTTTATGAGTTCTGGATATTGAACTCAGGTTGTCAAGCTTGCCTCATTGAGTGGCATCTGCCTTTACTTGTTTAGCTAGCTGGATGACCCTACCTATGATGCCTAATTTTTATTGTTCACTTGATTGGATCAGGAATCACCTAACAGACAGCCTCTGAGTCCAATTTCTAAGAATTATCTGACAAGAGAAAACTCTCCCCTCGTCTTGCTTGCTTCCTGCTGGCCAGTGACTCTGTCCCACTGTTTCTGTTTCTGCCATCTTTCACTGGCAGGGGAACCCAGATTCTTTGGCCCTCCAGTGTAGACTGAAGACCGGAGCTCTCCAGAAGTCCTCCAGGTCTTCTTCGGCAGATTAGGAGTGCTGAGGTATCCAGCCATATAGACTGAACACCTACTGGGTTCTCAGCCTCTCTAGCAGGCAGCCAGCCATTTTGTAATGCTTATTCATTCTATAAGTTCTTTCCTTAGAGGGAACCCTGACTAATGCAACCTCATTTGAACTAATCATCAGAAAACAAAATCAAATGATGCCGTTTCTCAATGCAATACTGTTTATAAAGTCTGGGAAAGTATACTTTGGGAGGTCATTGTTCAACCCAGCACATGGCCAACATGGATTTAGCAAGTATACATAGAGGATCCCAGGGAGACCTCCTCAGTGGCCTTCTCAGGAAACCCTGAGGTTGTCATAGCCCTCAGCTGTCACTCAAATCATAGGTCCTGCCTCATACACCTGTCCTGGCTCTTCATAGTTCCCTTCCAAGACTGCCACCCTCTCTCCACCTAGTGACAGTGGGCCCGTCCCCCAGGAACCCAAGCTTTTCTCTCCCTGTCTGTACACTCCCTAGCCATGAAGTTGCTGCTTTCTCTGCAAATATCTTTCTCACCTCCTCATTCCACCCTGCTCCCCACAAGCTGTTGCTCCATCCATATCCTTTCTCCAGGGACACTTCTCTCATCCACTCCCCTATCCACACCTGAAGTTAACAGTCCTCTACTTCCTGCCCCTCCCTCCTTGAAGTGAGGCATAAGTGCATGACATGGTGGGTGAAAGGTGAGTGGAGATGACCCAACTTCCAGGTGGCAAAGGTCCTGGCCATCCTCCAAGTGCTGGGACAGCACTCTCCCATTCTCCTTCCTCCATCCTCTGCCACCAAAGCCAGAAAGACTTCAGATGTTAAGGGGTCCACCCCTGGGATCTCTACCTGGAGGAAAGACACTCAGAGAAGAGGCCCAGCCTACACAAAATGGACATACCAGGTAGTATCTTCATCCAGTGACTCAAACAAAGACAAGGATTAGAAAACTCTTAGCTGGGCATAGTGTCTCATAACTGGAATCCCAGCACTGGGAATGTTGAGGTAGGACGACTGTTTTGAGCCTGAGGCTACCCTGGTCTACATGGTAAAATCTGAAGAAGGTTATTCCTGTAGTGTGTGCCAGACCTGCCTGACCTATTCATCTTCTTCCAGAGCACATGCAAAATGAGGGTTCCCCCCACCCTGCCAGCAAACCTCTATCTCTGCTGACCACAATTGTATTTAATCCCACACCTGTCTGTGATAATTTACACCTCATCAGGCACTGTGTGGGGTACTAAGAATAACAGGATTGACAAAATAAATATTTTTTTGCCATTATGAGAGTCACATAAAACTATGGCATGATTATCAGAAAAGCAATTGCTGTGAGTCTTTTGACATAAGACTCTAATGTCTTAACAAAAAGACCCAAGAATCTGTCCTTCTGTGGAGATGAGAGGGAAATGGTCTGGTAAACATCTGAAGCAGAAGCTGCCTAGATATGAGCAGGTAGCTGTGATGTTCTGATCTTCTAAGTGCTCAGAATCATTCTGTCTTCTCATTAGTTATGATTCCTTAGTACACAGTTGAGTGTAATTTCACTCAATAAAGTGTAAATAAGTGTAATTTCAAATGTCCTGAGCAATAAAGGGAGGTGTCTTTGTTGTTGTTTATGTATCTTATTCTTCTTAGCAATAAAGACAGGGTCTGATCTTTCAAGGCCTCTGTCTCTGTAGGACTCACTGATTCTCAGATCACTTTTACTTGGTATTGGCTTTGTTCTCAAGCACATCCTTTACTGATTAGATTATGCTTATGTTAGATGATTTAAAGTCATTTAGAAACCTCCTTAATGCTGATGAAGGCAGAGCCCCAGGCTTTGTGAGCTTAGAGGAACCTGCTTGACACCCACCTATCCAGAGATTGCTGACTGTGGCTCTCCCTACCTTCCTGGCCTCCCCTGACCATCTGATCCACCTCCACCAACAACTTCCCCTTCTAGCTGAACATGACTGCCTGCCCCAGCCAGTTACAGTAGTGTCTTTATACCTCTGCCCTATGCCTCTATAGGGTGGAGCTCACTCTTGAATACAGTGGCTCCTCTACCCTGGAAATGCATCAGCGTGTATAAGGTGAGCATTCAGTGATGTTGGTTAATTTAATGGACCAGATGCAGGGAGAGAAGGAATGAAGGAAGAAAGAAATGGTAGAAGGAAGGGAGAGATGGAAGAGAGAAAGGAAAAGGAAAGGAATTGATGGGGGTAGGAAGAAAGAAAACAGAGGAGAATGAAGAGAGAAAAGAGAGAGGGAAAGATGGAAATGGGGGAGGTAGGGAGGCATATAAGAGGGGGAGAAAAAAGATGGGAGGGAAGAGGGAGGAATAAGAGAGGGAAGAAGAAAGAAGGGGAAGGGAAGGGGAAAAGGGAGGGAGGAAGAGAGGCAGGGAGAAAAAAGAAAAGATGGAAGAGGAAATAGAGGGGTGGGAGGAGGTAGGAAAAGAAGGATGGGTGCTGTTGAGTCTCATAACACCTACAGTTGACTTAGGGCTACCCTCAGTCATCCAGGTTTCTAGGACATCATGGCTCCTCAGCATTTCCCAAGCTTTAGCTGGCTCTTTGCCTCTGGGGTTGGGTTTGTTGTATCCATGGAGATGCTCACTGAATCGCATGAGCAAAAGAGTGTCTTTGTAAGCAAAGAAGTTCATCCTAGCCTGACTGGTCTCCCACCTGGCTCCAGAGGCAAGGATATGGGGTCACTCTCACCTGGAGCCTGGCCCAAGAAGCACCAAAGAATTCCACAGCAAACCATAAAAGGAACTCCCCCCAACCAGGTCACAGGGAAATGTCACCTGCATGCCTTGAGATGAGTTACATATCAGGTAGCCCTGTATTTTGCTAGACCTGGAAGTAAATTTTATCTTGGTTAATAAGGCATCCTGCCAGATGTTCTTAGAATTGGGGATCTGGTGTCTTCTTACTTTCCTTTTCCTTACCATGCTTTTTCCGTTTTTATTTTATTATTTTATTTTATTTATCTCTGTCTATGTTCCTGTGTATGAGGCCTGTAAGCACCAGAGATCCTTCTGTCTCTGCTTCTCCAGCACTGGCTGGGATTATAAACACGTGACATCATATCCAGCTTTTTTTTTTTTTTTTTTTTTTTACCCGCTGGGGATCAAACTCAGATCCTCATGCTTGCAAGGCAAAGGCTTAGGTAACTGAGCTGCCAGGCACTGCCTCCCCATGTCCTGCCAGGGCCATGCCCAAAGGAAGAGTGGCCCCATCTGCTTAGACCACATGACTGTCTCCCTTTATTGCAGGTCCAAGCTCATATTTGTACAGGCAGACAGTGGCTTTGCCTCTAGCACACAGAATGTCAATAGAGCATGCCTTCATCTAAAGGGTCTCACAAACCAGGCAGTGCTGTAAAAATGGTGGATAATTTCGTCTAAGCAACTTTAAAGGTTTTAAAAGAAACTCTTTCGTGTGCAAGTATTAGCAAATACTACATACTTACATACATATGTAAGCCTCTATGCTTATACAAATAAATACAACATACACACATATGAAAACATACATACATACATATATATACATACATATGAAAAAGTAAATTACAACAAAATATAAAACAACACCTCATGTAGAAATAATAAATTTTAGATTTTTTAGTTTCTCCTTCTAGAGATTTTTCTAAAGCTTTGCATGTGTGCTTGTGTGCAAATGTATTACATTTTTATAATATTTTAATCAATTCTTACAGAACTTCATGCAATGTATCTTGATCATATTCACCCCTAACGCCTCCAGACAAACATCTAATTATGATATTTTTTGTTGTTGAGACAGAGTCTCATGTAGCTGAGGGTGGCCTTGAACTTTGGATCCTCTTGGGTATACCTTCCCTGTACTAAGGCTGAAGGCATGCCCCCCTCCCCAATACAATGCTGGGGCCCAAACCCAGGGCATTGTGTGTAATGGAAAAGCTCTCTGTCAAATAAGCTACACAGTTAACCAAAGTATACATAGGCTTTTTAAGTCCTTTTTTTTCTATAACCACACATAAGGAGGACCTTTATATTTATCAAATCTATCCACACATCCTTTTCACTGGTTATTAAATAGTCCGTGTATAAATATACAACAACAAAAATAAACATCACATTTAGGTGTGTGGGTGTAATGAAAGATTTAGGTGAGGAACATCCAGGATACAGCAGCCTCCTGGGAAGAGACAGGGAGCAAAGCCACACCCTCCATGCTCTCTGCAGACTCCCTCTAGGGCCTTAGGGCCCTCCTAAAGAGACACAGGGTCTGTCCCTACCCTGTGGATGCCCCACAGCTCATTTCACGTGACCTTTGGCTGTTTCTGGTTCTATGCTTGCATGCCTAGCCCTGTGTACTTTCACACATACTTTTAAAAAGTAACTAGTAACCTCTTCGTTAGAGTCATAAAACAGAAATCTCTAGGTCAAAGGGTCTATATGACTTTTGAGACATCCTTACACGTAGCCTTCCAAAAGCTACCAGAGGACTGGGCCTGCCAGCTGCTCAATTGATTGATGCCTGCTTGCTTGAGAGGGGAGAGCCAGAATCTCCCTTTTGACTCAGTGCATTTGTCTTCTTTGCTGGAGAAGTTCAATAGCATTATTTACTTCCTGAATTTATGATGACCCTCAAGGATCACAAACAAGAGGCCCTGCTACTGAGACATACCATCTCAAGAGCTGGTCCTGATTCTGTGAATCAAAGCCCCATTCCACCCCTTTCCCATTCCACACTTGGAAGCCATTGCTCAGCTCTCAGACCCAAAGTCAGACTTGACCTGGGTATCAAGCCACTGGTTTTTCAGGTGAGGACCTGTTGGAATTAAGGCACATTGCTCAATTTTCTGGACCAACAAGGAGCTAGCCAAGGAGAAAATCATGAAAATGGAAAACAGTTATGGCCCCAGCTGTTAATAGACCAGTACTTGTGTCACATCCAGTGGCTGCTAAATGTAGCATTAGAGAGAGGGGTACTTTGCTTCCAACTTCTGTATCTTCCCTTTGAAGCAACAATTTCAGTCTTCAGACATAAGGAAACAGGATAAGAGAGGATAAGTGACTTGCAGGAGGCGTCACATTTAATTTCTAGAACCTGCTATCTGGGAAGACAGATACCATCAGCATCTCTAGATGTCACACAGAATGACTGTCACTAAATAGTGCCCCAAATGTTTTCCCAGAAAGTTCTCAGATAATCTTCCTCTTCCCCCTTCCCCATCAATGCCACCACTACTATGACACACATCTATAACTAGAGGAATCTCCTCATAGAAGGCCTTCTCCATGCCCAAGCCTGCTTTAGCCCAGCTCCTCAAGGTGAGATGCTGCTCACCCCTTCTGGGATCACTCTCTGTTCACTCAGACTTCTGGGCTTACCACAGCTCCTATTCAGACTGAGTTTCCTCAGCACAGTTCCCTGTTTGATGGGAACTCAGACAGTCTAATATGAAGGACCCTAAGAGGCAAAGGATGCACAGTCTTGCCATGACTAAATGTCTGCCAGAGACTCCAAGCAGTCAACACATACAGGAAGCAGCCTGACCACCAAGGAAGGGTTGCAGTATCTCCCTTACTTAGATAAGGAAGCTGAGCTGCAGATAGTGTAGGTTTTGGACCACCAAAAGTTCCCAAAAGGTCTCAAAATTGCTTAATAACACATAGTACCAAGGAAGCCGTACGTCATTTACATATCACCATCATAATCTTTACACCTTTCCTCAGGAAAATAAGCATTTTTTTTTCCTTTTTTTTAAAATTTTAATCATCCCCACTTTATGCATTGAAATACCAAGGCTGGGGTGGTGGGGAGTCATTTGTTCAGGAAATCCCATCTAACCAGTAAAGCTGAAACTGGAAGCCAGACAGTTTTCAAGCTACCTGCCAACCTTGTCGTATGATCCCCAAACCCACACTCTGTCAGCAAATCCTCAACTCCTATGTGCAGGTGACTCTGAGCACGTTTTTATAGGCAGTGTTGGTGGGAACATGCTTGAAGCCAGTATTCTCTCTGCCACTGGAGGAACCTGACACCCACAGAGAGTACACCTGGCCCCAGGTACCAGGTCTTATGACTAAATCCAGTCCTACAAGAATTCAAGCTGCTCCTACCCCCTCCTTGGCCCCTAAGCAGCCGTGGGCCTAGACTCTCAAGGAGTGATACAGGCTTAATCATCAGGTGAGTAACGCTGGCTGGCTTCTCAGGACTGATTATTAATAGAATGGAGGTGTGCATGCTGAGTGATAGTCTGGCTGTTTGGGAAGCAGGGCTGGCTTGCTGTCCAAATTTATGATGTCACCTGGATGAGTCAGGCTTCGGGCCACCCCCTTGATCCTTTTCTGGTGGAAATCTTGGCTTGTCACCTCCAGAACACCTCACTTCCACAGCAAATCAGGGCTCCACCTGCCCCTTCCTGCTACATGACTTCATCAGTTCCCAGGCTGGCTGCAGCACCAGAAGCTTCTAGAAGAAGACTTGAACTGAATCCTGGGAGACCCTGACCACACTGTCTAACATCTTTAGACCTCGGTTTTCTTGTCTTTGTAATGGACATACCAAAAGAGAATTGCATTCAGGCACAAAGTGAGTCACCAAACACCAGTGTGATGGGTATGACTGGGTGGCTGCCAGGCTGGAACTGCTGTCACAGGCCCCACAGTTTTTGTTTGTTTGTTTTTCATTGTCTTTTATTTTTATTTTGAGAGTATAATGACATCATTTCTCCCTTCTCTTTCCTCCCTCCAAACATTTCCATATACCTCTCCTTGCTCTTTCAAATTCATGGCCTCTTTTTCCATTAATTGTTGTTACATGCATATATATACACATACATACACACACATACACACATATATATGTGTGTATGTGTATACATATATAGATACATATGTATATATATGTGTGTATATATATATGCATGTGTATATATATGTGTGTGTGTGTGTGTGTGTGTATATATATATATATATATATATATATATATATATATTCCTAAATATAATCTCAGTCTGCATAGTATTACTTATATGCATGTTTTCAGGGCTGACCATTTGATGTTGGATGACAATTGGTGTGCTCTTCCCTGAGAAGACTCTCTCCCACTCTCAGCATTCCTTAGTTGCCTGTAGTCCTTCGTGTAGGGTTGAAGCCTCATGCGTATTCCCTCATCCACTTTAGCAAGTTTATTCTGCTTTTTCAGCTTGTGTAAGGCAGTCATGTTGGTGAGACTTTATGGGTGTAGCCTCTGACATTGCTATGAGACACCGTCCACAGCAATCCCTGATTCTCTGACTCTTACAGTCTTCCTTCCCTCTCACCTTTTCCTGTGAATGTCTTTTCCTGGTGTCCCCTATGTTCCTTAACCAAGGGGGTGACAGACCCTGAGGAATGATAAAGCATTGTAGTATTTAAAAGTGGAGAACATCTTATTTTTAGTAGAGTCTTTGAGAAGAGACCTCCACCCAAAGATTAGAGTTACTGAGCCACAACCAAGACACAGCCCTTGCTGGCTTTTGTTTTGGTAAAACTAGAGGCATGAAAGATTTGTGCCAAGAATACCAGAACAGAAGGAAGGAAAAGAAAAGTGGAAAGGGTACCACCCTGTTCTGGGATGGGGCTGTGAATAGGTAGGTCACTTCTTCTCCCTTCCAGAGTGAGCTAGAGGAAGGCTGCTGTGTCCCCAGTGCCCTCTCCTGGTCTCCTGAGACCCTCCAGCAATCAGCCTGACCCTGACCACCCTTGGATACTGTCTGCTCCCTATTGCATAGTCCTGGGCTTTTCACATGGGTAGGAGAACTGGAGTGCTCAGCTCCACTTGTGACTCAGACTGAAGTTGCTACTGAGTCAGCAAAAAACATAGACACACATCCACATTGACTTCAAGAAAATAGAGAATGGAGGTCATCCAGTTGTGTTTGTTCTTGTTGTTTTGGGTATAATAAAATACTGGAGAGTTGAGTAATTTATTTCTTTTAAAGAAGAAGTTTATCTTGGCTCAGGGTTCTAGAGGGTAGGATGTAGTCCAAAACAGGGCCTGCATCTAGAGAGACATTGGTCCTGCCTCAGTTGGTGATGGACACAGGCTGAGTGCACAGTCATGGAAGAATGAACCCTGCTTTTAAACAGTCCACTCTGCAGCTGGGTACAGGGTTTCACACCTGTAATTCTACCATTAAAGATAGGAGGCAGAGGCATTAACAAAAGTTTCCAGCCAGCATGATACATGGTCTGAGACCCTGTTTCAACATCAACCCCTCCAAAATAATCCAATCTGATCCAGGGGTAACCACCCTGGTCCCATAGAGCTAGAACTTACTTCCTACAAAATGCCAATAATCCATTCTCGAGGTTCTGTACTGAGATGGGGCAGATCTTTGGGTGCTATGAGGACCTGGGACCCTTCTCACTTCCATGAGGCAGGAGTTGAGAGTTATTCTGGGTCCTTGGGAGGTCATAAGCTACTATGACCACACACCTTCCACTAGGCTCCTCTCTGACATTGTATTCAAGACTGAATGAATATGAGTAGCATGAATATGAGCTATAGTCACACCATAACAGATGTTCCTAGAACATCTGGTTTGGTAGCCTGAATTTCCCATTCACCATCCTTACCACAGGGCCCTCACCCCCACATAGAAACCCCTCCATCAGCAGTACATTAGTACATTAGTACAGTAGTACAGAGAAGGTAGATTTGAGGATGTATGTGCTGCAGGAATAGTGACTGGGGCCAGGAGGGAGCTGTTTGCAGCATGCTTAAGTCAAATAAAATGAAGAGAGATTTCATATTAGCCACATTTCCAGGGATTAATAACCCAGGTGGTCATTGGGTGCTGAGCTAGCCGAAACACCTTCCTATCATCAAAGAAAATTTACTGATTCAAGAGCCTAGAAAATTTGATCTAGGTTGACACAGAGTAATTCCTTAGTAAGCTCTGGGGGAGGAGGGAATAAAAACAAAATACATTATTTCATTGACAAAGATAAAGGCCAGCTCCTGTTTGGGGGCCTAGTTTTAGTTATTTCCATCAGTTAAGAGTAAAGAAGAAGCCTAAAAATGATGAGCGTGAGAAAGGAAAGTATGTGTAAATCATTTCCTGAAGTAGGAGGTCGGGGCCACGTCCTTCCACAGACCCTTCCTTTGGAGGCCTTCAGGGACATTATCATGAGTAGAGTCTCTGCTGTCCGGGATATCCATGCTATCATGGGTAGTGTCTCTGAAGGCTTCCTGGGGCAACATCACAGTTCATTTTCTGTTCTAAGATCTGCACTGCCCCAAAGGTGCTGTGTCTTGAAGAAACCTCTCCTGGTCAGGAGAGTGGCTCTATCCTCAGCCAGTACAATTTGTTAGTTTTAACAGCTTGACTGGTAAAAGTATCAATGAGGGATTGTCTACATTGTGCTAACTTGTAAGCATATCTAGGAGGACATGTCTTAACTAAGTTAACTGATGTGATATAGAAAGACCCAGGTCACTATGGGAGGCTCATTCCCTAGGCAGAAGGTCCTAAGCTATATATAAAGATGGAGAAATTGAGCTGAGCATAAGCAAATAAACAAGCAGCATAAATGTGATCATTTCTCTCTGCTCTTGACTGTGGATGTTATGAACAGCTGTCTCAAGTTTCCACAGCTGTGACTTCTGCACAGTGATAGGCTGTGACCCAGAACAATGAGCTAAAACAAACTTTCTCCCCTAAGTTGCTTGCTGTCAGGACACTTTATCATGGCAGCAGAAATGCAACTAGGATGGTCAGGCTGCATCCATAGAGGCTTAGTAAATGTTGGCTTGGAATGGCTGCCTATGATCTCCTATATCGCTCATTGTAAGACCCCATCTTCTCTAGGAACCCTCAACTTTAGGACACAGTCCTTTTCCAGGATTCCTATATTCTTTCTTAGCAGGGTAGTGGCGAGAAGCTGAGAATAGAGCAATCCGGGGCTAAGCAGAAGCCCACAACTGGCTCTATTGTTATAAATCAGAGAGCTGTGTGGTCCAGGCCCAGAATGGGAGAAGAGTTTAGGTGAGAAATTGATGCCCCATACAGAACAAGAAAAACCCATGTTGGGATTTGGAGTGGACAATCCTTTCTGTCCTAAGGTTTTTCTCAGCAGTGGCTGGAAATTATGTGGAGCTGACAGTGGCATTATCCATATGGGCCTTTTATCGGACTAGTGAGAATCCTGTAACAGACAAGTGCAGAAAAAGCCCTTTAGAAAGCACTCTAATAAGACAGTGTGGAGAGGAGCTCTGCTCAGAGCCCAGGCCCTGAAGTAAGCCAGACCCTCGGGGGTAGGCTGACTCTTAAAGATCAGAAGGTTACCTGATCTGGAGGTAGACCACCAGTCCTGGGTGTCATTCAGCCTTAGTGTGCTATGGTCCCAACTTTAGAGACATCTCATCTGCCTCTCTGGATGCAGGCTCTGCCTGCCCTGGAGGCTCTGTCTCCACAGGTGGCTGCCAGCTCTTTGGGCAGGGCCTGTACCGTGCACTGGCTTGCCCGTGTGCTCCCTCACGTCCCCCTCGTCTGCCTCGTTCTCCACATAGCCTGCACAGCCTCCTGACATGCATATAACCTCTGGCCTGAAGCCAGGTGTGTCTGGTCTGGCTGCCTGCTGGGTGGATGATTGTTAGCATCCCTGCCCCCACCCTCAAAAGAAACCCGTCATTTCTACACACAAGCATTCACTAACAGTTTAGCTCTGGTTTTAAACATTTGTAGTTCAAGGGCCTGGGTTGCGAGCTCAGTAAAATACTTGTAGGAGCATAGTTGCCCATGCTTGTAATCCCAGCACTGAGAAGGTAGAGACAGGCAGAACCGTGAGACTCACTGACCACCCACCCTAGCCTTGATGAGCCCCAGGCCAGTGAAAGAAACTTTGTCTCAACAAACAAAGTGGATGGTTTCTGAGGAACAAGCCTGATGTTATCTTTAGCCTCCATATGCACACACACACACACATGCTACTATACCCCAAGACACACGTGCATTCACACATACAAGAATACATGCAAACACACACTTACAGCTCGCTAGCTATGCAAGAATTTTAGCCCAGTCTCTTCTATTGTACACTGAAGTAGTACTCTTTCATGCATCATTTATTCAGCCAGCTAAGAGAATTGTCCAATGGGATCCACTACCAAGAACAAAGTATTCTATCCTACTGAACACCAGGGAAAGGGAATAGAAGATGTGTCAGGAGGCCAAGCTGGATGGCATCCGTTGGCATAATTATAGTGGGTGCCCACAGAGGCCAGATCCTGCACCAAGCGCCTCTCACTCCTGAAGTCTCAGAACATTCTGAGAAGGGTGATGCTGTTATGATCCTGATTATACCCAAGGAAAGTGGGGAAGTGTCATGCCAGTTGTCAGCTCCTAGGGCAACGGTGACTAAGTATCTACAGTGGTGGTGTAATCCTCAGAATGTATTCCCTGCAGTTCTTAAGGCTACAGTTCAATGACAAGATGCCAGCAGTACTGGTACCTCCTGAAGCTTAAGGATGGACCTCGCTTTTTTGCATCTTCAAACAGTCTTTGCTCTGTACCTGACTGTATCCAAATGTCATTCTTTATACATCCCAACTCTAATGGATTAGCTTACCCTACTGACCTCATTTTAACTGGATTTACTTCTGAAAAACCCCAGAGCAATCGCATTCTGCGGTCCTAGGAGTAAGACTTTATCACATGAATTTAAGGGACACAGTGCAGCTCATATCATAGCTAACAGGTGGTAGAGCCCGGATTTGACCCCAAGCTGCAGCCTCCAAAGTCAATGTACTGTCACAGAAAGTTCCTCCACAGGCTGACAAAGTCACAGAGGTCTGTGACCCTGGACTTGGAGAAGGATCCTGTTCTGGCTAGTTTTCATGTCAACTTGATACAAGCTAGTGTCATTTTGGAAGAAGGAACCTTGGCTGAGAAAATGCTCCCATTAAACTGGCCTGTGGAAAAGCCTATGGTGCATTTTCTTGATTGATAATTGATGTGGGAGATACCAGTACACTAGATGGTACCACTGTTGTGGAATATTCTACTCTTGTGTGCTGTTTTGGTTTTGATGCCTTGTAGCTGGGAAGCCAGATGCCTTGCAGTGGTACAGGCCTTGCTTCCTACATAGTCACACCCTTGTGCTAGCCTTGAGATCTCAACAGATAGACAATTGAAGGTGACCAGTCACAAGCAGGTCACAAGCAGATCAAGAGCAAAGACTCTGATCACCCCCAGCCTAGTATCATTGTGTTGTAATCAAGGCCTGGAAGTGGAGAGGGGGTGGGGTGAAAAGTTTAAAGGGTCTAAGGCAGAAGCAGGTGAGAGAGTTTTTAGAGGAATGAAGGAGGATTGGGGAAGAAAGATGAAGACTCTGCATAGCTGCCCGGGTATAGAATTCCCTGAGCTGTGACATGGTTTGTGATTAGTAAAGAGCATTGGAAAAACTTAACGATGGACTCTTATTAAGTGATCAAAAGATACATTAACAGTACCACCCCTAGGCTAGTGGTTCTTCTAGGTGCTAGAAGGAAGCAGTCTGAACAAACTATGGAGAACAAGCCAGTAAGCAGCATCCTCCGTGTCTCTGCATTAACTCCTGTCTCTAGATCCCTGCCTTGAGTCCCTGCCCTGCCTTCCCTGGATGATGAACTATAAGTCATAAGATGCAATAAATCCTCCTCCCCCCGCAAGTTGATTTTGATAATAATGTTTCATTACAGTAACAGAAACCCTAAGACAGTATCCAGAACAAAGGCTACCAGGAGGTGTAGACTTCCATGGATATTGGTGCCCCTTAGACTCCGCCAACATACCCCACGTATCCTAAACTCCCCACATGCTCAGATGCTCAAATTGATATCTTCTTTAGTGATTGGGGAGGTCAGCAGCCTTCCCCTCTGCTCCTCTGCAGAAGAAAGGCAGACAGGACACTTAAAAAGACAAGGTCCCCTTTCCACCCAGGGACTCACCCATACTGAAGAAGAACTATCATCAGGGGCTGTTACCTCTAATAAGGAAGAACAGATAGATCCTCCTCCCTTCCCTTAAGCCTCAAAGACATCCAGATATAGTCTAGCTGAGAGTCCTACTGGGAAACGTGTCTGTGACAAAGTCCCAAAGCCACTATGGTCAACCCTAGGCTTCTTGAAAAGTTGTGGGCACCAGAGCTACAAAGCCAAAACCCTTTCAAGACAGAAGCTGGTCACCCTTGATTCCAGGACAGGGACTTAGAGGAGCCCAGGTAAGCCTTTCATGCACATTTGGTTTAAGAATAATAAATATACAAATGGGAAATGAATGAATGAATTTCTAGCACAAGCCCTTGTTTTTGCATCCATATCACTTCAGAAACAGTCACTAACCTTCATTCTTTCTCCTGCCCTGAGGACACTTGGCTTTTAAGCTCATCCCAATCTAAAATGATATGTTTCCTATTGCCTTTGCATGTGAATATGTTTTGACTAATTAATTAGAAAGGGTTGAAGGCTTCTACAAAATATATTTAAAGGAAATCTACTTCCCGCTTAATTCTGGCAAAGATGGGATGTAATGGCAGAAGCCCTCACAGCCATGATGGACCACGAAGGGACTTTAGGTAGCAAATCAATGCAACAGAAAACAACAGAAAAGGAACCTAGTTCCTTGATAGCATGAGGCACCACACCTGCTGTGGGCAGCTCCTCTTGGCATCTGGAACACAGGAAAGAAGTAATTTCCATATAATTTACACTACTGTTATTTTGGGTTTGTTTCTTTAAAGTACAATTGATAATCTAAAATCCTCCAGGGCAATTGGCATGGCTCTGGAGTGGCTGGGGGCCGGGGTAGGAGTGGAGGGTGGAGGTGTGGGCACCGTCATGAGCTCAGGCTAGGAGCATGCATGTTCTTGCTGTGATGTGTCCTTTTTCCTCTGCCTTTGCTGAACTCAGGCAGTCTCCCTGGATTCCTGGCTGTGGCTCTGGGACAAGGCTTTGGCTTTCACCACAAATGGGTGGGTGGTGCCTACTAAGGTTAGAGAAGCCTGTGTTTTGCCGCAAACAAGTCATCCCAGGCCTACAGCACGTTCCTCACGGCCTCACCTTTGCAAGCCATTTCTGCTTGCAGGGGCAGGGTTGTTGCTGACACAGGTTTCCTGGCCTTTGGGCTGTTTATTACAGTAGAGCAGGACTGTTGGGACCTGCATCTGTCCGTTAGCCCCAGGCTAGGGGATAGAGAATCTGAGGGCCTGGCTGGGCTCACCTTCAGAGCAGAGGGCCCAGCTTTCCCTCTGACTTGCACTGGTCACTCTTCCCACTGCCCGTGTACTAAAGTTGCCAGAGTTCCCAATTCCATTTGGATAGGGAATGTTTTAATAGTTTGCCAAAGATACAGTGTAAATGGTACAGAGGAAGGCAAGGGTGGTACAAGCCTGTCATCCCAGTGGAGGCTCAGAGTCCAGGCTAGCCTGGGTTACATAGCAAGGTCTAAGTCAGCCTGAGGGAGATCCTGTTGCAAAGTAATAATAGTAACCATAAAAATGATAATAAAGATACACAGAAAAAAAATGTCTTATTATTACTAGTCTTATTCTTATTCATCCTCCAGCCTCTGAGTTACCTGCCCCCACCATAGGAGCAGCAAAACACAGGCTCTGTGGGTTCAAAGGGTATGCACACACTTGCAACCTTGCCAGTATAGATGGTCCTAACTGATGACCATTCAATTCGTTTTGTTTTGTTTTCTGGAAATGTGATCTTTTTCCAGGTTAGCAGTGTGTGGTGAGATCTGCTCTTGTGATGCTGGGCAGTGGCAGGGCAGAGCCAGCTGTCAGCTGTCTTCCTCTACCGCCGTCTGATTGCCATGAGATGGGATCTCCCACTGAACTAGAAACACACTGTTTTGGCTAGGGTAGCTAGTCAGGGTACTCCTGAGATCTGCTTATTTCTGTCCCTCTATGCTGGGGTTCTATACCTGACTTCTTAATGTGGGTGCTGGGAATTTGAGTTCAGATCCTTAACCCATTGAACTCTTCTAGCCTCTTTCTTGTTCTTAAAGGATTTATTGGGCCACCACACCCTCACAGGTTAGGAAGTATCTGTTCAGATAAAGCCTTCCAAGAGCTTATCCTAATTTACACCTTCATCAGCTCTTGACCAGTATCTATCCAACCTTACCAGGAGAATACATCATCAGTATATTTTTTTAGTTAAACTTCTAGGTGAAAAATAGCATCTCAGTCTTGTTTTAATTTGATTTTTCAATATCTTGTTTGAAAGCTATACATATTTTTTTTACATTTTAAAAAGTCATTTGAGTTTCATATCTTTCTTCTTTAGCTATGTAGCTAAGGCTAGCCTTGAACCACTGAGTCTCCTCCTACAGTGGCCTTCTAAGTGCTAGGATTATCAGCCTGTGCTACCATGCTCAGGTTTGCTTTGTAAACTTTGTAAACTGCCTTCAGCCACTCTTCTTTGGAGTTATCAGCCCCTCTCTTGTTTATTAGCATAAACTCTTTTCATATTAGAAATATTAAAATCTTAGCGTACAATATGAATTGTGAATATTTTCTCCAGTTTCATTATCTATGATTTGCTGACAGCTTTTGGTTTGCTACTAGATTTTGTTTTGTTTTGCTGTGTAAAACATTAAGGGATTTTTTTTTCGTGTGTGTGTGTGTAGAAGGAAATTTATCAAGTGAATAATTTATGAACGTCGGATTGGAAGCTGTTACGGCTTGACAATGATTTACAGGTTTCCTCTCATAAACCCGCACTGTAGCAATGTGAGTGGAGCCTGATGGGCGGTCCTTAGGTTACTGGGGGTGTGCTACAGTATCCTCTTCAAGAATTGACAGTTCATCTTCTATATGCTTCCCCATCCACCATGTGATGTCATCACATCCCATCTTTATGCTGTTTGGACTCGGAACTTCCCGGACACTGGGCTAAGAAATCTTCTTGGCTGTATGAAGTTAGCATGTCTCAGGTATGTCACTATAGCCACAAGAAATGAACCAACACATCCTTCAACAGGACTTCATGACCCAAGTTTTCCTTTGACATACTTATGGTTCAGATTTTAAAATGTTTTGTCTACTTAGTACATAGTTATCCTGTTACCACTTTCCCCATTATCTTTTTTCCTAAGATTTATTTATCCTTATTTTATGTTCATGGCTGTTTGCCTCCGTGTACATCTGTGTATCATGTGTGTGCCTGGTATCTACAGAACCTAGAAGGAGGTATGACATCATTTGGAACTTAAATGACAGATAGCTGTGAGCTGCCATGTGGGTGCTGGAAATGGAACCCAGGTCCCCTGCAAGAGAAGCCAGTGCTCTTAACCCCTGAGCCAGCTTTCCAAACCCCCTCCCCCGACACACACACCATTATCTTTTATTGGTTCCTTTGTCTTTTCCCTGATATCCTAAGGGGCTATCTTTTTTTTTTTTTTAAAGACTTCTTTATTTTATTTTTATAAGCACCCTATCTGCACATACATCTGCACACCAGAAGAGAGCATCTTACCCCCATTATAGATGGTTGTGAGGCACCATGTGGCTGCTGGGAATGGAACTTGGGACCTCTGGAAGAGCGGTCAGTGCTCTTAACCAATGAGCCATCTCTCTAGTCCCCTTTATTTTTACACTAAGGAAAGTGCTTAGCTCTATTTCTATCCTGTTATGTTGGATGATTTGTGTGTCAGTGTCATGATGATCTAATTAACAATTAATTGATCATCAACTTCATGATATACTTAAGTACCTACCATTATCTTTCTTTAGATTTTAGAAGCCTTGGACTCACTATATAGATGAGGATCTCCTGAATTTCAGATCCTTCTGCCTCCACATCTAAAGTGCTAGTATTACAGGGATGGATCACTATGCCTGGCACTATGTAGTGAAAGGGGATCCCACTCAGGGCTTCCAGCCTGCTAGGCAAGCACTTCTCAGGCCTTCCTATAGTTTAGTATGAAAATCACCTAGTCTGCTTCTAAAACACAAACAAAAGCTTGGGAATTTTACTGTGATGCCACTAAATTTAGAATATAACCTTCCCAAAATCTGCCACTGTGGGACTGGCCAAGGCCAGGTTTTATGCTGTCATTGGCTAGTGTCTATGATTATCTCTTTCAGCAATGTCTTTTGGTTTCCTCCACAACAGACCTTTTCCTTTAAAGTTTATTCCTAGACATGACCCCTTTAGGGACCAAATGACCGTTTCACAGGGGTCATCTAAGACCATCTACATACCAAATGTTTACATTATGATTCACAATCATAGCAAAATTACAGTTGCGAAGTAGCAACACAAGTAATTTTGTGGTTGGGGGTCACCACAACATGAGGCACTGAATAAAAGGGTCACAGCATCAGCAAGGTTGAGAACCACTGTGTAAACATTCTATAGCTACTGTCCTTGTGTGCTTTCATTCACTACACTTGTTTGATCAGTCAGTCAGTAAAAGGAAATTCTGCTAGGGCTTTCATTCTGAGGAAATAGAATACAGGAATTGGCTTCAGAGTTTCTGGAAGTGTTGGGGAGCAAAAGGGAAGTGCTGTTACCTCAGACCAGAGAATGATTGCATACACCTACCCATTAAGGACCACTCAGGAACTGCCAGCGCAGTGAGGTCCCTGCAGTTTTTGATTGCCACACCAAGCTGCTGCTGCACTCTGGACTATCTGCCAGAAGAGTTCGAGGCCCATCTCCACCCATACTGCACCTCTAATTCCCCTGCTCTGTGTTTCCATATCCTGCTCTCTCTGGATCAAACCTAAGGCCATACATATGCTATTGAGCTATACCTCAACCCGACTAACTTTATTCTTAGTCTACTTCCAATCATTTTTCCTAAATCTGGATTACTTTGAAACAAACCTTCTGTATTACATTATTTTGTCTGTAGACATTTCAGTATTAACCATTAAAAAATAGTTATTTGGGTTGTGGAGATGGCTCAGCCAGTCAAGTTCTTGCCTTGTAAGCGTGAAGACCTGAGTTTGCTCATCGGGACCCACAGAGAATGCCAGGGAGGCAGGGACAGATGAAGCTTGCTGAGACTTGCTGGCTCACCAGTCTGGCCTGCTTGACCAGTTCCATGCCAGTGAGAGAGCCTGTCTCCAAGAAAAGTTGAATGACACTTCAGGCATGACATCCAAGTTTGTTGTCTGGCCTGTACACACATATGAATGCACACCTACACATGCACACACACAGAGGGAGAGAGAGAGAGAGAGAGAGAGGCGCACACATGAATGTACATGCACACACAGAGTCTTCACTGCTAGCCTTGAGCTCATTACCTCCTGCCTGGTCTTTGAGTGCCTGACTTATATGTGACTCGAGCTTTTTGTCCAGCTGTCCAAATAATTATCTTATCTTTACTTCAGTGCATATACATGAATATTGACTACTTCTGTTAGTTTTCCCTGAGGCAGAATATTTTCTTTGGATACATATCTTTGGATTTTTATTAGAAAACCAAATAAGACCATCTCATTGTCTACAACATGGATTCAGGAATCCTACCATCAGAAGTGGTTGTGAAGCTTCATGAGCTATTCTGTGGGAAGGCATGCCCTAGCGTTTGACACCATTTAAGAGTTTAGGTCAGTGGAGCTACTATTACTATTATTGTTGCTTCTATTTAAAAAATACTGGATGAGGTCCTTGTCTGTGCTGAACACAAAGCAGCACTTCATCCTCAAGTATCACCATATGGGGAGCTCAGAAAGCCACCTCCTCAGCTAGGCACATGTGACCAAGGTAATGGCTGTGGTAGCAGCAATCAGCTCTGGCATCAACTCAGAGAAGAGTCACCTCTACTAAAAGACACCTCTCCCTCCCATCTTCCTATCATGAGTCTGGTGTTCATTTCCTGTGGCCCACAGCATCCATGAATGGCCATGCATCTGTCTGAGCTAGCTTATACATGACCCGATTTCCCTGTAGACTCTGTGTCCAGGAAGGCAGGCCATATCTGTTTTTGGCACTACCGAATCCTTTGTGCATGAAGTACAGCCTGGATCATCACAATGCTCAGCAATTATTTTTGCACATGCATGAATAAGTATGCAAACATTTCTGCCCCAGTTTAAAAATAACACAAAGCCATAAAAGCAGTGCTATATTCACAGCCCTCTGCCACTCAGGGAGGAGAGTATTCGGACAGAGAAGTAGGGAGTGGTCCTATGAGGTGGGTCAAAGCAGGAAGGAGATTTGATTGGTTGGTGCCTGAGTCTAGTCTACTTATGGGGGGATGGGTGTCACTCACCACAGCCTACATCCCTCGGCCTGCCCTGTTTCTGCAGAATCCACAAAGGTCCCTCAGGCAAAACATAGATCTGAATTCATTGGGACTTTAATTGCTGGAGCCTGGAGCTCAGAGAATCCAACATAGGTTTGAAGAAGCTTTGAGAAGATAGAAAGGTGCCCTTCACTCTGAGTATCTTATTGGAACTAAATGGCCCAGCAATGAACCAGTATGGGGCAATCATGAAAGGCACACAACTGGGGATGGGTCAGTTTAATCTGGTGGCTTTGGGGTCTAGCTGGGAGGGTGCTGGGCCTCTCCAGAAGTTGTCACAGCTGACATGAGCTGTGAACACTCTGTTGTCTGTTCACACTGTCTCTCCCATCTCTCCACTTCTCTCTGGCCACAGTATGGCAAGCCCAGAGTCTTGACTATGGAAATAACAGTTGCCAAGATGCAAGCCTTGGCACTAGGAAGCACCAGGGACTCAGGAGGGTGTCTTGTTGGCCAGCATGCTCCTGGGAAACTGAGTATCTCTGCCTCTCCAGCATTCTAAGAGGCCTAGGGTCTGAGTCCCATTATCCAGACAGAATTCCAGCAATGTTACCCCAGGCTGATTTCACTTCCTGAAGAGTCAGGTTCCAGGAATCTGCTCCTACTGCTTCTCATGCTGGCTGCAGAACTGCATAGTATCTGTGTGGCTGACCTCACTCTTAGCAAAGCCATACCCCACTACTCTCATGGGCTAGAAGCCACGAGGTGATAGGGATATCCTAAGAAAGTGGGTCACTCAGGGTCTAGTCTCAGTGAAGGTGGCAGGGACAGCCAGATGCACACCTCATCCTCCTCAAAAATGGGTAGCAAAGCATGTCTTCTCAGGCTGGGAGAGGAGACATGTGCATTGCTTGGTCGATTGGTCACCATTCACATTGAATACCAGCTACTAAGGGACTTATGATGGCAATGCAGATCGTGTCATGGAACTTATCCATGTTACATGCAAAAATATGCTTCTCTGGCAGCTCACCAATGAAGACAGGGAGGCATTTTCACATGTGAAAATCCTGCCAACCTTAGCAGAGGGAACCACCATCATGGCCAGTGCCATACTCACAGTGGAACCCCTGAGCCTCTGAGATCAGGTGTTTTTATTCTTTCAGAACTCCTCAGGTATTCTACTGACAGCACGTGCAGATCATTAGCAATTAACCAACCTCCTCAGAAGCCCAACACCTGAAAACAATACAAAACGCTCTAGACAGGCCCTCACCCAATAGTGCATAAAACAATTATTTTATGTATAACTAAAATAAACTTCTGCAACAGGGACAGATGATGACATCATTAGCAAAATGTCATTGGATACCCCTACAAGCTAGAAGGGAATGGAGTGAGAAGGGATGGTGGGACGCCCATCAGTGTTAGCTGAGATGCTGAAAAGTCCACTGAATGGAGATCTTAAAGGCAAGAGGAGCCAGCATTGACCTGGATGAGGTCTCTGCATAGAAGGATGACTCACTGGAAGGTTCTTGAGCAAGAAAGGGAGGCAATGATAGTGTCAGGGCATAGTGATAAGAAGCAGGGGCCTGAGTTAAAAGGGATGCCCCTCCCCAGGGGCTGAGATGGAGCTCAGGAACTGGGACTCCTGTCCAAATGACTGGCAGTGTCTATCCTAATGGACAGTATACAAAAGGAGGTGAACAGAATTGAAATAAATTCTAGAGGTGTCACTTGGTCTGGTGCATAACACCTGCTCCATAAACATGAGCTCCAGCTACTGTGAACTCTGGCCATGAATGGTTTCCATGTTCCTTGTGCTAAGCATAACCCTGAAGATGGTAGATACTTACAGTGTCCAGTGCCAAGCATACTGCGGACAGTGAACATTCCCAGTGTCCAGTGCCAAGCACAGCTTTGCAGACAGTGGACACTGAAGCATCTGGCATGGTGAAGTGAACATCTTTTGACTGTATGAGTTCAAAAACACCCTATAAGCTCATCATGCCTCATGCCTCAGTTTCCTCATCTGTGAAATAAGGATATTATTATACCCACCCTCCCCCGAGTCCTTCTGAAGAATCAGTGAATTATAGCATATGAGAAATATGTGGGTTGCTCCAATGGGCACCGACTCCCCACCTATATCTTTCACTTGCTTACTGTACAACAGCCCACCTGTAACCCTACTAAGAATATGTTACCCACATTCACACTAGAGAACCATTTTTATGGTGATCTGAGTGAAGGGTATAATTTAGAGATACTCAGAGGGGTTTTTGCATGAGGTTCTGTGGTTTGTGAAATTGTAACAGAATACCAAAGGCTGGCTAAATTATGAAGAGAAGAAATACAGACCTCACCATGTTGGAGCCCAAAGTCAGGGAACTGGTGAGGATCTTTTCAAACCACCAGAACATGTTGGAGGATGCCATGTGATCAAGGCAATGAGTCATTCTCTCATGATAATGGCACCAACCTGTTCATGAGGTCAGAGCCTTCATGGTCTGATCACTTTAAGTTTCCCACTGATCAACACGGATGCACTTAAGAACATAGAAGAACATGCATGGAAGCACAGGCTTCCAACACATGAACACATGAACCCACAAACCATAACAGCAGTCAAAGATTGCCTAAGTTCTCTAGGAAGTAAACACAGGGTAGATGGAGAGAAGCTCCACTGTTTCAGAAGGCCACATGACTCAGGGAAATGCCAATCAAGAACTGAGTCATGCCAAGCACAGCCAGGTTGATGTGTTTATAACTAGTTCCGGACAGTTCTGTGTTAGTAACCTGACTACTAGTTGCATCTCTCAATGTGGCCCTACTAGAGCATTCACAGACTCAATATACATGTGCATTATAAGTCATTTGACTTGTAATTCTCTTTACATGTGAAATCTTGAGCATGCTGAACGTTGTTTTAAAACTACATGTGTAGGAAGATCACTCTCTACAATTTGGGTTGCTTTCATGGATATTCAGGGGTTAGAGAGGGGGCACGGAGTGACTAGTGTTAAATTTTCTCCTGGAAATAGACAGGTCAGAACGAGGAAGCTTGCCTTTCAGAAGGGTTGGGTGGAGTTTCAGGCGTATAAACACCTGTTAGAGGAGTTGCTCCTTCCAATCGCCTCCATGACCTTTGCATTGCTTTCATCTAGCCTCTAAAAAACAGGCAATATCTACCCTTCTTTGCTTTGTTTAGTGTCTATTCCTCATACGAAAGAGTGACTTCATGATAATGTTCCCATATGCGTATATCATGTGCTTCAGTCACTCTCCCCTGGACTTCTCTTCTCCAGCTGGTCCTCCGTCACTTCCCAAATACCCAACCATCTGCTTTCATAGCTCTTTTTTGTTTCCAGGCTCCACACACGGATCAAAGCACGGGACATTCATTCATCTTTCGTAACACAATGATTTCCAGGTTCCCTCATTCTCCTGCAAGTGCCAAGATTTCACTCTTCCTTACGTCAGAATAAAACTCCATTGGGTTACACACAGGATTGTCTTCATCCACTCCTCTGTTGGTGGGCATCTAGGCCGGTTCTCTGTCTAGGCTCTAGTGGGTAGTGCATCAACAAGCATGGGTGGGCATGTATGCTTTGTTGTGTTGACTAAAGTCCTTTGGGTATGCCATAGAGCTGAGACATATGGTGTTTTTCTCATTTCCATAGTGACCACTCTCATTTATATTCATGCCAGCAGTGTGTCAGGGCCATCCCCATCCTCACCAGCATTTGTTGTTTGATATCTTGATGATAACACCTCACAGCCTCTTTCCTCTAAAAAAGGATCTAGGACCCATTGAATCTCAATATCCTTTCATCCTGCTTGGGTTTTATCTTCCAGAGTAAAAGATAACCAGGCAGGAACATGGGACACATTGTTTGAATCCTCTTCTCATTGACACTGTGCTTCTCTGGAGAGGAGGGTGTTTGGAGATCCCCACCAGCTATAGGAACACAGGACAGCAGGCAGGAAGAGCTGAGAACGTAGCCACTGGGATAACAACTCAGGCTGGGCCCGGAAATCAAGGCTTTGGGAAGAACTCAGAACCTGCTCTGTACACGGCCCATCGCATGCCCACTGTCTGTTTTCTTATCTTCAGTTTCCCTAAGTACAGGGCAGACACTGGCAGAGCTCACTAATGAGAGGTAGACTGAGGCCCATCTACCCTCGGAAGCCCTAAGAAAGTCTTTAAAGGTCATGTCTACTGAGAAAGGGAAAATGTCTCCACGCAGAAGAGACTTTCTGTGAAGGCTGTGTTTTATGAGTTGACCCACTTAGATGAAAAGAGCAGAGATCAAACACCGGGTGATGCCTGCGAGAGTGAACCTGGATGAGATTCACACTCGCATCTATGGACTCCGTATAGCTGGTACCCTTCCCAGGGAGGCTGAGTACCCTCCAATCCTTTAAGCAAGGTGTGGGAAGGAGGGATTTGTCCCCTTGTATATACATCACTGCCAGGAAGCAGCGCTTTCATTCTGCCTCTCTAGCTCCTGAACTAATCTTATGCCAGCCATCTGATTCTTCAACTTAAAAAAAGAAAGGTTTTCCTTTTGCTCATATAGTTGTTGGGTACTGTCCATCATGGCAGGAAGGGATGGTTACACACATTGTCTTAGTCAGTGTTCTATTGCTATGAAGAGACACCATGACCACAGCAACTTTTACAAAAGAAAGCATTTAATTGGGGCAGATTTACAGTTTCTGAGGTTTAGTCCATTATTAACATGGCAGGGAGCATGGTAGCAAGCAAGCAGACATGGTGCCAGAAAAGCTGCTGAGAGGTCTACATCTGGATCCACCAGCAGCTGGAAGAGAAAGACACTGGATCTGGCTTGGGCCCTTGAAACCTCAAAGACCAACCTCAATAACACACTTCCTCCAAGAAGGCCGCACCCACTCCAGACCACACCTCCTAATCCTTTGAAATAGTGCCACTCCCTGGTAACTAAGCATTCAACTCTATGCACCTATGGTTGATTTCCCCTATCTGTTCAGTCTGGGATCAGAGCCCACATTTAGAAGGAGTCTTCCCATCTCAAGCTAATTCTGTTTTGTTTTGGTTTTTTTTTTATGTGGTAGTTCTAAATCAAATAAAGTTGACAGTTAAGATTAACCACTATGGAATCTAGCAAAGGATGTAAATGTTCCTCATAGCATCTCAGGACCAGATGTTATAGTGTCCTAGCAAGCATAGGAGAAGCTAGGCTCTTCAAAATCCATTCCTCTAAGAGTCTTTGGTTATCATGGTGTCTAGAGATAGAGATAGAAGTTTCCAGTTCTCTTTGTGCCAGACAGGCATGGTTTCTTCTGTGATAAGCTATAACCTACTCACAAACTCTCCCCAGATTACTCCAGAAATCTCTGCTCCCTGCTCCTTTCTCTTGGGCTTGGTGGGTGTCTCATTCCTGCCGAACATCTCATGGTGGGTTAAAAATGCTCATTGTTAGCTTTGAGAGAAGCCAAGGTTCCCAACTGGCCTTCCTCAACCAGTCCAAGTTCTCATACCATTCTCAGCCTAGTTCAGATTGAAGCCCCCACCTCTCTGTTCCCCTTCCATGGTCCCTGAAACATGCTCAGAGCTATCAGTCACTAGTCTCAAGCCCAGCCCCAGGGGAGCTCTCTGGTTCTTCCTCCTGTGGTCTTTCCAGTGACCCAGCGAGCTTTCCTCCTGAAGAACCAGCCCCATCTCCTCATCTTTCTTTCTCTTCCTGGGATGTGACTACCATATGGTTTAATGAATCCTGGTGACTAGATGAGCCAATGAGTGAATTTAGGAGATGTTGGGAAAATAATGTGTGGTTAAAATGGGCCTTTGGTAATTTTAAATGTTTTAATAAACTATTTTTACACAGTACCCCTGGGACCAAAATGTCCATAAGCCTCAAAATCTTAAAGTGAGTCTCTTTTTCATCTCTCAATTCCACTATCCAGAGATTGTTGCCAATGGAATGTTTCCCCAGTTTTGAGACATTGCCCTTTTAAATGTATTACACAATTGTGGAAATGCTATACAAATTGTTCACGGAAAAAAAAAGGTAAAATGAAAAATCATAAGATCTATGCACTTTAAAGAAAAATCAGAATATAAAACAAGTGGTTGCTTAGTTTTACTTCTTTCAAAGACATAACGTGTATAAGAAAGAGTGTTATACCATTCATGCACCCCCCACACACACACACATAAGCTCTTATTAAAGCCAGGGATGATTCATATTATAGTCACCGTCAGGGCCTGCTAGCCTCCATTCTGTCAGCCATTATTACTATTTTACTCACTTTTGCACCCTGTGGCTTTCTTTCGGTTGACAGCAATGGGGTGCTGTTGTGAGTTTATCTACATCGTGTGGACTATATTTATTTAATGATGAATTCGTCATGCTTATTGTTTCCAAAGACAATAAAGACACTTCAAAGGCAGGGGCGAAGCCACAAGAGACCATTGCTTAGCATGTCATCCTCAGTGCATTTGTGGATAAATGAGTAGGCAGACATGCGGACTGTCACATTTTTTTCCCCAGATGATTCCAGGTTGTGTCAAGTTGACAACTGGAAGTTACCATCACAGCAACTTGTCCAGAGTACACAGAGTCCTAGGTTCTGCCCTCAGCACAGCATACATGGGGCATGGTGGTACATGCCTGTGGTCGCAGCACTCAGGAAGTGAAGGTAAGAGGAGCAGTTCAAGGTCATCCTAGGCTAGGCAGTGAGTGCTAAGCCAGCCTGGACTAGATGAGACACTGCACACACACACACACACACACACTATTTCAGTTAGGATGTGTCAGGCTATTCCACAACAACAAATGCATTCTGAACTCTCAGATCTCGACACAATGAAAATGTGCTTCTTGTACAAGGAAATCCTTATATATAGGTCAGCCAATCATCCAGTAGGACTGTTTTCTGGAGCCATGCCAGCTTCCCCGGATCCCTGCACATTTTGTGTTATAATCTCACATTATATGGCCACCAAGGTCCTGAAGGGAGGGTGGGGGGGGGGGAGAGGGAAGAAGTGGAGGAGGAGAGAGAGAGAGGAGACGAGAGAGGGGGGAAGAGAGGGAGAAGGAAAGGAAGGGCAAGGGAGAGAGGGAGAGGGAGGGAGAGAGGGAGAGGGAGAGGGAGAGAGGGAGAGAAGAAGAGAGAGAGGGAGAGGGAGAGGGAGAGAGAGAGAGAGAGGGAGAGGGAGGAAGAGAGGGAGAAAGAGAGGAAGAGGAAGAGGGAGGGAGTTTTCCAGGGCCTTTTACAATCAAGCTGAGGAGTAGCACATAGAACTCCCAGCCATGTGTGTTGGCCAGTGCTCCCGTGACCTCAGCATGACTGTGCTGGAGTAGGTAGCACTGTTCTGCTGTGTGTCCGGAAGAGGAAATGGCACGCTGAGCACAGAGTATTGTGTTTGCTCTATAAAAGCTCTATGAAGCTGCTCCATAAATCTATAAACACAGGAAATGAAAGCATCATTAGAAAGCGACTTTGTGTGTGAGTACGCGGTGAGTAATTCCTTGCTGTTACGTATCTTGCAAATAATTCACCGGCGTATCAGCCAAACAATGGAAAACATTTTTAAAACAAGAAAAATAGCTGCATCTTTTGACAATTTGAAGCATACCCATTTGCTGTCTGAGGATGTAGCTCAGTTGGTGGAGTGCTTACCTAGCACGCATAAGGCCTGGGTTCCATCTCTAGCACCACAAGAAGGAGCAGGGTGACATGGGTCTGTAATCCCAGCACTTGGGAGGTGGAGGCAAGAGCATCAGGAGTGCAGTCCTCCTTGGCTACACAGTGAGTTCTAGGCGAGGCAGAGCTACACAGACCCTGTTTCAGGAAAGAGAAGGAGGAGGAGGGAAGGGAAGGAGAAAGATGGGGAGGGAGGGAGGCAAGAACAAAAACACACCCATTTTGAAGTTCACAAGACTAAGCAGTAGGGGACAGAGGTGGCCAGCCCCAACTCTGGCATCAAATGAAGGCCTGGTGCAAGTTAAAATCAAATCCAAGTTTTCTCTGATTCCAATGTTCAGCTGCCCATAGCTTCCTGGCCAAATCATTTCAGTTTATTTACAAGAAACATGACTGATAGCTTTGGACTCCCCCCTCTTTTCCTTATTTGCTTAGAAGGCATTCCAATGATCAGTTACTCTTTCCATGGCATGGATGTCAGGACCTGTTTCAGCAAGCAGAACTATGACAAGCAGGAAACCCACAGCCAGTGGTCCTGTCTGCAGACTTCTGGATGTCACATGGAGTCCTGAGGAGAGACTAGGTCTGGAGTCCCCAGGGACAAACCACAGCAGGGACATGCAGATCTCACAGGCAGATCTGATGCCAAGTTCCACACAGGCCAAACTGTACATGTAAGACCCTGTTGAGCCCGAGGGTCGAGACACTGAGCTCAGCAAAGCTACACAGACTCCCCTGCCATTTCCTCGGTGAACACATCACAACCTTGTCTCCCCAGATCACCAGTATCTGTAGGTGTATGAGTGAAGGTTGACTTTGGGGTACTCTTTCCTCCAGTTTTGTTAAGTCAAGTCAGCACATCTTAATGCTTCAAGCACTTGACCTGTGCCTGTACCAATCTCAGTGTAGCCCACCCAAGGATCATAAACATCTCAGAAGAGGGTGGCAGTGTGAAGAAGGCATGTCTTTATATAGAGGGACTGCCTCGCCGGTGCTGCGTGTCAGCAAACAACCCTTACAACTCCGTGGCTTAGCAAAAGAAATTGGTGGCAGATGGAGACTGCCTTGGGTCACTCTGAGATCCAAGCTGGTGGAGACTCTATTTTGTCACAACCGCCACAATAGAAGAAGAAAGGCCCTACACACTGAGTCCTCTTAAAACTTCTGTTTAGAAACAAATAAACAAAACGGGTGACACTTCTGTTTGCATTTCATTGACCACACCAACTCAGCTGACTTCGTCAAGCATGCGGGAGGCAGGAAAGCAGAATCCTGCCTTGTGTTCCACCACGGTGCTGCAATCATTGGGCAATCATCACGAGTGAGTACACAGGAAAGGGACATAGCCCTTCAGGTTCTTCTAATGGCCTCTTCCTCTGGCAGTGTTGAAGTCAGGGTGGGGGCATTGACTGCCTGCATCCTAAGCTCAGGAGGAAGCACTGGGACTTCGGAAGCCACTCTTGAGGAGTGTGATGTAAACTGTGCCAACCTTATGATGGGCCACTGGATAAGAGAAATTGACAAGGATCCTTGATGTTAGACCCACCTCAGAGGTTAAAGAGAAGGGCTCGGGCACTCAAGCCATTCGAACACTCACGTTCTTGGAGCTTGTGGATTCTCTTTGTCATTCAGTCTGACCATGGGATGCTGGTCGATTTGGGTCCAGATTCTCCGTGGTCACTCATTCCTCTCATTATTTTATAACAGAACAGGAAGACTCTTGCTGTACAAGGTGAGCTACATAGCATGGAGTAGGACCCAATGAAGTGGTTGTCACAGATGGCTTGTCCCTCCATCCAAATCCATATGGTGAAACCCTGAGCCCTGAGATCTCAGGAGACAGGTCTTCATCAAGGTGATCCATTATAATGGCATCATCTGACCTATGCCTGTCTCATAGTGAGTGATGTCCTGAGGAGAAATGGGATTTAAGACAGATGCGTAGGCAGAGGGACATAGGTATATACCAAGAGAGGATCCTGCCTGCAAGCCAAACCCTTGATCTTGGACTTCCAGCTTTCAGAATTACAAGAGACTACTTTCTGGCTGTAGAAACCTGTGATACTTGCTTATTGTGGTCCAAGCAAACTAGTATGGCATTGTGTTAGATCCCCACTGCTGTGAGAAAACACCAGGTACCAACAACTCTGTGAGTGTGTGTGTGTGAGTAGGTGGAGGCCAGAGGCTGACACTGGTTGTCTGTTTCGGTCATTTCCTACCTTGGTTTTTGAGACTAGGTCTTTCACTGAACCTGGAGCTCCCTGATCTAGCTGAACTCCACCTACTCATCTCAGTAGGTTATAGGCATGCATTGTTTCCCTTGACTTTTCCATGAGTCTGAGGTCAGAACTTGGGTCCTCATTCTTGTGTGGCAAGCACTTTACCAACTGAGCCATCATGCTGAGTCTGGGTACAGCAAAAGGTTATATGTATAGGATGCCCCATGCACTGCGTGAGATGTCCTGCATGCCAGGGCCCAGCTTGCACAATCTCTCTGACCTCCCTGTTGCCCTGCCAGGTCATCTGGTCCATTGACCCTGCTCACACATTTAAAGACCTGGTCAATGTCTAGGGTGTGGCTTAGAAACTGGGGCATAGACCACTATCGATTGGTGGAGATGAAGCAGTCAAGGTCATGGGGAGTTCATTCATCCATTCACCCAGTTATTCATTCAGTCAAGAAACTGGTTCAGAGCCTATGATTATTGACCTCAAGGTTGGAAAATAAATGAGACTTGGTCCTTATGCCCAGGTGCTCACCAACACACACACACACACACACACACACACACACACACAAAGATATGGTGCTAGTTACCCACCCTGTGTGGGCTGTTCAGAGTAGGTCATGATTTGGAGGGTGAAAGTCAGTTCCTTGCTAATCCAGGTATAAGAGAAGGGAACAGGCAGAGGGATGCACAGAGGCATATTTATAGTGGGTGTTTATTTAATGCTGATGTTTTTTCAGGTATTCTTTTCCCCTCCAGGGTCTCACTATATAGCCCAGGTTGATCTGGAATTTGCAGTCCTCCTGCCTCAGCCTTCTGAGTGCTGAGATTACGGCCAAGTGTCACTACACTGGGCTAGGAATGCTGATCTTTCCAGGGGCTCTTGTTTGTGACAAAGAGGTGCAAGTAACAGCAGCTTTATCCTCCCAAAGTTCCCAGAGCCTCTGCTGAGGCCACTTTTATAAATGGGAAGTCAAGTAGAGCAAGGTGAGACAATACTCCTTAACAAGGAAATGGCACAGTGCTGGGAATGTGGCTGTATGCACTTTGCCAGTGTGTGTGAAGCCCTGAATTCATAACATAGCACATCAGGGTTAGGGGTGAGATCTGAATCCCACAACCACACAGGAGCCAAACCAGGACACCAGGCTTCATTCCCACTGTCAGAGAAGGCCCAGGCTGTCCAGGTAGGACACTGCAGCAGGGAAAATGTGGATGTGGGTGGCAAACCTGGAAGGGACTGGGGCCCAGAGTCTTGCCAAATCGTTTCAACGGGATGCTCTTGATATCCAGAGACATTAAGGAACTTGTGATGGAGGTGGAACCTGGGGACAAGCTATAGAAACTCATTCTTCCTTGTCTTTCTCTTTCCTGAGACAGAGTCTTGTGTAGTTCCTTGCAAAAATAGCCAGCTTGGGCCCTAGCAAACCTATCTGGCTGTTGAGGGTAGAGGTGGGGAGATGGGGGAAAGGGTTCCCTTCTTATTTTCTACTTTTTCTCTTCTAGTTAAACACAAACCAAGTAACAAAAGTGTTCCCGAGACTCTCAGGGCACGTGGTAGCTGGGTGGGTGTACTGAGCTCTGGTGTAACTCCTCAATAGATGGGGCCACAGCGGGGGAATGTTTAACCAGGGAGGGAACACGGAGGTCTGTGCTTCCCAGAGCCCAAGCCCCAGCAGTGACCTTGGGCATTCCGGAAAATGCTGAGCAAGGTTTCTGCTGCTCTGAACCTCCTCCACCGTCCAACCCAGACCTGGGCTTCAGTCAGATCCCTTTCCCTTCCTGTCCCCAGCAGGGTCCTTCAGAGATGAAGCAGGGACCTTACATAATCAGGACAGAAGTACTTGGAGGTAGGGTCGCTCTTTCAGAGATGGAGACACTGAGCACAGAGATGGAGGTCCATGCTTAGTGAGGCTTTGTGTCACCTTAGTCAGGGAGGTATAGAAAACAGAGCCTGGCACCCAGTCACAGCCTCCTCCTCCCTGCCCAACAGCCCTGCAGCTGTCCCAGCAGCAGGGGTGGCTTCAACAGAGGACTCTTGGGACCTCATTTGCAACATGGAGCTGATTCAGGACTAGCTTCCCATTTGAAGACGGTGGTATCCACTGTGTCCTCATATGAAGGCAAGAAGGATCCTGTCTCTTATCTCTTTGTAATTGGAGTTATTCCATTATGATGCCCTGCCCCATGACTTCATGTCAGGAGCATCTATAAATTTCTTCTCTGCAATACCACAGCTGGCTGAGTCTAGCCATAAGCTGGGTGCTGGACTTCCTCTCTTGATGCACCACACACCCCGCCTCCAGATTTATCTTTCTGTGATTATTTGAGAGGCCCTGAGGCAGAATTTTTCACAGCCATTACTAGGAACTCAAAGTAGGCTACACTGGCCTTAGTAGAGATCACAGTGAGGGCAGGGCATTGTTTGTTTTGGCTCCTGTGACTAAGTCTGGTAGTGCATTGACAGGGATACCTTCTAAGATCCCAGTGGGTACTCAAGACCTCTTTCACACTATTTTCTTCTACACATAAATCTTAGTGAAGAGACATCATGCCCACGGCAACTCTTATTTTTTTTTTAAAAATCATTTAAGGGGGCTGGAGAATTGGTTCAGTAGTTAAGAGCACTGGCTGTTCTTCCAGAGGACATGGGTTCAATTCCCAGCACTCACATGGCAGCTCACAACTGTCTATAACTCCTGTTGCAGGGGACCCGACAGTCTCACACAGACACACATGCAGGCTAAACCACAACTGTTCATGAAGTAAAAATAAATAAAATATTTTTTAAAAATCATTTAATTGGGGTTTGCATACATTTTTTTTTCAGAGGTTCAGTCCATTATCTGCATGGCAGGAAGCATGGTGGCATGCAGGCAGACATGGTGCTGGAGGGTAGCTGAGAGTTCTACATCTCGATCTACAGGCATCAGGAAGAAAGAGACACTGGGTCTGGCTTGAGCATTTGAAACCCAATGCCCACCCCACCCCCTAGTAACACACTTTCTCCTAATTCCCGTCAAGTAGTGCCACTCCCTAATGACCAAGCATTTAAATCTGTGACCCTTTGGGAGCCATTCCTATTCAAACTACCACAACATACGTGTATATGGATAAAATTCAATCAACAAATTGGATACAGTAGGAAACTGACAACCACAAAATAATAAAATGGAACAACTGAGGCAATGTACCAAATAAGAAAATGTCTAGCTTCACTACTCTTGCATGCTGAAGCCATTGTTGGCGACAAAGAAGGTAGCTGGATCACAATCACTGACACTGAATAGTCCATCTGATAACACAGGTGGCCACTAAGTAATAGAGGCTCCTGTACGCCGTGAGTGACTAACACCCCTTGACATAAGCAGTCGGCAATTAAGAGGGGTCAGAGCATTCAGTAAATGATTGATAGCGTTTGTGTATGGATTGTGGATGTTCTAGATAAAGCTGGTTATACCCCAGTTGGGACAGGCAAGGGAGAGGGTACAAGATTTTATCACGCTACCGAGAACAAGGCAGCATTGAAAATTTATCAATTGTTTACTTCCAGAACCTTCCATGTAATGTTTTTAGAACACAGGGACTGAGGGTAACTGAAGTCACAGAAAGCAAAACTGTTGTAAGAGATCACCGTCATAGACATGGGACTTAAGCAACAGAAATGTGTGTTCTCTTAAGGTACAGGCAAAGCTGGTTTCTTCTGAAACCTCTGGCCTTGGCTCATTGATGGCTCCTCTGTCCCTGTGTCTCATCTTGCTCTCCTGAACCCAACAGTGCATTGGTCTTCTCTTGTTAAGACACCATTCAGAATCAATTAAGGCCACTCTCACTTCCCTCTAATTGACTCTTAAAGAGCCTCTCTCCAAAGGCAATCATGTTCTGAGGTTGGGGTTTAGGGTTTCAGAACGTAAATCTTGGGGATACAGCTCAGTCCACATAGGCAGGGCATAGCAGAGCCCCATAGGGACTGGATAAATTACTCTAAGTTGACCTTAGGCTGGCAGAGGAGAGGATCAGAGGAACAGCATACTTTTCTAAAAAGATTCTCTTGGCTGATGTGCTGATTGGTGTCCTGGGAAGTCTTGTCTGAATTAAAGAGGAGGCCCCAGGAGTGGACAGGAGGGAGGTCCTGGTAAGAGAGCATGAGTGGGGCACTGTTGGCATGAAAATGGCTGGTACTTAGTATTTTGAAAATAGAAATGGCAGTCCAGGCTAATGGGTGACTAGACTCAGAATGTGAGGGAAAGAAATAGCCAGAGTCACCCAGCCTCTGCACAGTCCCTCACTTAGTGGCTTTGGGGAGGGCACTTCATGCCTTTGGGAAGAAAAAGATGTGGTTGCCTCCTGGTGGATCAGAAGACAATAGATCCTTAGGGTGCTTGTGATACTGGAACAGCAAGTGAATCTCCCCTAGGCTGAGGGTGATTTGTTCAACCCTATGGATTGCCTCCTGGGCCTTGGAATCTATCCCAGACCCCAGAACTCATCAGATTACAAACTGCAGCTGCTCCTCAAACAGTATGCTCTTTCAGGGTTCAATCTCATCTCTTTGGGTCGTGTGGGGCATTCTACACCTGGTCCCCCAGGTAGGGAGGATGTCCCATCCCCTGTGATAGGATAGCATACAGTTGGATACTGGAATCCTGGCTCTGGCTATGTGATCCTGGCCCATCTTTTTACCTCTCCACTATAATATGAGGGTGGTTATGGATATTCCATGGGCAGCTGCTAGGAGATAAGCATCTATAATGGTTAACTAGGGACAGAACATTTTATCTGCCATTAGCCATTATCTAAATTCTACATGTGACCAAAGTAAAAGGTACTAACCCTTTCCTCGCTCCCCATCCCTAAAGCTTCTCACAGGCTGGAAGACAGTGCAGTTCTACAGATCGCACAGCTCTGTTTGCCGAGGACCAGCTGCCTTAGCTGAAGCCTTCAGGAACAGCTTGACTGAGCTGGGTACTCACTATTTCAGATCACAGTTGTCGTCTCTACTCTGTCACATGATGGTGTCCTAGAGAATCTCATCCTTTCTTGCAACTGTAGGCCAAGTCACAGGTTGCTTCGTAGGGCCCCATCAACTTCCTGCTGATGCCCAGCCACGTCCTGCCTCCTCTATTCCAGCACCATGGCCACCCAGGACAGCAAGCTCAGATGGATGTAGGCTCAAGGTGTTGAATAAGATCAAACCTCAGAGTCATAAATCATTCTGAGTTCATCTGTTACATCCTGGTGACATCTGGTACCAATGCTTCTTCAAAGCAGCACCCTGCCTGCTCCAGACTGAGCACCAGTGTGCTATCAAAGGGAAAGGGAGAGAGAACAGACACAAATCTGCTCTCCCACTGCTTCTAGCCACTGTGATAGAAGCTGCCCTGCCCGCCACACCCTCCTGCCATGAAGGGTGAGCCCTCTGAAACTTTGAGCCAAATTAATATTCCCCTTTGAAACTGTTTACTGCAGATATCTCACCAGTGTCAAGAAAGTAACTATTACACAGCTTCATACGACTCACAAGACACATGTGCTCCTTCTCTATTTTGTGCCGCACCCCATAAACTCCATAAATTAACACACACACACACACACACCAATATGTTTCCAGTAGAAGCCCAGTTGTTGGTCCTTACTTGACAGGGAGAAACTAGCATCTCTGCCTACACTGACTTGGGGTAAAGTTGTGGCCACCTCTGGGCTTGGAACAGCAGCTCTGCAGCTCTGCAGCTCTGCTGTCTTCTGGCCCTCACATGCTGAGGATCTGAACTCAGGCCCTCAAGCTCTCACCACAGCCCTTAGCCTCCATCTTGCTAGTTTGGTTTGTTGGCTGGAGTGTTCGGATGGCGTGGGGGCTTACTTGCACATGTGTGGAAGTGAAAACCCCTTTTAGTGGCAATGCAAACTGGTCTCTGTCAGTGGCTGCATCCCTCCAGTCCACGGTGGCTGCCTGTCCCTGTCACTTGGGCTGGGGTCTCACTCCCTGACCAGCCTTGGAGCAACTGCCAGCACACCCCACCACATGGCAGCCCAGGCAGTCAGCTGCCCTGGGTCAAATATGGAATGTGTTGTTTTGTTGTGTAATTAACAGTATTCACTTTTAGGGCCTGACTTGGGACTGGGTGCCAAGAGCATTCCTGAGGGGTCAGAGGGAGCCTGTTTACTGCAGCAGGAAGTTCCTGCCAGGAGCACTTGGTCTGTGCTCTCACGATCAGTTGCTCAGCAAGCCTCCCTGGGCCCTGCTGTGTGCCAGGCCTGGAGGAGAGCCAAAGAGGACCACAGTCGGGGGGTAGGGTGGGGGGGTGTTGGAGGTAAGCTGTGAGAGGACAGCTGTGGGAAGGTCAGTGATATCAATATCCAGGGCATGGTGGATGGGAACAAGTGACACAGGGTGTGGCTCCATGGGCCCTGAGCTTATTCTTCTTTTCAAAACTACAAAGTGCTGTGAAATGTGTGTGTTCAACAACACAGGGTCCTCAGAAATCACCCACGTAGGCTGTGAACATTCTTTTTTCTAGCAATTTCTCCCAGGTTTCAGGATAACAGCACCCACTGACGCTCAGAGCACTGGGGCTGCACCCGGGACTCATACAGAGGGTATACTACCTACAGTGCTGGTGGTGCTGATGTACGCCTCACAAGCGCCTTTTTACACATCCAGGGACTGGGTACTCGAGGAGTCATAACTCCAAACAGGAATTAGGGACTGAGTTGGGATTCACAGTGGAACACCCTTTGGTGTCACAATGGGACACCTGGATTGACCCAATAGCAGGGAGTTCAACAACTTCATCAGAAGCCAGAATTTGCCCTGACTGAGTCAATCCTCTGCTGCCATCAATGGGACAAGCAGTGCTGAGTGTGGTATCTTTGCCTGGAATCCCAACCCTAGGATTTGGAGGTCAAAGCCAGCTTTGAGTACTTGAGGCCTTGTTTCTGCAAAAATCCAACAAACAAACAAAAACAAACAAACACAAGAAAGAACAAAGAAATTGATAATGTTTCTCAACTTCCCGAAATCTAGAACCAGCTGAGAAGAGAGCCTCCTTTGAAGACTTACCTAGATCAAGTTAGTTCTTAGCACATCTGAGGGGGTTTCCGTGAATCGAGGAGGGATACTGACTCTCAGGGTGGGTGGCACTGTTTCCTGGGCTGGGCCCTGAACAGTGTCAGAGTGATGAAAGCTGGCTGAATACAAGAGAGCAAGCAAGCTAAGATGCCTTTATCCTCTCTGCTCTTGACAGTGGATGTGATGGGGCTAGCTGCTTGAGTTCCTGCCTGGCCTGGCCTTGCCTGGCCTGAAATGATGGATCGTGACCTGGGATTGCAAGTCAAATAAACCTTTGCCTCCCCTATGTTGCTTTCTGCCAGTTTATTTTATCTCAGTGACAGAATGCAGCACAGCAGAAAACAAAAAAAAAAAGATGATTAAATACACACATTGGGGAACAAGAGAGGGTAGCAAAGTGGAGAAAGAGATACAATACAGCATATCTTCTCTTGATTAGAATCTGGAGATATATATATATATATATATATATATATATATATATATATATATATATATATATATAATCACATATATGTGATGTGAAAGCAGAAGGGGAATAATTAGAGAGAAGGAACCAACAGGAATGGGGGAGGGGGGGAGGGAATGTAATCAAGACCAATGGCATGCATATGTGAGAATATCTTGTTTTCTATTCTAGAAAAAGAGTCATTGGAAAAAACAAAACAACAACAACAACCAAAACCAACTACTGCTCGACACACATCGCATGGAAACATTTTTTAGCAAGCTGGTCTCCTGTGTGCTGCACACCCTGTGCTCTGATCGGGTCTTGCTGTTTTCATGGTTGTCACGGTAGATCACCTTGGCTTCGGGAGGATGCTGTGCTCTGAGTTCCAGCAGCCCCTGGATCACTTGCCTGGCTCCTCCTAGGGTGCTTTGCCGATCTCTCATTTTCTGCTCTTGTAAACAGTTTTCAAAGAAAGTTTGACAGAGGCGATTGAGCCCCAACCAGACCAATTGTTAGAAGAGGAATATGAGTGGATGGTTTGCATATGTGTCTGTATAGTATCCTGTCTCCTGGAAGGACTGGAGAAGCCTTGTAGATCACTTGGAGAAGCTCTTTATTTGAAAACAAAGCAGCACACTCAGGAACCACAAAAGCTACATGTGGTCAGCAGCGTCCTCTGGGGATACCGGGTTGGGCCTGGCTGTCTGGTATGTAAGCTACGCATAGCTGCCACACACCTAGCCAAGAGGACAGATCCTAGCTGCTCTGCAGCCTCTGTGTGCCCCTACAGCCAGGTCCTTGTACAGTGCACAGCTTATACAACCTTACACGAAAAGGTGTTTCTGAACTGTCTGGACTCAAATCTCATCTTTAATTCCTAGCCATTTTATGCCCTTGGATGAGATCTTTAAACTTTGTTTCAACTTCTTGGGCTGTGAGGAAGCACCCGCAGAGAAACATGAGTGTTCTGTCCCTATACCAAGTCACCATGGCTCCACTTGCTGAAGTATAAGAGTCTCTGCCCCCATCTCTCCTCGCTGTTCAGGACCCAGCCCCATTTTCTGGCAGCCTGTCTGAAGGGGAGGTCTTCCCCAGTTCTTAGCTCAGTTCTTCCTTCAGGTGTTTTGATCTAATCTGGATTTTAACTGCCTTAGGTGCATTACTCTTGCTGGGAAATTGAACATTTTCTGAGGGCGGAAGTTGGGGTAATTAATGCAAGGCAGGTGGAATGCAGGCAAGGGCAGTGATAATATATGGTAGAAAGGTTGTGAGGTTCAGTTCCCAGCTCTGTTCCACTGCTCCAGTACCCTTGAAGGGGACACTCTGCCTCTGTGAGTTTGTCCTCCTCAGTAATATCACTGGGGGATACTTGGCCACCATTTATGCATGCCTACTCAGTTCCGGTTGGCATTGGGCAGCCACATGCCCCACCCCTAGTCCCTAGAACAATATTTTAGCTATTTTTCCTGTTGCTGGGACAAAACACTCTGACCAAAGCAACTTAAGGGAGAGAGGGTGTGTTTGGCTCACAAGTCAAGGGTACAGTCCATCACAGTAGGAAAGTCAAAGCAGCAGGGATTTGAGGTAGCTGGTCACATTACCTCACAGCAGGAGACAGAGAGAGATGAATGCTGATGTTCACCTCAATTCCCTTTTTTATATAGTCAGGACTGCAGCCTGGGCAACAGTACCTCCCTCTATTAGGGTAGATTTTTCTATCTCAATTAACCTAATCTAGATAATCCCTCACAGGCATCCCTAGAGACTAAATAATTCCTGACTAGTGTGTTTGGAGCTTGTCTCCTAGGTGATTCCAGATCCTGTGAAGTTGACAATCAGTGCTAACTAAGGAAAGCATGAAGGGCTGGGAAGAGACAGTAGAGACACACAGGCAGCCCAGCCCACATTCCTTGTCCTTCCCTATGCTAGAGGCAGGAGTATTGTGCAAAGTGGTTCTGCGTCATAAAACTTGAGCCCCAGGGGCCCCTTAACCTCCTGGCCCAGGTGTGCCTTGCCCAGACTCTGAATCTTTCAGATGTTTCAGCCTGGGAGGAGCAAGCGACTCTGCATTGATGTAGCTGTCTCCTCTAGGCCTGAAAGACCCATTGCCTGTTGTTAGGCAGAGCTGTGGGCTGCAGTAACCTACAGAAGCCATGCCCTGTAGTCATGGCAATGAAGTCTGAAATAGACCAGACCCTTACTTGAGATTCTACCCAGAACTCCATGCTGCTCCACTGCTGCACGTGGTGTTGGAATGCTCAAGGAGTGTATAGGAGGTAGAAGTTGACTAAGGGTGGGACACTAGGAACACAACTTTTCAGAATTGTCAGCCATTCTGGACTAGATATTTTAGGGATGCAGCTGCCTAAAATTCCCATGCTTCTATGAATAACCCATCGTCTGGGACTTTTGCATCATCCATGCTCCTGAAGATGACCCCCACCCAAGCTCCTCTAGGTGACCCTCATCTGGGCTCCTATAGGTGAGCCTCATCTCTTCAGTCTGTAAATGCCCTATGTAGAGTGGATAGTCAAGTTTTCCCAGGATAAGTCACACAAGTACCAAGGCCTCACTGGGTCCAGAAACCAGACCTAGAAGAACAGGTTGGGACCAGGGCTGTAAACATGTTTATATTCAGGCTGCAGTCTTGACACCGTCCTGCCCTGGGGCCATGGTATCCTTTTACTGTGTTTGCCTGGAGAATTTAGGACCTGTGGGAAGGCTTGGCTTAGATCGTGCACTGGATAGATAACAGTAGGAAACACACACCCAGTTTGCTCCTGGGAGGTTGCAAGACCATGATGTCCCCCACACACATCTCCTGGTCCCATGACGACCATCACATGAGCCACTTTGACCCCTGCAAAGGCTCCTGCAAAGGCAAGACCTGACCACTTCCGTCCATCTGGCTACTTGGCCCACAGACGCAATGTTTATACGAGTACTCTAAAGTACGGCTGGTCCCGGCATCTGGATCCCCAGGTCCCTGTCTGCAGCTGTTGTGATGTGACTGTAGGTTATTTCTGCAGACTGTGGAGGTGTGTGTGCGTGTGTGCATGCGTGCAAGTGCGTGTGTGTGTGTGTGTGTGTGTAAGAGAGTGAAAACCTGTTCTCTAAGCCTATTTTATGATTTCCACCTTTGATGGGAGCTGATGTCTCCCCAGCAGCAGCCTATGAGATGTCAAGTGCCTCTGCTGGTCCCTGAAGTCACCACACACAATGATCCCGTTTCTTAAACTGCTCCTGGGGGAGATTTCAGATTGGGAATGGTGCGAAATGAGGTAGAAGATGTTAGTTCCTATAAAACTGTTGTTCCTCAACCTAACAGGTCCTCCCCTCCACAGTGGGCTGCTGTGGGAGCCATTATAACCCTTAGGACCCTGTTTCTGGGCTGTGTGATCTAGAGAAAAGTCAGCTAGTCTCTCTGAGCATTGCTGTCTTCACCTGTGTTAATGATATATATCCATCTAAATGGCCAGGGTTGATAAGATAGAAGAAATTAAAAAGTCATGCTGGCAATGGACAATGTTTGATTGGCATTCACTTTTATTCCTCATTGATAAGGTTAACTGTTTCAGTTTCCTTTTCATACATGTACTACGGGAAAGCTCCAAAGGAATGGCTGCTTGTGGGCACCTGGCCCTGCCACACTCTTACTGGCTAGTCACTAACCATTAGTGTATCTGTGTCTAGGAGCTGAAAAGAAAGTTATCCCTAGGCAATATCTCAACCTTCTGCATTTATTGGGCACACTGTAAGCCTAGCCCGGAGAGCAGTGGGTGGACAGTGATACGCCAGTGCCATACAATGCCTCTCAGGACTCTAGTCAGCGTCACAGGGGCCGAGCAGGTGTGACAGGAAAAGGGTCACTCACAGTCATAAGGATTGAGTGAGTGGTGAACCTCATCTCCATTTCTAGCAAGTTCCCAGGTGCTTCCAGTTCAAAAGCAAGAGAGAAATGGGGATGAAATGGAGTTCCAAATCCCCACAGGAGTGTCATCGTTTGGCTGCCTGCTAAGCAACAGCCACATCTGTCCCACACTGGCTGTGGACATCAATGCGACTGAACTGTCTCTCAATGAGAATGCTCAAGCGGCCCTGCCAGATCCTAGCTCTGTGATAGAGACTGGACAGAACTCAGCACGCTGAACTTGGCCACATTGCTGATCTGCTGGGCTCATAATCCAGAGAAGAGTAGGGTAGATGTTGTCACAGTGCCTACTTCTCCCTAGACACTGGAGTGCAGCTGACCCTGAGGGTAGAATTGCCACCAGCATCACCCTGGCTTTTCTTGGAACCCTAGAATGCTGAGGCTGGGAGGATTTCTGCCAACTTCCTAGTAAATGAAGGGTTAGGCTGTCTGTGGGTTGAAATATAGGGTCAGTGCTCCAACCGTAACCAAATTAACATGCTGAAGAAGACAGAAGTTTCTGTCTCCTGCAACTCCGGCTGGGTCTGGCTCAACTGGCCCCGTTCAAAAGGTTGCTCAGCTCTTCTCAGTACTCCAGCGGTCTTGGCCTAGGGTGTTATTTCAACAGGGTGGTGATGACTCACCCAGGCCACCCAGCACGTGATCCCTGGGCTCCTGGCAGAGAACACAATGATTGATCTTGTGGTCTCTGGAGTCACAGACACAAATGACGCTTCTTGCTTCTGTCTCCAAGCCATAGATCACAGCTAAGCTCCATGGCCAGGCTGCAACAATGCCAGGATGGGAAGCCTGTGTCCCAGTGTCCTCATATTCAGTTAAACATGAGACATCAATGATCACTTCCATCTCATCCTTATAGAAAACTGTTCTTCCTAAAATGTCATTCTCTGTCAACTTTCTTTCTCCTTTGTAAATGGGAGAAAAATATAGATATAGCCTTTCCTTGAGGTGTTTTGTCCCATTGCATTTCTTTCTGAATCTTCCAGAGTCCAGGCTGTTTACTCTCAAGTCTAATTTAATTCAGATTCACTCTCAGTGGATATGGCTTTTAAAAATAATAAGGTCAGGGTTTGGAGAGGTAGCTTAGCTCATATTACTCTTCCGGAAGACCAAAGTGCAAATCCCACCACCCATGTCATTGGTTCCCAACTGTCTATAACTCTAGCTCGAATGGGATGGAAGTCTCTGGGCTCTACAAGAACCTGTACTCACCTACACATAGCCACACACATAGATATAATTTTAAAATACTTTTTAAAATAGTGATCTCAGGGCCAGACAGATGGCTCAGCAATTAAGAGCTGGCTTCTCTAGACCAAAATTCAGTTCCCAGTACCTACAAGTCAGCTCACAAACTTCTATAACTCCAGTTCCAGAAAATCTGATGCATCTTCTGGCCTCTGTGGACACCAGCCTTGCACATGATTCACAGACATACATGTAGGCAAAACACCTACACAGTAAGAAAAATATTTTTTTTAAAAAAGTGATGATTAGCTATGGGGATGTCCTAGAGCTAAGAGAGAGTTGAAGAGTGCTTTGAACCCTGGGATTCTCACTCTGAGAGTGGAAGGTGTTTGGCCACTCCTCCCTCCAAGTCATAGCTATGTTGCCTGTTTCACAGCATGGCACCGCCTCTTCAAAGGCATCACCCATTCAAACGTATGTGACCTGGCTAACGTTTACCTGACACTGCAGCCCCCGGCCAGGGTTCCCTTCTCCCTATATGACCTTAAAAAGTCTCTCCCTCTGGTCCCTCTGATGCTCCTGTCTATGCAAAAGATGCTCCCCCAGAACTTTGGCCTCAGCCAAACTAGGTCTAGGTTATGAGCCTTCACAAGCAAATGGGGCTGTCTTACTTGCCCTGCCCTACCCAAGAGGCCTTTCCTGACTCCTTTGGTGTCAAGGACCCTTCTCCTTTTTCCCTATAAATATGACCACCATTCCCTCAATAAACTGAGCTGCATATACTGATATCTGCCTCCCAGAAATTCTGTATTTCCTGCTGGCACAAGATCTGCCTTGGAAGCATGGACCTGCCCCTGTGCTTTCCTCTCTGAAGCTTAGCTGCAGGCCAGTGGCTGAGCACCATCCTGAGGAGGGGAGCAGACAGGAAGAAATCCAACAGCCAGCACCCTCCTTTTTCAGAAAACTTAAAGATATTTGAGATGCATCAGAGAAGCTTCTTTGTGCTGTAGATGGTGATTAATAGAGACCCCAAAATAGTCACCATGCAGAGAATAAGAGACTGTGTAGTGCTCACCTCTAAATGGGACATCCATATCACACTTCCTGCCCCAATGAGCAGGGAACTCCACAAAACTGGGGACAGGAATATTGTAAGAGTTAGAAGCGGATATCGGGAGTGGCTGTGACTACTTGTACAAGACCTGCGTTAGCTCAATCCAGCCAAAACCCTAGCATGGGGAGGGGAGGGGCTCATGAAGTCCCTAATTTTGCTGAGGAACTATTGGCGATTGATGGCTTCTAGGTGAGGGAGAATACATTTTCTTCAGTTATGTGGATCCTGAGAGGATACTCATCCAGGTCCGGTAGGTAGTCCTATACCCGTGTACATACAGGCAGCACTAAGTAGACTCAGTGGAGAGAGAGAATAAGGGAAAGTGCTGGAAGGCTAGGGAAGGAATTGGAGGGGAGAGAGTGGGGGATATACATTTGATAAAATACAGTTTATGAATGTATGAAATTCTCAGGCAAAAAAAAAAAGATTTTAAATCATATTCAAGGTGAAGTTGTGAATTGGTTACTTTTATGTCACTGTAACAGAACTTGACATAAACACAGATTTATTTGAGGTCCTGGTTTCAGAGGGTTCGATTTATCATGCCAGGAAAGGCATGGAGAAGAAAAGCAGCTGACACTGTCAGGACACAAAGAGAAACCAATGCTGCTGCTAGGCTGTATTTCTCTTTTTTCTATTTTTTAAGTAGTCTGGGTCCTCAGCCCATGGGAAGGTGCTGCCCACATTCAGCATGGGTCTTCCCTCTGAGTTATTTCCCTGGAAATGGCCTCTCAGACACATCTAGAGGTGTACCTCACCGTTTTGTTTTGTTTTTTCCCTTGTGGCTGTGATAAAGCACCCTGACAGAAGCAGCTTAAGGGAAAAAGAGTTCTCTTGTCACACAATTCCTTCATTGCTAGGAAATCAAAGCAGCAGGAACTTGTCGCAGCCGAATCCCATAACATCCAAGCCAAGAGCAGATAGCAGCGAATGAATGCATGCATGCTTGTACTCAGCTCACTTTCTCCAGTCAATTCCATACTCAGTTCAGGATCCCTGCCTACAGCATAGTGCCACCCACAGAGGGCGGGGCTTCACACCTCAATGAGCTTAATTAAGACAATCCCTCAAGGATATTCCCCTAGGCTAACCCAAAGAAGACTGTTCATCACTGAAACTCTCTTTCCCAGTTGATTCTAGATTGTGCCAAGGCAACAGTTAAAGCTAATCCTCACTCACCAATCTCCTAGGTAGGTCTAAATCTAGCCAAATTGATAATGAAGACCAGCCATGAAATGTTGGGAGCATTGGGGTTTTCACAAAGCCTAACAAGATGTTGAAGGCTGACTAGTCTAGGAGTGGCTCACCTGAGCTTAACTCTTCTCGTCCTACTAAGAAGTAGGCTGGCACTCCTGGACAGTGAATGGCAGCTTCACCAGAGTGAGCCATGTATGTTAGGGTGGTTATTACCTCCAAGTGTGTTAACTAATGCTGCTCAGTCTGATATCTAGGTCCATGCAGAAGCTGTCACCTGCTGATTCTGGGATGGAAACATCTTCCCCTTGGTCCTCTTGTGGTTCTGTAACAAATTATCAAGAGCCATGGGACATGGATTCACCTCATCTCAGTGTACTCCTGGGAATAGGGAGGGCAGCTGGAGAGGATGGGCAGCAGAGATGAGAAAAGGAGAGTACTCTTTCTTAGTCCTTTTGCCTGGAGGTTACTGTTTCTCTACAAAGGTTCCAGGCCCCTAGTTATTGATGCTCATATATCTACTTAGTTATGCATATCACACATCTTATATTGATAAAGCTTTTCAAGTTCGGTTCTCTCGATGACCTTTGCCGTATTGGCTGCAACCTCATCACAGCCCTGTCCTTGAGGGACTGGCCTGCTTCTCTGCAGTGCCTCTCTCAGTCACCTCTCACCTCCACTCTTGGCTGGGAGTCATCCTTATCTCTTCTGGGAAAGTGGACAGGGCCCACCCAACTGGCTTCTCACATTGCCTCATATGTCCTCAGGGCCTTTCCTTCCTCCTTCCTCCAAAGCAAATGTGCCTGTCCAAACCATCTGCTGGTTCCCCTCTAGAGTCTGGGATCCTTACAACCAGATGAGCCATGTACGACTGCAGCATGGGGTCTCAGGCTTTGAGGGAAGCTCTGAAGGTCAAGCACTTATAAGTGGAAATGCTGTCAAGTGGTGCCTGGTTCCTGTGTTCCTTCTTGTCCTCTAAGCTGATGAATAAGGGATTCATTCTGCTCAGCTAAGGACTGGCCTTCTGTCCTAACTAGCTTCTTGGTATATCAGATGTAGATCAGTAGGAAGAAGTTATTCGGAGGTTCTTTGGAAACACAAACCTGGGGACCAGGGAATAAAGCAGGATTGAACCATGTGAGAGGTTGAATGGAGATAGTCCCAGTCCAGCTCTAGCTGCCTGGGTCTCTGTAGGCTGGGCTGTTGACTCTGCAGACAACTATCTTATGGGAGTTGTGTGAAGGTAGTGAATTTGTTTCCTGCAGTGAACTTGGCGGTTTAAGACAATAGAAATACATTGTTTCTCAGTTCTGGAGGCTGGAAACCTGAGGTTAAGGTATCACCTAATGCAGTCTTCTCAGTTCTTGTATTCTGGAGGAAATAATTTAGTCAAAAGACATGAATTAAGGAGAAGGTTATGCCACAAATTGTGTGTGTGTGTGTGTGTGTGTGTGTGTATGTGTGTGTACAGAGAGAGAAAGACAGACAGACAGAGACAGAGAGACAGACAGAGACAGAGATATACTGGAACAGACTAACATGAAGGATTCAGGTAGCAGATTAACTATTGGATTCTGCCTTATAGATTTTTATGATATCTTTGTGAATATTTATGATGCGCTTGACAAATTCATAGGCGTAAATTGCAAAGTAAACCTCTTTTTTCCTCTCAAATCACAGTGGACCATATTTCTTCCCACAGTCCTCCTGAACTACTCCTGAATTGCATAGAAGTACAATACAAATAAGAGTCTTACGGAGCTGTGGTCTTCTGAAGATGCAGCTGTTTCATGCAGATGTGGAACTGGGAAAGTGCCCTAGCTTCCCATACATCCGGGAAACGCTCACTTCAAAGATGTTTAACCATAAGGCAGCATCTGGCTGTCAAGAAACAGCCACTAAAATGCAGCTGCAGTTTCCTTGGCTTCTTTACATCTAATTCCCTGCCTACCAGTCTCAAAGGCACTGGCAGGGACATGCTTCCCTCAAAGCTCTGTAAAATTTCCCTGAAAACTTTGGTCTGCTGTTATGAAATGTTTTGAGGGAGAAGACACTGAAAAGGATCATTGGCAAATAAGGAGTTTATCAGAAAAGTTATTATTAGTATATAATACATAGACAGAGACAGATAGAGCCACCATAACATGTCAAGGACTCCAAAGGGAGTTCAAACCTCAGTATCAGAATTAAACAGCATGGCAGGGTCTCTGGAGAGGAATCAGAGCTCACGAAGCAGAAGAGAGACTTGCTTCTTATTCCCGTGGATGAGGGAAGCTTCACAGCATCACAGATTGACCTTCCAGCCAAACTCTCTGATTCTCAGGCCATGTGAGAGGTAGGGAAATGGACAGGGAGCAGGATGGGTAGCCACCAGTACCCCTTTTGATGTGAACTTACTTCCCAGGTGAGAGATTCTGGCACCAGAGTCTGTTAGCTAGGGACTCACAGACAAAGACTCAATCAGGTTCCTGTCAATATCTGTGAAGAGGGGACAGCTGCATGGGCAGCAGCTGATTCTAGCTCTAACATTATATTCTCAAACCCCTCTTGCCTTGTCTAGGCTCTAGTACCTGGCATAACTCCTTGACACTCTTCGGTTTCAGATGTATCACTCAAATCTTTGTCTCCGTAGACAACCGGACACAATTGCCTCTGTCTCTGTCTTTTTGGATAAGGAAAAGGGTCATGTTGAACCGAGGTCCCATCCCACTTAGTGTGATGTTATCTTAAACAATTATATTTGGAACCATGGTATCTCTACGCAAAGTCACACTCAGAGATACTAGGGGTTAGAACTTCCATCATATCTTTAAAGGGGTAGGTGATTCATCTCACATCAGTTAGGCATTTATGTCCATTGTCCATTAACTATTGCATGTGATCATGTAGTGACTTCAGACAAGGAGAAGATGGTCTGCAGCTGCTGAAGGGGATCATGCAAATGGTTGTCTAGTACAGTGCTCCCAGCAAAGGAGACTGTGTGCCCTATACTGAAGGTGAATCATGCAGACAGCGTGTGATAGAACCCACCATGAGTTAATTGGGAGTTGGCTCTCTTGGTTTGCTTGCTTTTAATTTACACTGAGTCTTAAAATTTGGGTCAAGTACATCCTGTGTTTTAGTCTCCTGTTGTCTGACATCATATTCCTGGCCCCAAAGCTTGTATATGCCTGGCTTATCTTGGTCCTCCATTGGATATGAAAGATGAAGGATGAAGCCAAGGTTTCTTTGGATAGCTCTGTGATCAGAGATGAAGAAGTCTCAGGATGAAGCCAAGCCAAAGATAGATAGGACAGAGATGGAAGATAGTAAATCTTGTTGACAGCCATAGAAGTAATGAAGCCTTTTAGAAATCCTTACCAATTGCCAATTTTTTCCATTCCTTTAACTAATGAATTCCCTTTGTCATTTGGTCCAGATATATGTAGGTGTTTTCTCTTGCAACTAAACCGTTGTAACTGGTTTGAGAAGTTACAACAGTGTCCAGAAAATGGCAGGTAGTAGATCAAGTTTAGTGTTTGGACTCAGACTCCCATGCCAGCAACACATCTATCCCTCAACATTGAAACTAGATGAAATCAAAGTGGAATGGGACAAGGAAAGGTTTTAAGTGGACACAGCAATTCATAAGCATTCCTAAGTGGTGTGTATGAACGGAGGCCTCACAAGTCATACCCTTGGAGCTTTAATGTAGATTATATATGTCAGTTTCTGACATTGTGACAAAATATCCAAGACAATTAACTTAAAAGAAGAAAGGTTTGATTAAGCACTTTGTTTCAAGATGCCAGTCTGTGGCTACTTGACCTCTATTAACTTGGGCCTGTTGTGATGACACAGGACTCATAGTGGCAGTGGGTGGCAGTCACCTCATGGTGACTGGGGAAACACACACACACACACACACACACACACACATACACATACACACACATACACAGGCAGGGTGGGAGGGAGAGGGAGTCAGGGAGGAACCTATGATCCCAATATCCCCTCCAAGGGACCTATTTCCTTCTACTATATCAGCTCCCCAAATCCTTATTACCAAATAGTGCCACAAACTGCTGGCTAAGACTTCCACACATAGCCTTTGGAGAACATGCAAGAGCCAATCTCTAGCCAAGGCAGAAGGGGTAGAGTAGACCATTCTTTGCTCACTTGTGACAAGCTTTGTGTCATTCTCCCTTTATTCTGTGTGTGCCAACACAGCATGCACACATGGAAGTCCCCAAACCACCTTGCTCTCAAAAGAAAAGGAGAATGGCCGGCACATTCTGTACCTTCTGTGAGTGTGTTCACAAATGAGCATGGTGTGGGGACAAGACCTGGCTCCCTTGGTCCCCAAGTACTCAGGTGGCTCAGGGACATTTCACACAGCTGATGCCACTGCAGGGCTTGCTGACACACACACTGATGATAATGCAAAAGGGACAGATTTCCCTACATGATGTGTAGTGCTGCAAAGTCACTGAATGCTACTATAGTACCGATTTATCAGCACCAGCTATGAGCCAGGTTCTAGCTTAGATACTTAAAGCATCAATGAAGTAGAAAAATAAAAAAGCATCATCTTTGTAGAGTCAACCACATGCTAAGTAGCAAACAGGCAGTATGGTGAATGAACAAGGATGTAACTGGCTTGTTCACTGGCCACCGGCATGATGGAGAAAGAAAATGTAGAGCAGGGAAGGAGACCAGACCATGTGTGTCAGATTGAAGGGATGCCTCAGTTACTCCCCATCACCCCCAGTGCAACCTTTCCGAACAGTATTGATTTGCTACTTTCCAGCCTCATGGTCTAGGGTGAGCTCATCTGGGTAGGTTTCCCTTCTCTCTGTGAACTGGCTGGGGCTGGACCAACCAAGACTGTCTTCTGCTCATGTATCCCTCCCTTTAGAGGAATACTCCAGCAGTGTAGTTTCCTCATGGCATAGGGCTCCTTTGAGTACCAGACTTCTCACATGGTGACTGCCCCAGGTGGGAAGGGAGCTCCCAAAGGCCAGCTGGACTTTAACACTGTTACAGTGCTACATCCACCTTTCTTGGTAAAAGGAGCCTGAAGACAGCTCAAGTGTGAGGGGTGGTACATTCGTTACTTTTCTGTTGCTATCATAAGACATTATGAGCAAAAGCAATTTAAAGAAGAGAGTTTGACTTACAGCTCCAGAGGGTTAAGAGTCCACGATGGTAGAGAAGATGCAGGGCAACAGGAGTCAGGCATGGCTGCAGGAGCAGCAAGCTGAGAGCTCACATCTTAAGTTACAAGTAGGAAACCGAAAGAATAAACTGGGAAATGGTATAAGGGCTTTTACATCTCAAAACCCACTCCCAGGGACATAATTTCTCCAGCAAGACTCCGCCACCTAAATATCCCCAAGAGCACTACGAAGTCTTCAAATGTCCAAGACTATGGGGGGACATTTCTCATCCAAACCACCACAGATAAGAAAGCCACTTTCTTCCAGCTGTGAGAATCACATGTGTGGGTACACACTCCTAAAACATCCTCGAAGGTTTTAGGCCACACCAGCAGTGAGATTTAACTGACAAACTCCCAGAGAGAAGTCCTTGAGGGGGTAAAACACATCAGATAGAGAAGGAATTACAGGAGACTCCACGAATAAGGTAGATGCATAGTTTGACTTCTAGAAGCTGAGAATCACCTGCTGTCACATGCTTCGTGATGTCCCTAAGGTGCCATTCAGTCCCCAGGGTTCCCGATAGAAACAGAGGACAGAGAGCAAGGGGCTGAGTCACTGAACAGGAATCCAATTTAGAATTCCCTTGGCCAGAGTGCTGGTTTCACTTCTGCTCAGTTGCAGCTGGAGCCTTAAACTCAGGTCCTAGAATAGCAGTGCATCACCAGCCAGTATATCCCAGGCCCTAGTAGGCTTTCACCACTCCTAGTGATTTTCGTAAGTGATGATCCATTTGAAGAGGTCCCACTGGCTTAGAGAAAGATGCTACAACTCCAGGATATTGGTGCAGCTTAGAGCTGCTCTCTGTGTGTGCAATCTAGCTAGCTAGTAGTTTCCAGAGTACCCACCTGGAAGGCTGGGCCTAAGAGAGATCAGGGGCCCAGACCTGAAGTGGGAGGGGAGATGTCACAGGTAAGACACATCATATACAACGCATGGCATTTACTTATAGCACATAATTTCCCACAGAGCAGGGTGCAAGGTAATGAGGGTGGGCTCAGAACAGGCCCTGTCTCTGCCTGAGGGAGGAGGGGAATGATTATAAGGCTCTTCCAGGGTCAGGAAAAGGCAGCTGGATGGGAATATCAAACACATTCTGATGGGGCAGAACATTCTGGTTTGGCCAGAAAATATGCTAGGAGGGAAAAGGCAGAGGTGGAGAAGGAGATGCAAGGAAACTGGTTTTCTTCCAATTCCAGGAAGCTTCTGGAAATTTCCCTGAGTAAGATACCTAACAAGGAGCCTTTCAAATCCCAAGAAGGGCCCTTCTTTTCTTCACCGCTACATACTTAGCATTTACTCTGCCTGGCCCTTCCTACCCAGACCCAACCCCAAACACAGCAAAGGACTTTCTCACCTTAGCCAGGAAGTCCAGTTGCAGTCCAAGAATTGCTCCCTTTAACCTGATTCTAGAAGGACAGGGTCTGATAATGAGTAACCTACACCACATTCCTCAAATGGGAACTGGTACTCTAGAAGAACACACAGCTCCAGAAGTAAGTGTTCCTAATAATGTCCCTCATCTCTCGACATCATCAATGAAGACATCAGTCTTCAGATGCTTTCTGAACAATCTGTGTCAACAAAGGCAAGACAGGGCGGATTTTGCAACAGCTCACCTCTGATTGGTCTGTGTGACCAAGGGTCCTGGATTTGTCTTTGTGCCTCCTTTTCCTTGACTCTGAATGAGGTGCACAAAGAATGCATTTGTAGCATGTGGCATGTCCTGGAACTTGTGGAGTGATTCCTGTCATCGTTCTTTAGGGTACAGAGAGGTGAAGGGCTCTGGACAAGTTCCCTCTGGTGTCTTGTCTTATGGTCCAAAGCCTTGGAGATTGGGGACCATCTCACCTACAAGGAGCCAGTGGCTCCCATTAGAAAGCTGAAATTCCTTCATTAGAGGGCTCGCAGCACAACCCTGCAAGTGTGCATGCCACACAGACCACCCTGCAAGCTTGTTCTGGCCTCGGCTAGAGTCCAGCTATCCCATGTGCCATCTGACTGACAGCGGTAGCAGCACATCAGCGCCATCCTCAAAACAGCAGAGAAGCTGCACTCTCTAATCCCTGGTCATTCCTAGACCATCTCATGCTCTGCATCTCTGACCTCTCCTGGGCTGCTCTTCCCTGCAGCTCAGATCCAGATCCTTCAGTGACTTCCTGGGAGCTTCCTCAGACTCCCGTGGTTTCTGGATTCTCCTAAGCTCCACTGCTAAGCTCCACTGAGGACTTACATCTTATTACCTAACACCATCATTACCCATGAAGCAGGAGCCATCCAAGAACCAGTCTTATCACTGCCTGGACACCAGAATTATAGGCATTTGGGTTCCTGCTGCTTGCCTCACCTGGGGTCTTCACTCTGTTTTTTAAAACCATTTCACTCTGCTAGGCACTAACAGAGCCTCCCCTCAACCCCCCACCCCCACTCCCAGGGCCAGCTGAGTGGAGATGTTACGGTGGTTTTAAATCACAAGTTGAAACACAAAGTAGGACTGCTGAGGAAAGAAGGAGGGAGTTGAAGGAAGACTATGGAGGAAGCAGAAATCAGGAAGGAGAGGGGGGTGGGGAGGAGGGATTGAAGGAGGGATGGAGGAATTGAGGGAAGAAATGACTGGGGAGGGGAAAAGAGAGGAAGGTTAAAATGCACGGCACCAACAGGGCCGGCTGTGACTGAATATGGACCACAGCCAGTCTGCCAATCTAGTTCTAGGGATGTTGGGTATGAAATTTGCCCCTCAAGGGCCAGCAAGACCACGTATGTAAAAAGCAAAGGCACTTTCATTCTGCAGAGAAAAACCATCACGCCGGGATCAGACACCATGGAGATGACCAACCCAGAGCAGAGAACTGCAGCTTCTTTTACTGACAGAAGAAGGGGTTTTCCACATAGGTGAGGAAGTCTGGTTTCTAATTGATGAACTTTTAATTGTAAGGTGCAGTTACAGGTGTCCAAGTGGCTATATTGGGCAATACCTGGCAATTTAGTCATTAGAATCAGGCATCTGGTTTTCATGGCCTTCAGGGCTAACCTAACAGATAGCTGTAAAGCTATCTGGCCAGATGAGGCTGATTACCCTTTGCATGGCCTTCAGGGCTATCTGGCTGAATGAGATGATTTGCCCTTAGAGTGGGGGAGTTAGCAAGGTCAGGCTTAGGTCCAGGCCTGGAGCACGTACACAAAATAGGGTCTCTGAGCATATTCACAAAATAGGAGCTCTGAATAAGGGCTCTGGTTTCTACAAGGGGTACATTGTAGGCTCTGGCATGTATCCCCACTAGGAGGCCTTTCTACGGAGGGAACAGAGAGCCTTAGGAGCTGTCCCCGGGAGATCAGTGCCCCTGCTGGCAGAGCTAGTCAGACTAGGAGCAGCCCCTGTCCAGGAGATTGGGGGCCATCCAATTCTAGGAATGGTTTTGACAGGACCTAGGGAGTGACACTGGGCAAGCATGGAAGCCTCTATCTAGTTCCTGTACAGTACTAATCACTCTCAGAGACAGGGATGTCTTGTGTGCAAGTACACCTTGGGTACCAGATGGGAGCCATGCATGTAGGCAGAGCTCTGAAAGGAAGAATGAGTGAGGCCAGGAGCCAGGCACACATTTGCACAACTGATGGGGTTCACTGGGGAATCCAAGGACTATGAACAGAAAGGCACAATGGAGCAGGTAAGAGGAACATGTGTGGTGCAAGCAAGACCAGGGATCTAAGATGACTGTGAAGAAGACTGCAGATGGGAAGGTAAGCTGGTGCTGCAACCTCAACTCTTCTTCTGAGGCCAGAGTCTTTCCATGAATGGAAATTACAGGCATACATCTCTAAGGCCTCTTCCTTCCCGACTTTGGCAGTCTCCAGCCCCAGGGAAATATGGTGGCTCACATGACCAAAATGCAGAAGGACTGGAAGATGCTGGCATGGCCAGATTTAGGAACCATGAGGATTATTCACTGTATTCAGAATATCCTATGTATATATACATCTATATCTGAATGTGTGCATATGTGCATGTGCATGTGTGTGTGCATGTCTGTGTGCTGTGCACATGTGTGTCATATGCCATTTCTGCTTCCTCTTTGCTGTTCTCAGAGTCAACACACTGCCCTGAAGCAGTCACAGGATAGGTTTTGCAGCTTGGCTTGTACTCTGTGGGCCACAGATCCAGAGAGAACAGAATGCCACTTTCTGTAAAGTCAGCAAGCCTTGGGGACCCTCACTGGGCCAATGGTTGCATAGCTGGGGATGGCTGCTCCCAGGGGCCAGAGTCATGGCTGAACTGTATTCCATGCTTCTCCCCTAAATAGAAATCTGTGTCCTCAACCCAGAACAGAGAATGTGTTACCTTATATGGTAAAAAGGACTTTAAAAGCCAGTTTAAATGAAGGGTCCTGAGATGAGGGCACTGTCCTGAGTCACCCTGACAGTATGAGAAGAGCTCCCTGTGTGAGGGGGGCAGGGAGAGATGACCACAGGCCCTTGGTTGCCTTGGTTACCACCTTGCTTGCAGATGGAGGAAGGGCTGGAAGTGGAAGCACACAGGGGCCACCAGAAGTCAGTAGCAGCTAGCAGGTGGATCTCCCTGGTGGTTGCAGAAGGTAGCTGGTCCTGGCCAACACCTCTTTAGTTTCTAGAAACACCCCGCTTCAAGCAACTGACCCCTCTAGAGAAGTGAGGTAACACATCTGCATTGGTTTTAGTCACTCACAACGTGGTGAGCAAGGTAGGGATTAACGAACTCTGCACACGGGTCCTGTTTGGACACCTTCCAGACCTGATGACCAAAGCACAGGGTGGTAGACTCTAGCGTAGAGGGAAGCTCCTTTACCAGAGAAAAGGAAAAGCTGAAAAGAGTCATTGTGTGCTGTCTTTAGATGAGGTTTAAGAGCAGGTGGGATAGATTAATGGGAAAGCAACCTTTTTAAAAGCTAGAACATGATGAAGCCCAGGCTGGCATCCTTGCTATATAGCTGAGGATGACCTTGAACTTCTGATCCTCCTGCCTCTATCTCCCAAGTGCTGAGATTCCACGATTCCGCTATAGTGCCTAGATTATGTGGCACTGGGGATCAAACTCAGAGCTTTGTGTATGCTCTTCAAGTACTCTACCAACTGAGCTACAATCTACCTCCAAGAACCTGGGTAACCTCTGGGACTGGGTATTAAGGAAGAAATAGGAGTTTGGTCTCTGAGTGGCTTCTTGATATCTCTTTGGTTTCAGACCAAGCAGAGTTCCACCACCCGTGAGTCCCACATGTCTGTTCTTTCCTCTGTGCCAGGCATCCCTCAGTTAAACAGCTGACTGTGAAAACCAATGGCAGAAAACCTGTCTCTCCGCCTAGCTGTTCTCCAGTCTCACAGTCCTGTGCCCTCATCCTGCTGCTGATTGAGTGACTTTTCAGCAATTTTCTGGGCAGAGGAGGAGACCGGGGTACATCTCAGGTGCTGAGCACTTGAGAACGATAGTAATGCCATATACCATCCCCCTACCTGTCTGGCAGAGTGCTCCTCAGCCACTCTACCTCCTGTGTATGAGCTTGAGCTGATCTGATATCCTGTTCTGCAGCTTAAGGGAGGGGAGGTTACCTGCAGGCTGCCTCTCTGATGTCACCTCGATTCTGTTGTTTGCTTGCTGGGGTGAGGGGTGTGAATCTCCTTTTCAGCACTATTGGGACCTCTGTTCCCTCAGTGCCTCTTTCTCACCTTCTTGGTACCTTCCCAGCGCTCACCTGGGATGTGAGTGGCACTCCCCTCCCCATAGCCCTATCAAAGCACCAGACTTCATGCTTTGGGCAAAGGGACTTTCTGGCCAATCCCCTGCTATTCATTACCTTTTATTCATTCAACCAACATTTCCTGAGGAAGAAGTTAGGACCCAGCCCAGGGTCAGACAATCAGCTAAATAAGTTAAGGACCATGCCCAAGGTAGATAGGAGCAGATTCTGTGTCACTCAAAATGAGAGGAGGCACACCCATCACGTCCTTTCAACTGAGCACCCACTGGGCAGAGAAGAAGCATAAAGGGGGAATCATTAGTCTTCAAATCCTACAGTGGGAAACCAGGGGTCACAGGTAGGCTTTTCCCTCCTCCATGCTGGGGAGCCCCCTTTCCCACCAAGAGCACTTTGTCTTCTGCAGTTTGTGGCCCAAGTCCTCAGAGACAGGCAGAGAGACAGCTTAGTCTTGTCTTGAAGATCTGCAAGTCCCCACATGAAGAGCAAGCCTGGAGAGCCCCGCCCAGACTGCCCCTTTCCAGGAGCCCTTTGATAGGATTAGAGACTGTCTCTCTTCCTGATCTAGCTCTAGAAGGAGCAGGGGACAGTGTGGGTTCAGCTCAGAACCTCAAGGGAGCCCTTGGCTGGTGCTCTGGGCTGGGTGTGTTTGCCCTGCTGGCCCATTTTCACAGCTGCTTTCCAGACAGGAAAAGTGGAAGGCCACCGGACTGAGGACCCAGGAGGGAGGTGGCACTGGCAGTCACACCCACTTTTAAACAGACGTGCTGTAGCTCACACTCCTCCCAGAAATCTCTGGACCGGAAGGAGACTCAGCTTGGCCAGATCCTCAGTGGGTGGGAGGGGAGGGCTGGAACGTGCAGCCTGACACCTGTGTCCTAGAATTTTGTCCCAGGAGAGCTCTCTCTTTCTTCTCAGCGGGGACCTGGCAAGCTCCTCCCACTCTTAACTCTCTCAGGCGTCTCAGATTTGATCATTTGGCTTGGGGCTACTGGGTTGAGGTCCCTGAAATGTGAAAGCAACCTCTTGCCTTTTCTGTGGCTCTGCATAGTTATGTGAGGAAACTGAGTCTCAAAGCAGAACCTGGAGGTACTGGAGCAAGGGTCCAACATGTATTACCCCTCCCCACCCCTGTGATACTGGGTGGGATGTTGAGGGATCACAGACAGACTCAGTTCCCTTTTGCCCATTTAAGAAAAAAAGGGGAATAAGGTAGAGGAAAGGGCAGTGCTTAGAGAGTGTCTTTGCCTCTGGGTAGGGGAGGATCCTGGGAAGGTTAGGCTAAAGACTGTCTGACTGCCAGGTGGGGAGCTGGAGGAACTGTCTTGGCTTGAGACCAGAGGAGGGAGCGCAGGGGCTGAGGTCCAAATAAACAGCCAGGATGAGAGATACCCAGAGCTACACACACTGCAAAGAGGAAATAACCAGTAATAGTCATGGGGAAGAAGCTAGGCTGTGCACTGTTGACACAGCCCTTGTGTGTTTGGAGTGGGGGCAGGGTCAATGCCAAGAACTACAGGAGATAACCACTCTGCCTTTCTGCCAGAGGAGGGCCCCACCAAATGTAGCTGGAGGCAAAGGCTCCTGTAGGGATCTGCGGGTGTGTAGGAAAACCTCTGCCCACTTTCCAGGACAAGCTACTCAGGTTCTAGCCTGACTGAGCACTTGGTAGCCAGAGAATGAACGGCCTGCTGCTTAGTTCTTAAAACCACAGCCAGCGGTGGGTGACAACACATTCAGGATCAATGAGGTTTCAAAAAAAAGTAACAGCCACAGGAAAAGTGCCAAACCAGTACCTCCACCCTCTTTCCAGTCCAGCTTTCAGAAAGGGCAAATCCCTAGAGGGGAAATAGATTCTGTTTTGAAAACACTGATTCACTTTGGAGAAAGCTCAAAACAGTTTGAAGGAGCTGGAGAGATAACTCAGTGATTACTGATGGATTACTCATCGAAATAGTCCTGAGTTCAATAGTCCTGACCCCAGCACGGGTCAAGAGCAGGGTGTAGCTACACAGGACACCTGATATCCCCACAACCAACACCCTCCTCTGACCTCTGCATAGCCATGCCTCTGTGCACCTCTCCCCACTCCCCACCCCCACACAATTTCAACCTCATGCAGTGGCTCTTGAACTCAGGAGGTAGAAGCAAAGATCCAGGAATTCAAGGTCATCCTCCACTGCATGGTGAGTTTGAGCCCAGGGCTACAGGTGATCTTGTCTCTACTTCCAGACCATAGAAAGCAACACAAAGAGATGTATTTAAAAGAGCTACAGCCCTGCGGACCACAGGTGGAAGCTGCACACATTCCTGGCACTCCCTCCTGGGTTCTTTAATTCACCCCTGACACTGTCTCACAGTCTCTTCTGTATAAAATGTGAATCTCTTTTACTGACAGTCTCTCTCCTCCCTTCGGGAAATAGACTTCCAGAGAAGGAATGTTCTGGACCCTCGCTAACCATAGAAACTGCAGGGTCCAGATTGTACCTAGTAGGCAGTTGGGAAGCTTCTGTT